>CM068367.1:1255449607-1256130484 GCA_034769895.1 Magicicada septendecula
ACAGGTGGTACATAGTTGTCCACCTCGTCATTATTAGAAAGAAGAGCTTCAAAGTGCTTGCGCCACCTTTCGAGGATTTTTCCCTTTTCTCCTAATTGTAATTAAAGTTATAATTAGTAGTCATCTGGTGTCAGTTATTCTGTTTCCACTGTACAACACGACAATCGTGAGACCGTCGTAACAGTAGGACACGCACAAGACAGTCGCAAAGTGCGCAGTCAATTGACCGATGTTTATACAGTAATAGAGCGCAGTATTTATTGGGAAGCACACTGTTGTCAAGTGATACTTGAGTGTTTGTAACTCTGGTTTAGTAAAACTATTATTATTTGCTGTATTATTATTATTATTTGTTATAATATTTGTACATTGTTATTATTTATTTATTATTTCGTTAGCCCAAGATGTTTTTCCCTTATTTGGAACATGTTTCGGGAACCCTATTGTTCCCATCTTCAACCTTCTTAATTTTGTAACTTGTTGAGTACTTGTGTTTTGGTTGGTTGTTGTTACGGTTTCCTGTTGGTTTTTTTGTGGATTTTCGATGTTGAGTGCTTTGAAAATTGTGTCATGTTCTGTATGATGTGCATTTGTTCAGGTATTAGTTTGTTTTGTATTTTGTGTTTATATGTTTGTAAATTTTCCCATATGTTCATTATGGTGCCTTTGTGTGGTATGTGTTTCATTAGTGTCATGTTGGTAATGTCTGGGAATTTATGCCCTGTGTTTATTGCATGTGTGGCCAAATTAGATTTATATATTTCTGTTTCTTTTTTGTATGCGTTTAGATGTTCAAAATAACGTTTTTTCAGCTGTTTTTTTTGTCCTATGTAACATTTATTGCAATCTTAGCATTCAATTTTGTATACACCATTGGTTGTTGTATTATGTTTGTAGTGAGGGTTATTTAGTTTTTGTAAATTATTTTTATTAGTTTTTTATGCTATTTTAATGTCTGTGTTTTTAAATAATTTTGTTAGCTTTGTCATATTATTATCACCTTGTTATGTATGTGAATGTGGCCCATTTTTTATTGTTGTTATTATTTGTGTTGTTCATTTTGAACATTTCTTAATTTTTCAGTTTTTATTTTATGTTCGATTTTATTTTCTATTTTGTTTATAGTATTTTTACTGTATCCATTTTCATAAGCAATTTGGTAAATTATATTTCTTTTTTTTCTTTGTTTCTTGTTTGTTTAGGGGTATTTTGTACATTCTGTTAATTAGTGAATAGAAAGCCGCCATTTTATGTTGTGGTGGGTGGTCAGAATGATTAGGTATAATGATGTTAGTGGAGGTTGGTTTTCTGTATATTGCATATTGTAGATGGTTATTATTTCTTGTGATGGTTATGTCTATATAGTTGATTTGTTTTAATATGTAATCTGCATTTGTGTTTTTAATATCAGATACACATAGCCCATCATCTGCATACCTTATTATTATTATAAGTACTATTAATATCTACTATCTGCAACTGTTATTTGTTGTAGTACTGTAACAACCTATTTTATTATTTGTTGTGGATAGTGCGTAACAAGTGTAAGAAGGAGAAGTGACGTCTTGCAGGTAATTTATGATAGACTGTTAACTAAAAGGTAAGATATTTTACTCCCGGTAGTCAAGTTAGACCTATGCAAAATCAATTATGCACATGTACGTACAATGTACGAGGTCGGCAGAAAAACTAGTAAAAAGACGAGTTTCATAAAACTGAGAAATTCGTAAAAAGTTAAATGAAAGTGAGTTATTTCGATTATTTTTACCCGCCAAGGAGGAAGCGAGAACCTCCTCCACATATACACACTCACAGATAAAAAGTTGGGAAGACGGACAGACGGATAGTGAGAGAGAGTACGGAAGGAAGAGCCAGTCGGAGAGATTAGGCCTACTATCAGAAATAGGTCATAAGCTTCCATATGCATTACACGTTGCACGGCTATTCAATAAGGCACGATGACGCCGCCAAGTGCATCATAGAAAGCAGCCTAGTGAAACGCTGTAGGCGCGCAGCAGACGAGGTGGTTTGTACGTACAAAGGGTTGTCGGTGAAAAGAAGCAACACCGCACCGCTACTCTCAAGGATTGCGGCCGCCTCTTGTCTCGTATTAAACAAGGTAAAAATCTCGTTCGCGAAATATCCGCCGCCTACACGTTCTTCGTTCTACTTAATTAACGCCGTCATTTGTTTTAAAAACAAAACAAAAACAACTATTTTGTTTAAAAACTACTACGAGTATTACAGAGACAGGAAATGCAAGCGCTAATTACTATACTGAATGAAAATATTTTTAAGTTACTGTTGTTAAGACTTCACGACTTTCTACTTCAGAGTTGGAGAAGTTAATTAAAGAAAAAACCTACAGTACTTTATTTTTCCCCTGAATTTAATTTAAATAACTTAAATTACCATTTCACATTAAAAATTAACTTTTCACAACTTCACTTTTGAGCCACATGAATTGTAAATGTGAACTGCTTCAGCTAATAACACACTAATAATGCTTGAAAACAGAAATAACAAGTATAACGACTATAGAAATTTGACGTGCCTAAGGGACTGCACAAAACAAATGTATGCTTTTAAGGACAGAAATTTTAAAATCTCTCTGCCGTCAAACTCAACTCTCGCCTACCTCCCCCCGCCACCATGACGGAATAGATCGGTGAGAAAAAGATGTTCTCTTAGCGCAGTTTATGGGTAATGTCGGTTCTGACCTGACAAAGTGAGATATATCGACAGCAGAAAACGTTGCTTAGTGTGGTAATGGAAAAAATTGCGTTTCTGTAGGACAAACCACATAGTCCAATACATCTGTTACTAGACAAGCTAAAAGAAAAATATAGGACTACCTATAGTGTGCACTATAATAGCGTATGTATCCAGCCAAAAACTGGATAGAATAAGAAAATAACATCAAAATTGCTGCACCTGAGAAGCACTTTACGAGAAGGGGCTGTATAAATTCTCAACAACGAAACACAATGCTAACGAGGAAATTAGAAGAAGATTGGCAGTGGAAAAATGTACATTTAATAAATCCCATCGAAGCTAGAAGACTGTACGTGTTCAAAGAGCAAATAGAAATACGTATATGGATGTTAGATAGAAACTGACAGTTATCAAGAGTAACGTGATGCACCCCGGAGGAAATGGAGAGAATGCGATGGATCAGATTACAGAAATGCGTAAACTTTCTTCAGTAAACGTTAAATTTTGATAACGCTCAAATGTTACACTAAAACAAATTTTGCCTTTAAATAAAATTAGTTAAAATTGCCTTTAAATAAAAATGGCGTTTAAAGGAAAATTCCTAGTACGCTCCAGAATAGTAATAGACGATAACATTATTGGACAAGTATCCCACTAGAGCTATCTAAGCTGCGGCGTAAGCTATGAAAACGATATCGATAATAAAATAAACAGATACCAGAGGATGTGTGGCACAGTTCGTAAGACAGAAAGTACGAAAAGATACAAAGAATTGAAACTTTATAAAGTAATGGTAGCACCAGTATTGATGTACGGGAGTGAATCGTGGACACTCGCCCAAAATCAGAGAAAACGAATTCAAGCTGCTGAAATGAAATTCTTAAAGAGAGTCAAAGGTTACACCCTAAGAGATCACATAAGAAATGCAGACAAAGGCAAAAGCTGAATATATATTCGATAAACGATAAAATTAAACGAAATAAAGAAAACTGGATATAACACACAAATATAATGGGTGACTCAAGAATACCAAAACCGATAATCCACTATAAGCCTCTTGGAAAACGAGATAGAGGCAGATCAAAAAAAAAAAAAAGTTGGCTGTGAAAACGGAACAGGCTGCAAACTTAATCCTTGAAGTGAAGAAGAAGAAAATTAATATTATTTGAAGAACGGTTCTGCCAGGTCTTCGATGGACGTGATTCCACATAACTCTTTTGCCAAAAGTAAGCGCATGTTGCCTAACTCTCTCTCTCTCTCTCTTATGAAATTATGACGCCGTAAAAAAACTTCTTATCAGATGAAGCTGGAATTCACCCGGACTAATACATTCAATGTTAAACACAGTTTATCAGCACACACTATTGATATCAAACAGAGTGTTCTCCGAACCTAATACGATAACAATTAAACATTTTTGGTATGGTTTGGACTATCGCTGGGGAGTGGCTCACATCCCCGCAGCATCGCTGTTGATGTACGGTCACATACAGCTCTGGTAGCACTTCACGTTGCTTTGGCAACAACTTTATAACGTGTTACGACTAGGTAGGCATACTTCGTTAGATCAGGCCTTCACAAATGCCGTATCAAACTCTAATTAATATAGGTATTTCACTGTACCACAGTACTAAATCAAGGCGTTCATCTTGCAAAACGCCGTCAATGTGGCCTCTTTTTTTGTTTTTTCACTACCCATCTGACAACCTTCATGACGCTCTGCCATTTTCTCGTCTAGTCTTTGCCCTTGATCGTCCTTTCCCCATTTTTCAATTCTGTAACGATAACACTTATTTTAGTTTTGTTACGTATCAATTTAATTGTATTTCTGTCCCTCCTCGTCGTTCCAAGCATTATGGTTTGCACGGTTATCTGTGCAGTCAGCGGTTTGTAGCATTCTCGTTTTCACTGCCCATGTTTCGGACTAGAATGTTTTTCCAGACATCACGCTGATTAAAGACACTTTCCTTTTAAATAACGGCAGTCTGATATGTTAAAGCACTGTTGGTTATTCCTAATCAGTTTCAAAATGGACACATTTTCACGATGTATAGGCGGATTATGGGCTTACCCACTCTCCCAACGGGCACCTTTAACCTTAAAGTGAAAAGGTTACTAGACATACTGTCCTCTTTGAGAACCGAAAAGTTTGAATAATATAGCCGTTGTAAATGGGGCAATTCTAATTTTAACTTAAAGAATACCAGATTAAAAAATATTGTGGCTTGGACAGATAACTCTTTAACACGTCACACAATTCAAATAACATATCATCCTGTGACCTACACACTGATCCGGAAACCCCTTTGGAAGACAAAAGAAGAATATTTAATTTAATTCACACGCAAAGGGAATCTGAATTCAAATAAAACAATCCCAAAGGGCAACGTAAAGAAACAAATATCGTTTTGTGTGCACGAGAGAGAGAGAGAGAGAGAGAGAGAGAGAGAGAGAGAGAGAGAGAGAGAGAGAGAGAGAGAGAGAGAGAGAGAGAGAGAGAGAGAGAGAGAGAGAGAGAGAGAGAGAGAGAGAGAGAGAGAGAGAGAGAGAGAGAGAGAGAGAGAGAGACGAGAAATTCATTTTCAACACACAAAAAACTTATCAAAACACATACAACGTGCTTACTGAGTTGTTAAGAAAAACTGACGAATATGTTTTCTTTTGTTGGAGCGGTATTTATTTCAATATTCACTTGACGAGCTCCAGCCTCCTCCACCACTCTCTTTTGCTTTCCCTTAATCAGTTGTAACAATGTATGAAATACATAAATGTATTTCTTTATTCCACACACACACACACACACACACACACACACACACACACACACACACACACACACACACACACACACACACACACACACACACACACACACACATAATTTCTACAGCTATCGCTGCTCTGCTTACCCAACCATCGTGTAATGGAATCCACATGAGGAAAACTTCGTCCTAGTAGAACTTGTCGGCGCGTAGCGCTTGAACTCATCCGGTCAACTGCTTTGTAGATAGGGCGGCGGACGGACATCTAATACTGCATTCAATTAAATATATTCATATATAGTATACACGTCCCTAAAGAAAGGTGTACCGAAAAATAATGACGTCTGACAAAAGAACATTTCTGATACATCAGAGATATTTCATACTATTTTTTATCAGATTGGCATTTGTTTTAACTCCAGAAATACTGGTGGCATAAAATGAACATGTAGCGTGTATATATTTTTTTAGTTTTGCAACTGCTTTAAACAGACAATTGTTTTAAAATACATTGAAGTGTTTAGAAAATTTAACATGTTCTTTGAAGTTTAAAAACTATTAAAAAGCTTTTTTGAAAACCCCAAAAACTTCATTCAATTTTACTACAATTCTTTTGCTCCGTACGTTTTTTTCTTTTCTTCCTTCTTCTATGTTTGTCATTCATATTTTACAGGTCATCACAACAAATCAAAACGAAATAATATTTGAATGGTGGTAAAAAGTAAGTAATAAGTACCAATATTACTTAAGTAATAATGTAATACGTAAATAATAAAGTAGTAATAAGTAAATAATGTTTATGTACAGAAAAAGTTAACTGTCTTGTATGTCGATTAATTTTTTTTTTAATTTTATGTAAAATGTATTAACAAATGGGTTGCATCATTTATTACAGGCATCAGAAAAGCAAATTAAAACAATTTCGGAGAAAAATTTTTTTGTTTACATAATATATTTGGAAATTCCATTCTTAAATCCCAAACTGTGTTCCTTTTAATAAAAACAAAGAATAGTTCCCTTCAAATAGCAGCGAGACTACTTTGGACCACATATACTTCTGAATCTATATAGCAGTGTTGTACCCTACTACATGTTATACCTACCAACGAATATTCGTTGGTAATACAACTTAAAAAATTACGTTTTGTTAATTTGAAAGAAAACTTATTTTACTATTCATCATCCAATTTTATCACAACAGTGATAGTTAAACAGGTAGTCACGTAAAAAGAAATAATGAATACAGAAAAATGACAGTTCATTTTTACTGGCCGACATAAATAGCCTTTTTCTCAGCGTTGAAAAAACACCTTAGGAACATAATTCTTTGTTAACATCAACGGTAATGTGTTTATGTAAAAAAAATCAAGCTCCATTCACGAACGGTGGCGTAAGACTTCACAGCCGCCGAGTTGATAAAGCCCACTCCAGAGGCGTCACTCAACAAAACCACGAAGTTAATCACGTTTCGAAATGAAAATTTATGGGATACGGCTTTTCTTTCTCTCGTCTTTTGTGCTGTTATCAATTTCTTTCGCTTGTTTTACAACAACAACAAAAAAGCGTAGAAACGGGGAGTCGAAGTGATTTCCGCGTTACACAAATGATTTCCAAAATGACGTGTGACGTCTGCGGTAATGTATAACAATCGAAGTACCGGTGGAGGCGGGCGGCGTCGTGTTGAAAATTTAATAAAACTAACACACAGTGTTCGCGTGAAACCCCTTCGACGTGCCACGGGTTTTCTCAAATGTCGTAGTAATAATAAATACCATTTCCGTGCACAGAAAAAAAAACGCCTCCGCACAAACTAAAGACAATAAAGAAAATAGAATTTTCTCTAACACTTTTGTCTGTTTTTAGTAGACGTTCTAGGCACAAACAGAAACGTAATTCTTTCTTGTAATTCTCTGTCCTTGGATTTACTTTTTAAATTAATAACAATTACTTTCTTTTCACTTCATCATAACAGTACTCCAAAACCTTAATGTGGTCTCTCTCTCTCTCTCTCTCTCTCTCTCTCTCTCTCTCTCTCTCTCTCTCTCTCTCTCTCTCTCTCTCTCTCTCTTTTCGTACAGTCCGTCTCACGATTTCAACTGCTACCCTTCTAACCTGATCCTTTTTCTTACATAAAAGTAACTTTATATCGGCTCCTGTCGCGTTTTTGCATCCATTAACCATAGCACCTTACCGTTTTAAGTCTCGTTTATCCATTGCGCTTTCAACCTTTAGACCCATTTTAGTCCTAGTCTTCATCTTTCTCTTGTTCTTCCTGTCTGATAGTAAAAAGCTAAACCTGGTTATTCTTTGTACCTCCGGTCTTAGTTTGTGCCAAATTTGTCCTTCTGGGAAATCTGTCTTTCTTTCCAGCCTGCTGGCTAATGTGTTCATTACTATTAACACCTTACACGCACGCCTGAGAAAGTACATTCCTATCGTCTCAATTCTTTGCGTATTTTCTGATTATATCCAAACACTGATCCACCGATTGTCGTATGCTTTTTTTTATACATATTAATGCAATGACTGCATCATGCAGAGCAGTACCTACTAATAGGTATTTTGCTAGCCTAGGCGAAGTATATAAATACCTTTGCCTCCCTTTAACTAAAAATATAGACAAAATATTTCGCAATAACTGTAAGAGAAATTAGTATTAGTTGTGTTTTAACTTTATTAAACTCTTTGAACTGTTAAGGCTATATAATAATTGAAGAGCCTGTAGCAAGTTTTAAATTGTTAAAAACTATCCCAAAGAAATTATTATTAATTACAATAAGAAAATGTAATTAAAAATTATCATCTTCTTAAATAGAAAACTACGCTCACGGAGTGAAACCGTTTATTATTACGACGTTACAAAAACAATAACATTTAATTTTTAAATTATTGTTATTTTGAAAAAAGCAATCAAAATAAATACGCCTTATGAAAAATTAAAGTTAACTGATGGATGCTGTTGAAACAATACGCGTAATTTAATAAGGAAAACATTCTGAAAAGTCGGAAAGTTACTTACACACTTTCGGCACGTCAGAATTCTGCAATCAGTTGTTTTAGGCGAATTTGTTGGACCAATTCGTTTTGAACTGATATTACGGTAAGTCAAATGAGTCTTTCTTGTCTATTTGAGCTGCGAGTGTAAGATAAATTTAAGTTTAGAAAAACTTCTCTTATAACCTTTACCACTTGCTAAAACTTTGCCCCCCCCCCCCAAATGAGCCGCCTCCTTCGTTGGTGGGAGGGCCGGCTGTGTAGTCATGAGAATCCATTGTTTAGTGCGACGATGTTGCTGTCGTGTGATTTCGCCACTTCTATTCTTTTCTACAACAATTATAACTGATCTTGTGTTATAAATTAAAATTTTTTCATACAGTTAAGGGGAGGACTAGAGGAGAGTCAGACAGAGGCTTCCATGAAAACCAGACATCACACATTATGTGATGTCAACGCAAGTAGTGAGAATTGTGTTTCGACTTTGGGCAGCATAAAATTGTGATACTACTGTATTATTACACAGGCAAGGGATACGGGTGTACAGAAGATTGTGTGTGAATAGAAGCATCTCTCTCAACGATTACGGTGTTTCCTTCGCTGATTAAACAACAAGGCGAAAGTCTCGTTCGCGAAACACTTTCTACCCACACAATCGCTCTATTTAATGAACGTGTTTATTTTACCCTTTTTTCGTTGCTGTAAAGAACTAGAAATACAGCTAATGAGAAAAGCAAGAAGTGAAACATGGCAACTCAACGCGAGTTTTTTATGAATAATTTAACTTCTACAGCAAAAGTTGGAACAGAAATATAAACTACTCTCTTGGTTGTTGTGTTTCATTAGAACAAGTTTGTTGAGCAAGCTTAAACAAGCTTATAGAATTTTTTTACATTACAATAATTACATAACTTCTTTCTCTCGAGTTAGAATATCACGCTCTACACCAGTCGGTTGTGTTTCAATGAGCAAACAATTTTTTCCACATTCTGGAATAGGATTATCGGTCAAGTCAATGAGCGAACAATGAGTGCCTATATAAAACATTAAACAGAACTCTACCATTTTATCGTGGTCATCCGAATTATCGTAGTCACGCAGATCTGGCGGCAACTAGTCAACATCGATTGGATTGCAGCGTGATGCCTATCAATTTTATTTTTTCAAGGTAAATCGGCTAATATTAGTGAGTGACCGTATACACATAAGTGTAGGTCTGATGGCTGTGTTAAATCGCTACTAGTAAAGTATCCTACATTTGTTAATTACAGTTCTAACAAAAAAAAACTCAAAATTCTGTCTACTCTACTTTCCACCGTTTAAAACTTTTTTATCTGCTTCTTTACGAGTTTCAGTCGACGGAAACTAAAATGGCTTACATAAGCGGGTTTTAGTTTATTCAGCACAGTATTAGCGAGTTAATAGCCGGAAAAACTTTCAAACTATGCCAGCCGTTGTTAATCTCCTGACAGTGTAGTTAATCGTATTATTAATACTGGGGATTGCATACTGAATTCTATGCGCGCGGTAATCGCCTAATGCTTTCCTACTGGTTAAGCGAGTTTACGACATTCGATAAAGTTCAGGGGCATAGAACCGTAAGTGAACCATGGGCTCTGGATAATGTCGGGTTTAGAATTAACGTTAAAGTTCCACTAAACTTTTATGTATGGCATACACCATGCGTCAATATCCGATCGTCTTCTTACCATGAAACAAGTGTATTCCCAACACTGGACAATCCACGAGTAGAAGAGAATAAATGAAATTGTCGACTTTATTTCCTATGCTTCATAATAGAAATAAGACTGTCATTTCCTGCTACTTCGTCTGGTAAATCGAAACCTGTTTAAGTTTATTGTATCAGTTTCAATGTACAAGTATCATGCGGAAAAGTAATATTTCCTACCACTACTAATGCACGCGCATTTTGTAGCTGGCACCTTATCACGCAATGTGATCTCCAAATTGCGTGTGATCATGCAATTGATCGCAATGTGA
The DNA here is from genome assembly GCA_034769895.1 of Magicicada septendecula. Lineage (NCBI taxonomy): Eukaryota > Metazoa > Arthropoda > Insecta > Hemiptera > Cicadidae > Magicicada > Magicicada septendecula. Next base: position 1,255,460,080 of record CM068367.1, read on the forward strand.
TCCATTCAGACTTGTGATCAAAGGTGTCTGAATTCCCAGTCTCCGTCACCGAGGTCCTCGCTTGTCGCTGTTGTATCTTCGCCTTCCCGCCATGACTTTATCGGCCTTCTCCGTTTTCTACGCCTGGTCAGTTGCCAGTCGAACACTTATTTTGTCCAACGACGGTCGGACATCCTGCGCACACGCCCATACCATCGTGTCTGCTGCATAATACAAAATCTGCTACGCTGGTGTGTATTCTTCATTCTAATCCACCTAGTTTTGCGACCACACTGCCCTCAATTCGAGGAGTTTTTAGTCTGTTATGGTTCTGTTGAATTACTTTCCACCCTGTACCCACTGCCACTTTTAATTATTGTTAAAATATACTTCCTCCAGCGTGAGAAGGAATTTGTACAAATCCATAAAGAACAATGAATTAAGCTTTGAAACATTAATGAATGTAAAACTGGCCCAAAAGTAGCTTCTTCACTTACTCAATCAACTCTGATGATAACATTAGTTTCACTAATACATGTACAGAACACCGAATATGTGTAATTGCCAACTACATAAACTGGCATGACAATGGGTTCTAAATTTAGATGTAGGACCCACGTCAAGTAGAAAAAGAAAAAAATTAGAAATCATACCCGGTGTCGGAAAAACTTTTCAGTACAGGCCTACTCCTGCTGAAAACAAGCTATTAATTTTCTCTGTTTATAATTTTTCCATTGGGTAGTATTAACTCTATACGAAACTACTTAAAATCGAGCTATTTATCGTCACTGGTTCAAAGTTATCCTACACTTTGCCTTTTAATGATATGGCCAAAAACGTTTTTCTGTAAAAAAAAATAATATTAAACGGATTGAATTAGATTTATGATTTTCACTAGCAGCTAATTTATGATTCGGTTTATTATTTCTACGATCTAATCTATATTCCTATATTAATCTATTCTTCTTTTCTACTGTTTTTTTTTTTTATCTATCAATTAGACTCATGGACTTTTATCTACCTACGAACTTTATCTTATCACAAAAGTTGAACCAATAAATTTCATCCACAAATTTATTAATGCATTTTACCAGAGGTTTTCACAATCTTACATAAATACAAATTTTAACAATTTTTCATAAAAATACCTTAAAGCATTCACCATCCTACTACCTGTACTCTCTCTGTGATATCATTATTACGAAATGTCATTTGTTACCTTTTAAGGTGCGTGACTGGAACGAGAATACAATGAATGGCTGTGTACTATTAACGTTAGAAAGCTGAGTATTTATTAATATACTCTGACACTCGTCTATTGTCAGTAATCAACAGTGTCAATAACTAAACGATAACTAGGAACAAGTGAGATTCAACATACAACAGACCGCAGTCGGAAAATGATACGACGCATATTCACGTCATAGGCTAGGTATCTTAGCTGAAAGACAAACGAACGCACAAGAAGAATTTTGGTTGAGGCAGTGTTGGTATACGAACGTCAGATGAGACACTAAATGCGCTGCTGAGAACGAGGTTCAATGCTTAGGAACACAATGATTGCTTTACGATATACTCCAAAACTTCTAGACGAGACCATATTACGAAGGAGGAGACTCGAAGGAATCCATAGACGATAACAGCTGCGACAGAGCGTAAAGGAGCAGAAAGTTCTGTCACGTAGTTACCATCATCATCAGCATCACCACTCCAAGGATTCTGCCATAGACCTGTTCCGGAACCCATCTCCTCCTCGATCTACCGACATCTATCTTCACAGTAGTGTGATAACCCAAGGCAGCCACGGGTAGACGGATATCAGGCATGCGGTTCAAGAGTTTACACCATCTCCTTCAGTGGTCTTCAATCTTCTGGTGCGACCAATACAATGTTTAATTCGCGGCTAATCCTTTTGCGTTAGCATAGGTCGTTCTGCCGTATTTCCCATCCGATTTCCGAGGCTCGTATGAGTTCTGTAAGTACATACATTTTTTACTTAAGCAGGTTACTGGCCTGCTGTAAAACCCCCAACCTGGAGGACCAGGGACTTTGATTTCGGGCTGCTCTTCCCTTAGAGGGCTGCAGCTGACGAGCACTCTGCCCGATCGCAGTAGACTAACTAGCTCAGCCCACGTGTGCAGCCGTTGGCCTACTGTAGGCTCCTCCGCCTCCACACTAGATGCACACCCTGCTGCCGATGTGCACCATCCTGCCAGGCCAGGACCCAGGACGTAGTCTGTATGAACAATCAATAACCGTACAGTATATAGAGAGAGGCCACCTGGAACGTGAAGGAGGCGGTATCAAAATGATCATGGACTGAAGGAATGAGAAGGGTCTTGCAACACAATGGCTACGAAGAAAAAGACATGCTGTGGACAGAAATCGGCTGTGACTGGGCGTGGCGATAGAGCAGTATAAATCGTTGGCGATAAAGAAGAATAAATGGAAATTCTGCCTTCATGAATTAAACGTCTCAAATTAATTGAATTTTAAAACAATTTCAGTCTGAAAAATTAATTCTTCACGGATTAGAAGTATCCTCCTGTTCTGGCCTCATGACCCACGCCATTTCACTACGAGTCGTCCAACGCCTTTTCTCTAGTGAAACTGATACACATACGTCAGCCGTGGAATGCTGGTCCTATCCATACTATGGGGTGTTTCCATTTTGTCTCTGTATGATGATACCTTCTTATGAACTTAGAATAGCTTCACTTACTTTCCGACATCCTCATTCTTATATATATGCTCCTGCACATCCCTTAACTGCCCTTGAGCTCCGAGAACGTTGCTTCACTCTCTCTTCCTCAACTACATGATGAACTTCACAGTCACATAATAATACTAAAACCGCCATTGTCTTATAAAATTTGGCATTTGTATCCTTTCTGGTGTTCCTTTCCAGACTGTTTATAATAACTCCACCAACGTGCATAAATTTATTCACTTCACTGGTAATCGTATTTTCTTCGTACGTAACATTAACATCAAGAAATCTGTTCAAGGAGAGTTTCATACAAGACAATTTTCGATCATATTGGATATTCCCATGGAAAACCCTAAGTATTATTTTTGTACACGATATTCTGAGATCGTATCAGTCGCTTTTCATAACAGATGTTTTTGCAAAGCATTCTCACTTTCTTGAATAAACACGGTGTCATCAGTGAAGCCAACACGTTAACTGTTGTATCCTTATTTCCTTTAAAAATAACATACAAATAAAATTTAATAAACGCAATCTAAAATGCAATTTTTTTAGCGTTACATTAATTTCCGTGTTTATATGCACTACATTATTGCTTTACGGGCAAGAGAAAAGTAACAAAAACTGATACAATACATTCAACTACTACGAGATCGTATACACTGAGCTCTAACAAAAACCGCGTCGTTTCCGTACTAAACATCGTGTGCCGTGCCGTGCCGTTTTTGCTGCTGCCAACGCACCGACGTATTACGAATTCGTTTTTTTGCCGCCCCTAAATACCAAACAAGCCCCTCACGGTTCAACAAACAAAACAACGGCCTACGATTTTTCTGCGGGCCCCTCTTTATTTATAATGCGGATAGGGTGGAGGCGGCAGACAGCGCTCTGTTTATTGGCCGGCCCGGTTTTTATCGTCGGTCCCGCACGACTGCAACAAACTATTACTACTGCGGAAGGCTTAAGCCTGGTGTTATACGAGCGTATTGTTTTTATAGAAACGCCCACATCGATAGGTTGCCGAAAACCTTAAGGTTACAAAATTTGCTGTAACTAAATAATAATAAAAAAATGTTTCTCAATTTTTTCATATAAAATAAGTATGACACACGAGTCAAAAAAATCGTGTTCCATATAATTATGCATTTAAAAGTTAATATCTCTATATTTTCCTAAGCACTATCTTTTGTCATACTGATAAGCGGTCGGGCATCCATTATCATCTTCAGACCGGTTAGGCCATCGTTGTAACTTATCTTCTGTATATTTTTACTCGTAGACTTGCGTGATTCACATTTTTAATGACAGTACGTTTTACTAATATATTGTTATTAATATGCGTACAAAACGGTTCGCGCATTCAATGTTTCGTCACGCTAATGGAAAATTGCTGACGAATCATCGCGTTACCACTGAGGAAGCCGCATCACAGAGTGGACGAAACTTCTGTAGTTTTATTAATACGCAGAAATATCTATAAAATGGGCGTTTTTCAAAAGTGTCGTTAATCTCCTGATTTAACTTGCCTCGAACGAGGGTATTTACAAAAACACGCATATTATAACAGGAATCGTTTTTGTAGCGCCCGTGTCTTGTGAACGCCTTAGCTCAAGGTACGTTTGCTAGGTAGGAAGTAGTTAAGTAGCCTTGTGTTTCAGTAAACGATCTAAGTTGAGTCCGAAGCTCGAGAGTAGTCACGTAACGCAGTTATTAATAACATGTAGTATTTTGTTAAAAAGGTTTTGTTTCTAATACAAGTTAAAAGCCTGACAGGCTTCTAGAGCGGTGAACTGCGCCGTACCTGCCAAAGAATTATTTCCACTTGCAAGTACAGAGACCTTGCGATAACAGTTCGCTGTCTCACTCACACACCACCTCTCTGCCTCTCTGTCACACACATGCTTCTAATGTTCTCTTCAACTTTGTTGCAGCCGATGTTCAGTGCGAAAAGACTGAAAATCTTGTTAGTCTCTATACGAGGTATTTGTCCACTACGCATCTCTAAGCGACCGTTTGAAATCTACCGTCAGGTCTAGAATTAATCTGAAATTTAGACCCGTAAACAAGAACTTTCAAAATGAAAACGGTAGTTTCACAAATGATATGTGCGTGGTTTTATAAAATATATAAAGAAATCTGTACAACGTCCTTTCCGGTAATCGTATTTTTTATTTTCATGTGTAATTTTTTCCTCTTGACTTCCAATAAATAGCATTAATGACATCACGTAACAAATGAGTAGAAAGTTATATATGTCAAATTGAAAACGTTATGAGTTGATAAAGCATGTGAGGTCAGATATCGTTTCAACAGTTAATAAACGCGCGATCTACAAAACACTTACTGGATCGGTATTAACTGGTCACAAACGCGGACGTTAACACGGAGCAGTGAACGATCGCTGGAGGCTTCGAGACAAGGACGTTAACACTTATCTACAATGGACTGATTCAGGGTGGTTTTTGGTGCTCGTGATATAATGTAATGTTCAACCATATCTACGGAAACCATGATGTTGTGGCATTCGTTACAATACACACAATGGCGCACAGAAACAATAGAAGGGACACAGCCGACACAGAAAATATTTTACTAAAGATTCGTTGATAATAGATGAGAGAAAGACCAAGAATTGGCCTGAAGGATCAGGTGGTGGAAAAACTGGGAAGGCTTCAAATTAGAAACTAGAAAGTTAGAACGAAGGATGGGGGCGAATGGGATCGACTCTTCGGATCGATGCTGCTGCTAAATGGTGATGAAGAATTTTTTCTTTTTGGCAAAACCAATACGTCTTCTTAATTCTATTTTTGTTCAGTTCAAGAAAAATCTCCTAAGAACGCAATCCACCCTCAACGATTAAAAACGGATTCAAATGACAGCGATGCTTTTCTTAATCATGAAATAAATGCATTTCGTACATGCCAACGCCTACTTTCACCAAAAACGTTCAAATAGTTTTCAAGATGACTTAGTAAAGAATAGTATTACGAAACCTTCAGATATTAACGATCATTATTACAAGTCAATACGAGAAGATGCGCTAAACGTAAAGGGGGTTCGTCTTGAAGAAAATCAGCAACAGAATGAAGGCATAAACTGGGAACAGAAGGACCTGGGGCCCAACATGGGCTTGTAGAGCTACCGAAGGAGTAACAGGGAGATTCATGAAAACTGTAATCGGCTGTCGGTTTAATTAAATAAAACGTGCTAGCGTGCGCCCGTGGACACATGGACAACAATTTTAAATTTTATACGTAACATTTTATATTTGCGTGGCGCTAATGGTCTGTTACCCAAAGGAGACTATTAATGTTGTTGCGTATATCTGATCTTAAAATACAATTTAACAGGCGATAAACCGGTGGCCACTGCCATGTTACACGAAAGTTCTTTACAAAATTCTAATTCTACATGCAAATTAAAAGTTCATGTTTTTAATTCAATTCTTAACTGAGCGCTCGAAATTTGGTTACAGGCTCCTGCACTAGTTTTAAGTAAATAGATGCTACTAGCTAAGAATAAAGTTAGTTACCAAACGACGGTAATGTACAAGTTGTATAGACCGCCGTAGTAGGCGCAGACCTTGATAATTCATTTATAGTAATTAAGAGTCCCTCGTTAATAACGATGCCTATGCGTAATACTAGACGAAAAGTTTCTCTTTAAATTTGTTCAAAATGCTCGTTCATTTTGTCTAATTAACTGTTGTTTACGTCACTGCTGTTTTTTCGTCATAACTCTGTCACAACAAACTTATCTACATTCACTGCTACAAGGTGTGGCTGTATAAAGTAATCGTATTTATATCCACAAATTTTTATTCAAAAGTATTACACGATGGAAATATTGTCTTCTACAATGTACTAGCCCCTGATCCCTGATACCGTTCCATTCCAATTCTCCACTGTTGTAAGCAATGTTGCCGGCTATCTTCTGATAACTTCTTCATGAGCGCCATCGCTTATGCCTTCACTGCATCTACGGACGCCAAGACGCCAAGCGGGATCATTTTGTATGCCACACGCATACTTGATCTTCGGGAACAAAAACCGTCTAATGGGATTAGAACAGTTGAGTTCAATGAATGTTGCAACGCGGGGACTCTTACTGTTTCCCCAAGACGTCTGAACAGACAGTACGCCTGTGTTCAGGTTCGGTGGCTTGGTGAAAATTCAGGATCGATCTTACACACTTCAGATCTTTTTTTTTCTCGCCCGTTCACGAAAAGTAGTCAGCACCTCAACTAGTAGTCCTGATAACAGTTTAATTTTTAGACACGAAATCAATGCGAATAATTTCTCGGATGTAAAAAAAAAACTAACGTCACTGCTTTGCATTTCGATTAGCTTATCCATTTTGCGTCATACTAAAAAAAAATCATTCGTCTACATTTTCTATAAGTTTAGGACCATTTTTAGTATTTCTGAACATGTCTGCACAAAAATGTTTGGTCGACTTCCTTAGGTACCGCCTTTGAGTACGCTTTTTTCCTAATAAAATTTCTCTGCAAAACTTGTAGCAAGCCTTATTTTTTATCTTTCTCGAAGCTAGCGAATTCAGCAACCTCTCAAATGCTCAAGGTGACGATTTTTTTTATATAATATAGAAAACTCAAAACTAGACATTTTGAATGTTATCATCTGAATTTCGCGCGTGAGGCCGACCACTGCTCGGATCGTCTTCGATCACTTCCCTTCGTGCTTTAAATCATTTAACCGACTAGGAAACTTGAGCACGCAATAGACATTTGTCACCATAAACCTCTTTCAGCACGTGTTATGTTCCTGTAACAGATGTTTCAAGTTTTGTAAAGAATTTCACACTCGACACACTGTTTCGAATTCCAACGGAGGCCAGATATACAGAGCGCTTTCAACAAATGCTGCTGTCCAACTGTGGTTACATACGCTTGAAAATTTAAGGGATAGACGTAAGGGAGAGTACTGGCCACTGAACCACGCTGCTCATGTTGGCAGCATTACAGGGAAGCGGCAAAAATATCAGTCCGGTTATTTTACAGCCACACTCGTATATTAATTATAGGCCTGCAATTGCACTCTGTAAATATTTGTATCTGGTCGGTCAAAATAAGGTCCTCATCATTAATATGAAAGCATAAATACTATTCCACGTACATACTGTTTTAATGCCACGGCAGTTCGGACTGACTGATTGATTTTTTCGCCAAACGAAAAAGCACAATTGCACAATCACCACTCGCATACAAATTCCGTTAATTAATACATAAAATTACATTTCCCTATTTTCTGCGGACTGCGAACCGCTAGCAGATTCCTCCTGCTAGTTTGCCATCCACTTCCAAGTGCATCTGGCCGTTAAAAAGCCAGTTAATGTTTTTGCTTTGAAGAAATCAAACATAAGCTCGTGATGTGGTGAACAATATAGAAATGTCATTCTACAATTTTCTACTCATTTCACAATCCAGTGTGGATTTTCCTCCTGAACGTTTCCTCCATTCCGTCCTCTCACTCCCACCGTGTCTCGAATCACCCTCCACTTCGTCCAACTGTTCTCCCGTGGCATCCTTTGTTTCATATTTCGTCTGACTCTCTTTTAATTATTCTCACAATGTCATCCATCTCTCCTTACATGACTCAGCAATCTAATCTCCGACTGTTCACAAATCGTATTATATACGCTCATTGTATAACTATTAATGGCGATAGATCTAATATTAGTAACAAAATTACGGCATCTCTGTTGTATCTCCTGAGCCTTTGAAAGCTGTAGATTCCATTATGGCAAACAATGTTTACACACCCCAACCTTATTTGGCCTTTGATTTGGAACTTTACAGAACTAATTAACACTATGTAACATTGTAGTACTTTACTGTGAACGTCGATACTATAATACCGCTGCTATAACTTTCTGGCCAGATAGTTTCTCTCTGCAACCACGCCAACAATACCAATTACTTTTATATCATATTGTCTATCTTTATTTTTAAAACAGTTTCAAAAGCGACGAGAGAATCAGTTAATATTATCGTTTCAATTTTTTTATGTATTATTACTTGTTCTCTCTCCCTGTCACTCTGTGGGTGTCTCTCCCCCCGCTCCTTTCAGTCTTCGTCGATAGTTTCAAACAGCTGTTTGCCCTTTAAAGCGATCGAAACTGTTTGAACAGATTTTCAATCAGACGCGTTTCGATCAATTCTTAGCGAATGCGACACGCACTTTGTATACACCTTTTTTATTTTACAAATCTTCAGTACCTATGAAGTTGGATTCGAAATAAAAATCTCTTAAACCAAAGGAATGGCATTGAAAATGAAGAAAAGATCGGAACAAAATAGAGTAGGCCTAATTGGCGTAGCAACATCGAAACAGTAAGGAAATAAGCGAATTCAAATATCCGGGAAGCAAAATAAACAATATAAATGAATGATACATAATAGGAGATTTGGCTCAGAATAACGAAAGGAAGTAAGCTTCAAATAAAACTGCAGCTCCAAATTTATAGATAAAAACACAAAAATAAGAACATAAGCGAAATCAGTAAGACCATTGTACGGTTGCGAATTGTGGGCACTGGAAAAAAAACAGAAAGAATACTGGCCACTTATCAAAGTGAAGTCTTCAGAAAGGCAGGTAGGACCATAAAAAAAGATGGATAACGCACGAGACATAACTGTGACTTAAATCACCAATAGGCCTATAAAGATAAGAACTCAGTCAACTTCGTAGCCCATACCAAAATGAAACTACTATAAAATGGAATGTGGGAAGATAGCGTTAAAAGAAGGAGCAACTGTTAGGTAGTAGAAGTAGAGGAAGTCATAGAAATCGCTAGCGCGATAACATGTGTACGGCCGCTCAAATGTGACAAGGACGGCTACGGTTCGGTCTCGATGAAAGCAGAAACTAAGGGAAGTCATGGTCCGGTATGGCTACCGATCCACGGGAAGAAAAACAAGAAGGAGAGATCTTCAGTTAAGATGTGATGTACGAATCCTTTTCAGATTCCACTGACTTTGTTATTTCAAGCTCTTTTAGTCACTAATCATTTAAGAACCATGCCTTGCACTTACTGTAATAGTTGGACACTCCGAACGTTGATCAGCTGGAAGCTGGTATGACCATGGTTCAATTCACCAGTCCAGTTTTTTACTGCTATAAGTGAAGGGTTCTTACGATGAATTTTAAGTTGAACAGGATCCAATTTAAGATAAATTTAAATTGACGACAAACATTAAAATTTAGCAGTTTTATAAAAAGTCATATATCACTGATAATGGTCAATTTTTCCAGTAGGCCTAAAATTAAAACACGCTTATTTTACAAAGCTGTTGCAGCGAACTGACAGCATAAACTGATACTTTCTTCTGTTTACTTATTATTGCAGAAGTCCAACTCTTAACAAAAAGTACTATTTCAACCAACAGTATCATCTACAGACGAAGCCGAGAACTCATTTGGCAGTAAAAAAGAATCTATTAAACAATATCGTAAGCTATTGTTGAGATCTCGACAATGATCTCAGGATCTACACAACAAAAGATTCGACAAGGATGTGGAAACAGGCAATTTAAGTTGTCTTCAGTTGGGACATAAGCACGCTGCCGCTGGAGCATTGCCTTGTCACAGAGTACAAAGACGAAACTGCGCTCCTGCAGGAAAGTCGTCCAATCAATCACTTTGTTCTGCATTGCCGTTCTACTGCCTACGATACGAGGTACAGCAGAAAAACTTACAAAACGAAACACATTTTATCTTACGAATAGCAACTTTACTCTTCAAACTCCTAGCTTACTTCAAATGCCAGCATGCTGTTTATATAAAAGTTTGCGTGCGCATGATAGAGAGAGCGTTTACAAGCACCCACTTCAAAAAATGTCGAACTCTCACACTATGTTTAGTGAAACACTAACAGTATAGTAAAATCAATATTGCAACTAAAGGCAAGGAAATATGTATTATCGTTCGCGCGCGCGCGTGTACGTACAGACACAGAGTAAAGCCAGGATTAACCGAAACTATCGCGTTACAAAAAATATTGTGCACAGGAAATTAATAAATCTCCAAAAGGCTTTGGAGACTGAAAAAACGTTACATAAGTGTTGTGTTGTATCCGATTGAATTACTCTGAAGAGAGTAATATAAATACAAACAAAAACATTGTCAAATAAACGAAAAAATGTATCAACATTTCGATCAACCTCGTATGTGTGACGTGTCATACGAATCTTCATTGATGTCACCGTCAAGGGCGTATCCCATGGTACCAAAGGCAAACGATACAACCCGCCATGCTTCCCTCCACTGAGACGATACGCTTCTACATACAATTCCTGGCAATCACGATTTGTAATCGTGCATCGTAACGAAGATGGCTACCTTATTTTCGATCTAATGAAGAAATCACGCCTAACGTTGAGTTATATAAAACGCATTGTGAACAACTACGACCACGCCGTGGATATGCATTAAACAACACTCCCAATCCGGTCAGCTCTTTATTGGTAGAAAAATGAATTTGGAAAATTAAAATTCGAACAGCAACTACAGGATTCACACGCTAAATATAAAATGTAATATTTACGCGGCCAACAAGAAACCAGCGGCCTAAACAAAATACGCACACATAAACCTATAGTTTTAAAAGTAAAGTTTCTAACCGAATTCCCCTCCAGCGCTTCTTTAAAGTGTAACATTGTTCTCCAATTCGCAAACCCGTCAAACGATCGATACACACTCTCACAGCATTTCTTGATCCTGCTGATTCCTTATACATCAAACTCAAAAACTTTCTTTTGTTATTTATTCTCAACGACACAAACTGCTCAACGTATTTCCCTACCAACAGACTGAATTCTAATCACACACAAAATCCAACGTATATACTCTTGTTGTTTCCAAAGGCTGTAACAAAAAGTTGTAACGTCACAATTGTTGTCTTTTATCTTAATTTTCAACAAGCTGACAACAACGGCACAGTGTACTTTATCTGTTTCACGTTTTATATTCTTTACTTATTTTATATTTTCATAAGCTCCACCTACATTTGCAGCTGCCCCACGATATCATTGCGACTGCCTTTCTACTCTCTTTAATACACTTATTATTACAAAATTTAATTAATAAAGTTGGGTTAGTGATTACAATTACAAACAGAAATAACATTGTTGCGCACCACTATAGAAAGAAATTTCCGATCTGATGATGAGCTGTGAACCTTGAAAACGCTATTTGGAGAAAAAATTTGTCTATAGTGGTGTGCAACAGTGTTATTAGCAGACTGTTAAATGTGAAACAAAACAAAAATAATAACTGAAATATAAATCAGGATTAATAAAATTTTGTAATAAGATTCAATGTCATTTTCCAAAATCGAAGTATTGTAAAGTAGATAAAGTTCAGGCGAATTATCTGATTAGAGACGTGAAAAGAACTCTACGACAGACTACAGAGGTGAATTCTCAGTTGGATGACAGTTGATGAAAGAAGGAGAGAAAAACCAACGATACGCTGGCTATAGGATCAGATACTTGAGAATTGTAGAACTTGAAAATATCGGCTGATGCAAACGTTTGGATACTCCAATTTAGACACCCATCAAAAATGAACGGATAAATCAGTGCCACTGTAAGTTTGGCCAAAATTAAGCTGCTTTCATTCGCGTTTAGTAAAATTATCTACATTTTTTTACAGTATCCTTTTCGTGATTAGAATTTAAGTACCTGTTTTATCGCTTCGATATGTAAATCTACTTGATAAAACCTCAACTGAAAAAATGTTTTCAAACAAAATCGCACTATCCGATGGTTATAAACTTTTAGCCAATAAATGTTCTGAGTGTTGTGAATATGCACTGTAAGTTACAAGATTTTCTTTATTAAGAAAAAATGTTGGATTCTGAGGAGGGGGCAATAGTGCGGCCGGCCAAGTGATAGCACAAGTAAAAGTTGTTTGAAAAAGGGTCTGCTAATCTCAAGAAACGCTGGAAATGGAGACTAGGAACGAACAAGGATACGATGCTAGAAAAAAGTAAAATGAATTCCACTGAAGATATACAGTGAGCAATTCACACCTCAGGGCACAACATTTACTACCAAATAAAAATCGATAATTTGTAACTAATTTACTAATATTTAATGAAGAAAGTTGTGTTAGTGGTTATAATCACAAACAGAATTTTTACTGTTGCACACCACTATAGAAAAATTATTCCGATTAGCGCTTTAACCTTTGTTGGGGAAGAAGAAGAAATCGGTCTGGTGATCGCCATCTATTTCTCTTACCACTTTACTTTGCCTTGAATGACCAGCCTTTCAATTCCGCCACATTTCAAGATGCGGCCGAAAAACTTCAGAATTTGCCTTCGTGTAGTTGCTAGAAATCGGTTTTTCTGTCTATTTTCAGTTCACTTAAAACTGAAGCATTAGTTCCACGTGTAGTCCACGGATTTCTAACATTTTCCTGACGCTGTCATATGAGTGAACATTAATTTCTGAACTCATATTGTCATTCCATATAATCTGAAGCTCCTTTAACATATCTCAACAATCTCACTTTGGCTGATCGAATCTTATACTTATCTTTCTGTATTCGATCCCAGGCCTCGCACCTGGGAGTTGTCGTTAATCGATATATTCTCGATCTGGTTTTATCCTTGCTTCATTATTCAGAGAATAATTTACTGATCGTTCCGCGAATCCGCTCAAAAGTACTTCTATAGCCTGCTATAGTTTTTATATTTTTATCTTTCCCATACTAATTTAAAAAGCTCATAAAAATACTGCAATTAACAAGATAATTTTAATAAATTCTTTTAAAATAAAACGTTATAATAACTATAAAAACATTAGACTGTAACGCCGGAAAAGCGTGCAGCAAGTCAAATAAATCGTGCAAATATACCGGAAATAATTCTGCAACAAGACAGCAATTAGAGCTGATGTGCCTCTAGCATTACTAAATTTCCTTGCGAATGAATACACACAATTAATACGAGGTATACGGAGAGACGCACGTCAGCAACCAGCGCGCGTTTGCAAACAACGAAATGTATACAGTTGATATTAAATTATTTAATTAACGTAAAACGTCGTCCATTAATTTACTACACGAATGCACTTCAATTAAACGAAAAGAATATCAACATTAATTATCACTTTGAACCAAATGTCGGGACAGCATACAGCACTATCTATTGGCACACATGTAAAAAAAAGTTTACCAAAGTTATATTTAATCTGTATACTAAAATATCTACTTTTATAAAGTAGAGTACAAAACTATGTAGATATTATATGGCGTTAGTGGCGTAGGCATCTCTGAAAAAACGGCATTAACATAAAATTGTAAACAGTGAAATGACTAGGTTATAGCACACTGTTTTAATGACTTTAATTTTAACTGATTTCAATTTCTTTATAAATTTATGTTAGCAATCACTAACCATCCACTAAAACATTATAAATTTATGATTTTTTTTGTAAAATTATAAGGTATGTGTAGCTAATGTTCAGATGTAGGCCTAAAATAAAATATCTGGCTCTACAAATGTGAATTTTCTAGATTATTTTTTCAACTTTTTTTCTTTTGGTAAGTAAAATACGTTTCAAGATTTTAAAAGCTATCGGCTTGATCAAGATTATCAAGATTCTCCATCAATGATACCTCCTGAAATAAGAACTAATTGGAATGCTTCGGTTCATGTATTTATTTTACAATTAAAGACATCTAAATGTACTGGTCACGGCAACCGGCAACATCAAAGCAAGGCCACATCGACCTGATTAATAGAACTGGAAGTAAACGTGTGTACTGAACGAGGAAAAATAATGGGTAAAATTTTCACATCCTATCAGTACACACTGACTTATTATCATCAAAGCATTCTTTCAGGTGACCACGACCAATTCCAGGACCTGTATTAGTACGCGACTGAAAACGACTGCCTGCAGAAATCGAAACATCCAATCATTTTAACTTCATATCTCGGCCCTACAACAAGGAAGAATTTAATAAACTGTTTAAATGTTTTCTCTCTTGTTTAAGTGGTGAGTGGCTTACGCAAGTGCGTGTATTTCAACTTGTTTCCTCGCAGGTACAACTTATTTCTTCTTTAAAAGATTCAGATGAGATCATATTCGAGAGAAACATCTGTTAATTAAAATGAGACATTTGAATTCGCTTCAGTTGCAACAAATACAGGTAACGTACGTAGACATTTAACAAAGTATGACTACAACTACTAACGTTACGGAGAATGACACTAAACACCCATTAGCTGACCGACGCCATTAATAATTTAGCCTTAATGAAGAAATTGACGAGAGTCATTAGCAAAGCTGGCAGCCAGCTGGGTCCGACTGCTTCCTTTTGCAGTATCAATTACAGCCTGTTAAAATATACGACCGAACTTGCATAGTCGCACCAAACTACTCCAAAATAGTGTCGTTCTGTAGATTAATTAGAATTTATTATTACTTTCAAAAACGGTTGATAACATCTGCTATTAAACTTAAAATGGCTTCCACATGCGATCCAAATAAGAGCACTAAACTTGTACAGTAACGACAACCAAGTTTCTAAAACCGACCAATTCAAGACCCTATTTATACACTGGAATTTCATTATCGCTTATAATTTTCTTAATGTTCGTACAAGAAGGACGTCAGCACTGTGAAACGTGTATTTAATTAGCTGAATGAAGTGTGTTTAATTAATCGTCGAAGGAGGGCAATAAAAAGTGCATTAAACTTACACATGCAATAACCTTGATAGTTTACCGGGAAGTAACTGCGTGAAAGACCTTATACAAGAGGTAAGGTAGTACTAACAGAACAAAAATTCATTTTAAGTTGAAATTTCTTTAACATTCCTTGCTCCAAAGACTGCGTTCCTTGTTAATCAAAAGGAAGACATGCAACTCAGATCCGCAGGCTTACCTATGTCTGAATACGTATTCTAAAATAACAAAGATTTAAAAAGTAATTTAGAGAACTCTACGCGATCAAAAGGTGTCACAGAACGTCAATTTGGAATATGGTGAGTTGAGCTATCCAACCAAGTGTTTTTCCTTATCACGACAACCCTTTGACTTCTCATACGCCGTTTTCGCAGCAGAGCTACGTGGTAATACTGCCACTGAATCCCCAAGCCGTAATTCTGATCTCTGTCAGGGTGCGCTGCACATCGCGGCCACGATACTGGTGTTGACATTGTAAAGACGCCCCGCGGGACTAGATTTGTCTCCGCGGGTACAGACGCAATATTGTTAACCACGAATAAACATCCGAGGGACCTTTTCTAGCTACGTTATGCAATATAAATTATCTTCCCTCCTTGTTACTGATGAGCCCAGGGTTCAGAGTCAACGCGAATAAACGAAAGATATCAAAGGACGTCCAAACAAAGGCGGCCCGATTATGTACAACGGATCGAACAATTAAGGCTCTTACAAAACAATGGTATATCTTACAATTCGGATACAGTTAGGAAAACTTCATTACGCATGAACTGGGAGAAAACCAGATGGTTAATAAAATGGTAATATATATATATATATATATATATATATATATATAGATAGATAGATAGATAGATAGATAGATAGCGATTGGCGTTGGCAGTGTAGCATGGCAAGATTTAAAAGACCAGTCGCCACCGACCGACGAGTCGCCAGAGTGTTTCTGCAAACGATGGTCAGACCAATACATCTGACCGTGTACAGTTGGGTGTAAGAAATGGAATGTGCCTCCAGACGTGGCTCCAATCAGTCTCAGGAAAGCTCTGCAATTATAAGTGATGCACGTTCTCCACGCAGAAGTCTTTGGCGATGGGAAAATTGTCGGAATAAGCCATCTCCCTCTCCCGAGTCCAAAGAGCTAATGAGAAGCAGGATACCCTCTTCCATTTGGAATGGAAACCTGCACATTAAAACGGGTAAGCCAACAGGTGTCCAAGGATGCACAAGGCGAGAGAAAACTACTGCACTAAAGATACTCGAGATATCTCAATTTCCGACAATATCGGTGATGTCTTCGGGTAGAATGAAACAAGATTTCAGCATCTGGTCATGAAAAGACGAGCTGAGTAATAAAGAAAATCGTTCAAGGGATCACATGAGAAATTTTCATAACTGTGGGAAAGCTCATCGCGCGGAAATACAGATGCCTGGGCCTCACTATTAGTCATATTAGCTATATGGACAGATAGTTATTTTTGAGCGTATTACATTATTTCCCTGAATAAACGTGTTATTTCAAAACCAGGCTACGTTATTCAATTGTAAAATTATAGAAACAAAATTTTCTTTAAAAAAATGTATATATTCATAGTTTTCAAAGGCTGGAGTTTAATTCTCTTCTGAATACTACTAATCAAAAAAATAACACGAACTGACCGGTATACAGTCGGAAAAAGCTAACGAATTAACCACGGAAAGGTCACGACAGCCAATGAATAAACATTACCAAGCCGCAGTCAAACGTCTAGCTGACAGAAGACATTCAACCATAAACGACAGCCTTAATAACCAAAACAAAAGCCAGAATCTTCACTTATCTAAAACGCAAATCTTTCCAAGTGAAGGTCGTTTAAGTTATTAACTTACACCAATGTCACTGAAATGGCGTGTTTTGGAATACGTTCCACACACACGCGCGCGCGCGCACACAACTTAATACTGTTATGAGCAGTATAGGTTACTTCTTGTTACAAACGTGTATGGTTTCTCCGCTTAGTAATAACCACCAAAATAATTTAGAACGACACGTGACACCAACAAGGTTCCACAGTAAATAAATGTAGTGAGAAACAAATGTCACTCGTTCAGTAACTTAAAAAAAAAGAAGTAGAGTCAAATATGAGCAATTTCTATTGCAAAACATTAAAATTTTATTGTTGTCTAGGAGCCGTACAAAGCGGAAAATCTATTATTTAACATGGTCGCTGTATTTACGCTGTATCCACTGTTTCTCCTCAACATTACCACAGTCAACTATAAAGAGTTCCACACTAATTATAACACAATAATCACTTTCCACAACAACCACTTGATCCGCACTTGATAAATCGCCCAACGTAACTAATTCATTAAGCCGGCTGCAGTTGCCTATACATAGGCTGCACATGTTCCAGAATAATTTTCCATGGGAATATAATTTCCGTAGTTAACAAGCACTCGAAAAGTCTAGAGGGTACATTAGTAGCACGGTCTTGACAGAGACACGCACCTGCTCGGCTAGCCGAGAAACGTGTACAACGACACTCTCGACTGTTCGAGAGCGTTCCGTAATTATCGTGACAATATTATCATAGCATTTTCTTGTCCAATGCTTAGCGAACCCTTGCTACAACGACACTCTTGACTGTTCGAGAGCGTTCCGTAATTATCGTGACAATATTATCATAGCATTTTCTTGTCCAAAGCTTAGCGAACCCTTGCTAAGTCATTCTTTGATCATCTCTCCAGAGCAAAATCACGTAGGCCTACACTTCACTTTACCATGTTACTTAGCTAGGGTATTACTACACTTACAAAGTACCCCTGCTGTGGTCGCTTTACGTATCTTGGCTTCGTACCATGTGCCATCTTATCGCCTAGCAAAATATTCTGCATACTACGATTTTTATTTCTCTAGTCTGTCAATGATACTATTTATTTTACTTCGATTGCGTATACTTACAAACATACCCTGACTCCCCTTGTTATTCGTAGTATATTCCTTTTTATGCTTTTCGTCCAGTCCGCAGTTTCTGTGTCATTCTTTTGATCACCGGTCATGTTTATCATCCTCAATTCCTTGCAGGAAGCATGCAATAATTAAAATAATTAAAACCTTCGCTTATTAAATATAAGGGGTAGTTTGTTATTCTTCCTAATGTCGTTCAGTCTTCAAAAATCAATCCACTGTAATCGTATATTTGATTGGCAATTTCTGGCAATACTACTTTACTTCTTTCTTACCACTTTAATCAATATGTAACTACAGTCACACTGTCACACCTTTAATATTTTTGCTTAATTTGCTGGTAAGGATAATTAAACATTATGCATGGCTTTCCCGTTATTTATTATCCAAGAACGTTTACAATTTTTCGGTCTTAAGGTAATCAATCATCTTTTTCATCTCGGCTAGAATTTTACTAAACAACAGTGTATAACATTGTAGCCACAAGCGGGCGCACGTGCGCACACATTAAATAAGCAATAAGTATCTTAGGAGTTACTGACATTTTGCACGTCAGAACTATTGTCGGAAACGAAATCTCACAATGTCAAGTTGTCTCCGTCTTTCAGTTCGAAGGTGAGGAAGGATTTCTTCCTTTTAAACGGTGTGATTAGAGAATTCTGAGATGATACCTCGCAGTTTCAGAACTTTCGTAAATTAACACAAGTAACAAAGAGCGTGTACAGTTACACAAAGGGAAAGTTTGAAATTATACGAATTTTAATTAAACCTCCTAAGAAGCTCGTATTAAAGGCGAGGAATTAAGGAAGAGAAAGACAAAGCGGGAGACGAAGAGAAAGGGAGGGAGGCGTAAGAAACACTCGCTCATGTTACAAGCGAGACAGTAGACGCTTACGAGAGTAATGTAATGCAATTAGAAGCTTCTCTGTTTGCACCATGTTAATGTCAAACACGATGTCTTTTTACATTTCAGAATATTGTTCTAGCCGAGCTGGCTATGCCATTTTCATGTAGCCTACACAATTAGCAGAGGCGGTTCCGGGGGGGGGGGGATACAGAAACTCCCCTAATCAATTCTTGAAAAAACATTTTCCCTAATTCGCTCAAAGGAAACTTATTTTATTTGTTCTGCTATGCTCAGTTTTATTATAAAATATTAAACAATACTACTCAAGTTATTTCAATTAAAAAAACAACATCTTTGGAATGTAGAAAAATGAGAAGAAAAATTTTTTTCTTTTTCCTATCCCTGTCTCCACTTCAAAAGTATTGTTACGTAATGCGGAAAAGTGTTACACCATTACAGAACAGTCTACGTGTTTCTCGGATGTTCCAGTGGAATCCGGCTGTAATGTTGTGTGCGTACGTGATCTCAACATACGTTAGCGAGACTTTTCTAGATTCCGCCGGCCACACGCACTGTGTCAAGGCCGCAATCAATTACGCTCTAGTGTAGCGCTGAGGCGTAGTATGGAATGTTCTGGTGTCTCAGCGAGGTATAAATACAAGATATCAGCGGGGTATAAATACAAGTCTTCAGCGACGCTTAGTTGAGTTATTGTCGGGCGATTTATACAGTGCGGTTCGAAGTATTGTGGCGAAGTGTTATATGTTTTATAATTGTGCGGGACAATTATAATACAACTGTGTTTTATATTAGTTGACATTTTTTATTGCGTGTGAACAATTTTTATTCGATTTCTTGTAAGAGTATATCTCGTTGATTACAAACTATTTAATTGTGATAATTAAAACTGGTGATTAGTGACTTAATTGGTGTCTTGTATTTTGTTTTCCACTGTACCATACGACGATCAGTTTATTACAGTATCAGTTAGCCGTCGTAACAGTATCATTTGGATCCGCCGCGATATTGCTAGATCTGCGTAAACTCGAAGTCAAATTTTCAAGAAGTTTTCTTAAGTTATGCTGAAAAAACTTACTCACACCTTACGTGTACGGCACAGAAGTGAAACTCGGTTACTGCGAGCCAGGCGTTACTTTATGTGTTTCTATGCGTGTCCTCAATTTTTTTCTACCAGGGGAGCACCATAACTTGTGAAAATAGATATGGGGCAGACATTAAAAAAGGAATAGCTCTAGCAAAGCAGGCGTTACAGAGCAGAAGGAATTTACTTACAAATAATCATTTAAGTATGGAGGTAAGAAAAAGGTTCGCAAAAACATATGTGTGGAGTGTCTTACCTTATGGGTGTGAGGTGTGGACCCTCGGCAAAATAGAAAAGAGGAAGCTGGAAGCAATGAAAATGTGGACTGGAGGAGAACGACGAGGACGAGTTGGATAGATAAGAAAAGTAATGAGAAAGTCCTCGCAGAAGTGAACGACGATAGATCACTTTTAAAAATGATTGAAAGAAGAAGGGCAAAACTGATTGGGCACGTGTTACGACACAATCAATTTTTAAGTAATACTTTTGAAGGAAAGGTGTTGTGGGAAAACCAAGGGAACGACCATGTTTGTCGTGTTCTTCAAAGACATGGGAAAGGAGACGAACTTCCCTACCATACTGGGACTTAAAGAGGACAATGATGGAGAGAGAGGGGAGAGGGGGGAGACGTGGCTAACTCGACAAGGCATGGCCTTTACATGATGATGATGATGATGATGATGCATGCCCTCATACGAGGCTCTACTTTATAGTACAGTTAACGCGCTCGATTCGATTGCGACATCTTGAACACGGGTGTCTCCCCAGCATCCTGTAACTGCGGTTGTGACTACTGCGAGGTACGAACGTCTCTTGGCAGGAAAATTCAAAAGTTTTCGACAGGAGGCTAAGCTTACTGCATAATAATTACCTTCCTGCAAATTAATAGACAAGTATCGATCTAACTGATTGCTTTCGATTGGACCGTATCGATCAAAATCGAACATAAGATCGCTTTCCTGTCAAAATTAAACCACTATGCAAGCAAATAGTGTACTGAAAGACTGAACGTACTACTCAAGGAAAAACGAAGCAAGCGAAACCGGCTCCCCGTTTTAATTTGGACTGCAATACGCGCTTACGCGTGTTCCACGTTCCCTGTATTACTGATGAACAACCAATCTGACATCAAAAAATTATGTCTCGTGTCTGATGGAATACACTTCAAATAGCATCAGACGTTTCGACAAGATCGAGTACCCAAGAGGCTAAATTGAGCAATAACAACGCATTTCGGAGGTAATGTCTTTCGCGTGCGCACACTAAAGAACTATACTTTTTTTTTCAAAAATGATATCCAACTGTATACTTGCAAGGATCAACGTACACAATAATCTCAGAAATATGGCTCGCTTATAAATTACGTAAATTCGAATAGGCCTAGGCCTATATCTCGACATTTAAAATTAGTACGTCATCATCAAATATGAGTGTGTTTGAAAATTTTCAATAACAACAATATTTTGGAACAAAGTAATATCAAAACTAACTTGTTCGTAGGTAGAGGTCGAATCACACATGACTGATGGGACTTCACATACAAAAGTCACGCGTTATCGATTTAACGTCTCCGTTGTTTCACTCCTCCGCTAATATTATCGAAGTTTTGTAACACGTGTACTGTAAGAGGGTGAGGTTATACGGATTGCCTTCAGAATGAAGAACGAGAAACTCACACATCGCAAAGTTTATTGGAATCATACTATTCTAAAACGTCTTTTGAACCCATCTGCTTCATTATGTTATTATATTAATGAGCTCTTAGGTAAGATTCTTTAGTTTTAATAGACACGAACTGTATAACAAATATTCCAATAAAGGAACATATTTTAACCAGGAAACGTCCAACCCAAGCATGCAGGCGTTCTGTACACATTACGTGCTCCTTCTGTTTCTTACGATGAACACTGACGTAACTGCAAGGATCAAAGGATTCAATCCCCCCCCCCACAGAGCTATTGAAAATTTCAGTAAAATCATAATCACTTAACGTAGGCCTTTTGCTAAGCCAGTGGCGTGTGTTAAAATAAGGCTTATAAATAGTTATATGGGAAGAATCTGGAATATCTCATTTGTCCTGACGAAAATGGAGAGTCCTACCTTCAAGGTAGTCCCCCCCCCCAAAGCAGCTCCAAGTTACACCGCTCCACTGAATTACCTAACCTTATCTGACGTAACAAATTTCACAAGGAACTCACCCCCCCCCCCCAAAAAAAAAAAGACGTTTACCATCGTAATATCTGTGAGCGATAAATAGTAATCCTAATTCTACCATTTAGAAATTCAGAGTAGGTAATAAGCACCACGATGCGATGATGTTATGCCATATCAAACACGAGGCGCCAAACTATCGTATAAAATTTCAAAGAAAAACAGAATTCACTAGTTAAGGTCATGTGATAAATTCCGCTTGATTACGTAAATCATGTCATCCTTACCAAGCTTGATAAAACGACCAGTCTACTACCTGCCACGGCATACTCCAAAATCTGTTTATTCACGAGAGGGCCGAAACAACATATTTCTATATGCTGCTGTCCATTCGATTTATCGCATACAGAGAATCGGTCATTCAATTCTAACCGCTCGTCTTTTATTTATCGTTCGCAACCCGTATCACACCTGAGGGTCCCGTGAGAACCGTGAGCATTAAACCTTGTCTTTTACTTATTTGATTTGACACGAATAAGAACACAATTATTTTCCATGATCTTGGAAACTCCAGCTATATTCTTAGTTATTATCATGACCGGAATATAATCTTCGCATCTGTTTGGTTTTCCGCGTCTGTGTTGAGGCCGTGGCCAGTTACTGTATGTCTTCTTCAGCCACACATTTCGGCTACCATCGCAGTAGAACCTTCTTCAGTAGCAGCCGACTTTACTATCCAGCAACGGCTTCTGAAGAACTTCAGTAGACAAAGCAGAAAACAACTGACTGAAAAAGACTTCCAACAATGGACCACAGCCTAAACACCTGACAACGAAAATAAAAGCGTTTGCTTAGTTGTCTTAGGCCGGCCACACACCGCATCCAACAAAACTCCTTACGACAAAACGTTTTGTCGGACGGTGTCTGATGCTGCGATCCGTTTAGCATGGGTTTAAATGAGCCTGCCACACACCGCATCGAACACGACGTCAGACGCCTTCATGCCGTTTTTCCTTGTCTGGCAAAGGTACCAAAAGTTTCGTCTCGCGTCAAAACACTACCGAACAACTCGACCTGCGCATGCGCATGTACTACAATAATTGTAAAATTTAACTGGATCAGCTCTCAATTCGGCAAATAAACCCAATAATATCCCTATTTTAATTGATAGGGTGAGCCCAAAGTTTTCCGTCTTTACCGTAGTCTAGTAATTGTAGGAAATTACAATTACAATACGATAACAGTCTCTTCTTCACCATCCATAGCTCCTCACCTTCACTTCGAAATATATGATTAACACTCAAACTAGATATCACTGACCGTGTGTATGTTTAAACTGAACACTGAACATGAGCGGCAAAATGAAGGAGTTTCTTCTTTCACGTTGCGGCGTGTCGCCCCGTCATGTCGTGAGCGCCTCCACACCATATCCGACAAGTCAAAACGTTTTGTCTTAAGACGTATTCGCTTAAGACACATGTTCGATGCGGTGTGTGGCAGGCCTTATAGGTTTCACTTACTCGGCACCCAGCGTACAGTCGTCTACAAGTGGACACGTGTTTTTTCCACGAACTCATGGTATCACAAAGAGGAGATTCCCAAACGAGAATTTGAAATGTAAATGCTCTGGTTGACCGAATTCGTTTCTGTCAGACCGACAAACGCGATTACCCCACGCCACAATGACGTAATTACAACACACACGTCACACTAGTTTATTAAAGACAATTTAAAGAAGTACATCCTGTTTGCGTTTGATTGACTGTCACGGCTTTCCGGGACAACGTGTTGTCGGGCTACATCCACGGTATAATTGATGTTTACAAACAACACGAGGAATCATGTCCGCAAGAACGCGCGGGGACATCGGTTCCCCTTCGCCTCCTTCAAACAGCTATCTACAACGCGCTGCCTCTTAATGGAAGTTGGCAGTTTTCCACTCCGCGGACGGCAGTATTTTCTCGTCTTTCAGAAATTAAGCCAGATACAACGTTTTTGGCACACACACGTCGCTTCCAATTAATCCTCTATTACACGAAATTCCTTCCTTCCATTTAATACTGCTGAGACGTGTGGCTACAGTTCATTCAAAGTCACGAATCAATAGTCAACCGTCAACATCAGCTTTCAGAGATTTTTTTTAAATCAGAAATTACGACTGTAAATTGGCGTCACGGTAGCTGGATCACATTGTGCCACAGTAACGTGCATTCTAGAAACGTGTACACAAAAGCACCATCGGCTTGAATTTCGTGAATCAGCCTTACTCACTGTTCCAAAACTACTTCTGCTGAGCGTGCTGTGTAATATTTAATACTGATACATAGGGTAAACGCATACCGGTTAGTCAAGGCAACAAGGCAAGACAAGACAGGTTTAGACTAAACTAGACAAGACACCTTTAGTCATATGACAGTATCTCACAGCAGTTAGTCGTGAACAGTAAAGTTGTTTTGGGTGCACTTATGATTTGGGATGGATATGTAAGCAAGAAATAGGAAATAGGAGATATGGGTTCATCCATATAATAGGAGGGGGGTAGAAAAAATACATTAGAAAAATTTAATTCCTTAGATTGAAACATCTGAATATCTGCTGGCACTTCTACAAGATGGAATAGCAAAAAATGATACGAATTATAGGAGATGCTTATCTACTGCAGCGCGACTGTTTATTACTTTGAGGTAATAAATAAATAAATATATAAACACTGCTGTCGTCAACTGAACACTGCTGTCGTCTGATGGTGACTGATAGGAATACTGCATTCATACTGTACCTTATTCAGTCAGACACGAGGTATAGACACGTCTAATTGCAATGACTAATCGGTGTGTGTTGCGCCATAAACGTCATTGTAAACAACAGTGACTAAGCGTGTCTAAACCTGTCTCGTCTTGCCTTGACTAACCGGTGTGCGGCTACCCTTAGAAAGACGAGGAAAATAAATGAAGATATCGTAAGGCGAATACATAAGCCAACTAAACTTTATATCAAATGAAAATACTGTATTATTTTACTTCCATGTTCCTTAAGGAAATGGAAGTATGGTGATGGCAAAAAAAATAGCGTTCGAGATTATTGCAGATTCTGATTGTACTACACTCAAAACATGAAAAAAAGTCATTTTTCGAAAAGTGTCTGTGTGTCTATCTGTGTATCTGTAGATTTTTTTTCTATGGCAAACGATAACAGCCGCAAATTCAAACAGAATCAAATAATTTTTTGCATACAGCCCTGATTTGTAGAGTACTCAAGACATATTGTTTTTGGAGAATAGCGGTTAAGGGAAAGGGGGAGTTTACCTGCACCGTTTTGTTTTGAAAGGGTATTTTTATGGCAAACGATAATAGTCGCAAATTCAAACAAAATCAAATAATTTTTTGCATACAGCCCTGATTTGTAGAGTACTCAAGACCTCTTGATTTTGGTGAAGATCGGTTAAGGGAAAGGGGTAGTTTACCAGCAAAGGATTTTTTTAAATCAAGGGTAATTTTTTTCTATGGCAAACGATAGCCGCAAATTCAAACAGAATCAACTACTCTTTTGCATACAGCAAAAAAGTAGCTCTGAATTATAGAGTTTTCAAGACCTATTGGTTTTGGTGAAGATCGGTTAAGGGAAAGGGGTAGTTTACCCGCAACATTTTATATTTAAACAAGGGTATTTTCTATGGCAAACAATAAAGTCGCAAATTCAAACAGAATCAAATAATGTTTTGCATACAGCCCTGAATTATAGAGGTCTCAAGACCTATTGGTTTTGGTGAAGATCGGTTAAGGGAAAGGGGTAGTTTACCAGCAACATTTTATATTTTAACAAGGGTATTTTCTATGACAAACGATAAAAGCCGCAAATGTAAACAGAATCAAATAATGTTTTGCATACAACCCTGAATTGTAGAGTTCTCAGGACCTATTGTTTTTGGTGAAGATCGGTTAATGGAAAGGGGTAGTTTACCTGCAACGTTTTATGTTTTAAAAGGGTATTTTCTATGGCAAACGATAAGAGTCGCAATTTCAAACAAAATCAAATAATTTATTGCATACAGCTCTGATTTGTAGAGTACTCAAGATCTGTTGTTTTTGGTGAAGATCGGTTAACGGGAAGGGGTAGTTTACCTGCAACGTTTTTCTTATCAAGGGTAATTTTTTTTCTATGGCAAACGATAGCCGCAAATTCAAACAGAATCAAATAATTTTTTGCATATGGCATTGATTTGTAGAGTACACAAGACCTATTGTTTTTGGTGAAGATCGGTTAAGGGAAAGCGGTAGTTTACCGGCAACATTTGTTTTTATCAAGGGTAATTTTTTCCTATGGCAAACGATAACAGCCGCAAATTCAAACAGAATCAACTACTCTTTTGCATACCTTTTTGAGTTATACAGAACTCAAGGTCTGTTGATTTTGTTGAAGATCGGTTTAGAGAAAGGGGTAGTTTACCTGCAACGTTTTATATTTTAACAAGGGTATTTAGTATGGCAAACGATAAGAGCCGCAAATTCAAACAGAATCAAATAATTTTTTGCATACAGCCCTGATTTGTAGAGTACTCAAGACATACTGTTTTCGGAGAAGATCGGTTAAGGGAAAGGGGTAGTTTACCTGCACCGTTTTGTTTTGAAAGGGTATTTTTATGGCAAACGATAAGAGTCGCAAATTCAAACAAAATCAAATAATTTTTTGCATACAGCCCTGATTTGTAGAGTACTCAAGACCTCTTGATTTTGGTGAAGATCGGTTAAGGGAAAGGGGTAGTTTACCTGCAACGGTTTTTTTTAAATCAAGGGTAATTTTTTTCTATGGCAAACGATAGCCGCAAATTCAAACAGAATCAACTACTCTTTTGCACACAGCCCTGAATTATAGAGTTTTCAAGACCTATTGGTTTTGGTGAAGATCGGTTAAGGGAAAGGGGTAGTTTACCCGCAACATTATATTTTAACAAGGGTATTTTATATGGCAAACAGTAAAGCCGCAAATTCAAACAGAATCAAATAATGTTTTGCATACAGCCCTGAATTATAGAGGTCTCAAGACCTATTGGTTTTGGTGAAGATCGGTTAAGGGAAAGGGGTAGTTTACCAGCAACATTTTATATTTTAACAAGGGTATTTTCTATGACAAACGATAAAAGCCGCAAATGTAAACAGAATCAAATAATGTTTTGCATACAACCCTGAATTGTAGAGTTCTCAGGACCTATTGTTTTTGGTGAGGATCGGTTAAGGGAAAGGGGTAGTTTACCTACAACGTTTTATGTTTTAAAAGGGTATTTTCTATGGCAAACGATAAGAGTCGCAATTTCAAACAAAATCAAATAATTTATTGCATACAGCTCTGATTTGTAGAGTACTCAAGATCTGTTGTTTTTGGTGAAGATCGGTTAACGGGAAGGGGTAGTTTACCTGCAACGTTTTTCTTATCAAGGGTAATTTTTTTTCTATGGCAAACGATAGCCGCAAATTCAAACAGAATCAAATAATTTTTTGCATATGGCATTGATTTGTAGAGTACACAAGACCTATTGTTTTTGGTGAAGATCGGTTAAGGGAAAGCGGTAGTTTACCGGCAACATTTGTTTTTATCAAGGGTAATTTTTTCCTATGGCAAACGATAACAGCCGCAAATTCAAACAGAATCAACTACTCTTTTGCATACCTTTTTGAGTTATACAGAACTCAAGGTCTGTTGATTTTGTTGAAGATCGGTTTAGAGAAAGGGGTAGTTTACCTGCAACGTTTTATATTTTAACAAGGGTATTTAGTATGGCAAACGATAAGAGCCGCAAATTCAAACAGAATCAAATAATTTTTTGCATACAGCCCTGATTTGTAGAGTACTCAAGACATACTGTTTTCGGAGAAGATCGGTTAAGGGAAAGGGGTAGTTTACCTGCACCGTTTTGTTTTGAAAGGGTATTTTTATGGCAAACGATAAGAGTCGCAAATTCAAACAAAATCAAATAATTTTTTGCATACAGCTCTGATTTGTAGAGTACTCAAGACCTCTTGATTTTGGTGAAGATCGGTTACGGGAAAGGGGTAGTTTACCTGCAACGGTTTTTTTTAAATCAAGGGTAATTTTTTTCTATGGCAAACGATAGCCGCAAATTCAAACAGAATCAACTACTCTTTTGCATACAGCCCTGAATTATAGAGTTTTCAAGACCTATTGGTTTTGGTGAAGATCGGTTAAGGGAAAGGGGTAGTTTACCCGCAACATTATATTTTAACAAGGGTATTTTATATGGCAAACAGTAAAGCCGCAAATTCAAACAGAATCAAATAATGTTTTGCATACAGCCCTGAATTATAGAGGTCTCAAGACCTATTGGTTTTGGTGAAGATCGGTTAAGGGAAAGGGGTAGTTTACCAGCAACATTTTATATTTTAACAAGGGTATTTTCTATGACAAACGATAAAAGACGCAAATGTAAACAGAATCAAATAATGTTTTGCATACAACCCTGAATTGTAGAGTTCTCAGGACCTATTGTTTTTGGTGAGGATCGGTTAAGGGAAAGGGGTAGTTTACCTACAACGTTTTATGTTTTAAAAGGGCATTTTCTATGGGAAACGATAAGAGCCGCAAATTCAAACAGAATCAAACAATTTTTTGCATACAGCTCTGATTTGTAGAGTACTCAAGACCTATTGTTTTTGGTGAAGATCGGTTAATGGAAAGGGGTAGTTTACCTGCAACGTTTTATGTTTTAAAAGGGTATTTTCTATGGCAAACGATAAGAGTCGCAATTTCAAACAAAATCAAATAATTTATTGCATACAGCTCTGATTTGTAGAGTACTCAAGATCTGTTGTTTTTGGTGAAGATCGGTTAACGGGAAGGGGTAGTTTACCTGCAACGTTTTTCTTATCAAGGGTAATTTTTTTCTATGGCAAACGATAGCCGCAAATTCAAACAGAATCAAATAATGTTTTGCATATGGCATTGATTTGTAGAGTACACAAGACCCATTGTTTTTGGTGAAGATCGGTTAAGGGAAAGCGGTAGTTTACCGGCAACATTTGTTTTTATCAAGGGTAATTTTTTCCTATGGCAAACGATAACAGCCGCAAATTCAAACAGAATCAACTACTCTTTTGCATACCTTTTTGGGTTATACAGAACTCAAGGTCTGTTGATTTTGTTGAAGATCGGTCAAGGGAAAGGGGTAGTTTACCTGCAACGTTTTATATTTTAACAAGGGTATTTAGTATGGCAAACGATAAGAGCCGCAAATTCAAACAGAATCAAATAATGTTTTGCATACAGCCCTGCATTGTAGAGGACTGAAGGTCTATTGATTTTGGTGAAGATCGGTTTAGAGAAAGGGGTAGTATACCTGCAACGTTTTATTTTTTAACAAGGGTAATTTTTTCTATGACGAACGACGACTGCCGTAAAGTCAAAGAAAATCAAATATTTTTATCCATACCTTCCTAAAATGTAGAGAGCTCAAGGCCTGTTGATTTTGATGAAGATCGGTAAAGGGAAAGGGGTAGTTTACCTGAAACATATTATGTTGTAACAAGAGAAATGTTTTCATGACGAACGATAACTGCCGCCAATTGAAACAGAATCACATATTTTTTTGCATGCATCCCTGCATTGTAGAGGACTGAAGGTCTATTGATTTTGGTGAAGATCGGTTTAGATAAAGGGGTAGTTTACCTGCAACGTTTTATTTTTTAACAAGGGTAATTTTTTCTATGACGAACATGACTGCCGTAAAGTCAAAGAAAATCAAATATTTTTATCCATACCTTCCTAAAATGTAGAGAGCTCAAGGCCTGTTGATTTTGGTGAAGATCGGTAAAGGGAAAGGGGTAGTTTACCTGAAACATATTATATTGTAACAAGAGAAATGTTTTCATGACGAACGATAACTGCCGCCAATTGAAACAGAATCACATATTTTTTTGCATGCATCCCTGCATTGTAGAGGACTGAAGGTCTATTGATTTTGGTGAAGATCGGTTTAGAGAAACGGGTAGTTTACCTGCAACGTTTTATGTTTTAACAAGAGTAAAATACTTAATTTTGATAAATAAAGTATCTTGATAAGAAGCTCATAATAATCCACTGTAGAAACGTAGATGAAATATCTATAAATGAAGAGGTTAGGTGAACGGGGTGGGGGTAAATTTCTATAAATGAAAATTATAGTTGAAGGGGGAGGGGAGAATTTTGTATGTGTACTACGTTATCGGCAACAAAGAAGTAGTTATTTGTTAAAATTCCTTCCCGGGCTGTTTAGCCGTAGTCCAACGTTTTCTGCAAAACCAGACTTTTCGGCAGTGCCATCGACTTCCGTCTCAGTGAAAATCGAGTGCGAAAACGTGAGGTGGTATACGTTAGTGACCACAGTACTGTGGTTTAAGGCTGAAGCAATAAGTAGAAAGAAGTAGATTCTATGGAAATATTTCATTTCGAATATGATTTTAAATATAAATCTTAGAACATGGAAGTCCTGTATGGTTCTCCATACCGATATTTTTATTATGTATTTAAAAGGAAAAAGCATGTATTTAAAGTTCTTATGGCAGTAAATTTTCCTTTCAAAGAAAATAAAAACCTTATATTCTACTTACTATGAACTTCGGAAATATAATAAAAGTAAACGGTTAACGACTATAAACACTATACACAATTGACTCACCCGTACTGCAGCAATATGTATACAATTCAGTTTTATAAAACCTAATCCCCCAGTACTCACCTGCACCTGCAAAAATTAAAAATATATTATCAGTGACGCTTGTCATTCATAAATTTTAATACGTTTACATACATTTAATACATTTTGTGTTAATCGTAAGGCCTTCCTGCATTAATTAAAAAAAAATTGTGCCTGATTGACATGGCGTACAAGGATCACGAGTGCGGCAAAACGAATTCCGCAGGGAAACCCGTCCGTAATAAAAATGTGCCACGCAAATAAATTTAAAAGAAACTCATTCCCTCGTGTTTAGCAATATTTTCTGGAGACAGGATAAATTAACAGCATTTTCAAAACATACAGACGTACACGATCTTTGAACCTAAGATTAGGTAGCACGTACTATTGCAAGGCGCAGTGCCAGGACCACACACAACGTTTTGCCGGATAAAATAAAATAAAACACAACGTTTTGAGACCGTTAGCATTCACTGGAAGTCAACGACATCGATCGGTTTGACACATCTAGTTCATGGAGCACTTTTACCATAAAAAATATAGGTCTACATTGTCACTGCAACAACCCGACAAAAAAAGTAACATCTAGTCTGATACCAATTGCAAAATGGAAAGCGCTCTATCGTCAACTAAATCTGATACATATAATCAGACGTAAATGTAAGATTCCAGAACGTTGTAGAATAGCCGAAAGCATTCTAACGGTTCAGGCATTCCTTTTGTGCACCACTGGCCCCTGATTGCGACTTACATGAATGCAAAGGGCGCAAGGACTGACAGTTGCAAGGTGGTCAGTTTGTAGGTTCCATGATTCCTATTTTGGTTTGTATTATTCCTATGAAGTTATACTTTGTATTACGCATCATTTGTTTATAACCGCGATTTAGAAAGTTAGCGAATGGTGATTGTTATTGTTCATTCTGAGTAGTAAGTAACTGATTATTACGTTTGTCCTGAACTGAGCGTGTGGCGCTTTAATGAAACTGATAAAAAAAAAAAAAACTGTTATTGTTTTGCTATCTGCAGTATCGATTTATTTGTACAGTAAAAGGTCAGTACAGAGCTAATCAGTGATTCTATTGACTAGGCCTGGATTTTGTGTTTTAATTTACTCTTTTAAGGTGTTTGCCCGGACACTGCACCTTAGAAGAGAAATTATTATCATTCATATATTCCAACACAAACCACGAAATCGAGAACAAAAATTAATGATCTACTCAAGAAAGTTCGTAAGTTAAAACGCTACGACCAAACATATAATAGGAACGAAACGTACAAGTAATTCAGCTGCCCCCATTAAAAAATCAATACTACTACTTTTCTCATTCCAGGCACCAAGGAACAAAAAAAAAACACGATGTTCTCTGTCAAGTCAGTGACGGCTCCATTAAACTGGATGAAGATGGCGTCTCGCTGATCACATTTACGACAATACTACTGATGCGAGCGACTGACACCGTTTCGGCGATAACAATAACAAATGAAGAACGATTACGACACGGGGGAGCGGTGCAGTGAGTGAATCCAGAACAAACGACACCGTCTACCCGAAGCGACACTACAGTATGTTTATAACAAACGAGTCATAGCGAACGCAGACATCGCCTGATTAAGCGATTGTATCGGTGTCATTTAGGGAGATTCACTTTATACTTGTTAAATGTTTATCATACGAATTACGCGTTCGTACACTTGAGTCATTTGTTCTCGTGCCACTCTTTGTATCACTTCCCATCTTCTACGCATACCAGCTTTGAAAATTGCGTAAACATGGTCTACACGTATTGTTATGACGGAACGCTCTCCAACATTGGAGAGCGTCATCCTACGTGTTTCTCGGCTAGCCGAGCAGGTGCGTATCTCTGTCAACGTGGTGTACTCAAGTATTCTCTAGGCCTTTCGTGTGCTTGTTAACGACGCAAAAATTATGGAACATTATTCTGGAACATCTGTAGACAATATATAAGCAACAGCTGCCGCTTACTAGTTAGTTATAAGTGGCGATTTATTCAGTGCAGACCAAGTGGTTGTTGTGGAAAGTGATTACTGTGTTATAATTAGTGCGGAACTCTATTACTTTACACTTTACATTATGATTGCTTGTGGACAAATTTAACTTAAATTATTGTACGAGAGTACCTTGTTGATTACAAATTATTATTAGTGATTAATTAAAGTTGGTAATTAGTAACTTCACTAATGTCTGTATTTTGTTTCCACTGTACCATACGACGATCAGCGAGACAGTCGTAACAATATTATAAATATGAACAGACGGTGAAACTGTATTAACCTAAAACTACGATTACGTGAATTTACTAGTAGAAAATTTTCCGAGGAATACAAAACAGATTCGCAGTAAATATATAAAAACAGAAGTTGCAGTGAGCATATCTTGCATAAATCGAATAAACGTTGGGGATGCTGGACGAAGTAATCTGAAACAGGAACGTACTACGAAGAGCAGCCATCTGCAAGGTAAAACGCACAATATGAGACATAGTTCGAAAAAACAAAAACCCCGTATGCAACGCTTTCATAACTACCAAATGTCAGAATAAAAAAGAAACAATGATTGTTCCAGAGGCAATAACAAATGCCTCGTGAGGTGTTCCGGTAATGTACAAAGAACGACACATAAACCTCTACCGAAACAGGGCTTAAAACGGAAACTACTGAGAAGAAGCCAAAGAAGAACTGGATGGAATGAATTGCAGACAGATGAGGGTACGAGGTCTCCAACAAGTGGGTGACTGGATAAGATTTGTCACTGGGAATTTGAAGGCGCCGACGAATTCCATGAGAAGGATGGAAATCGATCGTACAAACCTACACTTTCCAGGTGTTCTTGAGTATACAGTATTATCCTGGTGATTTATTGTTCTCTGCTGTCATATTTGTCCGCATGCGTTCAGGTCGACATAAACACATTTGAGAAAATGAACTGTGAACTGTCCACAGCGCATCGTTCCCCCGCTTTTGCGATCGCAAATGAGCATGAGAACAACGGTTGTCCCTGTAATGGACCTTCTGGTACAGTACTTGCCGCCGTTGTGTCCGTCTCCGATAAAATATTTGTTCCACATACTCACAGTTCGTCTTAGTTTGAAGGTTTAGAGAAATTGTGACAACAGATCGTATTCGAACCGCCCGACACATCTTCAGAATACGCATATTATAAACGAATGTAAATAGGCCTACAAATTAAATGTGAGCCATCGCGCCACGAGAGGCGCAGAGAACGTTTTCAGAAGGACACAACAAAATTTCTCAATCTGCTACCCAGCCTTAACAAAGGCGACTACGAAACCCCCAACACGTTGCTGTTCTGAATCACGGATCGAATAACGCGCGTGCACTCAGAAACTCTACAGTTCCAGGAAAAATTTGGAGAACGTTGCAAAAATATTTGGTTATCTCCAGGAAATGTTGTTACTAGCGATTCCAACTACACTAGTTTATGAACGAGTATCGTACAACAAAGAGATTCACAATGAAACCACTGAAAGCGAAATCTGAACAAAACAACGGAAATCTTTTAACAACCATATTTGCGGTAACATAACCGTATGATACTTGGGACAGGTTTCTGCTGTTGTAAGGAAAAACTATTATATTTGCACAGTATATTATTAGTGGCAAATTGAGCAATACAAAATAATTATGCCTATATCTTCATCACGTAAGTATATATAAACACACATATTACATATGTGTGTGTGTTTTATTAAATAATAATTAATTCTGTAAGTATAATTAGCGTATTGTTTATCTGTATTTCTACCTGACGCACGTTTCACAAAATCAATCTGTATCATGACAGGTTTCTATATCAAGTGTGTGTGTGTGTGTGTGTGTGTGTGTGTGTGTGTGTGTGTGTGTGTGTGTGTGTGTGTGTGTGTGTGTGTGTGTGTAATACAATTACTGAAAAAGCATCAAGAATTACATAAAAAGAGAAGATGAACACACAACACAAACATACGCACGCGCGTATAATCTCTCTCTCTCTCTCACACTCTCTCTCCCTCCCTCCTTCTATCTGTCTGCCTCCCTTAAAATATCATTCTCCTTCTCTCCATGTTTTCCTCTATCTACAGATAAGAAAAGATTTAATTTTCGTTGAACCAATTCTGAATTAGTAAAGAAAAATCGACGAGAAACTTTTGTCACAGGAAAGTCTGTCACAATTTAATTTGCTTCGTAGTTGGGTGAAAAATGAAATTAAAGTGGACCCGTTTCTACGCTAATTGGAAACTGTCGTTAAGGTAATTGCCTCGAACAAACTGGTTTCCGTAATTAAGTTTATTAAGAAGCTCAAACGAATAAACGATAAAGAGTCTTTCTCATTAAAAATATTACTGAAACACAAGCGACAATATGAAATTGGAAGAAGTTACTGGTTTCACAACAAAGATCGTAACAACATTCGTTTCCGATTTTTATATTTCTCCAGACAGCAAGTGTTCAATAATACATAAATCTCTCTCTCTCTCTCTCTCTCTCTCTCTCTCTCTCTCTCTCTCTCTCTCTCTCTCTCTCTCTCTCTCTTTCGCTCTCTCTCTCACACACACACACACACACACACACACACACACACACACACACACACACACACACACACACACACACACACACACACACACACAGAGAGAGAGAGAGAGAGAGAGAAACATGAAGTTTGTAGACATTAAAAAGTAGAATATAGGTGGCAGTGGTATAAACTAGGGGGGGGGGGCATCCATAGCTATTAAAAATTTCAGTGGCATTCCATCCATAATAACTTAGGCCTATTTTTAAGCCAGTTGCGTTAGTTAATAAACGCTTTATACATCATTGTATGGGAATAATCTTGAGTGTCTCATCAGTCCTGAGGAAAATGGGGATGTCAAGCTTCAAACTAGTCTCATCCCCCCGCCCCCCGGGAGGAACTCCTAGCCACGCCACTGATAGGAAGAACATTCTGTAGCGGGTAAAACGTCGTTGGCGCTTTCTGTGCTGTATCGCCCAAGAGCTGTGGAAAAAGTAAATTACGAATCGCATACTACAGATACCAAAATCATATCATAGCAATATCAAAATACACATCCGACAAGTCTATGGAACGATTTTATAACCCAAGACCTTTTCAAAAAACACCACATAGTTCTTATTTGTAATAATCTTGCCCTATATATAACAGAGATACAATAGTTTATAAATCAATGACGTTATTAGTTTGTGATAATGATTCTGGAAGAAGTAGGGAGGCCATGGAAGAATCCTTCCTCACTATAAATGAACCCGCTAACAAAATAGGGCTTCATATAACCGAGTCTAAAAAACACAGTACATGCCGGTAGGAAGACCAACCAACATTAGCAACTACTGTTTGAAAGAGTGGAAAATATTTTCCTTGCGATCCTTGTGAACATCGAAAGAAATTAAAGAAAGATTCATAGCAGGAAATAAGACATACTACGGTCTTGCAAATCACTTCAAAAGTAGTTTCTTGACTAGGAATACAAATCCTTAGTAAAACCCGTATTAACTTATGTGAAGCTGGGAAATATCAAAAGGATGAGAATAAAACACACATGTTTGCCAAGAAGATATTGAAGAGGATTTGAGAGCTTCACGCGAGAACGGCTTGTAGTAGGGACGTTTTAATAACGAATTACGTGAAACATATATAAACCGCCGGCAACACACTTTATAAAATCAATGAGACTTAGTAGACTGGACATGCTGTCAGCATGCACGAAAGCAAACCAAACCCGTGACGTAACTATGAGCTGCTCCTGAGGGGGAGGTGAGACTAGCTAGAAGGTTGGACTCCCCACTTTCCTCAGGATACATGAGGTATTTAAGATTCTTTCCTTATGATTATTTATACAATCATTTACAAACCTTATTTTAACAGACGCAACTGGCCTACATTAAGTGATCATGGAATTTCACTGAAATTTTTAACAGCTGTGGGTCCCCTGATGCCCTCGTAGTTACAACAGTGCACTCAACGCTCGAAGAAAAAGAGGAAAACCCAAAACGAAAGTGGCTAAGTGAGGTTGAAGACGATCTGAGAAAGCTAGGTGTTCGAAATTGGACCATATCGACAGAGGATGGCGACTATCGTAGAAGATCTATGACGTGATATTCAGTGATTTTATTATTAACAATGAACCAGTGACTTCCGTAATTACAGAATAATGTGCATGTGTTAATACCGGATTAAGTATTGCTTTACTGTGTTTGTGAAGAACTGTCGACATAAGTGTTAGGTGAATTAAGATGCTCAAATGAAGTTTTTATTTTACTGTCCTGGTTTTGTCCCTGCTCCATAAACAAAGATCGCTCTAACCCATAGTCGTCTAGGTGATAATACAAAATGTTCTTCCAAATAAATATGAATTTACTAGCTACATCTTGTTTCAGTTCTCAAACAAATGGTTCGGCTGAGGTAACCGAAGTTATGATGTCGGAACTGAAAACACACTCCACTCCACTATCGAACTGTTCTCAATGAAGAGTTCACTCCCAAGTACAGTAAGAGATGCTATTTCTGAATATACTGTAACGACGGAACTCTCTCGAAGAGTCGAGAGCATCCTTGCACCCGTTTCTCCGCTAGTCGAGCAGGTGTAGCGTCTGAGTCAAAGCCGCACACAAGTACCTTCCAGATTGTTCTGGAGAGCACTTGTAAATACGCAATTATGCTGGCAGGCCGTAGTAAGGATGGAAAGTTATTCTGGAACAACTGCGCTACCTGTATAAGGGACAGCGGCTGGCTTTGTCAGGAGTTACAGTGAGCGACTTCTTTAGTGCGGATCGCGTCATTGTTGAGGACTAGTGAAAAGTGATTGTTGTGTTATAATTAGTGTGAAACTCTAATAGTTGACATCATTATTGCGTGTGGAAACATTTAAATTTAATTATTGTACGAGAGTACCTTGTTGATTACAAACGGTTATTGTAACTCATTAAAACTGGTTATTAGAAACTTCATTGTGTGACGATTTAAAAATTATTTAAATAGCACAAATTAAATTTTTGTTCTTATAACAAGTGAGAGTATAATCCACCCTTATCTGTACCTAGATACCTGTATCAACGTGCAAAAAGTCCAGTACGAACATGCAAAGTACAATGTTATTAAGCGAAAACTAATAATTAAAAGACGTATTAATAATAAAGGAAATATCTAACTCCTAACAAAAAAGGTAGCATAATTTATACTAGTTAATTAATGGACAATTAATAATAATAAAGGAACGAACTACTTTTCTCTCAGCGCGTAAACCGCGCCAGCTTACAGACTCCCTGCCGCTAAACTAGCCCCAGTCGCCGGAGAATCTTCGACATGTAAGCAGCGCGAAAATGTGTTGTGAAGTTACACTTATGTGTATGTCGCTAAACAACGATGGAACAAGACGTTAGTTCTTCTAATCTATTTAATCCAATGTAGCGTTAGTAAAACTCAAAAACTAGTAATGTAGTACGTGGAGGAAATATTAATAATATATAAAAAAAAACGTAGCCGACACATCTCTTTACGAACAGTAAGTGGTAAGATATGTTCCTTACCATGTAAAAGTAAACATCAGTGCTGCTAAAATAAAAACAAATTACCATGTAAAAGTGAACAATCAACACCAGGAGAAAAGTTACTACAACAACCGTACGAACTTCAAGTAGCAGAATCCAACCGTCATGACCTAGACTACAATTCGGAAACAACCAACTAAATGGAGGATCCAGATGAACAACGAACTACACCCAAGAAGACCTACTGAAGAGCATCATCTCGAGCACCCACCGCAGACTCACGTTATATTCAGGTGACATTAAACCATAACTTCTGTGCATAACTTGTTTTTAAAAAACCGCAACAAAAAGAACAGTAAAGTTTCTTGTAAAGACTTTTAGATCACTTAAAGATAAGCATATAAATGTTTGTAATTTCTGTAATGCTATAGTAATAACCTGATGATGTTTAAAGATAAAGTAATTCTGAAAATTACATCAGACTATTCTTCAAATAGTTTGGATGATGTTGAGATATGTTAGAATATTGCAAAGTTAAAGCCCGGATCCGTGGTAATTGAAATAATACACAGCTGTATGATTTTGAGATACTAAGAGTAACAATTTAAAGAGTATTTAATGCAGAATTTATAAGAATTTTCTTTTAAAAGTAAAGTAAAGTAAAAAAAAAAAAAGATGACCATTAAAGCTATTACGTTTATATACTTACTTAAAATACAAGAATAAAGAGATGTTTTCGCTAATATCCAGAGAGTGAATAAATTTATGTAACCTTGGACAAAATCCTGATATATACATTGTCATAATTTGTTGGTAAGTAAATTTTACTAACTACGGCAGCTAGTTTAATTAACAGCGAACAATTAAACTGGTTCCCTATGTTATAATGTCTTGACAGGAGAGACGTTATAATTGATTTCTGTATTCTGTTTTCCACTGTACTATACGATGATCAGTTAGACCGTCGATCAATATTGTTATCATTTGTCTTATTTCATTACACTCACCGAGGTTAATAATATTAGAAAACTATTTGCGATTAATTTTTTTTTTTTTATCACATGTTGTAAGAATTGATACACAAAAATTATTTAATCTAGAAAGAACCGTCTACTGATGTTGACTGCAAAACAGCGCGTATCTACTTGAATCAGATACATAATGAGACGTAAATATAATATTCCAGAATGTTGTAGAATAGTCCAATGGATTCGAGAAGAACATTAAGCTTCGTGGGACACATCACCCGACGATACCGTGTTGAGAAAAGAAAACGTATAAAGATAAACTGGATGGAAACAGAAAAGGTAAATTGTGGACCAGTCTCCCCGACCAATTACGAAACCTCACAAACCACTCAACAGGTGCAACCTTACGTATCGCTGAAGACAGGGACGTAGCACGTGGAAGGGGTCTGAGAGATTCAGAACCCTTTTAAAATTAAGAATGTATAAATATGTCGTACAAATTTCATGACAGAAACAATGATGAAACAAAACTCTACGACATTATTTCTATAATACTGTAATTGACTTTTGTAATATTGTTATGAATAACAAAAATCGACACTATTATTCAAGAAAAGTTCGGATAACGATTCGTTGGGAAAACTAAATTAGTTACGGTATACGCGTGTTTTATTTTTGTTTCAGTGTGCTATGCCGCTACATAAGCTCCGTTTTCCTTAATCGAGTTTGGAAGCTTACAATTTTTGTAATTTTAAACAACAAATATAATGATATTGTTACGACGGTCTACTTGATCGTCGTATGGTACAGTGAAAACAAAATACAAGACACCAATGAAATTACTAATAACCAGTTTTTAATTATCACAATTAAAATTTGTAATCAACAAGGTATTCAACAAGACTATACTTGTACAATAATAAAAGTTAATTTGTCCACACAAATAAAAATGTCAACTAATAAGAGTCCCGCACAACAATAACCCTTCGCCACAATACTTCGAACTTCACTTGAATAAATCGCCACTTAAACTTAAACTAAGCGTCGCTGAATGCCTATATTTATACCGTCCTGAGAGTCCAGATTAATCTATATATATAAAAGCCAAATACCACTCACTCACTCATACACTCACTCATCACGGAATCTCCATAACTATAAAGCCTACAAACTTGAAATTCGGCACGTATGTTCCTCTTGGCTTCTACGTGCTCGCTAAGAAAGGGTTTTGAAAACTTTAACGCCTAACCCCGAAAAAACGCGAAACACGTTAAAAACCGTGACACCGATAATGCAGCTTTTTTTCAACTGTACGCTTCCTGGAAGTCTAATGTTATTTTTTTTAATTTCCTTTAGGCTTTTGGGGAGTTACTAAAACAGTATTTTTTTCATCTAACCTATAATCACGAGGAGGCGCGAAAATAATCGCGAAACAGTTCACCCTGTCCCTCTATTCCTTGCTACGTGGCGTTGAGGATTTATTTTGAGTCTAAGTTCGGCACATATATTCCGAACAGGGTATGGAGACACTGTTTGGCCAGTTGCATTCGAAAAACGTTCAAGCAAACAAAATAAATCCTCTTTTGATTGTACTACAAATGGTTCAATGCTGGTGAAACACAGCACCTATATTTAGGCCTATCTATCTATATATATAAGTCAAATACCACTCACTCACTCATCACGAAATCTCGATAACTATAAAGCCGACAAACTTGAAATTCGGTACCTCTGTTCCTCTTGGCTTCTAGGTGCTCGCTGAAAAAAAAAGGTTTTCAAAACTTTAACAC
Source organism: Magicicada septendecula (assembly GCA_034769895.1). Classification (NCBI taxonomy): domain Eukaryota; kingdom Metazoa; phylum Arthropoda; class Insecta; order Hemiptera; family Cicadidae; genus Magicicada; species Magicicada septendecula. Next base: position 1,255,501,498 of record CM068367.1, read on the forward strand.
CTAACCGCGATAAAACGCGAAAACCGCAACGCTGATAATGCCGCTTTTTTAGTTGTATCCTTCCTGCAGTACTTTTTTCCACCACCTTCACGAGAGCAAGCAGCCGTTGTCGCCAACCGTGAACACCTGAGGAAACTGTCGTATGATAACGTTCAGCCGTCCGAAACAGTTGCTGTGAATGTTCCAAAATTAAATCAAGAACAGAGGAAATCCTAAGATGAAATCATGCACATCATTGCTTCTGATTCTGGGCAGTTGTTCTTTCTTGAAGCTCCTGGTGGCACTGGCAAAACGTTCTTTATCAATCTGTAGCTAAAGGTACATCGCCGTTGCCGTTGCTTCCTCAGGTATTCCAGCTACTTTGATCGACGGAGGCAGGACGGATCACTCTGCGTTCACGTTACCTTTCAACCTGAATCATTCTGAGTCTGCACATTGTAACATCTCTAAGCAGAGTGACATGGCTCAGGTGCTTCGAGAACCCAAAGTTATTGCGTGGGATAAGTGCACCATTGCCCACAAGGTAGGTATTGAGGCTCTGAACAGGACATTAGGGGCCGCAACCGTCTTACGGATGGAGTTACGGTGCTTTTGGCTGGTGACTTCAGACAGACCTTGCCTGTTGTGCCACTGGGGACACGTGCAGATGAAGTCAAGGCCTGTCTCAAGTCATCCCTCTTATGGCCTAATGTCAAAGTCCTGTCCTTGAGAGTTAACATGCGTGTCCACCTCCAACGTGACTTGAGGGCAGAGGAGTTTCCGAACTTATTGCTTGATATTGGTGATGGCAAGATTTTGGAAGAGGAGGGAAGAATAAATATTCCTGGTAACCTTTGCGATGTTGTGGGAGATCTGACCAGCTTCAGTGACAGAATATACACCAACATTCACCAGGCTAGAGAGGATTGCACTTTATGTCTGAGGGAAAGAGCTATTCTCACTCCAACAAACGACTCAGCCAACAGCATCAACAACTTTCTGTTGGAGAAGCTGCCGACTGAGCATATGAGGTATGAGTCTGTGGACTCTGTGGTGGAGGTCGACGATGTTGTACATAACCCTGTAGAGTTCTTGCATACTCTTGACCCACCCGGAGTACCACCTCACGTCCTCTACCTCAAGGTTGGCGCTCCAATCATGCTGTTGCGCAATATAAACCCTCCGAAACTGTGCAATGGCACCAGGCTTCTGCACAAACATGTCATCGAAGCCACAATTTTCACAGGCGTCGGTAAGGGAGAAACCGTCATCATCCCCCGAATTCCTCTGATACCATCAGACTACCATTTTCAGTTCAAATGTCTGCAGTTTCCCGTTAAGGTGTGCTACGCCATGACCATCAATAAGGCACAGGGGCAGAGTTTGATAGTGGCTAGTGTGGATCTGAGGAGTGACTGTTTCTCCCATGGCCAGTTGGACGTCGCGTTCTCCAGAGTCAGTTCACCTGACAGCCTGGTCATCCTCCAGCCAGGGAGCAAAACCAGGAATGTTGTTTACAGGGAGGTCCTGAGCACCTAATCTGAGGGAGCAACTGAAAGTAGCCTATATGCTAAGCAAGTTATTAGCCTGGCTACGTAGTCCAAAAAACCAGGGGTGGTGGTGGGATCAAAGGGCTTAAACCCATCTATTTTATTGATGTTAGACTTACAATATAGGACTGTCTTAATCTCTAACAGAAACTTAGCTTACCCTCTCTAACTAAATAATACAGCGTAATTTTTAACAACTCGTTAATTATCAAGCTTTAATAGTTGATTGATCAAGCTTGATCAAATTGATCATCTTCACACTGATCGAGCTTAAATAGCTTAAATAGTTTCTCTTAGTTTCAAAATACCGTTATCTAAGCTTCACAAATAACCTATTTCTATTTTCTGATTTTACATTCTGTTATTTTCTGATAATCACCGTAGCGAAGCACGGGTATCCAGCTAGTCCATAATATGAGTCAACACTACTCGAAAACACTAGAGCGTGATTGATTGCGGCCTTGAACACAGTGCGCCGACCGGTATGGTCTGGAGTAGCCTCGTTGACGCATGTTGAGTGCCACGTACGCACACAAACTGACAGCTGGGCTCTGCTGGGATAGCCGGCAAACATGCAAAACGTTCTGTACTGGCGTAATAATATCATAAAGTCATATACTTCATCAGATTGTTGTAATGCCTATGAATGTTGCAGACTGCAGGCGTAATAATATCATAAAGTCATATACTTCATCAGATTGTTGTAATGCCTATGAATGTTGCAGACTGCAGGCGTAATAATATCATAAAGTCATATACTTCATCAGATTGTTGTAATGCCTATGAATGTTGCAGACTGCAGGCATTTCAATATTCACACTTGATCCATCAAATTTTAAAATATGTAAAATACTAACAGTAAATAAGTTTTCGTCTCATTATGTATATTATTTCTATGATTCCAATATGGGCGTAACATCAGATTTTCGTGTTTCGAATGTTCTAAATTGTTCCGAAGGAAAACCCTAGCCTTCCTACGGGGAATAGTACTACATACTTCAAACATCCCGCAATTAAATTCCCCGTCCCTGACTATACGCCTGCAATCCAAACTGAATCCCTCTCCCCAAAAAAATGTTGGTTACTTCCGTGGCTAGAGATAAACATGACAAACCCTTTGTTCAACCAAAGCCACGACGTTTAGAACAAACACCGACAAAGGAGAACGAAACGACACCTCAACAAGGTCAGAATCTAACGTTTACGGGAATATTTTAAACTTAAAGGAGATTTTTAAAACCTGTTACAAACAAAGCGCACGAACATTCCACAAATGTAAGCAAGCGGTTATGAATGACACAGAATCCGTCGTGTGAAAGCACTCGTATTAAGCCACGAAACATAGACAACCTTTTTACTTATTTAGTGGTCGTAAAAATTTCACCGCCGACCCCAACCGAGCATACGTACATCCACCCCCACGCACAAGTAAGCATCGCATGCATCTGTAATGGAATAAGTTTGCAACACGCGATTTCAATTTTCCCAACAGATGCCATAAATAAATACGTTCTTCCTCCTTATCCTCAACCTCCATATCGTTTACACATATTTTCCGGCAAGTTTCATTTCCTCATTCTCCTTCTTTGGTTCTCTCTCCCCTCCCCCTCTCCCTATCGTCTCGCTCTTTACCCTATCTCTCATACATACACACGCAAAAGAGTTGCAGCAAGCTTACGCACACGTTAACGTCAGACTCGCAAACCATAGATACGTGACTTTGCTACTGCTTTCTTTAGTTTCTTCATTGGCGTGACAGTATTATAAGTGTCCAGCCAGTGTTTTCTCGTGATTTAAGTTGTTTTCTATTCTTCCTTCCTTTTTAGTCTTCACAGCATCCACAGATCAAGGTGCATCCTAACACTGATCACGTTGGCTAACAAATTCAAATCTGCGCTAGCTCCAGGTGTTATTCTCAGGATACTACGACTAGTGTAGCAACTCTTTTCTTTTCCCTACAATCTTCCTCACGCTTCCAGCACAGCCAAATGACCGTCGCTTACTCAATCTTCCCGGGTTGGCGGACATTCTTGCAAGCGTGCAATTCCCACCCTAACTACTGACAACTCCACCAAGCCCTATGCCGTTATGAAACGCCTCGATCAAAGATAAAAAAATGTACACAGCGATCCCTCCCTTCCCCGCTGAGAAATCCTTCCTTATAAGCAGTCACAGAAACCAGACTAAATAATAACGCTGATGTCACACTGTGATAAACCGCGCTCGGCAATTGCGAGACACTGGATTACAATTTGGGACTTGGACTCGGACAAGATCGCCTTAATTATACCTTACTCGATGACACAGCAGACGTGGTGAATGTACAACTTCGTATTACTTTACACGCGGAATGAAACTGTCGCGTTAATAACCACCATCACGATCGAGAAAAGAAGCTAGATTGGCTGTTGGTTCTGTATCCCTTCGGACCATCTGTTAATTAATGTTTAATTAAAATTTATATAATGTGATATGTTAAAAAAAGTCATTCTTCAAAAACCTAAGTCCACTGGCATTAGAGCCTATTTCATCATCACCATCTTCTTAACGGTTTTAGGCTTTAGCGGCCTGTTCCTATTCCACAGCCCACCTTTTCTTAGGTTTACCAACTTTTCTTCTGCCTCTAGGGTTGTAATCTTTCGCTATCTTCGGTATTCTATTTTCTTCCATTCTATCTATGTGTTGAATCCATTTTCTTTTGTATTCCTTAATCCTTTCGTTAACTGCAAAAATATCTAAATCACTTCTTATCTCCTCATTTCTTATATGATCTCGTCTATTACACCTTTTAATTGATCTCAGAAATTTCATTTCTGCTGTTTTTATCTTCTGTCCATCTTTTTTCTTTATGACCCAAGTTTCAGAACCATACAGTAGTGTAGGTATTGCCACTGTTTTATAAAATTTTATCTGCGTTTCTTTTCTACATTTATTAGACCCTATTTTAAAAATTATAATTTTTGCATTAAGACGAATAACTAGGTGCATCCCAATTTCCCTAGAGAGATGGCTCATGTCTTGGAATCATTTCATAGTTTTATCAACTGCGGTCGTTAAAGAAGACGAAGACAGAAGTCCGCAAAAAATCTAACCCCATTGGCGTCTCAGCAATCTGAGGGACCAGACAAACGAGATCACACGATTTCGGTTAATTTCACTCCAAATACGTATTTTGAAATTATAACAATTTTCAACTCTCATTTAACATCGTGATAACAGATACGGCCACGAAATTAACAGTGGCAATGACGTGGTGCTGAAAAAAGCTAAGAATGCTCCTGCTCATCTGTCCTTTTACCCTTTTGAGAATTTCATGGAATTTTTTCGTTGTAGGCCTAGTTTCTATTTGTTCTTTCCATATTTTTACTCTCATTAAATTTTATATTTTTTAGATCGCTTGATATTTCCACATTTCTGTTAATGTTGTTTATGCTACTTTGGTTAAAGCCAATCTTCTTTCACTTTCGTCAGTGCATCTCCTTTGTTTAACATCGGTAAACAGAAGCACTCTTTCAGTGTTGCCATCATCAGTACTGAAAATGGATCCGTGCATGCTGTATGCTGCTGATCGGTTCGTTTTTCTAATCTTTGGAAACGGGATTCCATAATACTCTCATGTTTTGGATTTCGTCAATGAGCCTTTCAGTATTAATGTCTTCCATATTTACAAAACAAATTAATAAAATCACACCACTGATTACTTGGCACTCTGACCTCGCCGACGCTAGGCAGGAAGGCTGGAAGCACTGATGTCTGAAAGTCATACGATAAAAAACTAGCGCGAGTGCATAAACGGAACCATTACTGCCCATGTATCTAGACAACTCGTCCGATTTTTGATCGGATGCGTTTCCTAGGACTCCACAATATGTTTTTGATTTCGGAACGATAAATTTATCGTACGACATTGCATAACACGGCCCACTTGTTTCTGTTGCTCTACACGACGTACAAGTTTTTATTGTACGATATAAATCGTATGCATAAAAGGGGCCTTAGATTCGTTTATTTTCAACCTATAACCTTTACTGTAGTTACACAATTTGTGAGCTTACAATGGAAAGGTGTAATCTGAAGTCCGTAACAATGATTGTCACAATTAAACCAATTTCGGTTATGAAAACCAAGTCTACTATCTAGCGAAACGTATAATATTTGCAGCGCCTCAGTGCCGTTTATTATCACTTATTATTTTACGAGAGTCAGCGCTTTCAATAGAATGTGTGATTAACACCACAACGGCAATACAACTGAATACATTACCCATATAATCACAGCACTGTATTGATTAATTATATGTTAAGGGAGCGTGTGGGCTGTCGTTTGCAATGCCAAAACTGGCACACAAAACACTGGATTAAATAATGGTCGGCTGATTGAAATTTAATTACGATACACAACAAAATGTCATTGCAACCACAGTCGCATCGTGTGATTACGGTATTAAACCCACGGGCGCGTTTGTATGTGATAAGTGACGTACGAAGCAGAAAATAGGGAATAATGGAAATAAAATCAACATTAACAGTATTGAAGATGGACCTGCATCCAACAGGGCTTCGAGAACTGACCACGTTAGGCGAAGAATTAGGAAATTAATGTGTGCAGAAAAGATATAATAAATTACTTGTAAGAAGAAAATATTGTCGCCGTACACGTCGGAAGAGCAAACAGAAAGCGATGGATACCACAAGTCTTACAGTAAAAAGAAGAAGACGTTAATTTCAGAGAAATGAAGGAATGAATGATATGAAATTATGGAAGACAAAAAGTTTATGATGGAAATCAGAAAATCAGAGGTAGATGGGGAACTGATAATGAGGAGGAACACGATTTGCATATTGTGGTAATTATATACTTATTTAAAGTTGTAGTAGCCTACATAAGACATAAGAATGGCTACGAGAATTGCAGATTGGAGACCGCTAGGAAAAAGAATTAGAGGCAGACCCAGAAAGAGATGGTTGGATGACGTGGAGGATGTTTTGATAAGTATGAACGTGAGGGGATGGAGACGGACGTGTAATGAGAGGGCGGAATGGAAGAAAGTCATTGAGCAGTCTAAAACCCAGCTGGGTTGTAAGGCCAGGAAAAGGAGAGGAAGGAAAGTACTTACATAAAGCACATTAATTCTATAACAAAGTATCGGCTAAAGGTCTCCTCATCCAAGTTCTGATGTCTAGTCTTCTTGTGAATTACACACGACTTAGCTGCCTAAATTTCTTCCCCTTTCCTCTGTCTACACTCTCTGTCCGAAACATCCGTCGAACGACATATACCTATACAAATCGTTATCCGCTAACCTCAGACATAATTATTTAATAATTATAAAATTAAATAATTAAAACTGATTAAGACAGACTTGTTAAAATTTAGAATTTGCCTAAAAACTTATTAAAAATTAGATGAACATTCTCCACAATTATTTTCACAAAAGGGCTATAGTCCAAGAACACATAATAATTTGGGTACGAGACAATCTTAAATTATATCATAAACTGTATCTTTTACATCACTTTGCTGTATAACTTATTGGCTAAATTTAAAGAACCTTCTAAAAAACATTTAACGGTCATTCTCTTTTTTTACTTTTCCGATTAACTGTAAAAATAGAAACCGGCAGGAAACCTTGGGGCTGTCGTTATCGACGCAGAACTCAATATTTGTCATGTTAGGTGTAGGGGCTACTCAAAATCTCAGTTCGCCTTACCGATATTGTAGTAAATAACATCGTGATCGTTAGTGTTATGAGACACTGGAAGTATCTCCTTGATACGAGTATAACAGCGCTGTCCATGATTATTATCAGTTAGTGTTTTTCTGTGTAGGCCTATATATTGTAACATGACATAAGATAGCGCAATATACCACTAATGATTAATAAAAGAAAAAGCTGAAGGTAGGAAGAAAGGTTAAAAAACTTATAACTTGAAGATTAATGACCCAACTACGAAATAACAATTGACTAAGAAACTGACTATGACTTGACCCAATAGATTGGAGAAAACAAGAAAGATAGAAACAAGAAAGAAGGAACGAGAAACCAAGATGTAACCCAAAGTATGACCACGATCATTGTAATCCCAAGATGTAACTAACAAATAATATGTAAAGTAAATGCACTAAAACAGATAGGGCATAAATAAGATGTCAAAAATATAAACTATAAAAAATAAACTAGAGATATTATGTATGTTAAATGAAAAGAAAAGAAACATGAATTTATAAATATAAGATAGGAAGTTAGAAATAAAAAATACCCTATTAAAAAATAAACTAGACAAAAGCAAGTAAAAAATATAATTGAGCTGAATAAAGACAATCATTCAAAACAAAAGTGACCAATGTGAAATGACAATAAAACAAATATTAATGACCAATAACCACACAGTGATACTAAACTAAATAAACAAACAATATGTGAAATATTAAGCGAAGGATATAAATAAATAGAAATTGTAAATAACATAGTATAAAAATGAAAGTGATGATAAATAAAGAAACCTCATATGAAAGGAAAAGTGCAGTGTAGGTGTATACAGTATAAAATACAATAAGAAGCAGCCTATAGTAATATAGCAAAACAGTCTTTAATAGAATATTATCTAAAAAGTATGAAACTAATTGTACCATTATTAATTTAAGTGATAGTAAGTAAGAATTACAAAAATAAGGTAAAAGTTAAATTATTAGAGTGGAAGATAGGAGAAGCAGACACTATATTTTAGTGAAGGAATTTGTAAGTGAGTTATATTGTGTAAGGTACTGTTAAAAATTATTATTATAAGTTTCATTATTGTAAAAAACCATAGAATTAATTAACTTAGAAGATAGGTGAGATAGAAGTAAGGAACCAATAATAGTTAGAAGTTTAATTTCAGGCTTGAACCTGGTAAGAAAATATTTTAATAATAACAGATGTGTTGTTAAAAGCACCAATGTTTTTTTGTTTATCTGTTTCTATAAAAAAAAGTTCAATGAACCAATAAATAAAGTTTATGAATTGTAAAGAATGTTGAATAGGAGTATTGGGAAACCTAGGATTTAGGCCTAGCATGAAGGAAGGAATTTTGTAAGTTTAAAAAGAAAACAATAACCAAGGGTCAATTAGAGTATATAAAATGTTTAAGTAATTAAGTAAGTGTATCAGGTATAAAAATGTATAAATATTATTCAGTTTAAAGATAATTATAAAAGAAATATCAATAAGAAAATAAGAAAAATGTTATTAACTAATCAAAAGTAACCATGAGGGATATCAAAATAATCTTTAATAAAAAAGCAGAACAATGGTGTTAGTATAATTAATATTACTACTAGCATAAGGAAGTAATCATAATTTAAAGGATTTTTACATATTTGAACATAAATAAAACGTTAGATTATAACAATGTTACAAGATGTTGACCAATGAGAGCTAGTATAATTTGAAAGGTTACCATTACAACTCATGCTTGTTACATAGCATGACCGTTGAAATCTAATTACTTCATTATTGACTAGCATAGAGGTGGACGTATGAAGCCCTTGAAGCCAAATTAATTTTAAAGGCTTTAAATTTTTCCAAATTTGAAAGAAGAAGTGTAAGAAGAATATTTTAAACAACCATTGGTGAGATGACCAGTAATTAAAACATTTATACAACAAATATCATGGCCAAAACTTGGAAGGAAGTAAATTAAATTAATACCCGACCAATTCTGGAGGAAGAACTGAAGGGACCTAACTCAACCTGAGGAAGAAGATCATCTACAAGAACTGATGGAAGCTGAACATTGAATTTCAACCATTTGAACGGGGATTTCAGCCAATCCAAAGAAGAAAGGACTCTTAGACGTGTTCCAGAAGCAGAAGAGGATCGCAAGAGAAGCTACGTCAAGGAATCGATGAGTATAAATTAAATACTTCACCCCAAAATAAACTTTCAATTACCCATAGTAAACGAACTATCTTATTTTCACTTCACAGATCACAAAATTAACTTTTGAACTGAACTTGAATAAAAATTCACTTTCGATAAAACATATCAATCACTAAATTTTGATTTTCTATTAAAATAATTTTAAAAACATAACTTGCTAACAAGAACTTAACCAAGCGTGCACTATTTCTCATTGCCAATAACTTACTTTTCATGTTTTAAAATATCAACTATTGTGTATTAGATATAAGGAATATTATAATTTATGTGCATTTATTAGTCGGTAATCGAACTTCTGTAGTCCAAAGAACTTATTCCCTGAGATAAAATTATTATTTTTTAAAAACAAAATCTGTACGCCATTGTGGCATTTTACGCATGAACTGAACGAGCAAGACGCTGCCAACCGAGCAACTTGTAAACGCCGGAATTATAAAAAATATATGTATCATTTATCAACTGTAGTTGACCAGTTATATAAAGAAGGGTTCAACAAATTTTCATATTTCTCAATTGCTGTATATTTGATTCATATAAAAAGGGTAATATAAGAATTTGGGACACAAACAATAAACATACGACAGTTGACGAATTCGACTCGGCCAGACAGCGTGAGCCAATCAGGCGGCGAGGCGGAAAAATTTGAACTGAGCGACGAGAAATGCGGTCGACTAGTAAGTATTGAGACAAGGTATAAAACGGCTCGCTACACCCAATTAAATTTAACAAAAGTAAATAACAAATACAATATCATTAACAACCCACATAAACGTCGAGTTACAAAGTGACGATCCCAACAGTGGGGCTTAAGGTAAAGGATAGATACGGGACTTACACGTTTCTGTTACAAAGACGCTTACAACGGGTGACATTAAATCCCGTCAAAAACGCTATTATACAATATTTATTTTAGTGTTACGGAATGTATACAGTTATTTGTACTAAAACTAACTCTGCCACTCTTTATTTAGAAAGTGGTAGTGGTAAAACACGGAATGGGAGAATTCAATTTAAACAATATTCACAATTTTTCACAGAGAGTGACAAAGAGAAGGAGCTGCCGAAGAAAACAGGTCAGCCTTTCAAGGCAATAAACGTTGTTAAAAGAGTGACCAAAATGACTGGCATGAATTTGAAGACAGTAGAATACGTCAAAATAGGAAAGATAACATTATTTTTCTCCTCAGAAAGAAACGACGAAAAATCTCTAAAGTTTATATTGGACGATTTTGACTTGTCCGCAACAAAAGGATGGTTCATATAGCAATGAACAAACAAACGGTGAAAGGCCAATAACGACATCACTGAAGGAAAAAAGTTGCAGATGATTTGAAAGTGCGTATGAATGAGAGAAGCCAAGACGGATTGTCAAGAAAAACGGAATTTTAACTGTAGGAAAACAAAAGACGGTGATGTAACAATGACTGAAGAAGTACGATATACACGCGAAAAGAATGGGCTAAATTAATAAGTTACGACGTTTTAGCTATAAAGGAAGATCTGTAGTGTATACAGACGAGACCTGCCTTCATAGGTCACACACGAAAATTCAAGGACGGTCGGATCCAAAAAGGTAGTACTTAAAGCACCCATTTCTAAAGGTCAAAGGATAATTACTGTAAATGGCGGTACTAATGCACGATGTATACCCTGCTAGCCGTTACCCGCGGCTTCGCACGCGAATATTTGACTTTTAATAAGTATTTTAATATAATTTTTATTGTCTAATGTCTATATGGCGTTCTGTCAGCTCGTATAACAATTTTTTACTCGTTAGTCAAATCCTCTCCAAAGCTTATTCAACACTTGTACTATTTTAACTTGTACTAAATTATTATGTTGGTGTAACAGCCTTTGGAGATTTAAAAGTACCCGTTTATAAAGCCTTTGGAGATATTTATAAAGTACCTATTAAATCAAAAACGCTAAATTCTTTATTTTAAGTGTTACTGTGTTAGAAGCATTGTATAACACATTAAACGTTATGTTTTCCTCAACCATGGCTTTTATTTATTTCTGCAGTAAACTAAAAACCAAAAACCGTTGTCACCTAACTTCACAAATGAAAACAACACGTATTTTCGCTTTGTATTAAGTAATAGGAAAATTTACAATTAGTACACTTCTTCTTTTCCACATCGTAATATATCGATACAATTGCATATTACATAAAACATCGAAAACGTACTGCAGGAATGGATAAATGTACAGTTCCGATGCCGCTAAATAGCTTTTGTTTATTTACTTGTTACTATGGTAATTAATTCAAGTCTCACAGTGTTGTTGACATCTTTAGTAGCAGTATTTAATATTATTTCATTACTTATTCATTGCATCAATCAGAAATACGTATAAACATAAATTTTATAATCGTTTAAGACAGTTACAAAATATACAGATATATATGTATACAAAATTACAAAATATATCAATACAATCGCATAATAAAAACCTGCAGGAACGGATAAAGGTACAGTTCCGATGCCGCTAAATATCATTTGTTTATTTACTTGTTACTATGGTAATTAATTCTGGTCTCCATGGTGTTTTGACATCTTTATACGCGTCAACGAAAAGGCATAATTAAAAGGGTCTAAATCGTGCGAACGGGACAAAATATCACATTCCAAGTTAGACAGTTTTTTTCGCCTTGTGTCAAAGGTTACCTGTGCAAAATTTTGTGGCAATCGGTGTAACGGTGTGGATTTCTATTCAGTACACACAAATCCTCAGACTTTGAGTTATATATATATATATAGTACCCTATGTCTTACTGGTTTAAAAATACAGTACTATTTCCGGAGATTACCATAGTGAGGCGAACCACGAAGCCTACATTCGACGGCATCTAGAAAGACAAATCTTCCATTAAGCTCTGTGATATTATGGACGTATCACAACGTCGTGCTCCTGTCTCAGGCGGCATCAAACAGACGATGCTGGACCGGCCTGACAAGCATCACATTCCATATTGTCGGGACGCGTTAGAAAGCCTCAGCTATACGAGCTTATCAAGCGGATGAGGTTTCCTACATAAACAACGAATTCCTAAATAGGATACGAGCTTCCATAAACGAACAACGAATTTCGACGACTTACAAATCTGACGACCTTCTTGCCAGTTATGATCACACAGTGCTCCATATCTCACCTTATCAGCCAGATGTCAACCCAATCGAGACGTTCTTGGTTCTCGTGAAGAATACGTCGCAAAGAGAAATGTAAGTTTACTCTTGAAGGTGCAAACAAACACACGCTGCAGTTACCTGTTTGGGGTTGGAGTGCGGGCGTCACGTTGTGCGAAAGTTGATAGGCTCGAACAACACGGTAAACAGCAGCTGACATTCTGATGGACGAGATATCTGAACGGCTCATCATCAACCTGGGAGACAGTGAGCGAGGAGGAAATGAGAGAATATAAAAATGACAACGAAATATCCAACAGCGAAAGTGAGACGGACGCAGATACCTCGGAAATTAATCCCCTAAGAGAATGAAAAATACGATTTCGCTACGGTTATTTTTACTACTTCGGTTCTTACGTTTTTCCCTTTCTTTTTAATGATCAAAGACAATATAATGTGAGTAAAAGACTGTACCTGTGTTGGCTATAATAATGCGTTGACACATAATATTAATATTTGAAGGTAGAATTATTTCATAATAAATTTTTAGAAGAATAAATTACTTACTTAATAAGTTTTAATCGTAAAGAATATCATAGCAATAGCAACATGAATAACAATAAAGTAATAATTGGGCGGAGCCTGATGAGCGTAGCGAAATCAGGCATAGCCCTCTATCCATGACTCGATGCACAACTTAGACCACGAACTCCTCCGAAACTACTCAACCGAGTGTTATAACATTTTGCATACATATCCGGACTGTATTGTAGAGTGCACACATGTAATTTTTTTCTCTAAATTATTTGGTTCAAAAGATATTACGATTTTTTAAAAATCTTAGCTTAAACGTGTGAGAGGAAGAGAGATCGAGATATCGCTGCCTGTCGCCCGATAAGATAAGATTTTGCTGTATACAAATGCCGGTGCGTATGCGTGTGCGGCTTCCGCCGTTCGCGCTGGCCCGTCGGGCCCCGTCGCTCGATAAGATACGATTTTGCTGTATACACTTTTTAGTCGTGTCTTACACGTGTTTAATTAAAACAGTAGTAGAGCATTGTTCTATGGTGTAGCCAGATGTACGGATTTGACTTAAGTGTTGAACAAGTGTCAATTTTTAGAAAAGAATCTATTTAGTCGCTGATGCACTGCAATTTTCTGTTACATATTGCAACGAATCACAGTTCAGGTAAATTTTAATCCAAATTCTATTTATATTCTTATTCTTATAAATCCTTAAATTCGTAGTGACCGTCAATCAATGAATTTTTCAATGAAGGGTAATAAGGATCGGTCAAAAATAACACAAATTTTAACTTATTTGTGTCGACGTTTCGACAATGTTTATTGTCATCATCAGGACCTGTGTATGAATACAAAAGAAATGTCAAACACAAGAAAACAATTATTTGGGAGAACGTGTTCGTGTATGTGAGAGTGTGTGCGTGTGCGTGTGCATTATGGAATGATACCCACTGTTGATTTACCTGAAGTGAATAGAGATGAAGAGAACTTTTCTGAAGAAATTTTATGAAAGTATGATCCCGGAGAATATTAGAATCACAGAAGTTGATCGACTCCAATCTGCAGTGAATAATGTAATTCCATGGCCACAAGGTACTGATATAATAAATGAATTCTCGTGCGAAGGATATGTAAGCATGGCATTTCCCGCTTTACTACCTTACGGATCTGCTGAACTAAACGATAATACTCGAGCAAGTAGTATGAAACTTTCAGCACTTGAATATTTTCGATTTTGATGCAATATAAAGACCGACGTTTTGCACAAGATCCTAGGTTCAGATTTTTTGCATTGAACACTGTTCAGCGTCATCAAGCTATTCAACGAGGGACAATATTTGCTAGAATATCCAATTTCAATGGAACAATACAGAGAATGGAAAAATGGAGAAACACGCTGTCGAGTAATCCTCAAATAGTAAGAAGTTTATATTATTCGTGTGGAAAAATAAGAGGATCAAAATCTTACTGGTTTCAACGAAGGGGTGAACTTGAATCCATGATTGAGCAGTGTGATAATCTTCCTACGGGTTTTTTTACTTTGAGTGCAGCTGATCTTTGGTGGCATGATCTGGCACGACTCATGGGTTGTAATTTCGTGCAAAAGGAAACGTTAGATGAATCTAGAATCGCTCAGCATAGACAAAAACTTATAAATGAGAATCCCTCAATTTTTAAAGATTATTTTTCGTTTCGTGCAACTTTATTCATAAAAAATGTCGTTTGTAAGATATTCTCAATTTCAGATTATTGGTTTCGTTTCGAATTCCAGCATCGTCGTTCATGTCATGTACACGGTCTTCTTTGGATCTCTGGTGCTCCTGATCCAAGAACTTTTGATAATGCATCTGAGGAAGACATTTTGAGTGCCAATATGTATTATGACCATTTGGTTAATGCATTCAATCCTTTGCCATTCACTCCTCCGGCAACTATACATCCTTCAAGGATTAGATCAACTGATGTTGTTATCGACAACGATCGTTCTCTTTCAGAACTACTGAATCGATTCCAAAGACATACCAGATGTACCAAAGGATATTGTCTTAAGTGGAATGGCAAAAAATATACTTGCAGGTTCAAATATCCCAAAGAATTACAAGAGCAATCTCTTCTAGAGGAAAATGAGAAAGGTATTTGAATATACACACCAATAAGGAATGATGAACTCCTGAATCAGTATAATCCTGTCATCGCACAAACATGGAGAGCAAATAATCACCTCCTTATACCAGGTGGTTGAATATGTATCCAAATATGCTTCAAAGTCAGAACCTGTTTCGAAAAATTTGACGGAAATGTTTCAAGAAATCGTTGAATCGAGAGCCCCGGATGAAGAATCTCGTCGAGCGTATACAAGTTTGATGATAAGAGTGATCGGAGAAAGAGACATCGGGGATTGCGAAACATGTAATTTACTCTATGGAATTCCATCGTATCAATGTACCAGAACTTTTAGAATACTTGTCATAACAATAGAAGACTATGCTGCAATTACTGGAACCAATAGTGAAAATGACAGTAATTCATTCATTCAGTTTTATAGTAGTAGACCACTAGACATGGAAGAAATAATATTATTCGATTTTGCTAAAAAAAATTCTAAAGGAAGAAATAATTCAATTAGCACAAAAAGAAAAGAAAAAATTGTACAAGTTTTCCCTAAAGTAAACAACAATAACAATGCAGCCAATACAGAATTATATAGTAAACAAAATTTGATTTTACATAAGCATTGGCGTAATGAAGAAGACTTGAAAAGTACATATGAAACATGGTTCATGGCTTATACCCGACAAAATTTTGTACAGTTTCACGAATAATTACACATGTCTTTAATTACCGAAGAAACTGAAATTGATCAGGATAATAATAACGAGTTTGATATTTTTCACGATAGAGACTGAATGGCTATAGCAGCAGTAATGCCTAATGCACTACCAACTCATGTTGGTCTAGGTAATCGTGATATCGATTTACTTCATAATTGGGAAGCAGCCTATTACAAATATCCGGATATAAAGAATAAAACTTCTTTCATCGAAAGGAATCGAGAAACATTTGGGAATCAGTATGATTCCCATGAATCATACAATGTTATTTTCAACGACCAACAAAATAAGATATTATCTTTCTTAGATAGTGTCCACACTTATAAGTGTGGAACTATTTCCAATTGGATCCTGTCAGTGATAACCGTGCCATTTGCCGCATTTGTAAAAAGAGTTTCTCGCGAGGAGGAAAATCTCACAACACTAGCAACCTGAAGAAGCATGTCACCTCAGTTCATAAATTGTTTTTACTGAACATGAACATCTCAACAACAACATTCGAAACAGTGAAAGTGTAACAAGTGAAGAAATGGAAGTGGAAGAGCCTGTGCCCGTTCATTCCAATTCGAAGTCATTGTCCTCGTTATCGTCGTCATTAACATCATCACAGTACTCATATACTAGCCAGCCTACTCTCACATCTTTTCTGGATGGTAAATCCAAATTTAAACCGGGAGATAATCGATCGAAGGTAATTACCAGGAAAATAGCTTACATGATATGCAAAGACAACCAGCCATTTAGCACTGTAGAAGATAAATGATTTAAGCAGTTGATTCAGCACCTTGAACCTAGATATACTATGCCTACTCGTAAGCACATATCAAATGACATCCTCCCAGAACTCTATCAAGAAGTAGAAACAAGAGTAAAAGATGAGCTCCGAAATGCAGATAGCATAGCTGTTACGACGGATTTGTGGACATCAACAGCAACCGACGCCTACCTAAGTATCACCGTTCACTTTGTAGCCCACGACTACAAACTTCAGCATATATGCATTGAAGTGATACCATTTGAAGAAGTGAGACCCATAGGTGAAAATATTGTAAATTTTTTGAAGAAGACATTAGAAACTTGGGGTTTAATGGATAAAATAGTGGCTGTGATTCATGACAACGGTCGTAATGTAGTAAGTGCCATGACTTTGGGAAAATTTCCCCATTTGCCGTGTGTAGCTCATACACTACAACTTGTTCTGAAAGAGGGACATTTCAGTTCAAAGAATATTGAGAATCTCATTGCGTTATGTAGAAAATTAGTAGGAAGTTTCAAACATTCCTCAAAATCCACAAAGATTCTCAAAGCTGCACAGAAACATCTTTCTCTACCACAACACCGCATGATTCAAGATGAACCTACATCATGGAATTCAACTCTTCATACGCTAAAAAGACTTCAAGAACAGAAGAGAGCCATTGTATTCGCATCTGCCGATCTCACCCTTCCAGTAAATCTTACAGTATCGCAATGGGAACATATTGATTTATTGATCAATACATTAAACATTTTTGATCAAGCAACACTCGCCATAAGTTCTTCTACAGTGACAGTGTCCGAGACAATCCCAATTGTGAACAGTGTCATATCTAATCTTCAGAAGCCGTCACACAGTGGATCATCAGGAATTGTGACAGTAAGACAGTCATTGCTGGATGCAATTAATATGCGGTACAAAGATATTGAAGAGAACGAAATATGTTCTATCGCAACGCTGTTGGACCCCCGCTTAAAAGGTCGAGTTTTTCGCAGTTCGAGTGCTCTCACTGCTGCTACAGACAAACTGCTGCAACTTGCTAATCAAGAGGAGGATCCTGAATCTACAACTGAAGAGGTAAGCTTGTAACTCGATTTTAATATGCTGTGTATTCATATCTTTGGCGAAATTATACGTTGAACTTAAATACTCGCTAAAAATAGTATAGTAAAGATTTTTTTTTAATTTTATTTCAGATGACCCATTCTTCGGAGCCAGCAAAAGAATGGTATGTGGTGCTTGTACGGCAGCATTATGCAAGAAAGTGACAAAACAAATTCATTGTCAGTTAACACTATCTTCTGAAGATGAAATCACCACATACCTGAAAGAAGATCTGTTATCCCCCCTTTCAAGTGTTTACGATTATTGGAAAACAAATACAAAGTTTCCAAAGATGGAAAAACTAGCTGTGAAATATTTATGTATACCACCAGCAACAGTATTTTCTGAAAGACTGTTTAGCACAGCAGGACTCATATGTGACAGAAAAAGAAGTAGGCTCGATCCCGACAGAGTGAGAATGCTTGTATTTTTGAACAAAAACTTATAACACTATTGAGTTACTGTTTTATCATTCATTTGATTTTAATTTTTTTTAAATAGTGTCGAATACTTTTTTAACATTTGGTTTGTGGAAAGATGCGTAACTAACTACTAACTAGAAATACATATCACAATATATTTTAATTTAATTTACAATTATACTGATATTGAAGGGTTAACATAAAAATGCCTATTTAATAAATAATATTGTATTTAGAAATTTGTATTTTACTATTTTATTTCAAGAATGAAAGTATCGGAGTATCGAGTATCGAGACAAAAAACATATATTGGTATCGAGTATCGACAAAAACTGGTATCGACCCATCTCTAATAAAAATTTAAATGATTTTCCATATTCAATATAAGAAGTGTTATTAATAAAAAAAAAAATCACCTTTACACCTTTTCTCGTTATAGTATATTGTACTATAATGTAGTGTATTCAATAAAAAGTGTGCAGTGTATCATAAAGTGTATATATTTTGTTGATTGTAAAAAAATTGATAAATAAATTATTATGAATATCAAAGGCTCCGCCCATTTGTGGCAGTGACACTCCTAGTAATAATTTATAATAAGTTTCGCTTCAAATAATACTTGTATTCTATATTGTACAATAATAATTGTACCTGTATTCCAGATTTTTCGCTGAAAAATCTGGAATTGTTTCAAGATGCAGGAAGACCTAATAGAAGTGGACGAACTTGGACAGAAGATCAAAGGAAACAAGCCAGTGAGCGTATGAAGGAGTATTGGAGACAGAGGAAACTCCAGGCAAAGAAAAAGAAATAAAGTTGTAGCGCGTGATCCTAAGTGGTCAATTCGCTAAAAAAAAAAAAAAAAAAAAAAAGGCTCCGCCCATTTGTGGCAGTGACACTCCTAGTAATAATTTATAATAAGTTTCGCTTAAAATAATACTGTTGCAACAATAACTTAATACATTTGCACTGTTATCGGAGAAGAGAATGTTTTCCGATATTAGAGTAGTAGTCAGTGGAACTCCACCACTACTGCTAAATTCGAAATTATCCGAATACGTACGAATCTTTGCAGAGGTAAGAACTGTGAGCTTTTCTGTCATTTTCTCTACTACCTAGGACCACGCAATCAACTATACAATACACTGTCTTGTAAAACTTCTTTCCGTCCATTTCCTAAACTCCCTTCTAATGGGACAAATAAAAATTTTAATTTCATATCCCACATACATCAGTGCGCGTACTAGTTTCAAGACTAGGGTCTCATCGTGCAAGCCATGGGAAGGGGAAGAGTATGAGAGCATTCTGTAAGGGCCTTCTGTACAATAAACTGGGACTTCTGTAAGGGCATGTGGTTTTCACACGCAAAGGCACATTAATTACACGATTACAAGCTTTTGATTGTGACTGCGAAGATCTTCGACTGATTCAACATACGGAAAGAAAACCCTGACAAGAATTTATCGGTCAGGGTAAACTAGGTCGGGAGCAGGGCCAGCACATGATCAATCGGAAAACTGTTTCGCTAACAGTTCTAGCAAAATTGGTAAAATCAATGAACATAAACGTTCATGGCCAGAGTTGTGAACACTATTAAAATAATTATCCGGCCTGTTAGGCCGTTGTCCATGAGATCCAACATGGAAATTACCAGACGTTTCGGCCGTGCCCACAACGACCATCGTCAATGGTGCTGTAAACGCCCGCGTACGAATAGTTTAGAAGCGTTCAATACATGTCTTGTGAACTTGTGTTTAATACGTCTGTTGATTTTAAATACTGCCACGGTTTTGAAGAAACTGATGAAATTTACAAATACAAACTTAGTACCACATAGGCTTCACCATGGCCGGCTCTAGTAGATGGCCGGAACATTAAACGTGGCAACGTTGCGTCTGAAGCCTAGTGTAATAAAATAGCTAAAGTGAACATGTTATATTTTGATTTAATTTCATAGCATTACTAAAATCATGAGTAGGCCTATTTATAGCTAAATCTAAATTATAGGTCTGTGCGCACTTAGTACTATACGTTTAAGTTGAAGAAATTAGTGAATTAGTGTTAGGCCTAATGAATTAATTTTGTTTAAATTATTGAATTCGTATCATATGAATGAGTTAAGTATTATATTTCTTAAATAATATAACAGTATTTTACATAATAAACTTTTAATTTGTAAAAACGAAGAATTATAAAACTTAACCGGCAATTAAAAATGACGCGATTTGATTACTGAAATACATAAATTAAGAGATCGTCTAGTCGGCCACAAAATATCAGCTGGTTCCAATGTTGCCACGTTTAATGTTCCGGCCTTCTACTAGAGCCGGCCATGCGTTCGCACATTTTTGTTCCCGCACTACTGATGATGGCCGTTGTGACCACGGCCGAAACGTCTGGAAATTTTCATGTTCCGGATAAATATTTTAATAGTACTGAAAATTTGAAAAAATTAATATTAATATGGTAGCCGCGTCTGTGCGAACAAAGTGAGTTACAATGTTTATATTTGAAATAAGTTATAATATTCCTTATCATTTTAAACGACCTTACAAGTAAACTGGAGGTCACTAGCCTTCGACGAAATGTTATACACTCCACCGACAAATCAACACAAGTAAAACGTATCATTTTTCTTAGTTACCTACGAGTTAGAGATAACAATGGTTATGTTGTGTGTACGTATTTGCAAATGTGAAATACTCTGTTTTTTATTACTGGAATATTTTCTTAAAACGTTCGCAGAGAAAGCAATACACGAGTTGCATTACGTTCAACGAGCAACTTTAATAACACGGCACTTCTACGTCCGTCCTTGAGCATGAACAGCCAGTACGTAATAAATTATACATACACTTTATTCAAACGGCAACAGTGCATCAAAAGATAACACAGGTCATCCTACGTTTAAAATAGATCAAAAGCTTAAATTTATGTATCTCGCTAAAACGCGTTCAAGCACTCGTGTGCATTTCAAAACGTAAACATGTACCTACTAATTTATCGGCCATGAAGAAAATTAAAATATAGCGTTTGGTTTATCGTTCGATACGTCGTCAAGCGAACATTCTTCTACAGCGGTCTTTAGTATGGATCAGCGGTTCAGAAATTTGGCAGCACACCAATAAGTTCCGTAATATTTCTGAACTTTTTGAATAAAAAATGTTCCATTACCTTAGAAGCCTTGAAAGTAGTCGCTTCCACTTTGAATACACCGCTCGCAACATTTCCTTCCATCCTTCGAAACATTACTGGAACTCTTCATTCGGGACACTACGCAGTTCGGCTAGCGAATTTTCCTTTATCCAGTTAATCGACAGAAAACGTACAACTGTCAACTTTATTTTTAAATTTCGGATAAACAAGTTCGCTGGCGCTATATCTGAAGATTCAGGAGGATGTGGAACGAGTGCAGGAGCGAACCAAAGGGGATATATCCCCCCGAAATCCGAAAAAATTTTAAAAAATTTTAAGCAAAAAATTTTAAACTGGTTATGTTTTTTGAAATGTACGAGGGTCATTCAATAAGTAAACAGACAAACAGCTGTGGAGCAAAAACTTTTTATTCAATGAATACAATTTTTTTTTTTTACTTTTCAACGTAATCTCCAGCAACGTCTATGCACTTGTCCCATCTCTTTACAAGCTTTTTTATTCCCTCAGCAAAGAATTCTTTACCTTGATGTCGAAGCCAGTTTAGGACTTTTTCCTTCACTTCTTCATTGCTGTTGAACTTGACACCACGCAAAGTCTCCTTGAGTGGGCCAAACAAGAAAAAATCCGATGGGGCAAGGTCAGGGCTATAAGGGGGATGAGGCAGGAGCAGGATCCCCCAACCTACTTTTTTTATTGTTTCGAGCGTCAGTTTTGCCGTGTGTGGGCGGCACTATCGTGAAGAAGAATCACACCTTTCCTATGCCATCCAGAACATTTCTTCTTCAATGCAGGCTTAACTTTGTTCACAATCATGTCAGAATAGTACTGACTATGATGGTACGCTAGTATTGTAGGTAATCACAGAAAATTGGGCCTTGGGAGCTCCAAAAGATGGTTAACATCACCTTACCAGCCGATGGCTGGGTTTTGAATTTCTTTTTGGCGGGTGAACTGGGATGCTTCCACTCCATGCTTTGTCGTTTTGACTCAGGTTCAAAATAGTGAATCCAAGTTAGTGGTTCCAAATCCAAAAATCTTATAACAGAACGCTGTTCTTCGAAAGTACTGTCCTCAAGAGGACACGCCATCGTAAATAAAACTGTATTGGTTATGTTTATGCAATATGTTATTGAACAGCTGATCAAAACTCACAACGACGTTGCCAGGTAACACTCCTGAAAGTTTCAATCAGCTGCTACAATTAATTTCTTTTCTACAACTGCTTGTCTGTTTACTTATTGAATGACCCTCGTAATTAATTGACTTCCAAGTTTTGTCAATTTTAAAAAATTACTATTTGAGTCAATGACAAGTTTAACTAATCTACAATAATGGGTCTTATACTCAATAATAAATATAACAGATGTTGAAAGAAATTGTGAAAAATGAAAAGAAGTCGGCTTGAAAGAGAGTTGGATACGGGATGTTTTTCCGCTGGTTACGATAAATAGGGACATATCTTTTTATATTTTAACTTAATGCTACATGTTGATAACTTCAATCACAAATCACATATAATGCGAATAAGTTACAATTTCTTGACATTATTTTTCATAATGTAGCCTATATGGTCTGTTGTAATAGACTCTACCTAGCTCTAAGAAACAAATTATTGTAAAATTAAACATACGTTCATTAAACATTTGTCGTGTTCTTGCAAAGTGTTAACCCTACAACAGTAACAACACAAACACACATACACGTACAAAATTTATCTTCTTAATTTTAACGTTCTCTTTAAAGTATTTATATTCCACATAAAGGTATTATTACGCTTCAAAGTCAAACTGTATGTTATTAATTATTTTTTTGAAATTAGTGAATTACAGCCATTATTTACCCATTAGTTTTAATTTGTTGGTACGATTTTCATTATAATATGAGAAAAAAATATTCTAAGGAAACGATATGTGGTTGAACCCCCCCCCCCCGAAATGAAATTCTAGGTTCGCCCCTAATTAATTAATAGCGATGTGCGCGCGACCGCATTGTCATCATGGAGCAGCCGTCGGTTTGGCTTCCGAGCTTGAATTTGCGTAAAAATTTCACGGCGCACAGTTTTTGAAATGCTTAGCCTACTTCTTCAGCGACCCCGAGAACAGTTAAACGGCGGTTAGAACGAATGACTTCCATAACTTTTGCAACAATTTCATCTGTTTTGGATGATGACGGTCGCCCTGAACGAGGATCATCATCAGCTGAAGTTCGGCCATCTTTGAATCGTTTCCACCTCTCGTACGTTTGAGTCCGCCTTAAAGCCTTATCCCCATATGCTGTTTGTAATATTTCAAATGTTTCCGTGAGAGGTTTCCCTAGTTTAACCAAAATTTCACATTAAAATGACTCATTTTAAAATTCGGCAAAAGTTAGTAACGGTTGTTGACACGGTTGAAGGCGTTTGCCACACCGTTTCGTGTCTATAAAAATATCCAAATTGACACACCGTCAAGCAGGTGGGAAAAGAATCAGATGAAGGTGATTAACTGCCACACCACAACCACGCTGGGAGGTAAATGACCTTGAGAGCTGGTAGGCCTATGTGTTGACCATTGATAAAGTAAACCCTTCTCGTATGAGTTGTTTCATTTGCTTTCCCAGTGTAAAATTTCTTAGAATACAAGTGTGATCAGTAACGATGGAATTTGCTACAATTTGGTAAAAATAATATTATCCAGTAAAAATCTCACTTGTGATAATATCTGAAAAAGAAATTTTCGATGTACAAAACAATTTAAAGGTTAACTTTGACAAATTTTCTTTAGTTTTAGTTTGGTTAGGTTGAAGATTTTTAAAAATTTTAATAACTTTTAACATAACTAATCAACTTTAATGACTTTTGGACACGAAAAATAATACTTTGTGTGTGCACAGAAATTAATTATAATAGAATATTTATAAAGTTATATGGTACAAATCCTAAATTTCTTCTTTTCCGTGAGGATCCAACCTTTAAGCTAGTCTTATCCTCCCCCCACAAGGAACGGATCCTAAAATATGCCACTGTGTTTAATATCCATTAATATTAACATTGAAAATGTTTATAAGGACGTGTCGCACATTTGAAAACGACCGCTGGTGCGTGATCGAAAATGGGAACCGGTGAGTTTCCACAGAAACTACTTCTCTGTTGTCAATAACGTAGTACACATATAAAACTTCGCTTATGAATGCGACTACATTTAACTTATAATCTGTACATTGGTAAATGAAGAATGAATTCATTGATTGGTGAATGAACATAAATAAATAAATTTTAGAAATATTCGAATTAATATTATGTTTTTTTTCCTTCACTGTGATGATAGCGTTGTGAAAGAAATGAATTAAATTAAGACGCTGTAGCAAGTACGGATAAGCGTGCAGCTCATACCACCGGTGCTCCTTCATCCGTTCCAACCCCCCCCCCCTTTATTGTGCGCTCCAACATAGTCAACCACTTCGCAGTGTACACAATAGAAGGTAGATTTCTCTAATCGGATTTAAAATTATCTGCGACTTTAGTACGAGCGAGCGTTTACAGTGTTAGCTTATTATCCTAACGTTGCTTATTATTGGAACAACAAATGAAAAAAAAAAACATTTTTGCATGTTCTACAACCTACGATGTTTAGTAAAGTCACTTAAAAAATCGCAGGTTGCTTAAATGTTGACAAAAAATATTTTTTCTACATTTCTTTAGACTTACCGTTACAAACATGCTACTATAAAAATATAAAAAATGGGTGTGTCGTGAGCCACAAACCAGAAGTGAGAACGTCGGTGTCGAGTAGCGAGTGAACTGATTCAAGTGTAAGAGGTTGCTCGTATGTATTTGTAGTAAAATAGATTTTGCTATAAAGAAATAAGATTCAAGTAAGAATCAACAGGTAATTAAATGAGGCGAGGGCATATTAGCGTCTATTTGTATTTTATTATAGAAAATCGATATTTACAATGATCATAAATAGAATCATATCACACGTCCTATTATTTTCAGTGTACATACACATACAAACAATATGTAACAACTTTTTTTTTCAATGTTACAACTGATTTACGCAATATTTTGTTGAAAAGTAGAATGTGATATGCACAGTATAATAATTCAGTCTTTTACAACATAAATTAAACAGATTATTGTTTTGATTAAGTTGATTGTCGAACCATCAAATCTTGTTTGGTGCTGCTCTCTGAGGGCGGAATGTAACGTGATAACACTATGATGAAAGAAACTACTGTACTGCTCCGCTCTGGTGACGAACATTTTGTCACAGGATGTGATCAAACGCCGAACAAATTAATTAAAGAATAAAATTATTTTTAATATTTACGTTATACGTATAATAGTAAGCCAATATAAACATTTTGAATAAGCTTACATTCTTTAAAAAATTACGCTTTGATTAAAACAGACATATTTGTGGCAGGGAAATTTTGGGTAACTGTGTAGGTAAAAGAGGTTTGATTCACCTGACAACAGTGCTTTTTCGTTTCCGCTATTTCGTGACGCGCTGAATCAGTTTACTGCACTAGAAGCGCGAGCTGTACGGGAGTGAGCCGAGCATCATAAAGCGGTCTAAGAAGTTCTCACTTCAATAACACGAATAAAACCCGTAAGTGCGCTGAACACAAAATATTAAAAGACGACACAATAATAAAAGGCATCGTACATTACAGCTGTGATGTGAGGGTAAAAAGAACGTGGCAGCTATTGAATGATACAGGAATGTAGTTATCGAAGCGAGAAGATACACCAATACGAGAAAGAGTCACGAACGGACGACTGAGGAAGAGAATGAGGCTGCTCTAGAAAAGACTTCGCCTTGACCAGAAAGATTAAAGTTTGAGGGGGTGTAAAAGACCGAATTTCATGTACAAGGTCGTTTGAAATCGAATCCGACCATACTTGTTTTCTGAAAAAAATATTTCAAAACTTGTGTAATTTGTTCAAAAAATTCCTGTAACTTGTGTAGTCAGTGCCTTAGGATTTTTCCTACATGTTGTGTAAAATTCAACTGTAGTCATTCGATTTGATATACACAACGTGGAGTGAGTTTAAAAACTGTCAGTTCCGCCTGAAAAAAAGAGACTGGTTTTGTCGAGTTACAAAGAAAACGAATGTGCAAAAAAAAGACTACTGAAAGAGACAATACCTTACTAATCAGATTATCTAAAATTGATCCTTAAAAGTGAAGGCGAGATCGCGATCTCCAAGGATAAGTGGCTGACTCCGACGTTGAAAAGCATGATTCAACTGTCCGACGTAGGCTACACGAACAAAGTCGGTAAGCACGATATGATGCCTGTTGAAAAAACAGCTCCTAACAGAAAACGCGAAGAAAAAGAGACTAAAATGGGCCAAGAAATATGCACATTGGCCTTTTGAAGATTGGACGAAAGTGATGATCTCCGACGAAACGCATTTCATTGTGGAAGAAAAAACGCCAACAAATTGATCGGAAGGCAGATGAAGAAACTGCTTCTCCTAAGCACATTGGTGAGTCGGTGAAACACTCAGTAATAAAAATGTTTTGGAACCTTTCTTCTGTTAAAGGACCTCCTCACTGTCTTGTTCCTATCAATGGAATGACGATGCAGAAAAATATATGGAGATTTCGATATGGCGTCTTGTGGAAAGCAATAAGTGGATGTTTCAGCTCCCCTGTCATTCTTCAAAAGCGGAAAAAAGTTCACCATTGACACATAATATCCGTTTGTTAGGCTGGCCAGGAAATTCAGCTGATTTACACCCAACAGAGAATTTATGGGCCATTTGCAAATAGGAAATGAGGAAGCTAGACTGCACGACATTTGAGAAAACGATTAGTAGCCTATACACTCCGTGTGTGGTTTCGGTATGAAAAAATTTAAAACATTGTGTAAAATTTATTCAATTTATGCCGTAAAGGGTAAAGAAGTCATAAAAAATAATGGGGGACACGTTGTATGCTAACAAAACCTACGCCTATACTATAAATTCATAAGAAAAAAAATCAACATTTTTTTCAAATTTAAAAGTGTTTTCATTACAATGCCCAACACAAATTTCATTACAAAGCTTACAAATAGGCCTCGTTAGGCTTACCAATCGACTACATTGAACGTTGAAGACGTTAATATTGTACAGAATAATTTCGGCTGACAACGGTAATGCGACTAACTGGATACAAATTTCGTTGACGTCCGGCCGCAGCGTCGGTAAAGTTACAGTCCCCTGACTACGGACGTCACAGACTCTCATGTTTTATTCAACAAAATGGGCATATATTACGCACAAAGCTGAGCGAGTTCATTCCTCTAACAAAATTAATCCACCGAGACGCGGGGCTTGTTACCGTGCGCCGCTCTACAAGTTTCTCTGTCGACATTAGACTACTTTACGCCTACTGTTTTCCATTTTTATAACATTAGACTACTTTACGCCTACTGTTTTCCATTTTTATAATGTTAATTAGTCCGTTTTAGCGCAAATATTTCATCATCCACCCGGCCACTACGCTTTAGTTTCGCGCGGTGAATCTCCGGCAACCGAAATCATTCGACCGGAAGCAAGTGCTCCCATAAGAGCGAGCGAGCGCACGCACACACACAATAAAATCCGAGTAAACAAATGAACATAATATATATTTCTATCTCATAAATGTTGCAATGTGAGCACTTCCACCATTCTCCCTCACTCAAACTCTCTCTCTCTCACTCTCGGTGGGGGGGGAGGGGGTCTTCCTTCCACCAAGCGCATAGGAGTCGTAACTACTTACACCTTTAATTTATTGTGTTATAATTTTTTTTTTCAATTACCTTTAGAATTTTTGTATTCTACCGTTCCATAATGTTATCATTACTCAAGAAATTCAAGTTACCTACGTTAAACTATCATCATCTTCAAGGATTAAACCAAGGATGGTTTGTTCCGGTCTCAAACAGCCAAAGATTAGAGCTGGTCACTCCAGCGCTTCCTCAGACGTTCCACACCTCTCCGTCCTCTCGGCTTATAGTTCCATAGTTGTTTGGGGATGCCGCAGTCATCCATTAGGCAAAGATGTTCCCACCAATTCAACCGATACTGGGCAACTTGTCGAGTATACTCATAATATTCAGTTCCTGCCGTATATATGTGTTTCTTCTATGATCATGGACAGTATACCCTCCCACGTGCCTGAGAAATCTCATTTCAGCCGCTTGGATGCGATTGGCCTCGCCACGCTAAACTATCCTATATAAAAATATTTCTAACGGATACGTTTAACAACAATTTAAATATACGAGAAACATACTTCAAACTCCACTTAGAAAGAGATTTTAGAGATTTTGGTTTTAACAGAAAAACACTAATCTGAAGCTCGATTAACTGCCCAATAACGTTAGGTTTACGCCAAACGTTTACGGAAACAACTGAAATTAGGGGCGTCATTACACTATATAGCCTATATGCCCTGTATTTGGATCGCAACGGTCAGTTTTTCAACAGCTTTCCACTAAAATCTTACAGACTGGTCCTTAAAGCTGAAGTAATAACTGGAGTTTACAATTCTCCTGATAACTCCGTTGTGGCTATAAAAGGTTGTGTATACTGTACCATCACTAACGCCTCGTGGGTGGCGTTTTTGACAAAGCTTATTAAAATCTCCCCTACTTGAATTTATTTTCTTAAATAACACTGCGATAGGCCTACGGAATATATATTACAGGATTAACCACCACTTCGTTCTCTCTCTCAACTACAATACACTTCACCTCCTCCACCTCTCTCTCTCTCTCTCTCTCTCTCTCTCTCTCTCTCTCTCTCTCTCTCTCTCTCTCTCTGCCCCTCCCCCGCCAAATATGAATATATATGGGACATTTCACTCTATAAGCGTCACCCGAATATATAGAGTTGCCCTGAGTTTGGGCGACTAGCTGCTTACGTAAATTACGTACTATAACAGAAAAGCAATGATTTTTTCTTGGCAGCTGTTTTTGCCAATCATGTAGCTGAGATTTTATGGTTTATAGATTCTAGCAGACCTTACGCAGCTCCTCTCCTTTCTGCAACAGTCGATTTGTGTTCGTACTGGCTCTTGTTAAGCATCCTCTTTTCTTCTCTATCCTTCCTATCGATATGTCTTCACAGTCGGCGAATAATCTTCACTTTCTTTCGGAATTTTCGGATATTAGACCGTAATCCATTGCCCTTGTTAACCAGGCGTCTCGTCATACTGATTTTTCAGTTACCCATTTTCAAATACTGAAAGATCTAGTGCCTGCAAGAATTACCTAGATTAATGGCTGTACTAGCAATCAGCATGACACGAACTTACATAAAGCACGCTAATCATTTTTTGTTACTTTTGTTACTTTTCAGTTACTTTTGTTACGACGGTCTCCTTCATGGTACAGTGGAAAACAAAATACGAGACACCAACGAAGTCACTAAAAACCAGCTTTAATTATCACAATTAACAGTTTGTGATCAACAAGTTATTCAACAAGATTATTCTAGTACAACAATTAAAGTTAATCTGTCCACACAAAGAATAATGTCAACTACTATAAAGAATCCCACACTATAATCACTTTTTACTAATACACCACTTAAAACGCACTGTGTAAATCGCCCTGCAATAACTCGAACACCACTTGAATAAATTGCCACTTCGACTGAACTCCACGTTGCTGAATCCTTATATTTATACCCCGCTGAGATTACAGAATAATCCATAATACGCATCAACTCTACACTAGAGCGCAATTGCCTGCGACCTTGACACAGTGCCCGCGGCCGGCGAAGTCTGGAACAGTCTCGCTAACGCACGTGCGCACACAACATTACAGCCGGATACCACTGGAATAGCCGAGAAACACGTACAATGTTCTGTAATGGCGTAACAGTATATAGAAAGTGTACCAGTTGTGGGTACTACTACTACTACTACTACTCCACGGCGCTACAGCTCATGAAGAGCCCTCGCCTCCACTCCTATCTATCCTGTGCGACTCTTCGCCACCTTCTGACCCCCAGTCTTCTCGAATCTTCATCTACATCGTCAATTTGATTAGTTTCAAATGGTAAAAATAACTTTCAGTATAGGCTTACATTTTGTAATATCTCTTCCTCTTCCTCCTGGTCCTCAAACGAGGACTGTTTTCACCGCCTTTTCCTCTGTCATTCTTTGTACGTGACCTGCCCATCTAATTCTGACTTGTTTTATGTCCGGTTCCTTGTATAGATCGTACAATTCGGCATTTGTCCTAACACGCCACATTCCACTATCTAGTACACCTCCACATATCCTCCTCAGAATCTTCTGATCATATCTTCTTGGGGTGAGGTCATGGTCCAGGCTTCTGAGCCATACAATACTACTGGCCGCAATACAGTTTTGAGAATCTGGACCTTGGATGTTCTAGAAATGTTTCTGGACTTTAGGATAGCCAGCAAAGAAAATAACCTACTTCCCATAGCTAGTTTGTCTTGAATTTCCACTGCCATCTGATTTTTTGACGTCAAGAGGGACCCAAGATATCTAAAACTATCTAAGCTCAGTACGTCAGGTTCTCAAAATGCGGGCGTTTTACTATTTACTATATAGAGTAAAACACAGAGTAAATGTATAAAGTTCACATTACTAAGACTGTACCAGTAGAATGTGCATCAGCCAGGATAATATGGATCTCAGCTGCTGATTACGAGGAAACAATCTCCTGAAAAAAAACTCTGTTACTACGTTCATTGAAACTAACACTTCTAAACAAATTACTGATTAGTTTCAAATGGTAAAAATAACTTTCAGTATAGGCTTACATTTTGTAATATCTGGATATGAAATTCAAATTGTCTTCCTGTAGAAAGTTGATAATTCAATGGGTATTCACATTACACATAATATCACTTACATATCTTTTTCTTTTTCCATCAGGGAATAAGCGAATCGACTGTTCTGGTCCCAAAGAAAATACATCCACTTCTCCAAGGATATCAATACTTCGTTGTCCAATAGGCTTGTATTGTCAAACTTTCTTAGGGTACGAACATGCCGCCGCAACATTACTGGTAGACAGCAGCATACTGTGCGACATTACTGTGCTGTACGACATCGCGATAAGTCAGCGACAAACATACCGAGGAGTTTATCCTTACTGTAAGACAATACTGTGAGACACCGCGATAAGTCAGCTGACAAACAAGAGTTTATCCTTGCAGTGTACTGTTAGGTGTCGTAGAAGAGGGAAGTGATCTTTTTCTCTCGTATAAATTCCAAAATTTATATTTTTTACTTTTTATGTATGTATGTGTATCCATATTTTTTATTTTTTTATTGACTGATTGAAATATACTCATTAAAGTATAACTGATTATGTTATCTAGTGACAGTGACAGTGACGACACTTATATGTCTTTATGTACAAAATGGTGGCTAATATCAAACTTCTCAAACCGCCGATATAGCGCCCATTTCATTTATAATTAAAAATCAAAATCTTAACTATGAAGCCGGAATCACAACGAAAAACGCATATGAACTCACGAGCGCGTCCACTTGAACTCGGCTGCGCTATGGAGTGAGGGATATGTGACTCAGTGAACCAATCAGGTAGCGCGCCACAGCGCTACATTGCTGTCTTCCGTGAGGAAAAAACAAAATAATTTGTTCTTGCCTCACTGCTGCACAGTAATGTAGTACAGTAAGCATCTTCGACATGTTCGCTCCTATTTAAACCTGTACATTTGTTATGGCCTCACTGTCGTACAGTACACTAATGTCGCGCAGTATGCTGCTCTCTACCAGCAATGCTGCGTCGGCATGTTCGTACCCTTAGGCAACCTGCCATCTGGCATCCTATTGAGATCAGCCAGCATCTCTCTTTGTTTTCTGCAATGCAATCTCTATATAAAAAATGTTCAACACTTTGCGTACGTCTTCATTGTACAGTTTAATCTCTTCGTGTGCAGCGTTTAACAGGTAGCAGAATCCTACTTAGATGTTTAAATGTTTCTTCAGCGGAACCCAAGTTTTACACTGGCACAACCATTCACTACCTTATAAAATTTTGTCGAGTCTCTTTCCTCATTTTCCTCGACAACGCCTGATGAAATGTGCCATGTATCGACTGAAACTTGACCAATTTACGATTAACATGATGATCCACGTCAAGCCAAGTGATACCTCAGCCAAGATAGCGGAAACGTGACACGTGATCTATACTCTTATTATCCAAAACAATCTTAGTTCGCACGCCAAAATGTCAGTTTTCGTCTTGTGCAAAGAAATTTTCATGTTATGAAACATAATTATAATAAAAAATCAACAACAGCACGTCAGCTTTCTGCGTGTACTAGAATCTCGTCACCCACATTTCCTGTCACCCAATCACCAACCACAAAAAAATGAGGAAAAATCAAGAGAGCAAAGAGAATCAAGTGAGAGTTTTTGTTCCGTTTTAGCTGAGTTATCTATTTACGTATTTTTTGAACTGTTTTTTGTGTGTGTTTTACATAATACTCAAGTGCCTTAGGTTTCCTTTACATTTATGTAAAAAAGAAATAAACTTTTATACAAAGAATGGAATAAATACAAAATTACAACATCCTTGTGTGTGTTGGTTTATCAACATTACAATGTTTACCAGATTGTAGAGAGATCCAAATTTCTATACATTCTGACCGCTAATTAAACAACAAACACAAATTACTCAAAATAACACTAAAATCCTTCCACAGACTAAGATCAGGTACTTTTGAACTAATTCATATTTACTACTTCAAAATCCCATTACTACTTTTTAAGAAAAAAGGAGAACCGGAATCGAAGTGCGACAGAAAGGTTTTTCAATATTAATCAGTGAATTCAGTGAATTTTTTATGTAGTCAGTGAAATGCGAGTGTACTGTTAAGATTAATTTTCACCTCAGTCGCGTAAATACTATTTTAATGAGCAGAAACCAAACTTCTAATGAAATAATACAATTCATCCTGTCTTTTCCTGCGATCACGATAACAAACACTTATCGACGTGACTCGTACTGTTGTTTGCAAACAAAACAATCTACCGCTGAGTGCCGCAAACGAAACTCTATGATTTACTTCCTCTTCTTTGTCAAACAATAAAGTCGACGACGACGACGACGACCTCCTCGTTAGCGCTTGCGCGCGCGCACATCAAACAAACGAACTTAGTAGTGGCCCTCTTGATCTCTACAAAAGAAAAGCAATGACTTTAAAAGCCGGCACAAAGTGACAGACGAAACCTATTGTGCAAGTCCGCCACCACAACTTCAATTCAACCCCGTCCACACCATCAGAGTAAATACAATCTTCACTAATGATACTAACGACATTTCCACTGTGCCCTTCAAACAACAAAAAATAACATAAACATCTGAAACTTCTAATTACCTATAATCTCATTAATCTTAGGAAAGAAAACTCTAATGCAGAAAAAGAGGAACAAAAAATAAAACAGACGCCTTCTTAATCGAAACAGAATTATTTTAATTAAGTTTTCTTTTAATTTTTACCTCATTGCCTGAACCAGTTTTCGCTCAGAGCTAAATTGATAGGATAATGAGGTAACAATTTTTTATCTAAAATAACTGTGTTCCGTGTCGTAATAGTCTATTTCCATTATTGATAACACTCGGACACGTCATGGACAACAAAATTCAAAAACTCTCGTCAATTTATTCGCAGACCGCTTGTACGTACGAAGAAATGTAATTTTCCATCCAAATACGCATCAAAACAAGTGTTATACATTTTTTTGTATAATACAGTTAACATATAATATATAATATAATATAGTTAAATTATAATGTAGTTAACACTGTCATAAACAGGAAACATATGATCGGATACAATAAAACCTAAATGTTATACGGTTTATGAAGGATTCACAATCGAAACAATGGCTGCTGCTATTGTTTGAGGTCTGTGATCGTTCTAAAGAGATTTCCTGGTTTAATAAATGTCTTGTCTTGCCCTCTTGTAAATATTAAGAGACCAGAAAGGAAAAGCGGCTACACCACAACAATAGCTACACTTTTCAAAGGGCTACAAGCAAAGAAATGTAAAAAAAAAAAATGCCGTTATGTAAAGAAATTGTTACGTAAAAAGCGATCGCTAGTTCTTGGAATTAATTCACCCAGAGAAGCAAAACAAAGTAAATTTTTAGTTAACACGATACGAAGTTCAATTATCATTCTTCGATTGTACTACGGTTTATAACGACAAATACGACTACAACCAGTCGGCGCCACAATAAACAGAATTTACGCACTTTTGTAAACTCTTGTTAGCATTCTATATAGGACTATCCTTTCACACAACGCCAAGACCAGTCTGATCAACTGATGGTACCCATGAACGTCCGCAAAAAGTCAATGTACACCATATAATGAGGAAATGCTAGCGTGTTCTAAGGAAATCTCATTGTAACATTTTTACGATAAAGCTGACTCATTAAGAAATTACAGTCTAAACCTTGTTACCGAGACTTTTTCATTGACTTGTAGCAGAATATTCTAACATGTAAGCCTACAGAGAAAAATTGGAAAAGGGAAAAAGAACGTCACGAAAGAACGGGAAATATTTAAACAGGTGCTTAATTAATTAAACAAAACTATAATACTCTGTTCCATGAACACTCTGAAGAAAATAATAGGCTACAAATAAAACTGCATGCGTTCCGATAACATGCCACTGAAACGTTTTCAATTGTTCTCTCGTGTTTTTATGTAAGTGTGTGCGAAGTAGGAAGATGGAATAAAGCTAAAGAAAGCTAATTCACTTAACGCCAGCTGAGAAACCTTATTACTGAGTCTCTCGCCGCGTGCGTTTGACTGCATGTTCGTAATGAACGTCACACGCAAAACAAACAAAACCAGAACGTCATTCTTCGAGTTAGAAAACGAACATAACGATATCAAACCAAACTCTTTTTGACGAAAAATCAAGCAACATGAATATATAACACGTGGAGGTAATGATTATTGATCGCGCCTGGTTACCCAGATGAAGTAAAAGATACACAATCGACATAAACATCACAGTCAGAATCATAGAGATCGCATATAACGCCCCTTCGAATACTCATGTAAATATCCCTGGATAAAACGAAAAATTGCATTACACAATTGAAATCAATTCTATGGTATAGGCCTACTCATGTTACTGTAAATACCAAGTGAAAAGTAGACATCAGTACGCAGTATAATGACGTATGAGGTAGGAAATAAAAAGAATGAAGGCAAGATTATTCTACGATAATCGACTTCATAAAAGGGGCTGCTATTACGAGAACAGGCTGCCTTTGTTACGAGGAAATTGAAAGAAGAAATCGACCGAAAAAATAAAAACAAATTATGTCGAAGGTTTACACTGTACAGGCATACCCAACGAACAAACAGATCTAGATGGAGTAGAGCCTCGCAAGGAGATTGTTCAACTCTGTATATTACGGATAGACAAAGCATCTTAAAAGCGAAATCTTATAGGGGGAGAGAGATATATGAAAACAATGGGTGAGAAGAGGAAATCAGTAATAAATGTAGAAATTCTTAATAAAGTGTATAACATTTATTACAGAGAAAACTGTGTACTTACATTTTTGGATAACTTGGAAACCAAATCATCAGTTTATTTGCATCAAACATACCGTCCCGTAGGAAACCTCCCGAATACCAGTTTAGCAAAGATGATATTGGTAACTGAGAATA
This sequence comes from Magicicada septendecula, assembly GCA_034769895.1. Lineage (NCBI taxonomy): Eukaryota > Metazoa > Arthropoda > Insecta > Hemiptera > Cicadidae > Magicicada > Magicicada septendecula. The sequence continues at coordinate 1,255,537,538 of CM068367.1, forward strand.
ATAGGCACGGACAGTCCCTTGATCGTTACCGCGACGTTCGTATCGTGTTGTACAATTAGGAAGAAACGTTAATGCAATGAAATTCAATTTAAAACTACGACGGAAATCTGTTTCCATTTAACAAGTCGATCGCGTGGTTCCAGGACACAAATGATTGTTCCAATAACATTACCAAAGATTACACTGTTAAAACGTTGCCAATCGAGAGACACTGGAAACCTTGTTCAATGCAATTTACATTATTAAGTACTATGCAGAAGAATGTAACATTGTGCCACTTAAAAGTTTTCGGGGCGACAGAATTTATGACGTTATTCTGCACACAGCGTAGGCTATCGCGTAATAGACTATAACACGTAGTTTCACGCAAAAGTACTATGATAATTACAAATATAACTGATTTCGTATTCGAGAGGAAAACTGTAATGATAGACGTACGTTTAACAGACTCGTGTTCTGCATCTTCAGAGTATGAATGAACTGACGAAAAATCGATTTGAGTTTTGATTTTTGTTCAAATCAATTTTTTCAACACAGGTTTAAGAGAACCCGTCACGGCCACCAATTAAGGCACGCACGGTTGCACGTTTTCATCGTCTGCAGTAACACGAGTATTACAATTTATTTTGTACTCAAACAGAACCATAACGGTACGCGGAAAGAAACTGGAATGAAGCACAAAGTGATGGTTGGCTATTGTGGCTGTAATGTACGCAAGCGAGACATTGACAGTACCAATGTGAAGAGGAAAACAGTTATCGGAAATGAGATTCATAAAAAGTACCCTACACTGTATACTGTTAAATAGAGCTGAAATACATAAGGCCATAATAATTAATAAGGAATTAGTTTCTGATGAAGAAAGTTAACGCGGAATAAGAACGTTAAGGGTGTAAAAAATGTTTAACAAGACACTATAAACTTGTCTCTGGGAGTAAACAGGAAAACAGGAGATAACAATGACTCATGGAAACTGCGGATATAATAAAGAAACTAAAAATGATTAAGTGTTTACGTGCAAAAACAGAGACTCAGTGGTTCGTTCTACGAAATAAAAATTTATTAACAAGTAAATCAAGGATGGAGGCTCTCAACGCGTCCACTTCGGATAAAAGCAATGGGAAAAGTAAAAAGGTGAGAAATTATAAAAAAATTGCGAAAAGTGTAACTATATATACGTATGGACGAGAACTCTGACAACTCTCAGAAAGACAGAAAAACAAGTTGAGATTAATGGAAATGGAACTCTTAGAAAGAGCGGCGAGAATTTCAGACCGCTCTTTTTGTGTGATAAAAGAACCGATTAGAAAAATTGTAAGTATGGATCAGGAAATAATGGAGGAAACCGATTAAAGGCAATTGAATTGGCATGGGTCTGTCGTTAGAATGGATGGAAGATAATTGACTTCCAAAGATCTCCTTGAATTAGCAACCACAAGAAAAGAGAACCAGCAATATTCTATGCATCAGAGATAAAGGGAAGAAAAACTAGGTTCACACTGTACAGTGCAAGCTACAGTACTTAAATATTTTATGAAAGGTGGGCGTCTTCTGGGTACGATCCGAATAAAATCGATTACACTCATTAACATTAAACACAAAACACACGTTTTTCGTGCAAATGGTATTAAAAACGGCATGAACAAAAGCGTGCCGACTTACCAACGGCGAGACCAGGCGATCGAATCTTCGAATATTAGCAATAAATTTTCAATCTGTTTTTTATAATATAGGCCTACAATTACCCCTCACATCTTAATGTTTACTTACTCGGCGCGAAGAAGAAAATGCTGAGCAGAAATAACAGCGCAAAATTTAACTACTACTAATAACATACCTAAAAGGTTTCCTATATGACATGTCCGTAAACATTCTTGTATTATTCAACTAATTACTGCACAAAGACAGATAAACGCATAACACGCGGTTAATTAAACACACCTGTTTACAATGTAAAACCGAGGACGGATAATTAACACAGCTGATGTCGGTCGCGCGTCCCAATTACGATAACAAACTTAGTTCGACATGGCAATTGCGTTCTAACCAGGGTTACCAAGTTGTGGGAAGTTACCGTGTAATTTGATATTCGTCGCGTTCTCCTGACGATAATGTGAAATCTCAGATATTTTCGAGCACTGTATTGACTCCCTTTAAAATGGTATGGCTAAATATTTGTGTGCATTTTAGTTTCACACGTGTATTGTAATGGTACATATAACACATCCAACACCAACATGTTACAAATGAATTAAAAGCTACTATAAATAAAATTGATCTACAAAAGTTGAACCTACGATCATGAACAGAGGAAGTATTATAAGCCAAAATAGGGGAATAAAATAAATAATGAATTACAAGTAAATGTACAACTGAAGAAAATAAGACAAGACTAACGACGAGACAACATACCTAATTACCCAATAGATCAAACAGTGAGAAAGAAACCAATGACAACAACATCAAGAAGAAATTTACTAAGAGTGAGGAAGGAATCAGTGCAAATAAGAAGAAAACATAATCAGGTCAAACACCAAAGGGAGATAATATAAATGAGAAAGAATTAGCATATGAAAATAAAAGTATTATTATTGAAAGAGAAGATAAAAGTGAGACAAACAACATGATTTAAATCCCTAAGCTGTAACTTGACACTGACCTAAATTTGATAAACAAATACCTTCCATAATAATCCAATACAAACAGAACTCAATAAAAGTTAATTATTGAAAACACAATTTTATAAAGAGAATGAGTACCAGTATGGTAATTGCATAGCTAAATGATGTGTAAACATTACAAAGGGACTATGTCCAAAACACTAATAAAGGATTGTAAAGTGGAATTAAAATTGTAAATAACCACTAATTATCAATAATAACGATTGTAAAAATAAACAAATTGAAATCTAGTGATAAACAATAATATACTAGTGTTATATAAGAATAAATAAATCATGTATAATGTAGAAATTCGAAACTGACATTCAACCATTGTTGAAAGACCAAATTATAACATAACCTAATCTGGCCAACTAGTTTCAATAAAACCATAGAACAATAAGACTAAAGTAATGTTAAACTAAAATGTGTTGTAGTATAACTTAAATAGATAATATCAGGAACGTTTGATGTACAACAGATAACATGTTAAGGAAACCTAAATGCTGAATAAATGTAATTTAATATAACCATATGCATCACATAGAATGGTTACATGAGACAGCAAAACTATCAAGTAAATTTGTAATAAAAGAGTAGGAACTCAACCAATAAAACTGAACAAGGTAGAATAACGTTTAGATAAGTAAATTCAAGGATTATATCCACCTAATTAATAATAATAACACAGATAATAAGTAAACCCTAGTAAACACTAGATGCAAGAAGTCAGAGTAACTTCAAACCAATGTAATTGTCAATGTAAATTCAGAATTAACTACTGCACAGTACTAACAGTGTTATCAGAACACTGATAAGAGATAATAATACAATAATGAGATTAATGTGAAAGAATTACAACTCACGAAAAATGTAACATTCAAGAGTACTAAAAACTCACTAAAAAGACTAAGTAAATTAATAAAACCAGTGATAAATAAAACTGACATTATCAGAAGTGGTAATGACCAATGCATTATGCATAGGCCATAATAAAATGGTACTATCAACAACTATTATTGTGATATAATTAATAAACAATTTATGTGATAATAGGCCTAGAGTTTGAACCTAGGAAAATGGATATTTCATAACTATAAGTAAATAACCATGTGTGAAAAGTTCATAATACAGTAATAATATGTTATCACCATTAACACACGAAATAAAAAAATATATTTAATGTATTATGTAACGTAAGAAATATTATTCATTTGTACACATGCGTTTTTATCAACCCCATATCAGAACTATATGATGAGGGTATGCAAATTACTCGTAATCAAAAGATATAAACGATGGGAGTCATAAGAATATTGTCAGTGTAATTATAAATAAGATATCTGATTTATAAGAAAAATTAATAAATTACAAGCCCCTGCGCGTGGCTTTGTGACCAGTAAAACATAGCCTCAAACCCAGCCTACTGACGCTAGTTTGCGCTTCTATTTTGACGAACCTCGCCGAGAGTACACGAAATAAAAACAATTAGCCAATCAGAGCTCATTAAAAAGTACGAAGTGCCGAATCCCGACACAGGTAACAACAACGGTTCATTACCAGCAATCGAGACAGACTCCACGTGAGCGGAGCAGCCATCATAACATTGAATTGACAGCCGACACCTGATAATGCACGCTAACCTCGAAACTTTGAGTTGAGGTTAGGTCGGACCAAAAGGATAGTGAAGTCTATTTTAACAGTGTTCTATAACGGAGTTCATGCGTATAGGCAGTGTGTGAAGTGAATTAATAAAAATTAATTAAAATATTAATTAATTATTGAAAATTAAAAAAGTGTTGTGTTAGTGGTACTTCGATCCAACAGTATACGCAAGTATCAGTGCAAATGATCATTATGTTGTATAAAAAAATCATTAATCAATTAAAGAACGCTAATAGCGGATTTGATTTATTTAAATTAAATAAAAAATAACCCGATTTCCATAAGGAAAGGGACTTTGAAAAATTACATAAACAATAATCAATGAAAGCTTTTGCTAATGAATGACAATTTTAATTTTGTAGATTAAATTAATTGTAATAGTTTAGGAAGAGACATTGTATAATCAATGAGGGAACAATGAACCCTAACATTTAATAATTTTAAGTTATTATTGTATCTAATAGTAGAACATTAACTCAATGTCACACATGAGTGAACCCTAGTAGTAAATTAATTTGAATTACCTGTTTTTTGGTTATGTCCATTTTTGGAGATCATTCAGAAAATATCACTGAACTTAATTCATAACAATGTTGTACAAAATAAGTAATGTCTTCAAGGAAGCATCAATTAATTAATCTCAAATAAGTAAGGTTACAATGAACCATAGTTAACCTCAAATTTAAACAATGAACAATCGTTCATATTTTGTGTTATGTTCAAGCAACAACTAATATTTTTATTCTCCGCCTACTCATTATCACAGTAGTGCATTTTTTTGTTGAAGTGTATCTTGCAGACTCAAAGAACCTGCTAATGTTATAAAGCATAATAACGGAATTATTTACAAACAGACAAAGTCGATTTTCAGACGCAGTCTGACCACCCTGAGAGTTTAATAATTTTAAGAGTCCATACCCTAATTTCATTGTTTTTAAAAAAGAAAATAAATAACCTAATTGTAATAACAATCATTCAAATTGAGTTAAATAAATAACTATTATTTCACGAATAAATTAAAGTGTTGACCATTATTTTTAAAAGAACAGACTTACAGCTTAGGTGAGCGACAACGACGGTTGGTACCAGAAGTCAGAGCGAGAATTTGAATCTAATGACTCTTGTCAGCAGTATTCTTACACATTATTAGCATACAACAACTGCTAGTAAGTATTGTATAATTGTTATGATTATGTCAATTTCAGTATACGAATACACCGATCGAATCACCTCAGCTAATGGCAGAAGAATCAACGTAAACTATTCGACTACGGACTCACTACATTGAACTGAATTATCAAAAAACCTGAATACATTTATTAAATAACTTCAAGAGCAAATCACGGATTTATTTACATTGGATTCAATAACACAAAAATTGAATTGGATTGGATAAATCAATAAACCATACCTTAATAATAAATACTAATACCTTATAACCAATTTAACAATACGACGATCCCGTCTGCTTACAAAATGACGCCAACAACGTGTGGCTTATAATCAAAAGGACCTAACCGTCAACTTACAGTATTCATAGTTGTTTAAAAATCGTTTATTTTATTGAACAAGTGAAGAGAGTTCGCAGTTTAAACTCGACCATTTGTCACTTGTCGGTCTATTTAACTGTGCATCTGAATACCCGTCTATTTAGGGTATGTCTCGCGATACGTTTTAACGTAACAACCGACTTTCGTAAAATGTACCAACCAAGTGTGTTCATACTTTCTTCCCACAGACCCTGATTGTTTTCTAGATTTATCCCCCCCCAAAAAAAAAAATAAGTGGGTGGGCAAAATATCAGGGTACAAAATTGTTTTAAATTGAAAAAATCCATAGGCCTATATGGTATCAAATTAAAGGGAATTTTAATAAAAATCTACATATACGAGAGTAGGGTGAAACCTTCCGGGCCTGACACAGAGATAGCATTACTATGCTCATTATTTTGATAGTGTTGTATGATTTCAGCCGTTGTAGGCTCAGTTGTGATGCTTTCAAGGTAATGGGTTTATTATTATTAGTTTCACAGTCCACCGCTGTAAGCACCTCGAGCATCCTTTTAACAATGGATAGATTGAAATTTGTGCTGCAACTGAAAATTTTTGTTGTTGTAAGGTTTAACTGCAACCGATATAAAAAAGGAGCTGCATTCAACGTTGGGAGACCCTTCTCCATCGAATACAACGTTTAAACCTAAGCATATTTTACTGAATTTTGCGGCTCTTTTATTAAATATGTTCGCATTTGTTAAAACACTTCCTACAATAGTATTTAAGGAGATTAGCCAACGTCGTGTTATGCTAAGGTTTATTATTTTAATTGTTGTACGAATGGACTTATACTTTATCAGTTATTTTCTCTATGCTAGCAGTCTTCATAACAACTTTGTCGAATTTTGTTGCTTCTCTGCTATATACACTTTTCCGTCGAACGAGGCCTTTCGGTTTCGCAACCATTATCAAGTTCTTCCTACAACCTTCCTACAAGTTGTAGGAAGAACTTGATAATGGTTGCGAAACCGAAAGGCCTCGTTCGAGGGAAAAGTGTATATAGCAGAGAAGCAACAAAATTCGACAAAGGACTTATACTTTGATATAATTTATTCAGTACCACAATACAGGGCGAGAAAAAGTCCCTTTCTCCAAACGTTTGTTTTCAATTCTTGAAATCGCAGTAGGCAACATTGCTATAAAAATTACTGTTATTCAAAAATAAACATAAATGGTAATTTATTAGCTAAAAGTATAGACATAAAAGATTAAATTAAGGACGATAAATAAAAATTAAATAAATAATAGGCTACTTTTTTTAACTGTTCATGAAACACAAAATGAAATGTTCTTGTAAAAACGACAATTTATGAAGTTTAATATAAATACAATATAACCTAACAACCAAATCTAGTGTCTTACTCCGGTAGCCATTATGATCTAACGTCGTCCCAAATGTGCCAAACGCATCTTTGTCTTCGAGTCTGTGACACGGCACAAGAACTCACAGAATGTGCTTAAAGTACACACTCACAGAATGTGTTAAGTAAAACCAAAATATTTTGGACCGGTTTGGAAGTCGGCACAGTTTGGTACATGGTTAATTGCTGGAAACGCTTGTCACCCAAATTAACACTATCATTGTAGAAAAGGACTGTTGTTACGGGAATAATGCATTCTTTTCTCTAACTTGTGGTTGTTTTGTTTACCACAGTGCATGTGAAAGATTGCTTAGTTTCCCGACACAAGTACCGGTAACTTTATTTTAAATAACGTGGTAGGAAATGTAGGCATGCGGCTGGAAAAAGATGCGCAAGTTTGCCAGCGTTGCATTCTCGTATACTGTTTGGAACTACGTATTCAAAGTCATCCACGCGAGGGGAGGGGAGAGAGAGTAAGTAACTGACAGAGAAAGGGTAAGAAAACAAGAATACAATAAAGTTATACTTCAATCATCGATGTACAACATATTATACATCGATGACTTGAAGAGACCTCCACTCGTAAATATAATTGTTCTTTTTTTTTATTTCATGGTTTTAGGTACACTTTAAAACACTTATGGTATCGTAATAGCAAAGTCAGTGGAACGCTCGCAATTTAATGCATGAAAACAATCTTGGGATTTTCAAGCTGTCTAACGTGCGTTGAAAACAAAGTGGAGTATAACTTACATCGCCTTACATAATGCTCGTTAAAAACCACACCTTGAAAAATTCACTTTTTAAACGAAGGAACAAATTGAAAATATAAGCTCTGTACTAAGAAAATAAAAAATGCTACATTTATAACGATAATTAACTTATAAATATCAGAATAATTTTATAGTTACGAAAAAATATTTAAATAATTACAGAAAATATGATTTAATAGTTATTCCCAGTGTTCATGATTTAATTTTTTTTTTTGTACAACTATTGATTACACCTGTGAGTACGAAGGACTGTTGTGAAGGGGATTTACACGCCATAAAAAAAATCTTGCGAAATCCTTGCGTAACGAAAGCTTCCGTTCGCAATCGGGCGATTCTCAGTTACAGAACTACCGATTCTTATCGCGTAAAATGTTTTATATTCTGCGCACGCGAAACAATACGGCAGGAAAAACGGCACACGCGAATTCTCTCTATTAGCGGAACCTTCTAAGCAATAGCTGCCTCATTTTTTGTTTCAATTCTTTCGTTTGTTCCATAATTTTTTTATCGACTGATACCTATTCGGCATTACCGATGCTTTTTATTTACTGCCAATTTAGACGTTCTTCTAACACCCGTCTGTTAGATTTCGCTTAGCGAACCTACAAACTGTATCACTATCTTTCTCCCCAGTACGGTTGAGCGGTTAAAGTGTCGTGACTCCAGTTGTAAAGTCAAACGGCATTGCACGCAGGGTACAGAAATCTCGACACATGATCACACATCAGCTCAACAGTCGGAGTCCTTTGTAATCACAAGATTGAATCGATTACATAATATCGTTATCTTCCCTGCCCTCTTCTTCCATCCAAATTTCTTTAATGCACTCTGTCAGCACTCGCAACTTATCAAACGGGTATCCACATTTATTTTCTTCTCTCCTCCTCCCTTACAAGGGTTAGGTAATGCCACCTGTTCCGGTTAGCGAAGTAAAGCTATCTCTTCCTCGACCATCGAATCCAATATTCTCGATCTTTTCACTCAGTGATAGAATATTTAGTTCACGGCGTAGGCTACATCCTCATAACGTATTCCATCTGCTCGTGTGCATCCTCATCTCGCAAACTTGAATTCTGCTTATATCTCTGCGTGTCATTACCCTATTTTCAGACCCATATAACAGATTCGGAACCGTTATGATTCTATAAAATTTTAAAACGCGTCTCCTTTCTTGTTTTCCTACATACAATACTTCGTATCGCATCACAAATTGAGTAAGGCTGGAAAATGTACCGTCTGCGTCACTGCTGTTGCCATAGGTGATGTCATATCCCACTGAACTGACATACTTGTTCAACTGTTACACCACTTATTATTATCTTTGATCTGAGAAGGTCCTCCCTCCGAAAGTTATCACCTTAGTTTTAACTGTAGAAATTTCCGTGTTATATTCAGACGCAAGCTCATCAAGAACAAAAACCGGCTTCTGAAGGTCACTTTCACTCTACTGAATAACAATCTGATCGTCAGCGTACAAAAATGTTCTGGCACGTGTGGGTATTGCTATCTCACATGGTGTCTTGTTTTTCTAGCGTTTGTGAGATCGTCAGTATATAAAGTCAATAATGTTGGAGACAACTACATACTTGCCTGACACCCCGAGTGATCATAAGTCTCCTTCAAACCTTTGCGCATCTTCTCTTTAAAAACCTCCCCACAGTCTTCTTTTCACTTTTAGGGTCTTCTTATTTTCATAACGAGAGGCTCATCGTCATATATTCTTTCCAACGCACTTTTCTTTGATGGTACATTCCAACGTTTACGAATGTACGCAATTTTTTAATCTTTCGTCAGTTCTTCAAAACTAATATTTCCAAAGACACTCTGTCTCAGGCTTATCGAGATATTTAAACACATAATCGTAAATTACACAAAACAAATTCAAATCGTGGGCTACAAACTTGTTCAGTCGAACAGCGTTGTGCTGTGCCGTATAAAGGATGTCTTGAAAGAAACACAACAAATGTTTCATAAATTCACAGCAGTTTGCCCCGCGTATTCCCACAGCAGTTTTCGAGTGCAACGTTACGTGTCGAACAGGTACAACACGTTCTCTATTTGATTCGCTCAACCCTGACGCCACGTTAAGACGAACACAAGTTCAATGAGGGCTAATCTACAGTATCGGTGAAAACGCCGGGCTCGTTTATGAGGCTAACAAGTTCGTATAGCTCGTTACAGGAACTATAACCGTGGTTTCCAACTGAAACGTGCCAGAGGGCCACAATTAAACTCAGCAACGTACCGACAGGCCGCATCAGAAGCGATCAATTTTTGATAAATAACGTGAAAATGAAAAAGGTAGTATTATTTTTAAATAAGTCAAAATAACTAATTTCACATTTAACATATCTACCTTCATACCTTTAACGGTACAATCTTTATTATGTCAATATAATAATGAAGATATAAGAAAGATATGAAACACTGTATAGGCCTACCTAAATAACATCTTCAACGTAAAAACTGAGGTCGATCTGCTGCAGCCACTAAAACACAGGTGTTTTCTGTGTGTCCAGCTGTAGTTTGAAAACGCTTTAACGAAACATCGGACAAGCGCGTCTGTTTTGTCTAACCGAGGGATTAGGGATATTGGTTCTTATCTAGTTCTACAGCAAATACACCTCCCATGAAATGATGTAAAATCTAGTGTGGATTTATTAGTGAATCAGTGAAACATTTTTTCTTAGGTTTCTCCTGGAATATCATTTAAAATTAAAATAATGCATTAATCACTTAATTATTAAAATAAATAGAGCAATTATTGTTTTTTATAAGATAAGGTAGTGGAAATCACTGACCTATAATAACGAAAACTTCGATACTGTACACGAGTGCTCTGACTGTGGTACCCTTCGATACAGTAGTACAAACGGATGAGCATCGATGGTCGAAAAAACATCGATGGTTCAGTCGCGATGTTTTCATACTATCGATGGTTTCGTTTCGATGTTTTTCCTTTGAACATTTTTTAAAATTTGTAATGAAAACTTATTTTTTTTGTTAATTTTTTATTTTAAATCGACAAATTTTTATTTTAGAAATTAATGGTAGATCCTAGATAGTTGGCCAGTTGGTAAGTAATAAGTACCATGATATGTGTACCATGTACCATGCGTAGTGACGTAAACGGGAAGACAGTTTAGAACAAAAAAATTAACAAAACTGTTTAGAAGAAAACAGTTTCAAAAGTACCGTCACAAAGGTTTCAACAGTTTCAAAGTTAGTTCACAAACGTACGGAATAACGATTTACCATTTACGTTAGTCGTATCTGGTTTTCATTCAGATTAGTTTTGTTTTTACAGTTATTTTTCATTCTAGATTTAGCGTTTTTTCTCTTTTGATTGTGATAGTGTTACAACTTAATTTAAATAGTTTATATTCGAATTTTTAACATCATCGGCAACGTTTATAATTATTCACCCGTTAATTATGCTTCCCAAAAGTGAATTACGGAAACATTTTATCAAAACTAGTGACAATAAAAGTGCAGTTTGCAATATCGGCTTGAAAATATCGATGTTTTCTTGGCGATGCTCATCCCTAGTAGTACAAGTAGCGCGAAAACCATAGCGTTTTGATTTTAAAACATCCATCTGAAGAGTGGAGTTAGTCAGCTATATACGGCGTTATGGAAAACAACTTTAAATTACAATGACTACAGTAAAGGAATAAAATTGCGCTGGAACAAAATAGATGAAGACACAACACCCGAACTAGAATGGACGTAGCCTAATTAGTGAAGACACAAACAAACGAAGACACGTACCACATGGTTCGCCCATGTAAAAATTTTTGAGCGCTACTTAAGCGTGAGTAAATGTATTTACGTAAAAGTGTATCTTGCACCTTTTTATATTATTAAGCATGGGAACACAATTTTAAATTTGCTTTGTTGTACAGCTGTTGTTAAATTAAGTTATTTCATTTTGTCGTCCATGACATTAATAATAATCTTGACAACTTACATAATATTAATATTCACAAAATTTAATACACACCTGTACGCACTATTCGGTTTCTAAATAAGTACTAATAAATTTAAAGAGCACGTTCGTTCAATTCCTTGCGTAACGAAAGCTTCTTCTGGCGGCAATCGGGCGATTCTGAGTTACAGAACTTCCGATTCTTATCACGTAAAATGTTTTATACTCTGTGCACGCGAAACAATACGGCAGGAAAAACGGTACACGCGAATTTTCTCTATTACCGGACCCTTCTAAGTAAAAGCTGCCTAATTTTTTGTTTCAACTCTTTCGTCATTCCATAATTTTTTATCGACTGATGCGTACTGGGTATTACCAACGATTTTGATTTATTGCAAATTAAGACATTCTTCGAACTCCAGTCTGTTAGTTTTTCCTTAGCGAACCTAGAAACTGTATCACTAGCTTTCTCCCCAACATATTTTTTCTCGTTCACTATCTTTTGTTACGAACATATTTTAAATGAAAAAAGTAGATTTGTTTGCAGACGTAATAAATTTTTAGTTTACGGTCATTTAAAATTTTTCCAGTGCCCTGGAAGATCCTAAGGTGTTAAATGTTGCTAATCCTGTGACACACGACAAACCGCAACACGTAGGCTATATATCGGTCGATCTAATTGAATTCACGTTGGAAACTATTGTTTCGACAGGACCGTGATCATGCTAAATTAACCACTACATAATGCATTACCCAATGAAGTGTTTTACATTGTACTAGTAAAGAGACGAACTAGAGCGTGCTCCATACTACAGCATACGGAAACACGTTATATTAAAGCCAATAAAAGGGTGTATGGGACTAACTCACCGTAATGATGCGCTATCGACTAGGATCATAAACCATGGAACATCGTACTCACCTGTAATAAAATAAGAAATAAACATTTAATGTCACTACAATATATAGCCTACATAGGTAATGCATTATTATACACAATATAACTTACGGGTAATGTCTGAATTATGTGTTGTATACAATAATTGATCAAGGGATCATATTAACTAAATTAAACACGCGTTCAGACAATACGATGAAATTTTGTGTGCTGTACAAAAACTGTTTTATGGCGAATCGTAAGTGCTGCAGGAAAGTCACGAGCCAGCCTTCGTGTATTGCGCTGCTCACCAGATCTTAAGGAGTAGGTCCTAACTGCACAATTATACATGAAAAGCAAAACGTGTGGTCATGTCATTCTACACCCTTTATATCAACGTACTTCTTTTTCGAGACACGCTCCGAGCAGATAGTAAAATTCTTTATTTCCTCCCGTCAATAGCAAAACATTTGTTGTGTTCAACACCTATTGTCAAATATTATATCGCAATTTATAATTGTATTATTGTTTAATCATGTACAAGTGTTAATGATTTTTTTTTGTATTGAGAACACAACTGAGCAAGACGATTGTGTACAGGAAGTAGGTTAAACCAAGGCTTATCACGACAGTGCAGAGCACGAGAGAGAGAGAGAGAGGGAGAGAGAGAGAGAGAGAGAGAGAGAGAGAGAGAGAGAGAGAGAGAGAGAGAGAGAGAGAGAGAGAGAGAACCGCCGGACATAAAGCTGTCCTCTTGCCAGTTTTTGTGAACGGTTTGCAATAATCAGCACCGCCTTCGGACTGCTATGTGACCACCTTTGGACTGCTATCTGACCTGGACGACTACCGCGTGTGTGCAAACTCCAGCTTTGATTGGCTGAAACTTCGGTGTTAGTCTTTTGCAATCCAGGCGTCACGAAGGGTATAAAACTGACGAAGAGCGCTGGGGCCTCAATCTCACTCTTTCACTATTCGCGAGCTGGAAACTTTAAATGTTTAAAGTCAGTTTGTTAGTTGCTGCACACGATGGAGCTTCAGCAAAAGAGTAATTACACATATTTCCATTTTCTTAATCGTTATTTTGATAAAAGATTGTTCATCAAGTGTATAAGTCAATCGTTAAAAGTTATGCTATACGTAATGTTCTCAGACAGAGTTGGGTTCAAACAGTTTTATAGTTTATCTGTTTATTTTGATACGTAAATTTAAACTTTCTTTGATTTTATAATAATTTAACGTCATATTTTGAATACACGATCGCTTAATTATGGTTCATTTGAATAACGAAGATTTTTGAAACGAACCCAGTAAAATTTGATGACTATTCTAAGGATATTACATTTGCTCGATAAAATAAAAGATGTTAGTTAAAAACTTGATGTTTTTATCAACAACGAGCCATTGCTCACCGTGGAATATCAAGAATTTGAGCTGGGGGGGGGGGGGATCCAGTCAAGTCGGCTTCATACAGAAGAAAAAACATTGTGTACTTATTGACCAAATTTATTGTCCTATATTTCATATATCTAACATATACACAAATGCTGTGTAATAAACCTGTACATTTAAAAAAATAATAAATAGCCTAAATATTAAGAGATTAACAAAATTCGTCATCTTTATCGATCATCTAGGGATGGGTCCGGTCCCGTTAGTCCCCCTCCCCCGTAAATACGCCACTGCTCATGGCTTTTCTGTCCACATGACAGTGTCTGTACGCCCCGGGTGAAGCTTTAGAACAAATAGCAATTCAGGAAAATGTAAGTTACCACGAAGGTACGAGTGGTGGTATGGCCACTTCAGAAGAATGCAACTCAAAGGTGACAAAGCCGAGGAGCCGTCTACGAGACAAACGAATTTAGAAGCTAGTTTCAGCCATAATGAGCCAGGGAGAGAGAGAGAGAGAGAGAGTGTGAATATACGGTTAATATTGTGTAGTATTAATGCTGACAGTTACCATTATATATATATATATATATGAACGAGAGAGATTCGTAACTGTATAAATATATCTGCTGCAGTACTTCGCTGGTGACTTCCAATTAAATAACGACATTAAGCTTTGTCAAATTCAACACAACATTTAAACGCCAATCCAATTTACATTAACAGACTGGGGGAAATGTGGATTATTGAACAGTATGCATTAGCTGCGACAGCCTACATGGGAAAGCTTTTCAATAATTTACACATCTCGTACAACTTTACCTATCAAAACCACGCAGCACCTCAAGTAAACAGAACGCGAGTCCATCCCTCTCTCAACTCCCCCCCCCCACAACAGTCGTGCGCAAGGTAATTATTAATTAATAATATTATTAAATTCCCCCCCCCAAAGTCAACTTGCGTAAGTTGCCGTTTCCAGCTGTCGCGTCCCCCTATGCGTGCTTGTTAAAACGCCGCATAGTGGGGCGCAATGGGCCTGTAAAGCTGTCAGAAAATCAAAACAATGAAAATTTGCTTTTCGTTTTTATTATTTTCATATACTACATTATCCTGCGCATAACAAATCAAATACGTATGGACGGTAACTCCACCCCTTACCAGCAGGGGCGCTTCTTTTGGAGCCATCTATCTGACAAGACAACACATATTTGTAAACGAGTCTTTTGTTACATGTTTTTATGAGCTGTGTTTTACCACAAGTGCCATACAATTTCAATCTTTTGTTCTCAACTTCTGAAATACCAGTATGTGTTAAGAATTTAGTATTTAATATTTTTAAAAAAATTTGGTTTGAAATAAATAATGGTTGTAAAATCGTAACATTTCTAAATATTTATTTTTTTAAAATTACTCTCAAAAACATGTTACAAGTTAGTTGTGTTATGAGTCCGATCGGATTTCGATTTTTAGTTGTTTATAATGAATTTTTCATTGTACATTTTATAATTGTCAATCAGCCAGAAATACAACTTTAAGATCTCAAATACTAAGACAAAAGTGATGGCCTTCCTAGGGAAGAACCCTGTAAGAACAAAAATTGAATAGTGTTTTGGAGCAGTTATCAGATTTTAATTATTTGGGATGTGATATCTCATATAGTAAGGATAACAATATCGAGAGAAAGTTAAATAAATTTAGTTACACCTGTGAAACAATAAGACGACTATTGAAGAATAAAACGCAGAGGGAGACACAGCTGAAGTTTTATAAGTTCGTGGCTGTGCCGACTTTACTGTATGGATGTGAAACATGGACTCTCCTGCAAAATGATATTTGGAAAATACAGGCCTCGGAAATTAAATTTTTAAGAGCAGTGAAGGGATGTAGTTTGAGAGATCATCTACGAAACGACGACATAAGGAAAGACCTGAAGTTACAGTCGTCCTGAAGTTACAGACCTGAAGCAGAACTGGAAGTCCCATATGGAACGCATGGTAGACACGCGTATTCCTAAACAAGCGTTTGAATATAGGCCAGTGGGGACGAGAGATCGTGGAAGACTCCGGAAAAAATGGTCAGAGACTCTGTGAAGTCGGAACGGGCAATAGTCCACAAGCCATGTATTGAAGAAGAAGATTTTATAATTGTTTTTATTTCTTCTCATACAGGCATATATGTGAAGATGACTCTGAAAGCTACGGAGTTGACGATCACTGCAGATGATTACGATGACGATGACAGCACGGGTGATGACAAAGACGTGTATTCACAATCTGATAACGATGAATTATGGTACACTTGTAATCAACATATTCAATACTTCTGTAATTAAATATTACTGTACATTATTTTAGAATTTTTAAAAGAAAATAAACGTTTCAGAACATATTTTTGTGATTTTTTCGAACGTAATTATGTGTTCATGAAGAAATATTGACTTTAGAATCAACTCGCGCGCGCGCGCGCGCGCGCGCGTGTGTGATTTATTGCCAACTTTGAAGGACCGTTGCCCCACTATGCGTCGCCCCTCTCCACAATACTGTAACCGAATTCTTTATTTTTCACAAAAACACATGATAGTAAAAGTACACATGAACGTCTTTAAACAATAACAGTGCAGCCTACACACTCTATAACCAAAAAACTGGTTACACCAGTAACTGAAGGATTGAATTACTCTTCTAACTTAAGTGAAAATAGAAAATTTCACTCTTATACAGTACTGAGATTATATTTATTAATAAAAGCATAAAATTAAGGCAGTCAAAGAAAAAGTAAAAGTTGGGGCGTACAAGAAGGTTATTCCGTTTGTCCCATCAGCTTAAGTATACCATCATTATCATCAGCAGCAGCTGCAGTGTCTGTCAGGACCTTCTAAGCGTATGCCCTCTACTCTAGTCTTCTCCAATGAATTATCTCCAGAACAGATCTTACACAAATTTTCAGCTGGGTTCGTATCGATGGGGACTTGTGAGGCATTGTTTAAAACGATAATATCATGGTCCACATACAAATTCGGCTGGCTAGAAATTTTTCGTAGACTGACCGTTTTTTTGTCTAATTTCACTTGACTATCTTGTCTACATTTACATAGTCTATCGCAGACACAATGATCTCTTCTGGCCTTCTGGCACATGCATTTCTTACAGGCAGAAAGCGTAAAGTGTTGCCAAGCGGAAACGTAACTCTTTATACCGATATGAAAACGGTGTTTCTTCTTTCTTGATACTACGACACAACAAGGGTAAATCACAAGGACCGTGTGGATTCAAAGAGAAATTCCCTGAGCGTCACACAACGTGACATTTTTCACAAACCTGAAAATTATATCTAAAACTTGTATAACTTGAAAAAAGCAGTAAGGGAGGTTATTTTTGAACGGGTACAAACTCACAGTGGGAAAGTTGTCATGTGAGAGTTATCTTACCACTTACATCGGGGTACGTCGTTTTAAGACTTCCTCCTTATCACTGTATTCTGAATCCTATTGAATTAAATATGGATACAGTTGAAAACATATGTTGCCCGTGACAACAAAACATATATAAGCTCCCTGATATAAAACAACTGACAGAGAATGCGGTAAAGTGGCGGACAAGTGGCGAACATATAATTAAGGAAGAAGATAAACTACGGCGAGTGGACCACATTCGCGACGTCATTGTTAAGTCTTATCAATAATAACGTTCTCTCAAATGATGATACAAGTTCCGAAACATATATTATATGAAAGGGATTGAATTATTCTGTGACAGCAACTTATAATATAAAGTACACTGGTAATTATCACAGCTTCTATTTTCGTTTTAAATTTAAACTTTACTTATTTGTTTTGTTGGGGTTTTTATGCGGTTAATAGAAAAAGTCATTATAAATATTTCACTATCGGTCTGACACAGTCACACAAATTTTACTTTGGTCAGAGCAAATTATTACAAGTGTTTATATAGTATCAATCTTATATGTACCCTGCCTGTACTCCTGCCAGAGTGACACGCCTCTAATTCAATCAGTAAATAGCGTTTCAGATGTGCCACGCCTGTTTGTTTACATCAGGATTAAAGTAAGAACGGAAATAGCATAGATAAAGGATTATATTTTGTATTTGCTTCAAGAATTTTTGGATTCGGGTGCTAATTAGCATAATAGCGAGGTGATTATGAAGTATAGTAATTTGCGCCACCACTCTGGTGTCCAAACTGTCGTCACGTAGCATATTCAACGGACGTAAGGGAACGCGTTGATAATGTTGAATACAAACTGCTGTTTTTATTTTATATAAACAAACAAACCTTGGTTGAATTTAGTGTTGAACACTAGCTCATTTACAAGTTCCTTTTCATGTTTTAATCATTGTTAATAAACGTTAATGTGCATGAGCGATGAGCGACGGGAACAGTTTATTAACTTTGTGAGAACACACTCTTATATGGATTTTAACGTTTGTAAATATTTATCTTTATTTGGTGTTTTTCCTTGTCATGAATACTATGAACTTGCCAGCACGTGTTTGGTTCTGTAGTACATTATTACATTCTACTTTACGTGGTTTTAAGGTACTTGATATACTAACCCACTTTTGCAATAAGTATTATTTTTCGTAATTCATTACAATGATTTTCGTTGCGTTTTCAGCATTCGTATTTGTGTTTCAATGTACTTCTGTAGCTGAACAGAATGACAACTTTATTAATTGTACTGCGTATATGTTTATAAACTTGCACTTGCATACTCTGACCAACTAATCTTCATCTTAATGTTTACACAGTGCAAGTATTTCTCAAAGATTTTTGAAATACATAATTTTTGTCGAATTATTTAAACTGTATATCTGGCCGAGCAGTGAAGCACCAAGATCTCGTAACAAAGTCTGGCAACACTGGGACGCTCTCCTGTAAAATTCATAGTTCGAACCACACGTGAATTCTGATACAGTTCACTGAATGACATCACTTAACCGACTCATCCTTTCATCCCGCAAAGGGCAGAAATGGCCGTCAAATGGCCTCCGTGACGATCTGCTATCTTCCCCAATTGGACACACGCGCGCGCGCGCGCGCGCGCAATTAAAATTAATATACTTAGACTTACACTGAAGCCATTAATATTAATGTTAGTTACTTAGAAAGCACAAAACAGGTGAAAAGAATTACAAAAGAAAAACAAGTGCATCTGATTATTTTCGAAAGTTGCACGTTGGCAACTGGCTATGATCGAAATGCTATTTATTTAATTGTAATTCCTACGTACCGTAAATAACACTAAAAAAAAAGCATTCCGTAGCACTATTTCTTTGGTGTTTCGGCGGGCCTTTCCGAATTCCTTCGCGCAACGATGCATTTGCCGTTCCCAAAGGGGGGATCGCGGGAAGTATTTGAAGGTTTGAAGAACACTGCCAATAAGTAGAAAAATAATAAAATTGGCCTGCAGTGTCGTGTGGCGAAAGCATGCACACGAAACAAATCATCGCATGTCTGACTGAAATAGTGTCAAAAATAATATTATTCTACATTAACTTTCAATGTGAAGTGCACATGGGAACACAATTGGATGACTCAGAAACTATTAAAAATTTTAATAGTTCGAATTACGGCCTTCAATTTCAGCGATTACCTCGTTTCGACTAGCCCACGAAAGCAGTTGATCAAAAATCCTTTTAGGGAATATTTGAAAAATGTAAATCTGACATAAAGCCAAATACCACTTTGTGTTTAATTGCACAAAGAATGCCCTCAGCTGTCATAAATATATAATAATTGTTGATATTGTCAACTAATTTTCAGTGAACGTGTTTATCTGGCATTAGTTTCCTTTAAAAATAACAGTAGTCTTTCTATAGAATATGATTTGAGAATGCCTGGCTTTTTATTAAATCCAGATGTAGACTTAATTGTTGAGATCCTAAACGGTTTCAAAGACCGCACTAGTTGTTAAGTATTTATACAAAACTTTACTACTTCAAGAATTAGTAATGTTTCGTATTTTTTTATTAAACAACAACAACAATACTAATAGTATTAATTTTCATTATCACAAATTATTATTCAACATCAGTAAAGGTTTAAACGAACGTCTGGTTTATTCCGCCCACCCACTTACTCTGGTTGTTCTGTTTCTCCATTCGTGCTGTATGTTCTTTTCGGTTTCTTCTGTCTCTCTTTACTTTTCGTTTAGACACAACATCTTTAATTCATATCCGATGCCCTCACTAATACGATCCGATTCCTCTCTTGAACGTAAGGTTCCCCGCAGAGACCATAATTCTGCGTTTCACTTGGTACCTCGCCGTCCAACATTTACATTCGTGTCCACAGCATCGCTTTATAAAATGTACGCAGACTGTTGTGTCTTCCATTTCTAATACACAATAAATACTGAAACCTCAATAACTCTGTATCAGTATCATCGTTCCTCATATGCGAGATACTGTACTCTACGTAGGTGAGACTGTTAATCTCCTCTATAAATTCGTGTTGTAGACAATTTTTTCGCACAGGTCACTGCTTTTGAAAACCCTGTCTTTCTTTTCGTTGTAGAGATATCATGACTACCCCGCTTTGCCAAACTAGACAACGTGTACAGCTCATGGTTGTAAATTAGCTTCCAGGAACGTATACAGATTTTTCTCCTGGGGGGGGGCTAAGATTTTTCGTGGCGCATCAGTGTTAGAATTGTAACATGAACAAAATAACGACACACATATACACAGGTATACACATTCATGTCTTAATAAGATTTTAACGTATTAAAATTCCAATTTTTATGTCTAACGAAACCATACACATCATTGCGCGCGCGCCGGTTGCGCAAAAAATATAAATTAGAAAAACACGGATCAATGTTCCCATTTACAAGGACGACAAACTGAATGAGGACGAAAAACTCTGTTGTCAACTGCTCGGAATATGTACAATGAATCATTATCTGAAGTGACTTTGAGAGTACATATTTCAATAGTCTTAATTATGTAATACTAGCGAGTACCCGGCATGCGTTGCAATGCCACTCAAAGAAAGAAAGTGTTTGTATATATATAATATATAAAGACTTCGTTCGCGTGGTCTTCAATTTAATGCGATAATATATTTAGAACAGAATCTATTCCATTGGGTTGCCATAGTAACCAGATCTAATAAGTTAGTTTTTTAAGACTCCAAAGGACCCCCCAGAGGATCGTATCGAAAAAAACACCTGTCCTATGTTGGTTCTCCCGTTGCGTAAAATATTTGTGCCAAGTTTGGTTGAAATCGGTCCAGTGGTTTAGGAGGAGATGTGGAAGACCCCAAAGAACCCCCAAAAGAACCCCATCGAAAAAACACCTATCCTATGTTGGTTCTCCCTTTGCGTAAAATATTTGTGCCAAGTTTGGTTGAAATCGGTCCAGTGGTTTAGGAGGAGATGTGGAAGACCCCAAAGGACCCCCCAAAGTATCATATCGAAAAAACACATATCCTATGTTGGTTCTCCCGTTGCGTAAAATATTTGTGCCAAGTTTGGTTGAAATCGGTCCAGTGGTTTAGGAGAAGATGTGGAAGACCCCAAAAGACCCCCAAAAGGACCCCCAAAGGACCCCCAAAGGACCCCATCGAAAAAAACACCTGTCCTATGTTGGTTCTCCCTTTGCGTAAAATATTTGTGCCAAGTTTGGTTGAAATCGGTCCAGTGGTTTAGGAGAAGATGTGGAAGACCCCAAAGGACACCCCAAAGGACCCCGTCGGAAAAAACACCTATCCTATGTTGGTTCTCCCGTTGCGTAAAATATTTGTGCCAAATTTGGTTGAAATCGGTCCAGTGGTTTAGGAGAAGATGTGGAAGACCCCAAAGGACCCCCCAAAGGACCCCATCGAAAAAACACCTATCCTATGTTGGTTCTCCCGTTGCGTAAAATATTTGTGCCAAGTTTGGTTGAAATCGGTCCAGTGGTTTAGGAGGAGATGTGGAAGACCCCAAAGGACCCCCCAAAGTATCATATCGAAAAAACACATATCCTATGTTGGTTCTCCCGTTGCGTAAAATATTTGTGCCAAGTTTGGTTGAAATCGGTCCAGTGGTTTAGGAGAAGATGTGGAAGACCCCAAAGGACCCCCAAAGGACCCCATCGAAAAAACACCTGTCCTATGTTGGTTCTCCCGTTGCATAAAATATTTGTGCCAAGTTTGGTTGAAATCGGTCCAGTGGTTTAGGAGGAGATGTGGAAGACCCCAAAGGACCCCCCAAAGGACCCCATCGAAAAAACACCTACCCTATGTTGGTTCTCCCGTTGCATAAAATATTTGTGCCAAGTTTGGTTGAAATCGGTCCAGTGGTTTAGGAGGAGATGTGGAAGACCCCAAGAACCCCCCATAGGACCCCATCGAAAAAAATTCATAAACCTTCGCGGGCGTGCGCACAACAACTCACCGAAGTTTCATCGCAATCGGATGAATGGTATAGGAACGCATACGGGACAAAGAAAGAAAGAAAGAAACAAACATTCATTTTTATAGATATAGATTTAGTATGTCTTTACACCTTGATTGTTTTATGCGTTAAAAATTTCTGAATCTATAAGGAGCCTCCATCCCTAAATACGCCTCTGGCACCTTCAGTTTCTACTATTCGAATTTGATCAACACAGCATTGCATCTAAAGTAGTGTCTTTATTTTTAAATATTTGGGTACTAGATAATATTTAAGTACCCGTGTGAATAATTCATACTGCAGTTGTTAATCGGTATGTTACCAACTCTTCCAAAAACCTGAAAGCGGAAATTAGAAATTAAATTTAAAACTCAAATGTCACATTTTATAATAAGGGAGTTCACTAACCTCGAGACGTCGCAAAAAATGTGTAAAAGATGATTGTCTTTAAAAAACTAAATTTTAGAAGCTGTTTGCTGAAATAAATTCACAAATCTGTAAAGTCGATATACATTTATACATTTCCTGAAGCACAATTTTGTGACAGTATTGGGTTAATTTAAACAAACCAATAGGCTACCATATTTCCTCCATTCACTATGATAACTGAAGTGTTCTTTTCCCGAAGCGTTTTATAAAACCGCATTTAATATCACAACGTATAACAAAACGTATTTAATATCAGACACGTAATTTTCAAAAATTATGTTCCATTCAAAAATTTAAAAGTGCAATTAAAGCACATACTGGTAAGCATACAGTTATGAAGTTTGCGATTATATTAATTTCAATTATTGGACACTGTTTCGCATAGCGATGCTTTTGAAGAGTTTCACTTCTCTTAGGGAATGCTGGCCTTTGGACGTTTTGAAAGAATTAATACAAATGATGTATAAGTAAAAAAGAATCATAAGAAAAAATTCAATCTCAATCTTAAAATAAATTATGTGTACCCAACTTGTATCCTACATTTCTAACAGTATGCATTTATAAAGGTACCAATTTTATCAAAATTGAGAAACAGGAACATAAAGAAGAAAGGCGACCATTTTTTTCCTGAACGCCTATTTATACCCATATTAAATTTCAATTCTTAAATATTGAACCATTATTGTACATTATTAATTATTAAACAATACAATTAACAATCGTCAATTCACAATAAAAAATCTTACTACTGGTACCATATTCATTACGTTTCGTTGCGTCGATAACGATAAAAATGAAACTATCCTGTAGAAGCAGTACATATGAAAATGCCTTGCCATTTGGTAATGGCGTGTTAATGTTGACAGACGCCGTTTACTAATATAAGATTTATTTGAATTAAAATTGTATTATCTCTTCATTGTTGATTCTTTACCCCATAAAATAACAATCCCTCAACACTAAAATTGTTGTCATTGTGCGAATAAACATGTCTTATGCGGGTCAAGGTAAAAATCTCCAGATTTACTGATGGGTGATGGGAGTTATTGACTTTTGGACACGCCAGTAAAACATTTGTACAATGTTTTCTTCGATGCATACAAATCGGCCAAAGTTTGCGAACATCACTTGTATCCAATCGAGCGAACGTTCTCTGTAACTTAACGTATTTCTCTACTCCTACAACAAACTAACGACCACACTCAGAGGAAATTGCGACAAGGTAATCCCCTGCTGCTGCTGCTCCTATTCGAAGTGATGACTACAGGCGGTAGTCTCTCCACCCCCTCACCGTGCCGTAAGTACAGACACGAAATCCGCCCCGTTAATCTGTCTCGCTCGTCGTGTCCGCTGTAATAGTACCGACCTGAACAAGTAGTGTTTTATTTTTGTTTCCAGTGAACAAGCTCTTGTTTCCAGTCCACAAGTCACCGTTTAAATAATATATCTTTGTTAGTCCACTTACACGGAACGGATTATGCATATGGGGTCATTCCAGCTGAAATGGAAATTGTTTGCTTGCCATTAAAAAATTTGCTTCACCACCTTCTTTTTAACTATGCGACGAAGTTACCATATGTTTTGGTATTTCGGACACTTTCCAAACATTTTATCATGCCGTTTTACATAAACAGCAAATTTTGCAAATCGCCTTGTAGCGTCTTCCAGCGTACCCACAGTTTGGCTGTAAATTTAATAGTTTGTCTATACTTAAAGTGGCATTATCTCCGATCTGAGGATGAAGTAATTCTCGAAGCGATCATCAGCAATGACAGATTCCAATATTTCGTAATTGGACAAACTTACAATCACTAATACAAACTTTTCAACTTTTTGATATTTTATACATCGGTTGGTTGCATATTTACACGTACACTAAACACGCGCGCGCGCGCGCCCACACACACACATCATATTTCTGCCAATTTTCGTGGCGCTGTTTTTTTACATCACATGAAACTCAAATTCATATTTTTTGTAACCTGTTTTATTCTGAATACTGTAATTTCAATTTCGATTTAAATTGCTCAAATGAGATACTGAACGAAAAGTTCAGTAAATATAATGGGGGCATTGAATCTTTGCACCTCAATAAAAGTACCGTGTTAATAGGCAGAAGCTCGACTGACGGGACAGTAGGCTAGTGACCACACAATGGTGGATTACGTTTTCCCCTAAGATGTACCGAATGAACACATTAACGTCTATATAACACCTATTTACTTCCATACCCTTAGTTCGATTGATGTAGTCAAAAAAATGACCGAACGAGTAAAATTTGCGAGCTGTTACGCTGCGGTCCATAAGATCTAACATTTATATGTCCAGACGTTTCGGTCGTGCCCACGGCGGCCACCATCAGTGGAACGGGAACAAAGATGTGGAACGCCTGCAACAACTTAGGATCCAAAAAAGGAGTGTTTCGAAATTCTGCACCGATTTAGTTTGCCGTCTAGAATCGGACACGGTCTTACGTTTTATTCACTCCAAAAGAATTGGAAATTTAAAATACTGCGTGATGCTGACAACCGTGTATGTAGACAAACGATTCAAACACGCTGACTGCGAAGGCTCGCGTATCCGCGCGTGCAGAGTTCTGCACATGTGTTACTACTACAGCCACCACAGACTGTTTCGCTACCCTTAAACATCCAACGACTTCAGATGTTTAAAAAAGAAGACAATGGAAAAGTCGGGCGCGCGTGCTCCAATATGAAAAAACCATCTAATAGCCAAGGCAACAACGGGCTATTGTCCTAGAGAAAGAGGATTATTATGCATATATGTACAAAAATCTTTGGGCGCGACGATAAGTACGCTCCCTGAGATGCAGGACTCGCTCATTATTTTGAACGAAGTACATTTATTATTACATAAATTTGTATGTAATTTTTCAATTATGGGAAATTCTTTTTAAATCCTGGTTACTCTATTATTTCTTACGTAATATAACAATCGTTAAGCACACAATCGTACAACAAACACTAATAATTCAAAACATTCGAATTTGGGATACAATTATTTCTTTCAGTCTTACACCCTGCTGGATTTTCACAATATTTTCAAATTTTTGGGCCCTGCGATTCCAAAGTTTTTTAATTTTCTAAATTTAACACTACGCTCAGATGTTAGTTTTAAATTCTTTTTAAATTTGATACTCTACATGAATTTTTGCAATTTTGTCAAAATGTTTGCCCACTTTTTAGGCCCTGACGTCCAAAAATTTTGAAATTTTCAAACATGAACAATATACACAGATTTTGGTTAAAATTCCTTTTAATTTTATACCGCAATATGGGCTTTTGCGATTTTTTCACAATTCTGACCCCGTCTTATTTTTGCTTCCCGCCTCACTATTCTATTTGAGGAGGGGGGTAACCTCAAAAACAATTGGTTTCTGTAAGGTAAAAGTATGGACACTCATGCCACGGTCTACGAAAGTCGATTGAAGCGTTCAAAAGTTATCGTGAGACACCCAAACAGATAGGTGACAGATAGGCAAATGCCAAACGGTCGAGTTAAAACTAAAACACGCTTCGCTCGTTCAATAAACACGCAGCAGAAAATATGGTATGTGCTATGAGTAAGTCCGTGAACGATGAACTCCTAAACAAATATAGGTAGCTCGACAACCAGGCAAGCTGGGCGAGGAGAGCTATTGAGGACTGCGGATGTAATTTAACCACTCCGAGGGCCAAACAAATTGCCACCGATTAGATTAAACATTTCGCCGCAGTGAGCCAAACAACCAAACTAACCTATATGACGTATACGCCGGTCGACAACGTTCGATTGGAATCACCACCGACCGGACAAAATAAATTCAATTCATACATGCGAATTATGGCGGTTGTACTCTTACTCTAAATTCCAAATAACGTTTATATTTCTAATAAAGAAAAAGTTTTAAAAGAGCATATTTAAAATACAAAACGTACCGAACATGCTTGCTTAGAATTAACTTTACCCTAGATATAAGGCCTTACAAAAATTTATATTTAAGGCCTTACAAAAATTAAGAAATTGGATTTTTGTTCTTTTAAAACTTTTATCACTACCTTGTACATACTTTTATATTAAGCTGAATTATAACCAAACAGTATGCTGCTGTTTAATGTATTTACCGCTGACAACTTGTAATACAAAACAAAACAATTCTGATAACATTGTCGACGTCTTATGGAATCTGTTTACTATTGGTTGGCCTTCCACCCCACCCCCCAAACCAAAAAAATAAAAACGGACTCACCCAACTTACACCACGTAAAATTAAAGTTTCTATACTAAAATTGAAACATTTAAGTAGTCAGTGGTAAAATTATTCATTATAAGCTAACACAATTATAACTATTATCACAAGAGCACTGAGTAAAAGGGACGTTTTTATGGTTTACAGCTTAGGATGCATGTTTTCAACGGTATCCAAGTGACTTGTATTAACAGACAGACTAACCTTTTCAAACCGTCTTGTGACTCCTTGTTTATAGCAGATGACGCGTTTCAAAGCATACGCTTTACCATCAGAACTTAAAAAAAAAATTCCACATACGAGATTGTCACCGGTTAAAATCTAACGTGTACAATGAAGATGCAATTGGTATTTTAACTAGTGACAACCTCGTATAAGGGATCTTTTTTAAATATCTGATGATGAAGCATATGCTTTTAATCTCGTTATCAACTACAACTAAGAAGTCACAAGGCGAATTGAAAGGGTGAGTTATTTACAGTCTAGTACCGCTTATTTATCCATCTTTATATACTAGTAACATTATTAGAATTTTACAAAGTATAAATTGTTACTCAGGTAAATGTTACATTATAGTTTATGCGGCAAACCCTGCAAATTAATAAATAAAAATAATTTTTTAAACAATTTTTCTATCCTCGCACCAAACACAAAAATTGAAATGTGTGTATGAAAAAAGAGTTATTTTCGATTAATTAAAAAAATTAAACAAACGAGTCTTAAAATTCGAAATCTTTGTAAAAACATAAAATCGTAATGTTTTTGTTGGAGGGATGGAATGAAGAGAACGCGGCCAAAAACCACCCTGCGCGGATGTAAATGTTATATTGGGCCGCTCCTCGATATAAGAGTAATTACAATTAAATGATTTTATATTCGACATCTGTATCGTCTCCTTCTAATACGTGAAGTTATTGTTGAGTAATAATTAGTTCGATAACAATTAATATCTTAACTACCACCCACAATTTCAAATGTATTGCCTTATCGAATAATGTATTCTTAACTCAACAGTTAGCTAGGACTTCTTGAAATCGCTACCCGAGATCCTGATACCCGAATTCGCTCATTCTTTGTCTTCTCTAAGACTTCTTGAGTCATAGATCCTCTTAAATCAGTTGACGAATGATTACGCTATCCATCTGCGAAATCCTCCATAGTCTCCAGCACCAGGTCTCAAACGTCTAATCATTCTCCTTTTTCTTCACAGTGCCTACGATTATGTTAATGTTGTACACAAAATCAGTTTTATAATCAAAACGAGACCAGCTTCACGATGTTGTGGCAATATTTTCGACGTTAATCAAGTTTCATCTTGAAATAATAGTTTTATAACAAAAATTATTCGAACTAAAAAAAAAACATATCCGTGTTAAATTTTGTTATACGTGACAGTTTTATCACGCTTGAATTAGAACCGTGAGAAAGGCGATAATCTGATTTTCAAGCAACACTAAAATGTCGGACCAATAACACCGAATAAGGTTTAAACAGTAGTGTGAACTTTACACATGTTCGGTGAGTTTC
Organism: Magicicada septendecula; assembly: GCA_034769895.1. NCBI lineage: Eukaryota > Metazoa > Arthropoda > Insecta > Hemiptera > Cicadidae > Magicicada > Magicicada septendecula. The sequence continues at coordinate 1,255,566,346 of CM068367.1, forward strand.
TGCTACCATTCCTGAAAATATTTGCTGCCAGTTTTGAGTAAATAATATCACACTGCTTTACGGATCGTGTACGCCAGTTGTCTGAATTGTGGTTATTGTGTACAGTCGGGAACGGATGTGGATTTGGTGATAGTGTAGATACTCGGCAGTGATTTCTCTTCTACGAGGCTGTAACACGTGACTGGAATTATTGAGCCTACTACATTACGTTGCATAATGGAAACGGTGTAGTGCTAATATACTATCCAGCCATTTGTCAGTTAGTGCTGCCCTACCTACGTAAAACCGTCTTATGTGCGCGCATGTCCGAGGACTCATATAATAAGACAGTCCTTGACGTTGTGTATTAAGAGTCTCGTATTACATTACAAGCAAGTAATACTCGGGATCTTAATGACAAACTTGACTATCATCAAAGCATTACTGAAATACGAATGCTAGTCGATGCAAGACAGAAAAAGGAAATTTCTTTAACAGGATAAACAAATGCAGAGAAGAATAGCTGTCATATTTTATGGACTCTATAAGCAAGCAACTTCAAACTAACTATTTAGAAACAACAAATTTTAATTCAACGATATTAAAAAACGAAAAAACATCTGAAATTTTTTGTAAATTAAACCCGAAACTGTAAAATTTTAATATACAAATCTAATTCAATTAGACATGCTAATTCAATTTATACTTCACATTTTATAGTAGGCCTGCTATAAAATGTACCTGCCAGGTCAGAATTCCCTACCCATTCAAAATACTACTACATCATCAACCAGCGGTTGCTGACTTTTACAAGTGTTCGAGATGAAACAGTGCAGAAAAAATAATGTGATAACGGAGGTAGATCGAATTAGGAATGGCAAATAAAGAGAACAGTGGGGATAAAGACTCTTGAAGACATAAAGCAGAAAGGAAACTAGACTAGAATGGGTCGACCGCTTTGTAAAGAAGGACGACTGAGGCGACTCGGCTACGAGATGTCTGACCGAAGTGAGTGGGAGAGCCTATACTTTCTCTCGTCCCTCGCAGCGAGTTCGTTCGATAGATGACACACGGGTCATCTGAAACATCACTATTATTTTATCAGCCTCCCAAAAAAAGAGATACGTTAACAGTTAAACTGTCCTCCAATGTATTAATTCTACATTTCTATTGAATAAATACTGAACTTGTATTGAACTTGATAATGAAGATCAGGTATTTAATCTAACCATATTAAACAGCCCCATAATTATGTGTATTTTGGGTAATCCGGAAATTTATTAATCTGACAGACCCTCGGTCCCATAAACGTCGAGTTCACGTAAGTATAATGCGCACGCACTTATTATCAATACGCACTTACATCACGCACTAGTAAACATAAACTAACGTCTGTTAACAATTATTACATTTTGTTTATTTTATAACAAATAATAAAGTTTGTTTTTTACATTTATGTTACATCTGTTTACAAGAAAACCAGTTTTACTAGTTTCTTTACTGTTTTGTACTTCCCAATATGTTTCTTTAATGTTTTGTAATTTGATAATTTCTTCTATCTACTCGACTTCATATTATAAAGTAGTAACACTTATGAGACTTTTATATACTACACACATTCTTCTACTTACACTTGTTTACTCAACCCCATGTTTCTTTACATTAAGCGCTAGTAACCATACCCTAACATGTTGTAACAACACACGTTCATCAGTAACACATAAAAAGAAACAAAGGTGGATGTTCAAATTATTTGACAGCTGAGAGATAGATTAACAAGACTTGCTTATTTAAATTGAAAGTACGCACTGATTGAAGTCACTAGACGGTGTGGCAGGCACTAAGCTCTTCGCACTGTATCTTTCTACCTTTTCTACGAGCCTACCTCGTAATCTTTATTTACCACCTCTTGGTTTAAGTTTGTCTACTTCATTCCTTCTACGTACATACGATGTCAATCAGCCCCCTTCCGTTTTCCTACGATGTAATAGCTACTAGTAATAATAACGTATGCACTCGTAAACGTAATATCTGCCCGTTCACAGCTGTTTTTAAATTGGTTGAACTAGACAAGCAACTTCAAACCTACTATTTAGGAAAAACAAATTTCATTCATCGATGTTAAAAACGAAAAACATTAATTGATATTTTTTTAATTCAGTTTGAACACTAAAATTTTAATATAAAAATCACACATACTAATACAATTTATACTTTACATTTTATATTACAAACAAAATGTACCGGCCCAGATAAAACGTATTACCCATTCAATCACCATTAAGTGGCTACTGGCTTTGGTCCAGTATGAATAATAGTAAAAACACATATACTTCCAACCTCAAAGTGGTTTGATTAAAAGAGTTAGAAACGTTTCCTCTGTTAGTGCTTCCCAATGATAAACACTAACGGCCTCCTCCATACATTGTCCTCTCGTCGCGGTCACTCCAAGTCGAACGCTCTCTGCGATAGCGTTACTGAATCAGCAAGTTTCCCAATGACACAGTCCCCAGTGACACGCGACAGGGGTCGTTTCGACAACGTTAATTGTCGCCTCTGTCTCAACGTAACACGTGCACGACTAGAGTTAATTCATTGCCGCACGATTAACCGTATCAAGTTACGTAATGGTCAGCGCCAGTTGTTTCATAATTGGTCGACCGTGGACAGGATTAAAATAATAATGGCCACTCGTTACGACGCAAGACCGCGTTATATTAATTTCATATAATTAATTATATACATTTATCACAGCTCTCGCCTATAACTTTGGTACGGTTATAACATCCGACAATAAAAAGGATGAACAAACAATACTATTCGTACGAAGATGATTGTTACTGTGTTTAAAACTGCCATTGTGTTTAAAATGGAAGTGTGTGTTTCCTCCGACGGTTAATGGGTGAAAAACGTGGACAGTAACCACGAGATCAATATAAAAACTGAGAACTGTACAGAGAAGCCTGGAAAGGTGTGCAGACCATCTTTTTGACTGGGAGCCCAAGCGACGACGACAGTTCTTCGCAAATGGAGGGATGATACGGTTAAATACTGCGGTAGACGTGATAAGAACTTTTAAGGAGAGAAATCGTTGGAGAGTGGCCGAGATGCATCCGCATCCGCTGAGGGCACCCACGAATAAAAATGACGAACCCTTCACTATTCTCAACTTCAAATAAAAGCCTAGTGTTTAATTCCCCCTTGAAACATCGATTTATAACACAGAAAAATAAGAATAAGTCATAACTCGTTTGACAAAAATGCATAACTACTAAATGTCAAGGCCACAAGTTTCATATGTACAATAGACTCTTCAGGGAATAAATATTACGGAGATAAAACTAATGTAGCATTTTCTCGGTGAAACTTCCTTGTCTCGGTGAAATGGGAGGTGTGGAGTTCAAGTAACTTGGAAAGTAAAGCCACATCAGACGGAAATGCACACAGGATATTTAAAATATAATAAGACGGGCAAAAATACTGTTCAGGGAAATCAAAAGGCCCTTGTATCACGTAATATGAGCGAAAGCATAAGAAAACTTAAGAAATTATATAGGCTACAGGATGAACAAATACAGGACGAATGGGACATACTACAGGAATGCATTCTACAGGCTTAAATAAACACTAAATATCATATAAACATAACGCTTCGTTTTCGATTTATGGCTTGCGGAACATTTTACTTTGATTTCTGCTCCAAGGCAGAACCTAGGAATCAGCAAACGTATCGTTTTAATGAATATGAAAGTAAGGCGTACTGAAATTCTCGAGACTTAAAATAAAGAGTAAATTTGATGGTTTCATATGATTTTTAACCTGAAAAAGAGGGTTCCAGAACTGTAACTTGGGTAGTTGTTTAGAAAAGTTTCGTAAAGTTCAAAAACTGGTGTCGAAAAACCCCTTTTTACGTTCGATGTGAATTTACTTGTTTAAATTGCCAATAAATAAATGTAAATTTGTAATACAGTTTATAATTAATTTCATTCTGAGAAATTTGATGCAAGTAGAGTCAATAAAAAACAAATGAACGTTATAAACGAACGCTCTGAAGAAATACAACACAAAAATATAAGAAATTTCTTCTTCTGGTAATGTACTGCAAACCGTTTGTTTATAGTTAACAATGTTTATTTAATTAACAACAACAATTTATTCAGTTAATGAAAATACTTTAATTTTGATAGATACTGACAGAATAATTTAAAAACAAAACTAATTTCAATAACATTAACTAAATAGTTTTAATAAAGTTTATAAAAACAAAACTACAGTTGGCTACTATACTGTTCAGACTCAAAATTGAATTCTGATCAGGAAACAGGTGTTTGTTTAACAATTAATTTAGAATACATTAGCTTAATTATTTGTCATATCTAACCTGTAAGCTAGGATTTCTAGTGTTTTTTTAAACATAATTTCGAGATGCCATTTAAATTTTCAAATAATGAGTGTGCAGAAACTGTTTACGCATACAGGTACGGGCTACAAAATATGAATATCAACGAAGATTTCCAAACAGAAGGGTACCTCATCATAAAACATTTTCCCTGGTCTTTCACAATTTACGAGCTAACGCGTTATGACGTGTCGTTTAGTGAACAATATTGTTCAATAGACCTAATAACCGTTATTGTCCAAACAACCGTTAGAAACAACCTAAACGACCTAAATGAGTAAGTTCTCGTACTAGTTAATTAAACATAAGAATCTGAAAGGCTATAAATAGGAGAATAGAGAAGTGGATATGGCATATGATGAGTCATGACTTCATCGTTCATACTTGGAAGGAATAACAGACACGGAAAGAGGTCAAGGAGGCAGTTTATAAATGATATAATTGAAGAAGCGGGATCTAGGATCTACCAGGAGTTTAAAAAATGTGCAATGAGTAGAAAACGTTTGAGAAGTCATCGACTGACTTTTGAGTACCCTTAGTACTGACGGCCAGACCGAATTCTGGTACCGTCACGCGACTTATGGCCCATCCTGGACCTACGTCAACAGAAAGAAAAATAATTAGTACCGATCGACTTCATAACTAGAATAAAGGTGTTGTTAACTTCATAAAGGGGCTTAAGCGAAATCACACGCTTTCGGCTTTCATACGATTTCTTATTTAATCTTAATTCCAAAATACTGGGATATGAATAATAATATACAGTAACATAACTAAATATTCACGTTGTAACGTCACAGAACGTTCCATATAGTAAGTTAGCATAAGAGGAAAGTGAGGTGAACAGTATCGAACCCAAGTAGTCCCAAAAAATTGTGTAATTTTGTATAATAATTATTTCTATCAACATGAAAAACGACCAAACTATGACTAAGACAAAACCCCATATATATTATTAAAGTGAATAAGAGTGAAAAAACCATAAGACACTATAAGAGAGAGAAATAATGTCAGAATCAACCAAAATGAAGTCAATAATTATTAAGTTTTATAACTATGAATAGAGTATTAAGAACTATTTTTTGTGAATAAATGGACATGATCCATTATTATATTATGTGATGTAAATAAAATAAATGTATTAAATGATTTAAATACATTATTAGAAAGAGTCTAAGTTAAAATAAAAATTGTATATTTGCAATGACAAAAAATATTAATGTGTTGGATTTGAGACCATACACCCAGTTTTCATGAAAAAATTAAATATTATCAGATTTAAATAAAAACTATATGTAATTGTCAAGCAGACAATAGTGAACAATTTATCTTAAATAAAGAAAGCTGTCAAATGAATAAAAAGCAGCCACAATAGCCAAAAACAGTGTTAACTAAAAACATGTAATAGGCATGTAATATTGTATAATTTATGAATTTAATGTTGCCAAAATGCAACCAAATTGCATTAGAAAGCTGTAATATGATATAAAGCAACTATACTAATATACCTGACTAACTTTAACATTGTAATAGTCAAGTTAGCAAAATATTTACTTATACCATGTATGGCTGGAACCAATCATCCAGTACAAAAATAATCATATCTGGCTAAATACTTACATAATGCTAACAAAAATAAGATAGAAAGGTACATTACATCAGTATACCTTAATAAGAAACAAACTCAGTTGAAAGTAAAGTCAATTCTAAAAGAATTTAACTAATAAGAGTGTGATTTGTCACGCCATAAAAAAAGGACATCTCTAGACCAATCAATGATGCTATGTCATCTTGTGATAAATATAATATATGTACAGAGTAACCAGGTATCACAAAAGATAGACAAAATAATAAACTCTGTGTGTACAGTAGTGAAATAATACATATATTAAAGAAAAAGACTAATCATTGTATTAGAAAACTGACAAGAATCTAGGCCATGAGCAGAGGCCATATAAAATTGTATTTATTTGTGTTTTATCTATGTTAAAATTTGTTTATTTTGTTGTAGGAAGGTAGTAGTATTAGATGTTCAGCTTGTGGAAGGAACTTAGTAACTCCACAACAATTTTTGTTATAAAAATTGAGTTTTCAATGACAACAACTCAAGGTGAGGGTTGTATATTTTATTGTTTATTAGACTTAATTTAATTAGAAACCAATCATATTTAGTATCGCTAGATTCAGTTAAAAACAGGGAATCTAAATGTATTAATGGCATACAAATTGTGAGTACTAATGTAAAACTGTTTGATAAATACCAGAGTAATTTTTGAAATATCCTTTGTATGAAGAATAAGAAATTCGTTCTAAAAGCTTCTACGGAAGTGAAAATTGTTCCATGACATTCCATTTCGTTTATTCTCGAACAATCTAGAAAGAATTTTTACACAAATATACCGGAAGTCGATGTAAACAAGCAGCCTGAATTAGTATAAAAGAGAGACCAAATCCGACCGAAAAACACTTGAAACTTGAACTCCAGAACTGATGCATCGCCCACAACACTGATCAACGCAGCTAAGGCGAAACCGAAGAGGCGAGAAATCGACAAGACACGGAGAAAGGCTTTTTCCCGTACATTGACAAACAGACTGACTTAACCTCAACGAGAATCTACGCCAAATGTGTCGCTGAAATAGGGCAGCGATACGGCAAATTTTAATAGAAATCACGCAGCCAGAACGTCAAGCGGCCCAGGAGGGACCAAAATTTTAAATAGAGAACGAATTCTGCTGTGTTCGCATAGACTGACTAACGTGACAATAATTCCCCCTAACGTAAACAAACATATACACAACAAGCCTTTCTTCTCGAACAACATGGGAATCAGCGCTGCGGCGGATAATTTCTGAATTAACGCTAAACAGATGATTCGTAGCGGCGGCGTTTGAACGAGATTCTACTGCCAAACGTTTTTACAAAAGTGCGGAAAAAGTAAACGATCGCAAAATTTGACTTTAAATAGATTCAGTGTACACCCGAAGAGGCGAGATTGAGAAACTACCCGAAAGGAGTGTCCAGTGCGAGAATAAATAACCATTGGAACGTGAGTTACCAAAATTAAAGTCATTTGTTACCTGGTTACATTTTATCACGCAGTTGTACTTCACACGCCACACATACACCTTCAAATCACTTAGTTTTTTCTTGTAAGGCATCTAATTGATATGTCTTGGTAGTTCAAAGGAGTCACGTCCTGAGAGTAAAGATTTTTCACGTATTAAACTCATGCTTTTCAACTGAGTCAAAATCTGAAATATGCTAGCCGATACTTGATTGGATATATAAAAAAATTGTCAATAATAATAACTTGTAAAATTTTTTCTCTGCAATTTTATAATTTTTTTTTCTATGAATGTTAGTCCTTCAGACGATTTGTTTGTTTTTGAAGAATCATTAAACTTAACTGATTTTTCCAAGCTAAACTGACTTGTTTAAATTTTTTCGTAGATTTAAAAATTTTATCAATCACATTTTTTTTCTTGGAACAAACGTTTCCAAGTGGCGCCCACAAAAAGCATAGTATTAAGTTGTGTTACAGGACTACATCACTGCAGAGGATCCAGTCAACAGAGTAAGTAACAAAAGTGCGCGGAGGTAACGCCCGACATTTTACAACACAATTACACAAACACCACTAAGCTTTTCTTTTTGTTATAAATTGGCAGCCCAACTAGTGAGGCTTGAAAAAGACGGAACAAGCCCGGCAACTACCAACAGATCAAAATGCCGCAACCAAAGGGAAAAAAGGTGAAGAAGACTGTGGAACCCGAGTTAAGTGTGGAAGACGGAGAGGCAGTACAAATGGAGGAAACGGAATTAGAACCGCCCACACTAGAAATGGAAAGACCAGTACAAACGGCAGATGAAATAGAGGAACAAACGGGAGAAGAACCCATACAAATGGTAGAACAAACAGACAAACCCGAACCAGAAAAAATAACAGGGAGTGTTGACGCAAATATATTAATGATGATGCTCCAAAAAATGGAAGAAACAAACAAAAATACTAATGAGAAGATGTTCCAAACGCTAAATGAAAATATGAACAAAAATATAGAATCCCTGAAGGAGGATATGAACGAAAATACTAAAAAAAGTAATGAGCAAATGTTCCAAAGGATGGAAGAAAATATGAACAGAAATAAGGAGAAATTAGACAAAAACATAGAATCTTTAAGGAAGGATGTAACCGAGAAAATAGATGACAATGGGAAAAAACTGGAGATATTTCAGGAGGAGAATAAAAAAAGTATAGAGTCCCTGAAAAAAGAAATTAGCATAAAGTACGAAACAGTAAACAAAACGATCAATGATAATAAAATCGATAGTGACAGGAAGGTCGAAAACATGGAGAAACAGTTGGAAAGGTTACAGGAGGGAAACAATACACGTTTCGAAAATATAGAGGAACAAACAGTAGAGACCAAACAAGATGTTAGAAATCTCGAAAACATGGTAAGGCAGAACCAAGACGCCATCATGCAGGAGGTGGGAGAAGTCCAAAAAGACGTTAGCGAGAGGATGCAGAAAACATATGACATCGCTAACAGGCTGGACGAACAGATAAAAACTAACAAAAATAGTATACTGGAAATAGACCAGAGAGAGAAAAACCTGCAGGAAAGATTAGAGGCGCTGAGAGACACACCTATAGTAAATACTCATATGTGTCATGGTGAAAACAGGGAAGTAATCAACTTCCAAAACTATCGACGAAACCCAATGGAATTTTTAGAGAGAATGGAGGAGTTTATTGGGAGAAATAGAGAAACAAGGTGGGACAGGATAAGAGAGATGCTTGACGAGACGTTTAAAAATACTAAGGATAACTGGTGGATAGCGGTACGACCCGAAATAACGAATTTAGCAGAGTTTAAACGCCAGTTTAAGGAAAAGTATTGGTCAGAGACCGCACAAAACAGGGTAAGAATGGACATTTTCTATGGCAAATACGACGCGTCCTATGGACAGTCCCCGACGTCTTATTTCCTGGGAAAGGTATGTTTAGCACGGAAGTTGATACCGCCGATCCCAGAAGAATGTTTGGTAAGGCAGTTAGCTGGACATTACAGCTATGGTATCAAGGATGCCCAATTATACCAACAGATTAGCAAAATAGCCGATCTGGCCAAATTATTGGAAAATTGCGAATCCACAGGAAGGTTCCAGGATTACCAACCCCCCAATCGTAAGGTAGAGTACAACAACAGTAATAACGGACCAAACCGGAATAGAGGTGGGAACGGTAATAATCTAAACACCAATAATCAGAATAATAATATCCCACCAAATGGCCGAAATGATAACACTCAGGGCCCAATTAACCGCAACTATCCGGGACCAAACAGAGGTAATTACACCGGGAATAACTACGGTAGGAACTTCCACCAGGGAAACAGTTATCGCGGGAATAATTATAGAGGAAATAATTATGGTCAACGTAATGGTTATCGTAACGGGGGAAACCAAGGAGGAGGCGATAGGAGAAACCAAAATGAACATAGGCCCCAGGTAAATTATATAATGGCCGATAATCAACGACCATATCCACCCAATTTACCAAGTTACGGGTATATGACTCAACAGATGCGAGGTAACCAGGGTGATACGGCGAATAACCGGCATCAGTTTTCAGAGGGTAGGAATAACGAACCACCCCGAAACGAAAGTAACAACCAATAAGAGCCAAACGCTAACCAAAATAATAATGAGAATTGGGTAACAGTCCACGAAAATCCGGGTTTTTCATTACAGCATAATCAGGCAAGTAATGACGAAAGACCCCGAACAGTTCAGGTAAACCATGTATTGGCAGAAACTAGCCGAGAACCAAATAATAACCCTAAAAATGAAAGTGAAATAGAGGAGGAATTCCGCTATGCAGAAAAGATATGGCCCAAACATGTGGTGAGATGGTGATGCCATGGATTAATCATCCAGAATAAATGTCATAGACCAGGCATTTGAAGGAGTAGAGGTGCTAAACATCGAAGGTCGAATATTGAGAAGAGAAGGAATAAAAAGGAATGGGAATGATAAATAATGACATAATATAAGGAACACACAACCAAAAGGGGTTGAAATAATCAAAGTAATTAACCCAAACTGACAAATATAAACCCAAATATTATCAAACATGAAAACAATACCTACGAGGTAACTGACACAATTAGGAACAAGGTAAAAGGTACGTATAACCAGACTTCATTAAAAAAGTACCATGATTAAAAAAAAAAAATCGCAAGTCGAATACTCAATCAGTGACCAAGTACCATGACCAAAAACCAAAGTCAAATACAGCACCATTGAGAAGGTACCTTGACTAAACATGTTAACGTGAATTTTTTAACTTAGCCATAATTAGAAAGGAGGTAGAGATTATTAAATAAATATAAATAATATTGTATAAAGATTATTATTATTAATAAATATTACGAGAAGGACACATTCCATCATAGGCAAGATTTATTTCCAATAGCCATGTCAACGTATATTTACCAGCTTACCCGTACTTAGAGAAGGAGAGAGATTATTATTAATATATATTACGAGAAGGACACCTTACACCAAAGGCATAAAGATATATATAAAATATAGATTTATTTCCAATAGCCATGTCAACGTATATTTACCAGCTTACACGTACTTAGAGAAGGAGAGAGATTGTTATTAATAAATATTACGAGATGGACACTTAGTAAAGGAGAAAAGAAGGAGAAATGCTGTCATATATTTGATACTAAATGGAAATGATAAATGAAAAATAAAAAAAAGGGAAAACAGTGTGTTACATAAGGAGGTAATGATGAATATGAATATAGCTATTAACATTGAATGATTTTAAACGATAATTTTAACCTGCGGAGAACAATATATTAATATAATTGTGAATTAATCAGAAGAGTTTAAGAAAGGGAATTTATGTGTAGGAGCCTATGATCTTTGAATATTGTATTTTTTTATTATTATTATTATTATTATTATTTGTTGCAAAGGTGCAATTATTATTTTCTGAACAGGGATGTGTTGCCTCTGATTTCAGTAGTTATAGACAGGAAGGGACAGAGAATGTATGCCATAGCGAGCCACTCTGACTCCCAACCCTCTATGTAAGTTAGGGAATTGATAGGGAATTATATCAAAGATTAATTATATAACATCAAGGTAAAAAGGAAAGGAATAGGTGATACGACCAAGAACGAAATAGGAATATTGAGTTGGATTAATATATTAAAGGAGTAGTACAGGAATTTAATTATAAGATAAAAGAATGAGATATAAAGAAGATAATAAAGGGTTAATATAGAGATGATAATTTCATCAAAACCAAAGATATGTTTTTCCAAAATTATCAACTTTAACGGAGAGGCATATGTAACGTCACAGAACGTTCCATATAGTAAGTTAGCATAAGAGGAAAGTGAGGTGAACAGTATCGAACCCAAGTAGTCCCAAAAAATTGTGTAATTTTGTATAATAATTATTTCTATCAACATGAAAAACGACCAAACTATGACTAAGACAAAACCCCATATATATTATTAAAGTGAATAAGAGTGAAAAAACCATAAGACACTATAAGAGAGAGAAATAATGTCAGAATCAACCAAAATGAAGTCAATAATTATTAAGTTTTATAACTATGAATAGAGTATTAAGAACTATTTTTTGTGAATAAATGGACATGATCCATTATTATATTATGTGATGTAAATAAAATAAATGTATTAAATGATTTAAATACATTATTAGAAAGAGTCTAAGTTAAAATAAAAATTGTATATTTGCAATGACAAAAAATATTAAGGTGTTGGATTTGAGACCATACACCCAGTTTTCATGAAAAAATTAAATATTATCACATTTAAATAAACACTATATGTAATTGTCAAGCAGACAATAGTGAACAATTTATCTTAAATAAAGAAAGCTGTCAAATGAATAAAAAGCAGCCAAAATAGCCAAAAACAGTGTTAACTAAAAACATGTAATAGGCATGTAATATTGTATAATTTATGAATTTAATGTTGCCAAAATGCAACCAAATTGCATTAGAAAGCTGTAATATGATATAAAGCAACTATACTAATATACCTGACTAACTTTAACATTGTAATAGTCAAGTTAGCAAAATATTTACTTATACCATGTATGGCTGGAACCAATCATCCAGTACAAAAATAATCATATCTGGCTAAATACTTACATAATGCTAACAAAAATAAGATAGAAAGGTACACTACATCAGTATACCTTAATAAGAAACAAACTCAGTTGAAAGTAAAGTCAATTCTAAAAGAATTTAACTAATAAGAGTGAGATTTGTCACGCCATAAAAAAAGGACATCTCTAGACCAATCAATGATGCTATGTCATCTTGTGATAAATATAATATATGTACAGAGTAACCAGGTATCACAAAAGATAGACAAAATAATAAACTCTGTGTGTACAGTAGTGAAATAATACATATATTAAAGAAAAAGACTAATCATTGTATTAGAAAACTGACAAGAATCTAGGCCATGAGCAGAGGCCATATAAAATTGTATTTATTTGTGTTTTATCTATGTTAAAATTTGTTTATTTTGTTGTAGGAAGGTAGTAGTATTAGATGTTCAGCTTGTGGAAGGAACTTAGTAACTCCACAACAATTTTTGTTATAAAAATTGAGTTTTCAATGACAACAACTCAAGGTGAGGGTTGTATATTTTATTGTTTATTAGACTTAATTTAATTAGAAACCAATCATATTTAGTATCGCTAGATTCAGTTAAAAACAGGGAATCTAAATGTATTAATGGCATACAAATTGTGAGTACTAATGTAAAACTGTTTGATAAATACCAGAGTAATTTTTGAAATATCCTTTGTATGAAGAATAAGAAATTCGTTCTAAAAGCTTCTACGGAAGTGAAAATTGTTCCATGACATTCCATTTCGTTTATTCTCGAACAATCTAGAAAGAATTTTTACACAAATATACCGGAAGTCGATGTAAACAAGCAGCCTGAATTAGTATAAAAGAGAGACCAAATCCGACCGAAAAACACTTGAAACTTGAACTCCAGAACTGATGCATCGCCCACAACACTGATCAACGCAGCTAAGGCGAAACCGAAGAGGCGAGAAATCGACAAGACACGGAGAAAGGCTTTTTCCCGTACATTGACAAACAGACTGACTTAACCTCAACGAGAATCTACGCCAAATGTGTCGCTGAAATAGGGCAGCGATACGGCAAATTTTAATAGAAATCACGCAGCCAGAACGTCAAGCGGCCCAGGAGGGACCAAAATTTTAAATAGAGAACGAATTCTGCTGTGTTCGCATAGACTGACTAACGTGACAATAATTCCCCCTAACGTAAACAAACATATACACAACAAGCCTTTCTTCTCGAACAACATGGGAATCAGCGCTGCGGCGGATAATTTCTGAATTAACGCTAAACAGATGATTCGTAGCGGCGGCGTTTGAACGAGATTCTACTGCCAAACGTTTTTACAAAAGTGCGGAAAAAGTAAACGATCGCAAAATTTGACTTTAAATAGATTCAGTGTACACCCGAAGAGGCGAGATTGAGAAACTACCCGAAAGGAGTGTCCAGTGCGAGAATAAATAACCATTGGAACGTGAGTTACCAAAATTAAAGTCATTTGTTACCTGGTTACATTTTATCACGCAGTTGTACTTCACACGCCACACATACACCTTCAAATCACTTAGTTTTTTCTTGTAAGGCATCTAATTGATATGTCTTGGTAGTTCAAAGGAGTCACGTCCTGAGAGTAAAGATTTTTCACGTATTAAACTCATGCTTTTCAACTGAGTCAAAATCTGAAATATGCTAGCCGATACTTGATTGGATATATAAAAAAATTGTCAATAATAATAACTTGTAAAATTTTTTCTCTGCAATTTTATAATTTTTTTTTCTATGAATGTTAGTCCTTCAGACGATTTGTTTGTTTTTGAAGAATCATTAAACTTAACTGATTTTTCCAAGCTAAACTGACTTGTTTAAATTTTTTCGTAGATTTAAAAATTTTATCAATCACATTTTTTTTCTTGGAACAAACGTTTCCAAGTGGCGCCCACAAAAAGCATAGTATTAAGTTGTGTTACAGGACTACATCACTGCAGAGGATCCAGTCAACAGAGTAAGTAACAAAAGTGCGCGGAGGTAACGCCCGACATTTTACAACACAATTACACAAACACCACTAAGCTTTTCTTTTTGTTATAAATTGGCAGCCCAACTAGTGAGGCTTGAAAAAGACGGAACAAGCCCGGCAACTACCAACAGATCAAAATGCCGCAACCAAAGGGAAAAAAGGTGAAGAAGACTGTGGAACCCGAGTTAAGTGTGGAAGACGGAGAGGCAGTACAAATGGAGGAAACGGAATTAGAACCGCCCACACTAAAAATGGAAAGACCAGTACAAACGGCAGATGAAATAGAGGAACAAACGGGAGAAGAACCCATACAAATGGTAGAACAAACAGACAAACCCGAACCAGAAAAAATAACAGGGAGTGTTGACGCAAATATATTAATGATGATGCTCCAAAAAATGGAAGAAACAAACAAAAATACTAATGAGAAGATGTTCCAAACGCTAAATGAAAATATGAACAAAAATATAGAATCCCTGAAGGAGGATATGAACGAAAATACTAAAAAAAGTAATGAGCAAATGTTCCAAAGGATGGAAGAAAATATGAACAGAAATAAGGAGAAATTAGACAAAAACATAGAATCTTTAAGGAAGGATGTAACCGAGAAAATAGATGACAATGGGAAAAAAACTGGAGATATTTCAGGAGGAGAATAAAAAAAGTATAGAGTCCCTGAAAAAAGAAATTAGCATAAAGTACGAAACAGTAAACAAAACGATCAATGATAATAAAATCGATAGTGACAGGAAGGTCGAAAACATGGAGAAACAGTTGGAAAGGTTACAGGAGGGAAACAATACACGTTTCGAAAATATAGAGGAACAAACAGTAGAGACCAAACAAGATGTTAGAAATCTCGAAAACATGGTAAGGCAGAACCAAGACGCCATCATGCAGGAGGTGGGAGAAGTCCAAAAAGACGTTAGCGAGAGGATGCAGAAAACATATGACATCGCTAACAGGCTGGACGAACAGATAAAAACTAACAAAAATAGTATACTGGAAATAGACCAGAGAGAGAAAAACCTGCAGGAAAGATTAGAGGCGCTGAGAGACACACCTATAGTAAATACTCATATGTGTCATGGTGAAAACAGGGAAGTAATCAACTTCCAAAACTATCGACGAAACCCAATGGAATTTTTAGAGAGAATGGAGGAGTTTATTGGGAGAAATAGAGAAACAAGGTGGGACAGGATAAGAGAGATGCTTGACGAGACGTTTAAAAATACTAAGGATAACTGGTGGATAGCGGTACGACCCGAAATAACGAATTTAGCAGAGTTTAAACGCCAGTTTAAGGAAAAGTATTGGTCAGAGACCGCACAAAACAGGGTAAGAATGGACATTTTCTATGGCAAATACGACGCGTCCTATGGACAGTCCCCGACGTCTTATTTCCTGGGAAAGGTATGTTTAGCACGGAAGTTGATACCGCCGATCCCAGAAGAATGTTTGGTAAGGCAGTTAGCTGGACATTACAGCTATGGTATCAAGGATGCCCAATTATACCAACAGATTAGCAAAATAGCCGATCTGGCCAAATTATTGGAAAATTGCGAATCCACAGGAAGGTTCCAGGATTACCAACCCCCCAATCGTAAGGTAGAGTACAACAACAGTAATAACGGACCAAACCGGAATAGAGGTGGGAACGGTAATAATCTAAACACCAATAATCAGAATAATAATATCCCACCAAATGGCCGAAATGATAACACTCAGGGCCCAATTAACCGCAACTATCCGGGACCAAACAGAGGTAATTACACCGGGAATAACTACGGTAGGAACTTCCACCAGGGAAACAGTTATCGCGGGAATAATTATAGAGGAAATAATTATGGTCAACGTAATGGTTATCGTAACGGGGGAAACCAAGGAGGAGGCGATAGGAGAAACCAAAATGAACATAGGCCCCAGGTAAATTATATAATGGCCGATAATCAACGACCATATCCACCCAATTTACCAAGTTACGGGTATATGACTCAACAGATGCGAGGTAACCAGGGTGATACGGCGAATAACCGGCATCAGTTTTCAGAGGGTAGGAATAACGAACCACCCCGAAACGAAAGTAACAACCAATAAGAGCCAAACGCTAACCAAAATAATAATGAGAATTGGGTAACAGTCCACGAAAATCCGGGTTTTTCATTACAGCATAATCAGGCAAGTAATGACGAAAGACCCCGAACAGTTCAGGTAAACCATGTATTGGCAGAAACTAGCCGAGAACCAAATAATAACCCTAAAAATGAAAGTGAAATAGAGGAGGAATTCCGCTATGCAGAAAAGATATGGCCCAAACATGTGGTGAGATGGTGATGCCATGGATTAATCATCCAGAATAAATGTCATAGACCAGGCATTTGAAGGAGTAGAGGTGCTAAACATCGAAGGTCGAATATTGAGAAGAGAAGGAATAAAAAGGAATGGGAATGATAAATAATGACATAATATAAGGAACACACAACCAAAAGGGGTTGAAATAATCAAAGTAATTAACCCAAACTGACAAATATAAACCCAAATATTATCAAACATGAAAACAATACCTACGAGGTAACTGACACAATTAGGAACAAGGTAAAAGGTACGTATAACCAGACTTCATTAAAAAAGTACCATGATTAAAAAAAAAAAATCGCAAGTCGAATACTCAATCAGTGACCAAGTACCATGACCAAAAACCAAAGTCAAATACAGCACCATTGAGAAGGTACCTTGACTAAACATGTTAACGTGAATTTTTTAACTTAGCCATAATTAGAAAGGAGGTAGAGATTATTAAATAAATATAAATAATATTGTATAAAGATTATTATTATTAATAAATATTACGAGAAGGACACATTCCATCATAGGCAAGATTTATTTCCAATAGCCATGTCAACGTATATTTACCAGCTTACCCGTACTTAGAGAAGGAGAGAGAT
The DNA here is from genome assembly GCA_034769895.1 of Magicicada septendecula. Taxonomy (NCBI): domain Eukaryota; kingdom Metazoa; phylum Arthropoda; class Insecta; order Hemiptera; family Cicadidae; genus Magicicada; species Magicicada septendecula. The sequence continues at coordinate 1,255,583,853 of CM068367.1, forward strand.
TATTATTAATATATATTACGAGAAGGACACCTTACACCAAAGGCATAAAGATATATATAAAATATAGATTTATTTCCAATAGCCATGTCAACGTATATTTACCAGCTTACCCGTACTTAGAGAAGGAGAGAGATTGTTATTAATAAATATTACGAGATGGACACTTAGTAAAGGAGAAAAGAAGGAGAAATGCTGTCATATATTTGATACTAAATGGAAATGATAAATGAAAAATAAAAAAAAGGGAAAACAGTGTGTTACATAAGGAGGTAATGATGAATATGAATATAGCTATTAACATTGAATGATTTTAAACGATAATTTTAACCTGCGGAGAACAATATATTAATATAATTGTGAATTAATCAGAAGAGTTTAAGAAAGGGAATTTATGTGTAGGAGCCTATGATCTTTGAATATTGTATTTTTTTATTATTATTATTATTATTATTATTTGTTGCAAAGGTGCAATTATTATTTTCTGAACAGGGATGTGTTGCCTCTGATTTCAGTAGTTATAGACAGGAAGGGACAGAGAATGTATGCCATAGCGAGCCACTCTGACTCCCAACCCTCTATGTAAGTTAGGGAATTGATAGGGAATTATATCAAAGATTAATTATATAACATCAAGGTAAAAAGGAAAGGAATAGGTGATACGACCAAGAACGAAATAGGAATATTGAGTTGGATTAATATATTACAGGAGTAGTACAGGAATTTAATTATAAGATAAAAGAATGAGATATAAAGAAGATAATAAAGGGTTAATATAGAGATGATAATTTCATCAAAACCAAAGATATGTTTTTCCAAAATTATCAACTTTAACGGAGAGGCATATGTAACGTCACAGAACGTTCCATATAGTAAGTTAGCATAAGAGGAAAGTGAGGTGAACAGTATCGAACCCAAGTAGTCCCAAAAAATTGTGTAATTTTGTATAATAATTATTTCTATCAACATGAAAAACGACCAAACTATGACTAAGACAAAACCCCATATATATTATTAAAGTGAATAAGAGTGAAAAAACCATAAGACACTATAAGAGAGAGAAATAATGTCAGAATCAACCAAAATGAAGTCAATAATTATTAAGTTTTATAACTATGAATAGAGTATTAAGAACTATTTTTTGTGAATAAATGGACATGATCCATTATTATATTATGTGATGTAAATAAAATAAATGTATTAAATGATTTAAATACATTATTAGAAAGAGTCTAAGTTAAAATAAAAATTGTATATTTGCAATGACAAAAAATATTAAGGTGTTGGATTTGAGACCATACACCCAGTTTTCATGAAAAAATTAAATATTATCACATTTAAATAAACACTATATGTAATTGTCAAGCAGACAATAGTGAACAATTTATCTTAAATAAAGAAAGCTGTCAAATGAATAAAAAGCAGCCAAAATAGCCAAAAACAGTGTTAACTAAAAACATGTAATAGGCATGTAATATTGTATAATTTATGAATTTAATGTTGCCAAAATGCAACCAAATTGCATTAGAAAGCTGTAATATGATATAAAGCAACTATACTAATATACCTGACTAACTTTAACATTGTAATAGTCAAGTTAGCAAAATATTTACTTATACCATGTATGGCTGGAACCAATCATCCAGTACAAAAATAATCATATCTGGCTAAATACTTACATAATGCTAACAAAAATAAGATAGAAAGGTACACTACATCAGTATACCTTAATAAGAAACAAACTCAGTTGAAAGTAAAGTCAATTCTAAAAGAATTTAACTAATAAGAGTGAGATTTGTCACGCCATAAAAAAAGGACATCTCTAGACCAATCAATGATGCTATGTCATCTTGTGATAAATATAATATATGTACAGAGTAACCAGGTATCACAAAAGATAGACAAAATAATAAACTCTGTGTGTACAGTAGTGAAATAATACATATATTAAAGAAAAAGACTAATCATTGTATTAGAAAACTGACAAGAATCTAGGCCATGAGCAGAGGCCATATAAAATTGTATTTATTTGTGTTTTATCTATGTTAAAATTTGTTTATTTTGTTGTAGGAAGGTAGTAGTATTAGATGTTCAGCTTGTGGAAGGAACTTAGTAACTCCACAACAATTTTTGTTATAAAAATTGAGTTTTCAATGACAACAACTCAAGGTGAGGGTTGTATATTTTATTGTTTATTAGACTTAATTTAATTAGAAACCAATCATATTTAGTATCGCTAGATTCAGTTAAAAACAGGGAATCTAAATGTATTAATGGCATACAAATTGTGAGTACTAATGTAAAACTGTTTGATAAATACCAGAGTAATTTTTGAAATATCCTTTGTATGAAGAATAAGAAATTCGTTCTAAAAGCTTCTACGGAAGTGAAAATTGTTCCATGACATTCCATTTCGTTTATTCTCGAACAATCTAGAAAGAATTTTTACACAAATATACCGGAAGTCGATGTAAACAAGCAGCCTGAATTAGTATAAAAGAGAGACCAAATCCGACCGAAAAACACTTGAAACTTGAACTCCAGAACTGATGCATCGCCCACAACACTGATCAACGCAGCTAAGGCGAAACCGAAGAGGCGAGAAATCGACAAGACACGGAGAAAGGCTTTTTCCCGTACATTGACAAACAGACTGACTTAACCTCAACGAGAATCTACGCCAAATGTGTCGCTGAAATAGGGCAGCGATACGGCAAATTTTAATAGAAATCACGCAGCCAGAACGTCAAGCGGCCCAGGAGGGACCAAAATTTTAAATAGAGAACGAATTCTGCTGTGTTCGCATAGACTGACTAACGTGACAATAATTCCCCCTAACGTAAACAAACATATACACAACAAGCCTTTCTTCTCGAACAACATGGGAATCAGCGCTGCGGCGGATAATTTCTGAATTAACGCTAAACAGATGATTCGTAGCGGCGGCGTTTGAACGAGATTCTACTGCCAAACGTTTTTACAAAAGTGCGGAAAAAGTAAACGATCGCAAAATTTGACTTTAAATAGATTCAGTGTACACCCGAAGAGGCGAGATTGAGAAACTACCCGAAAGGAGTGTCCAGTGCGAGAATAAATAACCATTGGAACGTGAGTTACCAAAATTAAAGTCATTTGTTACCTGGTTACATTTTATCACGCAGTTGTACTTCACACGCCACACATACACCTTCAAATCACTTAGTTTTTTCTTGTAAGGCATCTAATTGATATGTCTTGGTAGTTCAAAGGAGTCACGTCCTGAGAGTAAAGATTTTTCACGTATTAAACTCATGCTTTTCAACTGAGTCAAAATCTGAAATATGCTAGCCGATACTTGATTGGATATATAAAAAAATTGTCAATAATAATAACTTGTAAAATTTTTTCTCTGCAATTTTATAATTTTTTTTTCTATGAATGTTAGTCCTTCAGACGATTTGTTTGTTTTTGAAGAATCATTAAACTTAACTGATTTTTCCAAGCTAAACTGACTTGTTTAAATTTTTTCGTAGATTTAAAAATTTTATCAATCACATTTTTTTTCTTGGAACAAACGTTTCCAAGTGGCGCCCACAAAAAGCATAGTATTAAGTTGTGTTACAGGACTACATCACTGCAGAGGATCCAGTCAACAGAGTAAGTAACAAAAGTGCGCGGAGGTAACGCCCGACATTTTACAACACAATTACACAAACACCACTAAGCTTTTCTTTTTGTTATAAATTGGCAGCCCAACTAGTGAGGCTTGAAAAAGACGGAACAAGCCCGGCAACTACCAACAGATCAAAATGCCGCAACCAAAGGGAAAAAAGGTGAAGAAGACTGTGGAACCCGAGTTAAGTGTGGAAGACGGAGAGGCAGTACAAATGGAGGAAACGGAATTAGAACCGCCCACACTAGAAATGGAAAGACCAGTACAAACGGCAGATGAAATAGAGGAACAAACGGGAGAAGAACCCATACAAATGGTAGAACAAACAGACAAACCCGAACCAGAAAAAATAACAGGGAGTGTTGACGCAAATATATTAATGATGATGCTCCAAAAAATGGAAGAAACAAACAAAAATACTAATGAGAAGATGTTCCAAACGCTAAATGAAAATATGAACAAAAATATAGAATCCCTGAAGGAGGATATGAACGAAAATACTAAAAAAAGTAATGAGCAAATGTTCCAAAGGATGGAAGAAAATATGAACAGAAATAAGGAGAAATTAGACAAAAACATAGAATCTTTAAGGAAGGATGTAACCGAGAAAATAGATGACAATGGGAAAAAACTGGAGATATTTCAGGAGGAGAATAAAAAAAGTATAGAGTCCCTGAAAAAAGAAATTAGCATAAAGTACGAAACAGTAAACAAAACGATCAATGATAATAAAATCGATAGTGACAGGAAGGTCGAAAACATGGAGAAACAGTTGGAAAGGTTACAGGAGGGAAACAATACACGTTTCGAAAATATAGAGGAACAAACAGTAGAGACCAAACAAGATGTTAGAAATCTCGAAAACATGGTAAGGCAGAACCAAGACGCCATCATGCAGGAGGTGGGAGAAGTCCAAAAAGACGTTAGCGAGAGGATGCAGAAAACATATGACATCGCTAACAGGCTGGACGAACAGATAAAAACTAACAAAAATAGTATACTGGAAATAGACCAGAGAGAGAAAAACCTGCAGGAAAGATTAGAGGCGCTGAGAGACACACCTATAGTAAATACTCATATGTGTCATGGTGAAAACAGGGAAGTAATCAACTTCCAAAACTATCGACGAAACCCAATGGAATTTTTAGAGAGAATGGAGGAGTTTATTGGGAGAAATAGAGAAACAAGGTGGGACAGGATAAGAGAGATGCTTGACGAGACGTTTAAAAATACTAAGGATAACTGGTGGATAGCGGTACGACCCGAAATAACGAATTTAGCAGAGTTTAAACGCCAGTTTAAGGAAAAGTATTGGTCAGAGACCGCACAAAACAGGGTAAGAATGGACATTTTCTATGGCAAATACGACGCGTCCTATGGACAGTCCCCGACGTCTTATTTCCTGGGAAAGGTATGTTTAGCACGGAAGTTGATACCGCCGATCCCAGAAGAATGTTTGGTAAGGCAGTTAGCTGGACATTACAGCTATGGTATCAAGGATGCCCAATTATACCAACAGATTAGCAAAATAGCCGATCTGGCCAAATTATTGGAAAATTGCGAATCCACAGGAAGGTTCCAGGATTACCAACCCCCCAATCGTAAGGTAGAGTACAACAACAGTAATAACGGACCAAACCGGAATAGAGGTGGGAACGGTAATAATCTAAACACCAATAATCAGAATAATAATATCCCACCAAATGGCCGAAATGATAACACTCAGGGCCCAATTAACCGCAACTATCCGGGACCAAACAGAGGTAATTACACCGGGAATAACTACGGTAGGAACTTCCACCAGGGAAACAGTTATCGCGGGAATAATTATAGAGGAAATAATTATGGTCAACGTAATGGTTATCGTAACGGGGGAAACCAAGGAGGAGGCGATAGGAGAAACCAAAATGAACATAGGCCCCAGGTAAATTATATAATGGCCGATAATCAACGACCATATCCACCCAATTTACCAAGTTACGGGTATATGACTCAACAGATGCGAGGTAACCAGGGTGATACGGCGAATAACCGGCATCAGTTTTCAGAGGGTAGGAATAACGAACCACCCCGAAACGAAAGTAACAACCAATAAGAGCCAAACGCTAACCAAAATAATAATGAGAATTGGGTAACAGTCCACGAAAATCCGGGTTTTTCATTACAGCATAATCAGGCAAGTAATGACGAAAGACCCCGAACAGTTCAGGTAAACCATGTATTGGCAGAAACTAGCCGAGAACCAAATAATAACCCTAAAAATGAAAGTGAAATAGAGGAGGAATTCCGCTATGCAGAAAAGATATGGCCCAAACATGTGGTGAGATGGTGATGCCATGGATTAATCATCCAGAATAAATGTCATAGACCAGGCATTTGAAGGAGTAGAGGTGCTAAACATCGAAGGTCGAATATTGAGAAGAGAAGGAATAAAAAGGAATGGGAATGATAAATAATGACATAATATAAGGAACACACAACCAAAAGGGGTTGAAATAATCAAAGTAATTAACCCAAACTGACAAATATAAACCCAAATATTATCAAACATGAAAACAATACCTACGAGGTAACTGACACAATTAGGAACAAGGTAAAAGGTACGTATAACCAGACTTCATTAAAAAAGTACCATGATTAAAAAAAAAAATCGCAAGTCGAATACTCAATCAGTGACCAAGTACCATGACCAAAAACCAAAGTCAAATACAGCACCATTGAGAAGGTACCTTGACTAAACATGTTAACGTGAATTTTTTAACTTAGCCATAATTAGAAAGGAGGTAGAGATTATTAAATAAATATAAATAATATTGTATAAAGATTATTATTATTAATAAATATTACGAGAAGGACACATTCCATCATAGGCAAGATTTATTTCCAATAGCCATGTCAACGTATATTTACCAGCTTACCCGTACTTAGAGAAGGAGAGAGATTATTATTAATATATATTACGAGAAGGACACCTTACACCAAAGGCATAAAGATATATATAAAATATAGATTTATTTCCAATAGCCATGTCAACGTATATTTACCAGCTTACCCGTACTTAGAGAAGGAGAGAGATTGTTATTAATAAATATTACGAGATGGACACTTAGTAAAGGAGAAAAGAAGGAGAAATGCTGTCATATATTTGATACTAAATGGAAATGATAAATGAAAAATAAAAAAAAGGGAAAACAGTGTGTTACATAAGGAGGTAATGATGAATATGAATATAGCTATTAACATTGAATGATTTTAAACGATAATTTTAACCTGCGGAGAACAATATATTAATATAATTGTGAATTAATCAGAAGAGTTTAAGAAAGGGAATTTATGTGTAGGAGCCTATGATCTTTGAATATTGTATTTTTTTAATATTATTATTATTATTATTATTTGTTGCAAAGGTGCAATTATTATTTTCTGAACAGGGATGTGTTGCCTCTGATTTCAGTAGTTATAGACAGGAAGGGACAGAGAATGTATGCCATAGCGAGCCACTCTGACTCCCAACCCTCTATGTAAGTTAGGGAATTGATAGGGAATTATATCAAAGATTAATTATATAACATCAAGGTAAAAAGGAAAGGAATAGGTGATACGACCAAGAACGAAATAGGAATATTGAGTTGGATTAATATATTAAAGGAGTAGTACAGGAATTTAATTATAAGATAAAAGCATGAGATATAAAGAAGATAATAAAGGGTTAATATAGAGATGATAATTTCATCAAAACCAAAGATATGTTTTTCCAAAATTATCAACTTTAACGGAGAGGCATATGTAACGTCACAGAACGTTCCATATAGTAAGTTAGCATAAGAGGAAAGTGAGGTGAACAGTATCGAACCCAAGTAGTCCCAAAAAATTGTGTAATTTTGTATAATAATTATTTCTATCAACATGAAAAACGACCAAACTATGACTAAGACAAAACCCCATATATATTATTAAAGTGAATAAGAGTGAAAAAACCATAAGACACTATAAGAGAGAGAAATAATGTCAGAATCAACCAAAATGAAGTCAATAATTATTAAGTTTTATAACTATGAATAGAGTATTAAGAACTATTTTTTGTGAATAAATGGACATGATCCATTATTATATTATGTGATGTAAATAAAATAAATGTATTAAATGATTTAAATACATTATTAGAAAGAGTCTAAGTTAAAATAAAAATTGTATATTTGCAATGACAAAAAATATTAAGGTGTTGGATTTGAGACCATACACCCAGTTTTCATGAAAAAATTAAATATTATCACATTTAAATAAACACTATATGTAATTGTCAAGCAGACAATAGTGAACAATTTATCTTAAATAAAGAAAGCTGTCAAATGAATAAAAAGCAGCCACAATAGCCAAAAACAGTGTTAACTAAAAACATGTAATAGGCATCTAATATTGTATAATTTATGAATTTAATGTTGCCAAAATGCAACCAAATTGCATTAGAAAGCTGTAATATGATATAAAGCAACTATACTAATATACCTGACTAACTTTAACATTGTAATAGTCAAGTTAGCAAAATATTTACTTATACCATGTATGGCTGGAACCAATCATCCAGTACAAAAATAATCATATCTGGCTAAATACTTACATAATGCTAACAAAAATAAGATAGAAAGGTACATTACATCAGTATACCTTAATAAGAAACAAACTCAGTTGAAAGTAAAGTCAATTCTAAAAGAATTTAACTAATAAGAGTGTGATTTGTCACGCCATAAAAAAAGGACATCTCTAGACCAATCAATGATGCTATGTCATCTTGTGATAAATATAATATATGTACAGAGTAACCAGGTATCACAAAAGATAGACAAAATAATAAACTCTGTGTGTACAGTAGTGAAATAATACATATATTAAAGAAAAAGCCTAATCATTGTATTAGAAAACTGACAAGAATCTAGGCCATGAGCAGAGGCCATATAAAATTGTATTTATTTGTGTTTTATCTATGTTAAAATTTGTTTATTTTGTTGTAGGAAGGTAGTAGTATTAGATGTTCAGCTTGTGGAAGGAACTTAGTAACTCCACAACAATTTTTGTTATAAAAATTGAGTTTTCAATGACAACAACTCAAGGTGAGGGTTGTATATTTTATTGTTTATTAGACTTAATTTAATTAGAAACCAATCATATTTAGTATCGCTAGATTCAGTTAAAAACAGGGAATCTAAATGTATTAATGGCATACAAATTGTGAGTACTAATGTAAAACTGTTTGATAAATACCAGAGTAATTTTTGAAATATCCTTTGTATGAAGAATAAGAAATTCGTTCTAAAAGCTTCTACGGAAGTGAAAATTGTTCCATGACATTCCATTTCGTTTATTCTCGAACAATCTAGAAAGAATTTTTACACAAATATACCGGAAGTCGATGTAAACAAGCAGCCTGAATTAGTATAAAAGAGAGACCAAATCCGACCGAAAAACACTTGAAACTTGAACTCCAGAACTGATGCATCACCCACAACACTGATCAACGCAGCTAAGGCGAAACCGAAGAGGCGAGAAATCGACAAGACACGGAGAAAGGCTTTTTCCCGTACATTGACAAACAGACTGACTTAACCTCAACGAGAATCTACGCCAAATGTGTCGCTGAAATAGGGCAGCGATACGGCAAATTTTAATAGAAATCACGCAGCCAGAACGTCAAGCGGCCCAGGAGGGACCAAAATTTTAAATAGAGAACGAATTCTGCTGTGTTCGCATAGACTGACTAACGTGACAATAATTCCCCCTAACGTAAACAAACATATACACAACAAGCCTTTCTTCTCGAACAACATGGGAATCAGCGCTGCGGCGGATAATTTCTGAATTAACGCTAAACAGATGATTCGTAGCGGCGGCGTTTGAACGAGATTCTACTGCCAAACGTTTTTACAAAAGTGCGGAAAAAGTAAACGATCGCAAAATTTGACTTTAAATAGATTCAGTGTACACCCGAAGAGGCGAGATTGAGAAACTACCCGAAAGGAGTGTCCAGTGCGAGAATAAATAACCATTGGAACGTGAGTTACCAAAATTAAAGTCATTTGTTACCTGGTTACATTTTATCACGCAGTTGTACTTCACACGCCACACATACACCTTCAAATCACTTAGTTTTTTCTTGTAAGGCATCTAATTGATATGTCTTGGTAGTTCAAAGGAGTCACGTCCTGAGAGTAAAGATTTTTCACGTATTAAACTCATGCTTTTCAACTGAGTCAAAATCTGAAATATGCTAGCCGATACTTGATTGGATATATAAAAAAATTGTCAATAATAATAACTTGTAAAATTTTTTCTCTGCAATTTTATAATTTTTTTTTCTATGAATGTTAGTCCTTCAGACGATTTGTTTGTTTTTGAAGAATCATTAAACTTAACTGATTTTTCCAAGCTAAACTGACTTGTTTAAATTTTTTCGTAGATTTAAAAATTTTATCAATCACATTTTTTTTCTTGGAACAAACGTTTCCAAGTGGCGCCCACAAAAAGCATAGTATTAAGTTGTGTTACAGGACTACATCACTGCAGAGGATCCAGTCAACAGAGTAAGTAACAAAAGTGCGCGGAGGTAACGCCCGACATTTTACAACACAATTACACAAACACCACTAAGCTTTTCTTTTTGTTATAACGTAAATATTATAAATGTTCACATAACATGTAAAACGTTAAAACAAGGCTTGCACGGTAACTAAACTTCCTAAAACCTCAACAATGCCGGCGACCAAAGTGCTGTAACGCGTATTGCGTCCTCTAGAGAATTATATATCCAGCCACTCGGACCGTATCTCCCCATTGTGAGTTTCTTCCCTCTTCCAAAGCTACATTATCTTTCCAGTTCTTTCTACGTTTTCCACGACTCCCTTTATCACAGTTTTACATTTTTAAAGTATATAGTCGTTCATTTTACGTGATGACTGAGCCGTCTTAGTTGTCTTTCTTCAATTAGTCTGCTGACTGCTGTATACCTACTTTTCTCCTTACTTCGACATTCCTAATTCTTTGTAAGCTCTTCTGTTCTCCACAGACGTGAGTTTATAAACCGCTTATAACCACAGACTGTTTACAAACTACATTAAAACCTGTCTCTAGCGCTCAAGATCCCCAACATTTACGGTTTTATGTTCTATGTTCGTATTTTGACGGTAGAAACCGTTCTACTGTAGAGCTGTAGAGTGGATATAGCAATTAGTGGCAATTAAATTAATTCTGTATCTAGTCGTCTGCCTCGGTTGACGTAACGGTACGGTAGCGTAACGACGTACGTTAATCGTTGCTAACGAACCGTGTGTTAGCGTGGGTGATTTGCGTCGAATGAATGGAACGCTAATTGACTCTTATTGGCTACGTCAAGTGGATTTATTTGCCTGCACAATGAGCGTACATCAATCTCGTTTTGATAACAGTGATTTAGGCCTTTTTGTACAGCCAAAAATCATAAATTTTCTACTGTAGAAACCGTCTGACAGTGACACTATTTTATTTTCAAGATTCCATTAGCGTACTTAAAATTTCGACAAACTAAATTAGGCGTACTTCATTTCTTGTAGAGGAAACGATCCTGAACGACCAAAAGTACGTAATTATTATAGAACAAACTGGAATTATTTCCGGGCGGGTTTAGAAATTTACTTGCTTGGGATGACTTAAAACACAGTTCAATGACGAAATCATTTGAAACTCAGTATATTTCGGCATTCATATTACACTAAATAAGTATGTTTGCAACTTTAGGAAAAAACACTTCATTACAATCTTTAAATTTTAATTACTAAACTGTAGTACAGACTGTACTCTATAGCTACAACAATAGAGCCGCTTAAACGGCTATGACAATTCATACGTTTTTTTACGTACAGTATATAGAAAGAGATGTTGAGGACACAAGAATCCGTAAAACGGAGTCTACCTTCCTTGTGTATTATACAGAAACAGGAAACAATTTCCTCACTACTCAAATCTACCTTCACAATTAGATTTTTCAAATAAAATTAAATAACAGCTGTTCTAATAATCGTCTCATTGAAGCAAACGTACTGCAAGAGAACGTGCTAGGCCCTTATACCACGCTATATGCGGCTGAATTATCGTACAATGAAAATACGGTTACCGCAGTGATATCAGTGGTAACAGATAAGAGGAGGTCTTAGATAACAAAGACGCAACGAATTTACAGTCGATTTACAGCACAATTTAGAAGCCTATCTGGACCGGACAACAGCATGACGAATAAAGGTCAATGAAAACAAATCAACATACATCACCCACTACAATACAAATTGACTGTCTTCCTGTGACACTGAACGAAACCTTATCCCCGCCACGAAAGATCTCGTGGTATCTCGGTACGTACCTGGATTGCAAACTCACTTGGAGAAACAAACTCAGTCCAAACGGAAGCAGTTAGATACCACAGTGATAAAGATTACTCAGGCTGAAAAACAAAATTAAGCTTAAACAATTAACTACTAATATACAAAACAATATTGATGGCAGTGTGGACAATTGTGGTCGCCAAGAAGTCATCAAATGTTTAAATACTACGTTTTCAAAATAAGATCTCAGCATCTTGGTATAAGACGTCGACAAAGACTGGTTAACAACAATAAAATAAATCATACCGGCCTAAAGATACTTTAGGTTAAGGAGCAGGTTAGGTTAAGGATCATTCGAATAAATATCGCGACCAGATTGTAATCATCCTGGTGACTTTGTGACAGACTTGTTTAGTAATGATAACATAACCAGACATTCAAAAGAGAACTAAATTTAGTGACACTACTGGTCCAGCCTTTCCTGAACAGTAATCTGCGCCGACCCAATGCATGAATTACCCCCGCTTTCAAGTTATCTAAAGGAAGGGAGGGGAGACGAAGCTATAACGTTCACTGTCTCACTTCCATATTACTTCTCTCTCTGTCACACACATGAAGGAGAAGTAGTGGAAGACAACGGATAAGTCACTCACGAACTGGCAGCCGTGCCTAATCCTGAAATGACACAAGAAGAATTCGAAATGATATAGAACGAATGGGAGGAACGAGTAACTAAAACTTCTGGGTAAATATACAACCTAATCCAAATAAAACAAAAGCACAGGATAAAATGGAATGAGCGTGAGGGCGTACCGAGCCGTGGATTACGGCTTAAACGTTGAAATTGAAGGACAACGGCAAACAACAAAATTGCTTGGAATAAACGAATAATGTAACTTTCACCGTGTCACAGCTCACGAATTCTACAAAATTCTCAGAACGGACGTAGAACCAAATTACGACTGAATACTTCTCATAGCCAACATCGTAAGTTAGCAATTGTAATTTATCAGGGAGGTATAAAAATAAATTATACTGGTCAAATATAAATAGAACGAACTACTTTGAAATATTCCACAATGACTATATCCAAACAATATGTTCAGCTCATTAAAGTTATGGTTAAAATATAAAGCTGGATACTACCTTTTTAAAATGTAATTTTATGGGAAAAATGGAAGTGCCTCATAACATGTGTTCAGCATAAAAGCATAAGTTCGTCTAACAAACGTCTAACATACTGCCTTTTCATTTTTGTTGAAAAGACTGAACAAACCATAAGAGCACAAAATCGAAGTATTTAACCTTATCATAATATAAACGGTTTACGCTTTGCAAAATATAATACTCTGATACTGATATAGGACAATATTTATTTATTTATATAAAAATATAAGTTTATGGACTAAAGTAGTCTTGCTTTGCAAGAAGTTCGATTCGTTTACAACTTCAGTTAAATTTAATATACTCAAAGTCGTATAAAATTTATAGTTTTTAAAACAATTCTATAAAAAATAATATGCAAGCGGAGACGTCTGCGTCAATATCTTTACCCACACATTAGTACAGAGTCAATCAGATGTGAGAAGTTTTAACGTCATATGCGAATTGAAGTAAACATTCTAGAATATCGCTCGTTGGTCTGTCATTACCTTCCTAGGAGAGGCTATAGTGAAGGAAGTTAAATTTCAGGATGTCATTCATCTCTCGTTAAAAAATCCAATAATATAATTATAAAATGTTTTCAATAAAGTCAACGCTAGTTTAATAGTTCACGTAACGTACTCGTATGTGACCTCTTAGGCGCCACAAGATTTTCTACAACCACATTTCACTCGGCTGTAGATGGACAATACATAAGCAAATCTATTATCGGCTTTCAGAAATTACAGAGATTAAACGCTTTCTTGATACAATTCACTTATACAACTGTACATTGCGGAAGAACAAGAATCATTAAAGCATTAAAAACCTATGCTTTTTACGTAACCAAGAGCCCATGTAAACAGCTGAATTTCATAACACACCGCCCACTTTCATCATCTACATACAGTAACATTATCTCGGTCGCTAATCACTTGTTCTAATAATACCGAAGGAAGTATCGATTACGTGCACGTAATTCAATTACTGCTTTAAAGAAACCCTTCGCTGAACTAGTAAGACCTTAGGGTCGTTTAAGGTATAATGTAGCATAACATGTAAATTGTCCCCCGAGACGAAACCTCCCCGTGAATAGCATAGCAGTCTAAATTGTCTCTGCACTAAATGCCCTAGCGTCATCACGTTCCGGTTAAAAACGTCAGCATACCAATAATAGGAATCTGTTTCTTGCTTAATTAATTTTTTATTCTAGGATTTCGTTGTCCATGACGTGTCCGTTACTTAACTAAATACAACCTCTGAAGAAGCTTTTTAAAAGTGAAAACCGGTTCAGGTTGTAAGGTAAAACTTTGTTTTTACTCATAAAAAACTTTGTGTTCCGAGTCGTTAATGAAAAAGTTTCATTTTTTATCGTAATAAATCGTTTGTTATATTCACTGTTTATTATACTGCTTTTTCTATTTTTTAGTTTTTTGTTTTATACTTTCGTATATTTAATGTTTAGAAAGATTACCTACTTACTGTACATTTTATTTTACTGATTTTTGAAAGTACTCTTTTATAAACGAACATGGTCACAGATGTACTGGGGCTGATTCAATCATGATAACGAACGAACCTTTCAAACTTCGTTTATCGAGTCAAACATTTTTTTTTTAATACTACGCACTGTAAACAAAACTGCTTCGTAGGCAGAGTGTCTAAATATTATTATATTCTGAATAGTACGAGTATAATAATATTACAATAATACTGTGTAAAGGTTGGCCAAATGTTATGTGTGGAGCGTTGCTTTATATGGTGCAGAGACATGGACACTGAGGAAAGAGGATGAGGAAAGATTAGAAGCATTTGAGATGTGGGTTTGGCGATCAATGGAAAAAGTGAGGTGGGTTGATAAAGTAAGGAATGATGAAGTTTTAAGAAGAATAGGAGAAGAGAGAAGATTCCTGAAGGTAATAGAAAATAGGGAAAGGAATTGGTTAGGTCATTGTTTAAGAAGAAACTGCTTGCTTACAACTGTCATGGAGGGTGTCATAGAAGGAGAAAAAAGAAGAGGGCGTAGAAGAATGAAGTTAATAGATAACATTAAAATCATACGGTGTTACGAAGAAACGAAAAGACTGGAATGCGATAGGACAGGTTGGAGAGCTCTTACCATTTGAAGACCTGCCTTAGGCCAGAACACCAAATAATAATAATAATAATAATACTGTGTAACAATTAAGATTTTATTCCCCACATAAAGACTCTATAGATGTTGTGGGTCCCTTTCCTTACTATTATTGCCCATAGTTTTCTCCGATTCACCTCCTTATTTGAGGCAATTTACTAATGAATATGTCTAAGGTGATTCATCGGTGAACCTTGGAAAGCCAATGTGATGGCTTTTCGTGGAACTGATCCCGTACGGGCAAAAATTGTTATAGATGGTATTGTCCTAGAACAAGTCAGCAATTTTGAATACCTGGACTACAGAGTGTCTTATAATACAAGCAACGACGTTGTGAATAACTTGCATTAAGTTCAACCTTATGTGCGGGACCATTAGGCGAGCCCTTAAGTCAGCAAATAAAGAAACGCGCCTAAAATTCTACAAGGTGATGGCTCTTCCCAAACTTCTTTGTGGGTCTGAAGAATTGGACTTTAACAAAAGGCCAGGTCAGTCGTATCCAACCGGCTGAAATGAGATTCTCAGGCTCGTGGCAGGGTATACTCTCCATGATCATACAAGAAACACAGCGATTCGGCAGGAACTTAATATTATGAATATACTCGACAGGAATGCCCAGTATCGGCTGAATTTGTGGGAACATCTTTGCCGAACGGATGACTGCCGCAACCCCAAAGAAGTATGGAACTATAAGCCGAGGGGACGGAGAGGTGTGGGACGTCCGAGGAAACGCTGGAGTGACCTGCTCTAAACTTTGCCTGTTTGAGACCGGAACAAGCCATCCTTAGTTTAATCCTTGCAGATGATGATGATGATAACTGTGTAACAATATGATGAGAAAACAAACAAAAGGTAGACACGGTCCTTCACATGTAAAGCGAAATTTTAATAGCTACACTTTAACTACGAATACAATGCTTTCTGTATACTATATTGTACGCGCGCGCGCGCGCACACACACACACACACACACACACACACACACACACACACACACACACACACACACACACACACACACACACACACACACACACACACACACACACACACACACAATATGAAAATTTAAAAAAATTAAAATCGATTACCCATTTTTTTATCAAGCTCCTAAATATAAAAAAAGATATTGATGTCGAAAAGTAAAAACAAAAAATCAACAAATAATGATTATATCTTCTGTATCTCTTCTATATAATGATGATGTCTTCTACCGATATGCAGGAATTTTTCACAGAGTTTTTAATTGCACGTAATACGCAAGGGGATTCCGATGCGTCGGCATTTTGACGTAAAACCGGCTCGCGCACCACTTTGATACGACTCACGGCTCAATACAATCAAAAAGCATAAACAAACGCTACAAATTACACGTATACGCCTATTTCAATTGGGAAGCCAGGAAAAATTTAGTTTAAAAGGCGTACTAAAAGTTGTGCTAATTGAGTGATTTTTCCAAGTAATTACTTTGATGAATATTTTATACAAGAATGTCAAATAACTGAAACAATACCGTTTTAAAATAAAAAGTTTAAAACTAATAGCACGGATTTGCAAAAGACAATCAACAAGAAAAAAAGAATTCTAACATGTCTCATTTGGGTTGACTACAAATTAATTATATTCAAGATGCTTTGCAAGTTTCCACGGATTCTATCTTTCAATACTTAATCCTGTACATTATCACTAACACATTACTATTAATAATAAAAATAAGGAAGGCATTTTTAAATAGCAATTTAAATAAAAACATCAGTACAAGTTACTGTACTTCTTAAACACCAATTCAGTACACGGTATTTTTTTTTACTGCATGAATATAGTAATTTAATAAATCTTATGCAATGTATACAGCTCCCGCAAATGCAGTAGCCTACTTAACTGTCTGATGACGTAATGTCGGTCACTCCTCGTAGAACGATACACATACAAAACCGAAAACGTATGTTATATGTTTGTTTGAAACACAAAAATTCTGTGTTCTGTACAAAACAGTAAAAATATTGTACAACAATTTGCCTGAAAACAAATACCTTCACAAAAGTTACCGTTTAGTAGAATCAAATTCGTAGGTTACATACACGCACTCAAAGTTATTTCCCTTTCTAAGGATTCGGTGTAAGGATTAATTTAAATAATGCCTTTACTTCTTCCACTCTCTAACACTTTACTGCTTCTTTGGATTCAACCACGTTATCCCATTTATTTTGAACTAGCTGGTACCCGCGGCTTCGCACGCCAATATTTTACTTTTAATAGGCTAAGTATTTTAATACAATTTTTATTGTCTATGTCTATATGGCGTTCAGCTCGTATAACAATTTTGTACTCATTTAGTCAAATTCTCTTCAAAGCTGTTTTCAACACTTGTACTAAATTATTATGTTGGTGCAACAGCCTTTGGAGATTTAAAAGTACCCGTTTATAAAGCCTTTGGAGATATTTATAAAGTACCTGTTAAATCAAAAACGCTAAATTCTTTATTTTAAGTGTTACTGTGTTATAACCATTGTGTAACACATTAAACGTTACGATTTCCTCAACCATGGCTTTTATTTATTTCAGCAGTAAAATAAAAACCAAAAACCGTTGTCACCTAACCTCACAAATGAAAACAACACGTATTTTCGCTTTGCATTAAGTAACAGGACAATTTACAATTAGTACACTTCTTCTTTTCCACATCGTAATATATCGATACAACCGTATATTATACAAAACATCGAAAATGTACTGCAGGAATGGATAAATGTACAGTTCTGATGCCGCTAAATAGCTTTTGTTTATTTACTTGTTACTATGGTAATTAATTCTGGTCTCCATGGTGTTGTTGACATCTTCGGTAGTAGTATTTAATTTCATTACTTATTCATTGCATCATCAGAAATACGTATAAACATAAATTTTATAATCGTTTAAGACAATTACAAAAAGTATGGACGTATCTGTATACAACATTACAAAATATATCAATACAATCGCATATTAAAAACTGCAGGAACGGATAAAGGTACAGTTCTGATGCCGCTAAACATCATTTGTTTATTTACTTCTTACTATGGTAATTAATTCTGGTCTCCACGGTGTTGTTGACATCTTTATACGCATCAACGAAAAGGCACAATTAAAAGGGCCTAATCGTGCGAACGGGGCAAAATATAAAATTCCAAATTAGACAGTATTTTTCGCCTTGTGTCAAAGGTTACCTGTGCAAAATTTGGTGGCAATCGGTGTAACGGTGTGGATTTGTATTTAGTACACATAAATCCTCAGATTTGAGTCTTATATAGATTTTATGAACGTGATTACTTATATCTCCTTTCCATGTCTTATTTCGTCTTTTTGCTCTGCGTTTTTGCTTTCCAAATCCGTTTAACCGATACTATGCCGTTGGTCCCACTACACAATCAAGAGTTTGTCTAGTCAAGAGATTCTATTTTTGTTTGTTCTTTCTATCAATCATTTGTTACCGTTGTTCCTGCAGGCCTTACAGAGCTGTGATGTGCTGTATTGTCTCATTCCCTATTCTGAATAAATCTAGTGTATTCCCGAACAAACTGCCATACGCTGAATAACATATTGTATTTACTAGAGACCGTGCGATTGGCATCGTTTGGAAACCGAGCATACAAATAACAACCCCTCCGAGCTTACCGTACAAATGAATAATCTCTCGATCTACTAAAATGAAGCGCAATAGACCTCCGATCAGCCAGTGGCAATAGATGGATCAGAAGCTTGAACCCTTAAAAGAGCCGCCACTCCACTATAAAAGCTATTGAACGAAAGATACGAAAAATTTACGGCCGCATAAAAAGACAAATCTGGCGTATGAGGAAAACTGTACGACAGATACACGAAGGAGTAGGCCTATAATAATTTCAGAAGCATTGGCCTGTTGGGGTACGTGGAGAGAATTGGTCGACACAGTCGACCAAAGAGAATCCTGTGTAGCGAAGTGGGTGCAGTGAGGCGGAGAGGAAGACCGAGATGGCGATGGCGGCAAGAGGTAGAAGCGGATTTGAGAAGGATGGGAACCACGGATTAGAGACGTCTGACGAGAAGAAGTGCGTGGAAGTGAAAGTGGAGGAAGCGAGGGTCCACGCAGGCCTGTAGCGCTTTGGAAAACAAACGTGCAAAACTTTTTAAAGAATTCATGTCCGCAACTAAATACGTGATGGTTAGCATCATTACGGTGTCCATAACTCCACTGTGTAATATAAAATACTAATCAAAACCAAAGCAACTTATTGGATTTATAATAAAGAAATCAAACAAGAAAAATGGTCGACGTAAATTTATTAAAGCATCAGATGCTCCGTCGGAGTGAAAAGAAGAGCAGCATACGCAAATCAAACATTTGTGGACAGAACATTTTTTTTTAGTAATTAAAGGCCCTCCCACATATGGGTCTGCTTTCGGCTTATGGAGCCAAAACCGGAAGTACGGACAACGTTCGTCGAATTGAGGGAGGGGTTTCGCCATAAATCTCCGTTTGTATCACTTTGCCTCGTTTCGCGTCCATTCGTCACCTTTCGTATGTTACCGGTTTTCTGCCAAACATCAAAGGGACGTGCAGGATCGTGCGAGAATAACAACGCGTTCGTGGGACCTTTCATGTATTTTCGATAAACCGTGGCGAAGCATGACGAAACTCCGGAACCGGAAGATTCAGCTGAATTCGCTGAGGCGAACGAAGACGTGTGTATCGGAGGGCCGTAACCACGTCACTATACGCACGCCATTATAGAGTAAGCGGCTCGTTTGTGAATTCGTTGATACAAAGCACGAAAACCGAGGAAAATCTACCTCGAAGCAGGAGAAGTGAGGATACGGCGAAAAATGACGAACACCTGAACTGAAAGAAAAACTAATTTCCAGGTATTAAGGTAAATGAAAGAGGAATGGTAAGTACCTTCAAGAAACAGGAACAAGGAAGAGTAAATTTACAGAAAATACCATAAAATACAACAACTTTACCTCGAATGCTCTTAAAAGAAAAGCAATACGAGGATAACAAGTTATTTCAAACGTCAGGTTGAAAATGGGATGTGAAAGATTACTCCAAAAGGAAACAGTAGTAGAGGTCAGAAACGAGTAGTCGCAGCGTCAAGACGTTTGGTGAGAAAGCAAAAATCAAATCATTTTTTTTCTTTTTTTTTTACAACTGAATCTAGAACAACGTAAAACAAGTTGCACATTAAGAGACGGTGAAGAATAAAAAACCAACTTTGTTGGCTGGAAATCTGCATAAACCCGTCGAATGGATTTATGGAATTGGCACTAATATTCGTTGGAAAATCCAAGGCCAGCGTTCTTTCATTTTTATCGTCCTTATCCCTACTGGGTCGAAGGGACTCAGACGGCCATAAATTATTACAACAGCCAGATAAATTCCCGCACTGGTTAGTGAATTCCGCAGCAGACCACCTCGATACAATATTAACTCCCTAATCTCACGACCGACTAGACTGTTTTGTTTTTCTTCTTCACTTCCGCCCGCTTGGCGAAACGCGTAGGCCTACATCTTTCGGGGATGAAATAATCAACATAGATTCAATCAAACTCTACTCCACCCTCACTCTACCTCTCTTTCACAAGGCCCGGGTGCCATGCTCACGTTCCGCCCATCTCTCTTAACACACGTTCACTTGAACCGTCTTTCCCGGTTGTTTATTCTATTTCTGCGAATCTAATATACCAAGGAGAGAATTTATTTTCTCTACAATATTCTGTTTCATTCGGATGCGTGACATTCATCGTAGTTTTACACTTTCAGAACACGTACTCTCTCAAAGGAGATTTAAAAAAAATAACGGCGCGTGACAGGTGTGTTTCGTATTTCATCAAAATGCGACTTTAACTCTGTATTCAAAATAACACTTTAAAAAAAAAAAGCTGTATAGTGTGCAACACATTTTAACATCGACGAACGATCGATCTTTTCAAACTGTCCGTGTGGAGATGTCACACTAAGAACTGTTTATTTCGTAGTTTCTCTCTATCTTAACACAAACCATGTATTTATTACTACAAGAACTATGGTTTCAGCCCACCAACGGAGGCGATCTTCAGTGGTAAAAATGCACTTCCCAGATGTTCGCCGTAAATACTGAGGTATTAGTAAACTCAATCATGTACGTATTTAATATTTCACTACAGTTATTCACTCACTATCTACGATACTAATTCTGATATTTTCTTCGGTACAACACGCGTTGTTAGTTTCTGGACAGTTATTGTTAGTTTCGGAGTCTTAGGTTATTGTTACAGGCCAACAAACAAAACAACTAAGGCGCGGACTACTACTCGAGAAAATAACGCGTGTATAACGCCCGCGCATATTATAATATGTTACACGTATTATAATATGTTAATTATAATATTATTATGATGCAGTAGATCTAAACCTAACGAAAGAAAATCCCCTGAGATGAGCGTTTTTGTGTTTACTGATAGTCGAGCTGAATCTCTGTTCTAGTATGGACCTGTGTTGTTACTTATCACTGGAATTACTTTACTATGACAAGCTAACCAGAAAATATATATAAATCACTCCTCAAAATAATGGCCAGAAATGTAGAAACACATTTAGTATTTATAGATCCATAAGGCATGTGACAGTGTTCCACTGAATAAGCTATGGCCAGTGTTAGCACAAAATTGTGTCGGTGCTGTATATGTTATAGCTGTGGAAGCGCTATATACCAACCAATATTACTAGCAGTATGAAGATAGGCTCCAGACTATCTGATGGATTTCCAGTGACCAAGGGAATACGATAAGTTTGCACTATAGTGCCCATTTTATTTAAGATATATGTGAATTCTTTAGTACGTTGGAGGCTCACCTGTCGCAACATGGGGATAGTGAAAAGGTCTTCACTTTGCAATTCGCGGACGATCAGGTTATTATAACTAACGATGAGAATGTCATCAGTTATATGCTCACAAAGTTACATGAAGAATATCAGAAATGGGGTTTAACAATAAATACAAATAAGACTGAATATACTGTCGTCGGAAATACATGCAGAGATATATTGTTGAAACGGGGAGTTGACGAGGAAGATTCATACAAATTCGTTAGTGGTCATGATTACAATAGATGGTACAAGTGTAACAGTAATAAAAATCGTATCGGACAAGAGAAACAAGTGACGAGACAGTTAATTCCACTTTATGGAGCAATGAACTGAGGCCCTAAACAAATATATCAATAAGACAAAATATATAAGAAGATAATGGGGGTTGAGGTGTGGGAGACTACAGAACATATGAGGAAAAGATTACACTGGATAGAGTAAAAAATGAAAAAATAAGGGAAATAATAAATATATATACGAATATAAATGACACAACTGATGCTAAAAAAATTAAGATGGCACGAGCATGTGAGCCGGATGGATAATGAATAGATGGCCAAAGAGATTATTAGAATGGGTCACTCCTGGAAGAAGAAAAAGAGGGAGGCCGCGACAGATCTGGATGGAAGGCATAAGGAATGAAATGGGACAGAGAAAGCTGCAGGATGATGATTGGAAAGACCGTAAAAAGTTTGGAAGCTATGATGTGAAAAACGACTTTAAATGTTTCTCGAAAATCGGAAATATATATAACACGAAATACGCCACAAAAGTTACTCATTTTTTTATTATTTCTTTCAGTGATACCCGGGTAATTTAAAATATGTCCATTATCCGCGAACTAGACCGAACGACTCAACAAAAATAATCGCCTGAATCTATTATATTTTTCAAGAGTTACTATTAACAGCGAACTAGAAAGTGATGACGGAATTATCTCGCTTCACTCAAGGGAAAAGTGCGACCAAATAAACAAAACTGTTCTGTACACGCGCTGAGGAACTTATCCTTAAAGCCGTCATTAACGATGGCTACCTTTTGGGGGTTGTAGCTGAGCAAAAGTCTTTAAAGTTTTATTTTATTTATTAGTATTTTCTCCCATATTTTCCAGCAGAGACGCATGTGTACATTATTTAAAAAATATATATTTCCTGATGCCTTGAAGATCGTCGATTACTAATGAAAAGTTACTTCGAATAGATCTGAAATATTTTTCTCGGACCACTTAAGACGTGTTTATATAACAACATGCATGCGTATCCAAATAACATAATTTACTGTTTTTTGTAACTTAATGACTCGACAATGAAGAAATAAGGTGCATGAGGAGAAGGAGGAGGAGGAGGAGGAGGAGGGAGGAGGGGGAGGGGAGGGGAGGGGGAGGAGAAGAAGAAGAAGAATAGTAGTAATAATAATAATGACTCCTGTTTCGACTCCTTTTTTGTATCACCAAACTAGCTTAAGAGTCAGGCACGACAGATCTTGTGTTAGCGTTCAGTATAGAAAGTAGATGTGCTACTAGCAGTATCAAATCAAAGCACGTTTGATGCCTATGGAAATTATTTGCGCATTTAATCAAAACTCGTACTGAACTCACTACGAATTTCACGCAATTCTATATGCAACTGACATACGCCTACTGCTTCCACGCGCCACTGATGGAAAATAAAAGATGCCCCGTGCCTGAGATTGAAGTCAAGACTCAAAAAAAAAATTCTTTAATAATAATATCTGAAAATTTCACTTCAACGGCACTTTAATCCACTACCATTTCGCAGTAAGAGTACACGCAGGTTAACACCTATAATTCATTCGTTACTGGCACTGTTTTGCAACCTACCCGCAGGTTGCGACCCACACCATGGGCTGTCACCCGATCTTGGATCATCTTTTTTTTTGGGAGGGGGCACAATAAAACCATTTCCCCTACGAACCACAAAACATGTACCCCATTTCTACTTCGACATAAGATTATTCTTTCCAACAACAAAAAATAATAATAAATTCAGACTAGAAAAAAAATTATAGCGTGTGACGCAACCGTTTTATATTTTAAAACAAACTGATACAATAAGAGCAGACACAACTGTTATTATAATTTCAGAGTTGCAGGACCCAACAATATTCCCCTGTGTAATTAAAAGCATTCACAAAGTTTGCTTCACGTTTGATTTCAACGGCCAACAATCACGCACATCCTGACACACCGTAATAATCAATTCTATTCTTATTACAAATTATCAACGAAATTTCAATTTTAATATATTACACATCGTCAAGGGTATTTTCCCTGCTTTGAAATCTCAAGGATTAAGCATCAAGCCTATTCTGCTTCAACAAAGTACCGTCACGTGTTCATGTCACATACACACGCGCGCGTTCGTGAGTATATTTATCTCTAATATTCATATTTGCTCACATTATTCTTGTGTATATTTTTTATAATTATTAATAATAAATAAAACTTGTCTTACAAGAATACATTTTTTTTTTAATATTACACTGTCTCGATAGCATAAACTATCATCATCTGTAATAATATAATACATATACGTTTCGGCCGTTCCGTAATATCTAATTAAATATTCGAATTTGCAGTCAAATAAACAGTTAAACAAGGAAGAAAATTCCCGATCGAAGCGTATTCACTAGAGAATACAAGTGCGAAACATGAGTGACAAAGAAGAAAACTGAGTGTAAAGATTAAATCTCAAGAAACGAAATTTCTAAAAAGAGTGGGAGGATGTAGGCCTATTCGTCAGAATGCAATAAGAAATAAAAATGAATACATCCAAAAGATCTGAAGATGTTGTGACGAAAATAGAGAGAAGTTGAATGAAGAGATAATACCAATTGAAGAAAAAAATATATAAGCTCAGTGGAGAAAGAAACATCGGCATCCCGCGGAGAGAATGAATGCCGTAACAGGCTCCAAGCGAAAGAAGTGAAAAAGAAGTATATTTAACAATCTGACAGTAAAGTAATTCGTCTGTATAAACATTTCAGTAACGGGTGAAATGAAACTGAACAAAACGAATAAAAGGTACAAATATTCGTTCCTATTACGAACTATATATCAACAGTGAGGAGGTCATTTCGCAAGTCTCACATGCATTATTCCTCCACAAATCAACGCCACCTCTGCCGACGAATCGATCTGAAATAAATTAGGATTTTCGGTCTGCACATAAATTTCGTCGAGTTTCCGCTCGCCGGCTGTCATCGAAACGTCAGAGGCATTTCCACAGCAATATACTGCGCCCCAAATACAGGAGGTGTGTTGTAAAGGTGACGGTCTGTTTATATTCCGAATTAGAATTACAAGGTTATTATTGTCCACTCGTTTCTTTCACAGTTGCAGGAAGAGATAGTGTTTTCGAAAGCGGACAGCGCGAATTCGTAATTATTCCGGAAGATGTGCAGTTAGACTTCAGTTAATCTCAACAGTTCGAGGGGTTTTGTTCAAGGAATGGAAGAGTGAGGCAAAAGAAGCAGAGGATGATGAATTTAAGTCTCATGAATTATACAGAATCTCAGTATTACAATGGATGACGTTAAGTCTCGTACTGTCTCATCATTATATTAAATGTCATGTGCAGAGTGATTATACGTGCGCGTGCGTGTGTGTAGTGTTGCGAAAATCAGTGTGGCGTATTTATGATTTGTAAACAGAGAAGGTAGTTTCAATCCTCCTGAGAAAATAATCGATGTAGTACACATTTATTATCAAAATAAGCTGTTATATCACACACACAAAATACTATAGGCATTACTGGAACACGTAATCAAAACTTCAAGAAGAGATTCTGTATTTTTGTAACAGAATTAATTACAACGTTAATTGCTTATACATAAAACCTCTGCTAATGAGCATGGAACGCTTTGCCAAACAATGCGACATGCGGGTGGGTCTCATTACGTATAGCTCAATGTGTGCAGAACTACTCACCGTAACTCGGAGATCAAAGCTGAAGAATACTCCGTACGTACACAGAACATGATACTCACCTGCGAACAAAATTAAACTTTAGAATAACACAGATATGACAGAAACATAAAACATTTACAATTACTGACATTCAAATATTTACGATCACTCACTATATGATTTCACCCAGATACACGGAGTGTACACTGTAAAAAATTGAATATAACACATAAAAAATTGTGTATGAAAAAACTGGAGTATGGTTCAAGTTAAGACTTTTCTTAACTACCAGAAACGCTCTTTCTGTTCAAAAATATAGTTAGACATCCTAATCTAGCGCCGTTCTTCCTTCATCATTCATATTGTGAAATAACGGTCGTAATCCTGTCTCGGCCAAAAGGATGACAGTCGTCATCAAAGCAACTGTTAACGATGGCATTTTTTTAAATTTCGCACCAGTGTAGTTACGTTGTTGACATGTTCCAGCACGTCATTAATCAACGGTTACAGCAACAGCAGAATGACAACGACTCGACGAGTCAGCTCCATTGAAGGTGATAAGCTGCGGTTAATGAATATTCATTTTGACAACGCAGCGGAAACGTGGACTGAAAAATGTAATCTCATGTTACAAAAGATGCAATCTGACTAGTGCACAGAAACAGAGTCGGGAAGTTTCACGGAATTAAGAACACATTACTACAAAGGTTTCCGACTGTTATCCTTTTGCCCGAGACAATATTCTCACGTAGGCTTCCGCTGCCGGTGTCCATTCTGATTTTGAAGTCTTCTTCTCGTATGGACCGCGTCAAAAATGTCTTGTACGACAACGTTTCACCCACATTATAATGAGCATCTTCAGGTCATGTCGCATAAACCTGAAAATATCATTGTAATATGGGTGAAACGTCGTACAAGCCATTTTTGACGCGGTCCATACCGGAAAAAGACTTAAAAAACAGAAAGGTAGATTCTTGTTCGACTGAACTATCACGCGTCGTCGTTCGTCTTTGCGCTGGGTTCACGTAACACTTTGAACACTAGCACATGCAATCAGCTGATAGGGTAATATAGATTTACATTCTTCTGAAAACTCAACATTTACCAAAACGTAACACAGACCGTATTGGCATTATCCTTCTTGTTCTAGGCAAACAACTCAGTATTAAATAAATACTGTTATGTATTGTAGAGTACATGGTGCGTGACGTAATCACTATACTGTACAACTCCATTACGTCGACTTGGTACAATAAACACAGACGCCGATAACAAACACACAGTACAGTAAGTAAATGCATTACTGTTTGCCACCGTTACTGACTGACCATTAGTGTTTGTCACTGTCGCATATTAACTTCCTCTAACAACCATCGACAGTACATGTAATTTTATACGCTTCACTCTTTGAAGACAACACCTTATTATTTGTTATTCATTACTTTATTATAAAACGTCAAAAATAAAATTTTTCCTGTCACTGCGAAACGTTTAAATTTTTTCCTCAAATCTAATAATAAAAATGTTCTCCTATTTTCACCAAAAAGTCGTCAGAAATTCATTTTAAAAAATGAGTACTTCTAACACAGTAGACAGTTATTAAGAACGCTTACATACTAAATTTCTTGAATTACTGTTTCTTGAATTCTGGAGGTTTAATTATGGTAAAATATTATTGTTTAACAGGGAGGTGTGTGTTTACATCTGCCGTGAAAACTCGATCACTTCAGAGTAATAAAAACGGGATAGCTGGGATAAAACTACAAGCTTTTCTATTTTGTATGTTCAATTGTTTAATGAAAACTAGAAAGCGACAAGTTTTACATAGGCCAGACGAAAAGACAATTAAAAAACGTTACGTTGAACATTAAATACATTCAAGAAATTAAAAATGTCATTGTCTTCACAACAAGGCATAGTCAAGGTGCTTCCTGTTCCGCTTTCAAAGATCCTCCAACCATCTCTTCCTGGGTCTACCCACTCACCTGTGTCCTATAGGTTTGTATTTCTAGGCTTGATTGGCCAGTCTGGAATCTGACATTATTTCTAAACGTTCTTTCCACCGTTGTTTGTAATCATTTAATTTTTCATTTAAGTTAAAAATTATAACTCTTCTCGTAACGGTAAAGTTTAGAACACCTTTTAACTCCTCTTAAGAATGCCTTTTCCGAGGCCTGTATTTTACTGTCTTGTTTCTTGGTTGTTGTCCATAATCCACACCCACAGGACACGAATAGAATAGGATAAGAATTAAACATTTATAAATCCAATTTAGCCAAACATGCAATGAATACAAGATACAAATTCCCAGACGTCAGCAACACGACTAATAAAACAAATACCACACAAAGGCACGATAATGAAATTTTAGGAAAACCTACACATATATAAACATAAAACAAACTAAGACTGGAGCAAATACAAATCAATACAAAACATGAAACAATTTTTAAAACACTAAAACAATGGAAATATAACAAAAAATGTATAGTTTCTGATCACAATAAACTCCAATAAAACTCTAATCAACAGAAATCAACCAAAAGCCATCAGCAGCAAAACCAACTCGTACTAAATTCAACATGGCTGTGATGAGCATACCGCATAATGCTCGAAATATGTTCCCAGTAAGGCATGCTAGTGTATTATTAAGTAACCTATATATCAAGGAAGAAACTGTAGCAATAAGTGTTTGCGAAATTATTTTATTATAGCTGTATGTTGTAAATTCATCAACTGTTGTCAAAAGGGACTATAATGTATTGTATTATGAGTTTCTTTGTGATAATTGTGAACCCAATTTAACGGTACATACAACTAAGTCTCAGTCAATCCACTGGGGATGCTTCATCGTACAACAGGCGAAATTTTTGGTTTCAACAAAAAATAACGTGTGTTGAGCCTTAAAACAGTGTTGTCCCTAACTTACAGATAAGCCTCACTAGACTTTATGGTTACGGGAAGACTTTATGGTTATAACCGTAAGTATTTTTCGTAGAGCCACGGTAGGCTGCCCAAGTAAGACATTCGGTATATACGGAAGGCAATGTGACCAGCACTACGCTTCGGCCTCCCATTATTACGGCACAATGTTATCCCAGACATTTCCACATGGTCAGTCGACCTGGGGTTACGATGGGGTTACGTGCGGGAACTCAGGCTACGCATTACATTAATCATACAGAAAACAAGTAAGGTAATATAGCTACGACCAGGTCGGCCTTCAGCTTTCCCAACCGGTGAAACGAGCAATCGATTAGGATTTGAGAGAGCCCACCCGATTCTGAATCGACATCCTTAGAACGCTTTTGCCACTTTTTACTTAGTATCCTCGGATAAAAGAATCAAATAACATTTAGTAATACTCCGGGAACTCCATGCATCTTATCCTTAAACTGTCTCACTACCCTTCTTCTCGGCGTCTACTATAACAAGAATGATTCGAGGAACTGTATAACGTGTCCACTTTTATATAACTCTACACGTTATCAGTCTTATCACCAATAATCCAAAGTCCAACTGAAAGTTCTGACAAAAATATCAACTTCACATGGACTCAACGCGAAAAGGTTAGATATGATCAAAACGGATTTTTCAGCAACTAAAAATTAAGGCACCTTTGAAAACCAATGAATTTCTCTAGTTTTTTTCCGAAACATTCCAGTTTTCAGAGCAATTAAAATCAAATAAATTCGTTATGTAAATCAATTCTCATTTCGACTAAAATTACGTACCGCGGCAATAAAACAAATAACCAACACACTTAATTTATACAATCATCATTACGCAGACTCGTTATTACATTATCGCATTAAGTACTTAACCAATTGTTTACACACATACATGAAACAAATTAATTCCCTAATCAACTTGTCGTCGTGCGCCATCATGTTTGTTTAATAACGCGAATGACCTGCATGCATAGCTGCACATAATGACACGAGCCTGGCACAATACTGGAAAACCAACAACAAATGCATTTGGGAATACGGCCGTACATCATAATTTTGTACCGACTAAGCAATGCGCGCGCGCGCAGTCACGTTCCGAAACTCTCCGCCAGGGGAATTAAAACCAATTTTTATTTACCACCACAGTGCACTTCTTTAATGTAATATTTTTGCCACGTGGATTTTTAATGTCGCAATTTTATCGGATACAGAATGATTTCGAAATAACTTCAATTTGTGAAATCGATGTTTTCCCTTGAACGCCTACAACTGCAATCACATAAGTCGCCCACCTTACGTACTCGTGATTTTCGTAAATGCAAGTTTTAAAGAGTTACCGCCAACTTATCGCCCCGTGATCTCGTCTTTGGGTTAGTTGCATTCACGCTTTTCGTCTTCAAATTCATTTCATTTCTTTGGAGATCGTTACAACATCCCTGTACCTAGAGCGCCCAGACGACATAAAAAGTTTAACACAGAAGCTTCACGCCATCTTCAGTGTTGGAAAAAGTAACGAGTCATCTTCGCGACAGATAATTCGAACTTATATATAATATTTACCGTATTTCTTCCGTCGTGTGACTACGTGTTGCGTTCGATTGATTTACGCGTTTCGAAACGTATGTTTCATCTTCAGAATAAAAAAATCACTCAAAAGTGACGTCGTTAAACATCAAAACGCAAATATTAAAAACAGTTCTACACATATCCGCATTACATGAGTGGCACTCGAGTGGGTCCGATCGGACACTGTCTGTTAGTAACTATTGTGTAAACAGGTTTATTGCGGTATCGTAGAGCGGGTTTGATTTAAAGTTTAAATGATCGTTTAGCGCGAAGTCACTACTGTGTACGTCATTGTACGCTCTGTATATCTCGAATCCTTTCAAGGCGTTCAGTAAGCGCCTTTATTACAAACATATATGGGTTTCAAGTTGGAATTAAAGCTCGTATATTTATGATTTTCATTTATTAAATGACGTGCGTAGTTGGATTTTATGTTGGATAGTTTTGTCTGACCCTTCAAATTGTGCTTTGGTGTGTGTTCAATAAAACATTTTTGGAAACCCCTTCCGTTTTGGCCGATATAAAAGCATTCACAATATTCAAACATGTTTTTCAAATTCGGACTTGATTCGAACATAAATTACTTTATCATGTTTGTCTTTTGGTGTGAAATTAGGATGACCCTCTGCTCATCGAACTCGCTTCCAAAGCGATAAGTCTGGGTTCGAATCAATTCCAAGGTGTGATCGTTTTTCACGACTGTCTCACCGAACTCTGGGACCGAACACTGAGGCCAATATTCTTCATTTGACCTCATCAGCTGGGAAAGTTCGACGTGGTCCAAGCGTAGTGCCGGCCACGCTGCTCTGCTTGTACGGTAGGATTAAAATAATGCAGTCTGACCTACAACGACTCTAAACTCTGTCGAGATTATAAACTTTTAACTGTTACGTTCACTGGTTCTCTGATTAAGACGCTCCGAAAAATAGGTACGATTATCGTCAAGTAGGGTAGAGAAATATTCACGTTAACCGATATAATAACAACATACCCCACCCCTCGTCGTTATTAACCACTCAGTAGTAGTCGTTACACACGAGACGGGGGGGAGGTGGATGCAACGCCGCAGGGGCAACAGATTTAACGGGTTCCGTCAGTGAAGCGAAACAGCTTAAAGTCTAATCCACACGCAAAGCCATGTTTTATTCAAGTACGAGGGAGGAGAGGCATCTCCTCAGCTACTGATAAAAGCCACGTGTTTCATTTGGCACGTGTGTAACAATAATTCGACCGCGAATATTACACCGCCCAGAGACTTTGTGTTAGCGCGCTGGCTTTATACCTTGTACAAACACAGCATGCGGACACTTTCGTCTGATTCACTTCCATTCGTAAACTACGGAATATTTGTAATGGTTTACTGAGCAAAACGTACAACATGCTTTTAAATTTTACCGATAATTTCTCTCTTGGATATTTCATTTTATTAGACTGCAATAATAGAAACCATATCGTCAATAAATAATTTTATTTTTAAATTACACTACTAATTAGTTTTCAAGATTGTTTGTAGTGTTTCTAACTTAAGTAAACAAGTTTCTACGAACCGGCAACAGTAGCTATATATTCGCTCAGCTCTGTAACGTTACACTTTTATTAAACAGAACTTTCCCGAGGACTATTACTATACTATTCCGGATCTTGTGGTTTTCTTCGCATCAGCCTCCTTAGTTGACCTTCATAATCGTAAACAGCTTCAACACTGGTATGGTCATCTAACTTGCTTTCACGCTTTTGGGCAAAAAGTGGCCTACTTGATTTCGTTCGCCTATTTCTACCTCGCCAATAATGCGTTTTCCAGAAATAATGCCAATATTTGGGATAATCGTTTTAGAACCACTTTGTTTTCGAATATTTGAATGCTGTTGGAGCGATGGTTTGGTACATTCTTAAGCTAAGTTTACACTGGCGAGAAAAGTGCGACAATAAATGCGCAAGCAGTGTCGAGTAG
Organism: Magicicada septendecula; assembly: GCA_034769895.1. Lineage (NCBI taxonomy): Eukaryota > Metazoa > Arthropoda > Insecta > Hemiptera > Cicadidae > Magicicada > Magicicada septendecula. The sequence continues at coordinate 1,255,616,385 of CM068367.1, forward strand.
GTGTTTACACTGAGACGCAATTTTTACCGCGAGAGGAAGTGCAAGTGTTCAGCAAGTGCTTGCGCGAGCTAATGTCACAATTTATTCCGACAGATGTATGAAACTCCGTTTACACTAGACGGTAAGTTTGCGCAAGTAGTGCTGTCTCGTTTAGCTAGGCGCTGGATTCTCTGTCGTAACGAGCAACACAATGTAAATAATTGTGCTTACATGGGTTGATGGTGTGAAAATAATTGCCAGTGGTAATAAGAGATAACTTTTCGAACATTGGCAACCAATCTGGTGATTTGAGTTTTCCATCCTGCAGCTCACTATAAACTGAATTGTTTTCTTGGCTCGTTTTCCGCTGTCATAAGACACGACAGTCTTCTACGATGAATACCTCTTTTGATCCTTATTTCCTTTCTATAATTATTTGTAAAAGTTAGTATGTCTGCTTTCTCACAGAATGCCCGAAATACTCAAACTTTCTCTTCTTAACGGTACACTTCTCCACTTGTCAACCGTGAAATCTCGAATACCTGAACTTCTTCATAAGTCTCTTCCTATCAGAGGACCACACGCACGGAAAATCGTATTTTAGTTAAGAATGTCGTTTGTTATTATTAAAAAAAAATGAAACTGTTGTTACATTCTAACATCAAATTTGATGTTTTTTGTAGCTGTATCATAATTACCACATATATAATTAGAGTTTTGTAAGTTTCATAGAATTATATGAACTTACTGAGTACCAACGAATAACCGATTTGTATTTCGATTTTAATTTATTTACATTGTTGATAATATTCATATTAAAACATCTGTTACGTTGGAGTTATTGAAAATTTATTTCCTTACTTCTTTATTTATTAGAATTATTATTAATAATATACATTTGAACTGGCTCGGTAATTATTGTGCTATTGGTATTTTTGTATATCCACTCATGTTAAGATTATCTAACATATTTATCTTGTGACCTTCTAGTTCATTTTTAATTAATTAAACGTTCTCATCTCTGAACACTGGTGGATTCATTTAGTGAATTAGTAGCTACATTAGACTTAACATATGCGGCTTAAAATAAGCACTTTTATGCTGAATGATCCAATTTTAATTTTGTCTTTGTCTTCCAAAGTTTTCCCTTTAAACTGCTTGTTCTACTGTCAATCAAATTGTATTTTGAAAAAAAAAAATTAGAAGGAATACACTTCTACTTTACACACACAAATTCTATCCTTATAAAACTAATAAGATTCCTCAGTACAGGTGGTGTCGTAAGAAAACTACGTATTCCGAAGGGAAAACTTGAAAAACACAGCTCAGACTTCTTACGATCTTGGCAATTCCAGCCCTTTAACGAGGATCTAAACTTTGGTAACAAAAACAACAATCCTAAATGAGATCCATGTCTCTGAAATCACCTTTTGAAGAAAATAAAGGGCTGTAAAGGAACCAGACGCATGGCCCGATCAATTGATATAAAATTAACAAAACTTTGCATTCAGATTATATTTAGTTTTTACAGACACTTGACCTTCCCTTAGCTCCTACACCCCCTTCATCTACACACCTCACACACGTTCCGATACACGGCCTAAACAGATATTCACCACCCTTACATCCTCTGTTTAGTAATTTACTCATCTCTTTGACAATGGCTTAAGAAGTTGAAACAGCTGTCAGAGTAAAATAAAAACTGTGAAACGTACCAAGTGTTTATATATTTTTTTAAACCTTTGTATTAAATCTATACAACAAAATCAACGAGTACTGACGAAGTTTGCATTTTCATGGTATAAATACGTCAACCACATGATTGGCACAAACATTATGAAGAAGTTGTAGTCTGTGGAAAACCCATGATTTGTAACCGAAATAAGTTTTAGCCTAATTCTTGCAAATTACGATGGCGATGGTAACGCTTACGATGACGTTGATTATTCATGATTCAAACACTGTTTCTTCCTCTTGGCTTGTTTCTCATCACTATTTCCTTATGTTCTATTAGATCCCCTATGCCTCCAGTCTTTCACTCCTACTGTTCTAGCGCCTTTGAAAACGTTATCTATCATTTTTTTACATTCTCTATCTGTGTAATGTCCACCTGCACCCCTTTATTACCATTCATTCTACGCTACTTTCTGTCCTTTGATGTTTATTAACCGTGTATTAACAATGGATTGTAACAACTACTAACTGATCAAAAACGTGGTTCACGCTCGTTCTACATGTTCCGTCGTTGTCTCTTTCAATATTCTCTCTCAGGATACTCTCACATTGTTTATTGCTTGATGACACAGTCTATATTTCAGAACTATACGGATTTCTTTAAACAATGTTTTTTAATTAAAATTAAAATATAACACTGAGAGAAAACTAGAGACTAAACCCGTCTGATTTCAAAGTTGTTCATTACACCTCTCTTTGCAATTCGTACGACTCGTCTCAAGTAATTTATCTCTACATCATGCATTTTTCTTTCCTAGTTTTAATTACGTGCCCGTGACTTACAACCATCAGGTTACATAGAAGGTGATTATATCTTCGTTTTACAAGATATAATTTCCTGTTTGTTTACAAGCTTTTCATGCACATCGTAATACAGGTTCAACGTTTTCCCACTCTCACTTCTGACTTCCGCTACATGCGTTCCGTATGCAATCCCGTCACTTCGAATTATTGAAATGTTCTCAAATTTTCCGTCGCAATTTCTTAAATATCATCTTTCCATTCTTCTCCGTTTATATTCAGTGTATTAATGGCACAAAATTCACCATATTTTGAAGAGATGCCACAGTTCTTGTATTACAGAATTTTACAACTTCTAATTGAAGTAGAACATTTTCTTCTGTGTAATTGCAAATTCAATGCTCTATTTATGAAAACAGAAATCTGTATGCAAAATGTGCTAAGGCGCAATGCAGTTTCTCCACGCCCGCCGTTCCTCGCTGTCGCTGCTCTCTCCCCGCACATAATCACTACAATTTGTACGTTCATTATATCATGGCATCTTGCCGTCTTTCGCTATTAATATGCATCGCGCTGTCTCGCGCACAAAACCCCTCTCACGTCCTTTGTCTCTCAAAGTGATGTAATCGCGCGACGTCGCAGATCACGTACCCGGGAGATCGCACGCGCGGAATGCAAAAACTAAAGAATTTCTTGTCGTTTAGTGCTCCAACCACTACTTCACAACAGGCAATAACATTTGTAATGTAAAATATATATAATTTAGTTTGGTTAATTTGGTTAATTACCTTATTATTGTTAAAATAAAATAAACAACTCCTTTTCTTATATTTTTTTTCTGAAATTCAAATAAATTCATTATTCCTCTCTGACATTTTTTAATGGTGTTGACATTCAATGTCTCTTCATTTATTGGTAATTCATTTCAATTGTAGAACATGACAACTCTTATAATCTCAGGATTAAAGTAAAATTCATGTTAAAGTATTGTTCAAGTCATAACATAACATAAAACACATTATGATGAATATTTTGTAATTGTATGTTGTTAATTTATGTTGAATAGTGGTAGTAGGTCCTTTGGATCATACAAAAAGATAACTAAAACTGAACTCTTAATACTAATAATTAGAGTTTACTAATAAAATTAATTATTAAATTGTTTATATTATTTGTTTTATAATTGGTCACTGTATTTAAAACGTGATAACTTTTGTTAAAATATCTGGCTTAGTCTATCGGAATGATCTCACCAATCTGTAGTTTTCTTGAGAACTTCCTTCTTGATTTTTTACTTCAGTACATCAGATTTTCTTTTGTACTTGAGATTAAACTAGTATTCTTCTAGTTTTTTCTAATGGTTTTCAGGGATCATTTCATCCTTCATCAGTCATTAATTTTAATATACCTTCAGGGGTAAATTTTATATGTTCCCCTGGTTCTTTTCAATTTTTTCCAACAATAATACTTATTTTACCCTAAACTCTAATTTATTAAGTTAAGGTATTGGATCATATTTTTGGGTCTCAGGTTCGATTTTACATTTTATAAGTAATATTATTCCCTTGTATTTCATTTTATCTTCGTCACTAGATGATATTGTGAGTTCGTAACGTAAGATTTCTCTCTTTTTAGTTATTTACACTTTGATTATTCATACCACACGAGCTATATAGTATTCTCATATAAATTATATGTTTCAACGATGTTCATTATAATTGGGTTGATACACTTTCACTAGACACTTTTTTTTCTTTTTATCGTTTATCACTGTTTTTCTCACTTTCTATCATCATTACACAACATAACTTTGGTAATCATAATTTTATATGATTATGTATGTAAAAATTATATCATTCACCGTCTGTGATTCAATACTACAAAATAACTGTCTGAGGTACACATACCACCTCATAGTTTTACTCTATTGCTTGTGACTTAACAAATGTCTTTTACTTATTAACTACGTTTAACATTTGTACGTTTTAACTCTATTAATTAATTATTATTTACATGTTTGTCTGTCACTTGATCTTCCCTTCTGGATATTATTGTCTCCGTAAGTCATGGTTCGTCATTGTCATAGTTAATATTTAGGATACTTTTCTTATATGCTGTCTTATCATTAGTTACACTCAATTATTATTTTTGTTCTCTGTACCTTTGGTCATGTTATACTATTCAACAAATGAGGTCATTAAACACTTCCTGTTATCATCGCGACTGCTCGTCACGTGTGTCGACCGTTCCTCGCGGACGAAACGGAAAACGGATTTCTTCTTGACCACCACAAACGGAAACCTCACGAGCAGCATACGAATCGCAAAACAATCCCTGATGAATGCTTCCATAATTTCTTGGAAAATCTGAATACAAAGTTAACTTACTTCTTTTCTTCTACCTGTTCTTCTTCTTCTTCCTTTCTTGGTATAGAGGTTCGTACAGCTGCTCTTGTATTCCACTACCGCCGTGACACGCCGTATATTCGAGTTATTTTAGATAAACTTTTTACGTGCATGAGGAGTCGACATCGGAGTCAATGAGCGACAACGGGCAAACCTTTTATCCGCGAAGGTACAGTGCTCCTTGATTCAATTTGGATATGCTCTTTGCGGACTGGAATGCGGCCAGCTACGGTCTGTTGGGCATCTCAAAATCTCCAACCTGGGTGAGGTTAGGCGTTCCTAATGTAGGATTGTTATCCCCTCGAGAGCTGCCTTCTTCTCGTTCTCGTTGTTCTCAACGCTGTTACGCAAAACGAAAAAAATACTGAACAGCACGAAGTCTTCACGTCTTATAATTCAACTTATACGTCGAATGCGACGTAAAACAATTAAAAAATAAATAAATAAAACACGAAACGGTATTAACAAAACAGTGACTTCTTGATGTTACTTAATAATAATAATAACATTTAACTAGTGAATAGTACTTCCCCTTCCGCTTAGTAGGATTATATATATATATATATATATATATATATATATTATATTTAATTTTTATATATTGTAACGTATCTAATTTGCAACGATAATACAATAAGATTTAAATTATTAAATTTGATTATTATGATTGTGATTATTAAGAGCGTTGTTGTGGGTGTTCGCGTTTAATTCTCTCAGTTTAAAAGAGTATTTAGCACTTCACTGTTGACCTCCCCACTTACCATATGTGGATGTTATCAATGTTCTATTCGGTGACTTCTTCTGCTGCAACATACACTTTATACACATATGCAGATATTCTATTTGAATATCTTACACAATACACATGCACAATAAAGTGAAATAATGATTTAACTATAATTGGAATTGTATTGAAAATTCAAATTCTACCGCCACCTTCGATAGAACTGGTTATGAAAATTAAACTATTTTAATAAAAAATCAAAACTCTGTTCCACTTGGTAAATAAATTGAGATTTATTAACAATTCTGAAATGCCATTAACTCTTTTAAAAAACAATCAACTAATAATGTCTTCACAAAACAATAATTACTATTAACAATTCTTGAGCTCTTTTAACCTCAAGGCTGGTAACACTGGGGTCTGGTACAATAATTTTAGTTAGAGAGGTTATGTCCTCTTTACTCAGTTACATTACCAAATTCGTGTGTTCTTGGAATTTGCATGATACCAGATACAAGATGTTATCTTAGTTAATAATATTTAATAAAGAATTACTACAAAAAAACAAACAAATATTGAAATTATAAAGGTCGGTACCATAAACTGATATATTTCGTACTATCGTACGTGAGTAGACTGATACAGCAGTTATTTTGACAACACGTGCCTTATGCTGCACTGTTAAAAATTACTATTATTATATATTCATTAGTTATAAAAATCATTTATTGGCAAGAGAAAAAATCTATAATAAAAAAAACTCTTGTGATAGCTTTCATTGGATTGAAATTAATTGAGAACGGATTCATTACTTGGTGACAAAGTTGTCAAGGTTATTTCTAGGTTAGTTAACAAAAGTAAGTAGTTATTTTGAATAAATTAATTATTCATTAAATTCTTAATAATATTAATACATACATTTTAATTATATTGCTTCTGATGTATAATTATCAGTTGGTTAGAATATTTTTCGCAATAAATTATTTATTCGTCAATTCAAACGAAATGAGTCAAGTGAGTGACTATTCATTACACTCGTATTTTCAATACTTAAATTGATATTGATTTTTTCAAACACTATAAAATTAAAAAACATTTATTATTTAAATTATCAATTACGATATAATTCATTTGTTCAATTCTGATAATTTTCATCATTGGTTATGCACTTCGGTACTCATTGACTAGTGCAGTACCCAAACAATAATTCTTCGTTCACTAACGAAAATTATTATTTCTATTTAATTCGTTTAATAATAGAAATAGAGTACTCCCTGTTATTTATAAAACACAAAACACGACCTTTATTATACACTGGCCGGTTTATTAATTTAATTCACTTTACACTGGACACTCGTTATTATTATGTTGTGTGCAGGTTATGTGTGTAGCGTAACTTCTGAATGTGACGCGCACTGTTTAAATAAAACTTAACAATTTTCTTCATCAACCTTGCTCGTTGAATACTCTTTGACGACTCAATGATGACTGTTTGACGACTGAACGCTTCACCTAAGCGTCTCCTGCTTGTCTGGTTATTTTAAGTCATTTGATTGGTTTAAATTGTCGAAATCTCTACCCCAAAACACCTTAGTTAAATAAAACTTTTAATTTTTTACCAATTTTTGTATGGGTTAGAGATTAAATGTGACGTACCGCGTTGATACACAAAATAACTGAAAAGTTTATAATTGCTATAACTTTTTTATTAATTATCGTATCGTTGAATGGTTAGTGGCAATAGATCGCAGACACTTGCGGCTTTAATTAAAGTCTAAACAAGGATAAAATCCGTCCATTATTAACGCACTAAGCCGTTTCGCAAATTCATATGGTGAATTTTAATATGAATATGTTTATTTCACCATATTTTGCACCAATTACACTATATCACTCATTATTAAACGTCTCGAGTCCATTTCTCGTTCGTTTTCATACAGAAAATAGTTGTAATTACTTTTCAACAATATTTGGTAATGGCGTCCTCAAACGACCATATTCGATTGTTTATAATCGCTTATAACTCTATTATTTCTTACCTAAATACATTTGTTTGGCATTCTAACAATAATACATACATTTATTTACATCCGTTCACATTTTGTTTTATGGAAAATGTTGTTTTTCATATATTAATAGTCTTATCAAAATACCTTCTGTTCTCAACTCTTGGACTTGTCATTTTTTCAATTATTTTACCATATAAGGTATATGATGGTATAAATTAAAACAGTGTACAATTATAGTACCTTGCTTATTTAATATATTTATCAGTCTTTTGTTATCTGAAAGCTTTCCAATTCTTAGTATTGGGTTTGTTTACATCAGGTTTTGCAATGACAGTCAGTTAGTTTCTAATAAATCAATTACTAAATTACTATTATCACATTTGGGATGTGTTTCCATAGTAGTATCAGATCTCCCTCTAACTACTGATAACATTTTTAGTCATTTTTGAACAAGCTTTGATAGTGCATTTTGCTTAACTAACTTGTTACATAGTGTTTGTTTACATCTGGCTATACAATCATAGTCAGTTAGTTTCTAATAATTTGATTATAAAACTACTATTATTATAATTGTGATCTGTTCTCATAGTAGTATTAGATACTTTTCTAACTACTGATAACATTTTCAGTAATCTTTTAACAAGTTTTAATAGTGTATTTTGCTTAACTAACTTGTTACATAGGGTTTCTGTTCTTCTGGCTATATGTTATCATACTTAATCTGCTTTATTTGCTGTGTCTCTCAGTATAAATATTATTTATTAGTTTGCATTACTATTCATAATGAATCTTTGATTGAAACAATTGTTGATAGTTGCTTGGTTTAATTAACATATATGATTGTATGTTAAAGGTGCACTCCCTATGAGGTTATGTATCAATGTGCAACATATTCTTTTGCAGTATTTGATTCTACTATTATGATTTCATTATGGTACTCTATTACAATGGTTTAATTGTTAAATAATACACATGTTTACACTATTTTCCTAAACAATAACACAATTATTCTTAATCTAATAGCATTACAATTCTTGTTGTGTTGTACCTTGTTTTTGGTACATTGTTTGTTTGATACCTAACAAACTAGCTTGTTTGTTATTATTTATTCTGGACTTTCTCTATATTTTATTCTGTCTTGCCGTGGCATTCAGTTATATTTCATTTTAAAGCTTACAAAGTTTTTATTATCAGTTCCTATGAACAATTATTTTACTGTTCTATCTTACATTTCTCTTGGTGGTCTTATGATTATCTATGTTGGGTTACAATCTTGATTAAACTAGTCACACTAATTGTCTGTGCATTTTAACTATTTAATCTTTGATGTTTCCACTATAATGGTAACGCATTTTCCTCTGTTATAAACCTTCTCACTTGTATTGTCTATGGGGTTTATTTGGGTTAAAAATGGTTAACTTGTTACAGGTTCTCACACTTACATTAAGTTCTCACTGTTACTGTTTGTGATTGCTTAATTATGCTAAACACTGGTTTCTTCATAGTTGATAATAGTTATACTTCTTCCGGTCACTAGTATAGTTCCTTGCATACTTGGTGAATGGTGATTTCTTGTATTGTCCATATAGTATCTTCATTCTTCATGTTATGTTTCCTTGCTCTTCTTCTTCCTTTCTTCTTCTATTTAATCGTCTTCTTCAATATTTCCATTTGTGGTAGTCATTGGTCCATAGTATTTATACTAATAAATAAATTGGTTGTTTTACCATCATTGTGGTTGTCCTTGAGTTGTCTTTCCTTCATTTTAATGGTTGTAACTTTTGTTGGTTCCCCTCACTGGTTGGGACTCTGTTGTCTTCTCTTCATTTTAATGGTTGTGATTTTTGTTGTTTCCCCTCACTGTTGGAATCTATTGGGCCTGGTTTCTAACATTTTATATTGGCTCGTGGTCATTTTCTTTCTCTCTTGTACTCGATGATGCTATATTACCCTTCCTTCTTCTTTGTTGGAATTTTTCAATAATATATCTCTGTAGATACACACTTTTTGTTTACATTATTTTACGTATTTTGAAATATTTTCATGATCTCCCGTCACTTGACGTAATAATTAGTTACTCTATGTAACTGCCAAATTTGGTACGTTACATATTACCCGACACATGTTCCTAATAAGGAAAGAAATATCTTGAGGTAAATTCATTATAAAAATTAAATATAATACATACATCAAGAAACGGACTGTACCAAAAAGTGTTTGAATATATAGGTATATATATTTATATTTATAATTACTTATTACAAACATTTATCGTGAGAAACTGCGTTAGAGTCAATGAAGATGAGGCTCTTTAATGAGAGAGAGATACGCGCGCCCACACACACACACACACAGCTAGCAAAAGAAAAGAGACCACGTTTGAATAGGAAACAAAAAAGAATAGGAAACAACAAACGCAGACAATATTACTAAAAGTAGAAACAAGAAAATTAAAACAATAATGATGGAAAGCAGGATTGTATACAGTAAGCCTAGCAATAACTAACACGAAATTCGAAACTGTAACATTAGAGAAGTACCATAAAACGGTAGAAGAAAAAGGAGAAGAAGAAGGAAGCTAAAACAGACCATAACATTTACAACATTAAGGAAACAAAACGTAACAACCCTAGGTAAAGACAAGAAAGCGTATAATCATGGGAGTCTAAATAATATGTTTCAGTTCTAGGAAGGTTGAGGTTTCGTTTAGTAAATCTCTCCATTTACTCCCTTTACGTTATTCTCTCGGATAAACAACAACAGTTTAAAAAATTCATTTCAATCGTAAACACTCCACGTTTCTTTCAGCTGTTAGGAATCAGAACGAACGAACAAAACGCTACAAAATTCCTCACATTCCCTACTCGGCATATGTTACGCGACAACATGCAATACACCACAAATCAACGCAACAACTGTCTCCAGAATCGATCTGAAATAAATTAGAGTTATCGGAACACATGGGGCCGTAAATTCCGCAAGGGTCGCGCTTCCCGACTCATCGATACGCAAACGTATACTACAACGTTTGTCCGGAAAAAGATTCTCTAAATATAGGCTGTGAGAGGATTTTTCTTTTTGCGGTGTTGTTACTCATAGTAGATGATGTCGATTTCTCGAATTAGTCGAAAAACTAGACTTTGATTGAGTAGTTTCTGTTATTTTGACATCCGAAGTAGGGCCTATCGCCAAAAGCGAAACGAAATGCTCTGCCAAATTCTTCTGTGACGTGTTGTGTAAACGCAAAAGGCGAATAACCGGCGAAAATTGATACACGAATCACAGTTGATATTTTGACTCCACAAAATATCTCTAATTCATATAGAAACCACTGGTGATATAGACTGTTCTGTTAAACACGCGTTAAGTAGAAATACGGCAATAAAAAATAAGAAAAATATAGGCCTACTTGCAGAAAATTATTCAGTAAAATATAAAAGCCCCCCCCCCCACGCACACACACCGTACAAAGGGCACAAGAATATACGAACGTGTACATTTTGGACTTGTTTGTTAAAGCAAAACGCGGTGTTTTTTGATTGGCAGAAGCCAAACATATGGCAGTTGAAAAAAAAAGTAGCCAGCTAAAACTAGTAAATCCGCCGCTGTCGATGGAAAGGTCAAGCGAGGATCACCACCAATATTGGGCTACAGTCTTAACAGCTAAACCAAAGCGACGGCTGATGCAGTCGTAAGAAACATTTACAAAATGTACGAGAAATATATTTAAAAAAAATGCAATATAGGAAAGCCACAATTCGACTATAAACTTATCAACTGAAGGGATAAATGGAGTGGGGTAAGATTAAGGATTTCACTAATATCTTAATTTTCTAGGAATTTTTTCTCTGGCAGTCCTCTTCGTGTCGCTCTGCGATATACCTTTTCCAGCATTACCGTTACTGTTTTATCTCGTGTTTGTCTCGGCTTTTTCCATTTGCTTACTTTTCTCAATTCTTATTTCCGAACTTGTTCTACTGGTGCTGTCTGCTCCATTCGCTGAAGGCGACCTATCCTAACTAATTAAGCAGGTAAGGAATAAATTTACAATTTATATCGCTTAATAATAAAACTGATTTTTGTTGAAATTTACAATTGTTAATTTATTTTAAAAAATACCATTTCGGGAAATACATTCGTCGATAGGGATTCTGTCATGTTCATTATTATTTACAATATCAACAGCCGATGTCAAACAGAGCGGCGGATAACAAAACAATGCGGTTAACACGACGAATCGCGTGTTTAAAAACCGTGTCACTAAGTTTTTATAGAGTCGTCGGCAAACTATGTATGCACACGCCACGCTTCGCCTTGTACTGAGCACTGGTATTCAACATCGAATAACTACATGTTGGACAACTGGCTAATCGATACATTCAATTCCACGAAGTAAAAAAGTCAAAAGACACTATATTATTTATCTGCAACCCACTCTCTGCCCCTCTCATATTGTCGGTCGAAGCTCACTTTTATCTGTTGTCGTAGTTAAATGTTATCGACTCTCTTCATTTAATAACACTATTTTAGACATCATCATCACCATCACCACTCCAAGGACTAGGCTTTAGACCTGTTCCGGAACCCATCTCCTCCTCAGTCTACCGACGTCTCTCTTCCCAGTAGGGTGATAACCCAAGGCAGCCACAGGTAGACGGATAACAGGCATGCGATTCAAGTGTTCACACCATCTCCTTGTGTGGTCTTCAGTCTTCTGGTGCAATGATACAATTTTTAAATCGCGTTTAATATCCTCGTTCCTTCTCCGATCCAAGAGAGAACAACCTTGCGTCCCTCTTATAAATTTCATTTCGGCTGCCTCAATCCTCTGCACGTCCCTTTTACCAAGAGTCCATGCCTCACTAGCATACAGGAATGTGGGGACAGCCACAGTTTTATAAAATTTCATTCGGGTTTCCTTCCGTGTTTTATTTTTCAGGTACCTATGAATCGTTCCACAGATGCGTCTAAATTTTGTTAACTTACAACCCAGGTAATCAAAATGACTAACCTGATCAAAAATCTGATTATTCACGACGGTCTTAGTCCTTATACGATACCTGCCCTGAAATGCCGTCGTTTTAGATTTTGTAGCAGAGATCTGTAGCCCATAGTCTTTTATGATGATACTGAACGTAAATATCGCCCGCTGTAACTGGTCTTCTGTTTTCTGTATTATTGCAAACAATAATAGACGACGTCTTGTCGTCTGCATAAAGCAATGCATTCACGTGAATATTTCGCTTAAGTGATATTCCCGAGTCAACTTAAGCTGTCCATCGCCGAAATATGTCGTCCATGTAGATGTCTAAAGATTTAAATTACTTTAGACCTTTTTAAAAATTAACAATACACCACGTCATTATATTCCATGACTTAAATAAAATAAATAAATTGTTTTATGAAATACAGGGGTGCAATACTTCGCCGACGCTTTTTAATATCTATATTGACGACATCACCTAAGTATGGAGACCAGATATTAGCTGAGGAATTAAACGTACTCTGAACACTAGTTTGGATATTTTATTATACGTCGACGACGCGGTCTTAATACAACAAACGGAGAATGAGTTGCAGTATTCTTTGCATCGTTTATAGCATATATGCAATTGGTTCGATTTTAAAATAACAAAGGAGAAAACAAAGTATCCAGTCAGATCAAAAATTGTTCTAGAGGGCACAGTTTTGGAACAAGTCTAAGTTTAATTATTTAGTTTGCGTTATCAGTATTGCGAATGAAACAGGGCGACATTTCACGACGAAATTATGGAAGTTAGATCGCACACAAATGATGGGTATATGAATCAGTGGCGTCGCCAGGGGGGCGGTCCGCCCCGGGTGCCACACTCAGGGGGGTGACAAAATTAGGGCGAAAAAAAATTTTAGAAATAAAAAAGAATTACTAGATCAACAAATTAATCCCATCAACATTTCGATTGAAGTGTGCAATCCCAGGAAGAGGGGCGTATTATGTGGGTATCACTAGAGTAATACGAGTTTAAAACGTTTCGGTAAATACGTAATTTTTGTTCAGTTAAATTTGTATTGCAGTCTTTTAATTATCGTAAGTTTGATTGCTTGTACTTCGATTATAAAACGACCGAGTAATTTTTGCGTGAAAAATTTTCTCAGTGTATATAAAAAAATCAATTATGAGATTTTTTGTAAGCACTCCTAACCTACCCTTGTTTTTGTAGAAGTTGCTTTTTAAAAGAATTGCGCATTTTTTAAATTAATAATTTATTTTAAAAAAATGCCTTTTTTGGCATTTTAGATAGAATCGCTAGCTCGCCTATCTGCACTTCCGAAGGTTAAACTTTCGCTAGCATAACGTCCTGTCCGTTTGAAGTTTAGATTTTTGTTTGGTCGCGTTGTTTCCCTGTTATAGGTTAGACTTATATGCCGATCCACGTTTTCGACGGCACTTGCTACAAAAACTCGACCCGCTCGCAAACCCTCAATACGCTTATATAATCGTGTGCGTTAGCGTCCGATCATCCTACACTCTCTTCGCTTATGGCTCGTTCAGCTCGCGCACCGCTCGGTCGTCCGTAAGCCGAAGGGTGTTTTGATAGTTGCGTTTCCTGATTTGGCCAATTCTGCGCAGGCGCACCAGACTCCCGCGCCGGAGAACCGCTCACTCTTTGTTTCAGCCCAGTGTTGTGAATGTGATGCGTGTTGTACAGTTTCAGTTCAGTTCAACAGAAATTCAATTTTTGCTGTTTATAGTGGCATGGTGCAGAGTGGTCCTTTAATTATTTTGAGTTTCTGTATGTGCACCATTCATTTACTGAATGTAAGTACTTGACTTGAAAAGCGAGTACCGATACACAGGCCTGCGAATTTAAATTTTTTTCTGCGGCACGGGGTTAAACAGGTCTCTATACTTTGTTCAGTCAGGGAAGGCGGTTGGATTACCTGCGATGGCTCACTTAACACAAACACACACATGCAGCCGACCCGACGGTACCCTCATTCGGCGTTTAATGCCTACTGGACACTATTGGACACTCCGTTACTCGAACCGACTTTTCTTATGGTTTACAATTTAATAGCATTTAACGTAACATTTTTTGATTCTGCGTTGAATTCCAAACAAAATTAGAGCAAACACGGTACGAATCTGACAAGAAATACTGTTCAAAGGTTATATGATATGGCTATAGAACGTATGCAGGTTTGTTTATCTGACCCACGAACTTGTTTTCGTAAATGAATATTTAAATAGGAATTCTGCAAATACCGCCACGTTTTTACACACTCAAGCTAGGACAATATTGTGATGTATTTATTATTTCTTTATGTGATGTATTATTTCGAGGAGGAGGCCCTCTTCTTGACTCAAGGTTATATGCAAAATAATGTAATGCAAGCAAGCAAACACGCTTAGCAATACAAAAAAACTCTGGTAAAAATCCAACATTTTTAAATATTGTAAATGGTTTTGTAAATACCGTATGTAGGCCTTTTATATAAACAGTGACGAAGGTGTTATCGACCAAATAACTTTTAATGCGGCCTTCGGCAGTTTCAAAAGTACGAAACGAGCCTTTCAAGCTCGAAACGCAGAAAGCTCATTGGTCAACTGTAAAAGTAAATAAACAAACGTTAAAATAATATAATTATTAAATTAATAATTATGAAGCCCAAATGATTTGAAATAGTGAAAATAAGATGAAATTTTTAAATATTAAAATTGGTGGAATTTACACTAATGCAACAAGTTGGCATTTCTGTAAAACGTCTGTCTGAGACTAGATGGAGTGCCCATCACGAAGCAATAAAACCCGTCATGGGTAACTTTGAAAAGCTAATCGAAGCTGTTGAAGAACTATGCCAGCCCGACGAGACAGTCGAAACTAGAGGAGCTGCACATATCCTACTGCCTGCAATCAGCGACTTCTCATTTTTATGGTACCTTTCATTGTGGGGGCAAGTGTTAGAGGAAGTAAACTACACACAAAAATATTTGCAATTGGAAGGAATCAACCTCGAAAAATGTGTAGTTAAAATGAATGATCTTAAGCTGTTCTTGAAGGACAAACGTAGAGATATTGTTGAAGGTGCTCTTCAGTTTGCAAAAAATATGTGTCAAAAATTGGACATCCCCACAGAAAAAAGAAAAAGAGTGAAAAAGATGCTACCTGGTGAAAATTCCAGGGATGAAGACTCACTTGGGCGCAAGAGCTACAACGGGCAATGCTCGAATGCATAGATACGTTTTACCAGGAGATGGTGACACGCTGTGAGGGTATGGAACAAGTCCTCTCCCACTTCGCTATTTTGCAGCCTAATAATTTGATGAATGCAAACGAACCAGACCTTCGGACTCTTCTCAAAAGTTTGACTAAGACATATGATGAATTTTCTCAAGAAGACGTAGACGTCCCCAAAGAAATCCTGCGGTTGAGAAGGCATCTTCAGGCAGCAGGCATTTCAAATGAAAAAACGAAGAAGTGGACCAGTTTGAACTTCTTAGAATTTATTAGCGAATATGACTTTTCAGATACTATACCAAATGTAACATTAGCTTTAAGGTTTTTCCTCACAATATGTGTATCAGTTGCTTCATGCGAGAGAAGTTTTTCGAAACTAAAATTAATCAAAAGTTACCTCAGATCCACAATGAGTCAGGTTAGATTGACGAACCTAGCTATGTTATCCATTGAACATGAAGTGGCAAAAAGTATTGATTTTGATAGTGTAATTTCAAAATTTGCTTCATATAAAGAACGTAAAAGCAGGTTTTAAGATATTGATGTGCTAATTCTTTTGAATTAGTAGGCCTAATTACCTGTATTTAGTTTGTAAAATGTATTTAGCCTAAAAATAAACAGTTCCATAAGTTATAAATGTTTTATTTAATTTAATTCAAATTCGTTCTTTGCAACACGTTAGCTAATTACAGTATTTTCAGCTTTTTATAGTTAAGTGTGTGGGAGGGGGGGTGTAACGAGGACGGCCCGCCCCGGGTGCCACTACATCTGGCGACGCCACTGATATGAATATCTGTATCATACAGGCGATGTGCGGCATCATACACAAAACGACGAAAGAAACGAGGACTTAATTTTGTAAAATAATGGCAGTGCCTGTGTTAGTGTATGGGTGTGAATCATGAGTGCCTACAAGGAACATTATAAGCAAATTCATCGGAAGTTCAGAAATGAGTTTTCTGTGACGAACAAAGGGTTGTACAAGGCGAGATCATATGCGTAATGGGGACATTAGGAATACACTACAAGTATTGTCCATAAACGATACAATATCGCCTGGAATGGTCGCAACAACTGGACAGAATGGAGCATAGACGGCTACTTAAAGTAGCATACAGGAATACAAGGAATGTAGGAAGACTAAGAGTAAGATGTCGAGATACACTGTGAAGACGAAACATGCAATGTGCCTACTCCGTGAGGTAAAGAAGTTTTATAAAGTCTAAAGTGGTATCCAGCACTTCTTTTTATACTGCACTCCTCAACTGGTAACTAAGCATCCTCTCTCGTTCACAGCTTCGATAGCTGAAAAAAGGACTTTATTACAGAAGTGTTGGCATTACAAGGTATTCGACTATAATTATCTACGTGTTTGTTAAATACTCCGTCCATACGTGTTACCAGACTATTTAAACTTAACTACACAAATTATATACTACTGTGTGCGGTATTTGGAAAGTCAAAACACAAGGGCCACGTGGAGAATTACATGACGTCGGTGAATAACTAGAACGCAGAAGTTCTAAGAAATATAAACACTACGCTGTCTTAACTGTACTGACACAAGTCACGCGCGAAATCGCACAACTTTCCTATTAATTATAGGGTTCCTTGCCGCAGTTCGCCAATTATAATACAGTTATCATTACGGATAACTTAAATCTCGTATACGTACTCTACTCAAGAACATTTCACATCCTGGAACTGTGACAAGGAAACTATGGTGGGAAATACTTTTCAATATTTTACGTCATTTCTATGGCCTTCCCTTGTCAAAAGACATTATTAAAAGATGTTAGATTTTAAAAACTCATTCCTGGACCAATGAAACGACTTCGCCTTCGTGATTTCCAAATATTTCTTTGCTAATTCTGGTCATCGCTTTTCATCTTCTTTATTCGGCAACCTGAACCCGGGGATTCACGGAGGATAAATTGTGAAGTTTCCGTGTCATTCTGTTGATTTCTCTCCGTTTACACACTCTCTAACCTTTCAAACCCGTTTTTGTAGCCAACTGACTCACGAACATCTTTACTGGCCTTCCTCTGGCATTTCTCCCACAACCTCTCTTCATCGAATGTTATAGTTGTGCAGCCCTAATTGTACCTAATTTAGTGTCCCAGCCCTCCACAATTATTTCTCTGTAAACATTTAGTCACTATTAACTCAGAACACACGACACAAGTTATTGTCACGCCACTAATCTAGTGTGGTGCAATTCTTTTCGTCTCGATCATGGATACCGTAACAAGGAATTCGAATAGCGAAGCTTTAGATTTGATTTTCTTGTAGATACTCATCAAACAACGCGGAACCTGTACATGTGATGAGAGAAAACATATCTATATGTGCAGATATCTATAAATGTGCAGACACTGAAAATCCCCGAGAGATTACCTCAAATTATAAAACCGAATAAACGCAATACGAGAATCAGCAGGATGAAACTTCGAGAGTAGGAGGTAGTTAAATATCAAATAAATATACTGATATTGATATGTACTGAAGCTGATTCTTAGAGGACATCAGACAATTAACTCTTAATAGGATTTTGCTCTACGAATTTAGAAAAAATTGTACTAAGGAAATTGTATTTGTGGGGAAATGACTAGTGTTGTGACAAGTTGTGTCGTTCATTCTAAGGGGAGAAATGCCACTACTGTGTGTCAACAGTAACAACTCTACCTTTCCGTGAGATTTCTGCATTCACCTCCAGCACGATGCTTGAAAAACCTTTTAACATTCTTTGCCTCTTTCCCCAAAGAGGTCAGCTGAAAGTTCGCGGGCGACATCTATAGCTCAATGGTAGAACTAAAATCTTTTCTTTGCTGAAAGATGTATATTTCGCGTGAACAACTGTTAATTTCCAGATATGTCTGTCAATTTATTCACTTTTTACAGGTGCTTGAAATTTTCCTGTCACGCGCGTTTTATTTGCACAAAATCAAACTAGCCGAGTAAGACTATCGAAAAAAAGGGCAAAAAAGGCAAATTTCCAGAAACAGCATCTTTTGAGCTGATTTTTTTTTAAACGATAGGTTTAGTGTTTACCTAAAAGTTTATCCAAGTTCCAGACTTCGGATCCCCCATTTTCCCCGACTTTTCACTTCCGGCAAACAGCGGAGCGCGAGTCACTGAAGTTTTCCTCAAATTTTCCGATGATAACTTCACCACATCAGAAAAATAAAAATACCAGCGTGTTCCCCGGAAAATATCCTCTCAACCTGTGTTAGTCGTGCATTTTTTTAAAGGCAACATAACCTACAAAAAAATTGCAACTTGCAAAAATGTGCATTTTCAGATTTCTGTTAATAATGAGTGAAATAATGATATTTCTTCATAAAAAAATTGCAGAATATAGTACTCTAATAGACGAATTTCCGTAATAATTTTTATCCCGAAATATTTTGTCATTAGGCCACAATAAATTTTTTAAGTTGAACAGGGAAATTTCTCAAAATTGGGTCCAGTTATCACCCTGATATCACAGGAAAATTTTTTTTTTTTTAAATACTCGTATCTTCATGCTATCAGCTAGTGAAAAAAGTTTGTTCTTTTATAGCTTCCCAAATAATAATTTTTACCTTTTTTTTTTGCGCTTGTACACAGAGAATGGCCGCGCGGGCTGAATTGAGTATACATATCCGCCGCCAAGCGGCAGTACTACACATTACTACTACGTACTGCACATTTGCACACTAATTGTAAATATAGTGACGTGATGAAACATTTTTGTTAATTGTGATATTTACATACTTTTATATAATATATATTATATATCGTTAAGAGCAGCTGATGCTCTGGCAAGTACGTAGTACTGCCGCTTGGCGGCGCATATGTATACTCGATTCAGCCCGCGCGGTCATTCGGTGCGTACAAGCGAAAAAAAGGTAAAAATTATTATTTGGGAAGCTATAAAAGAACAAACGTTTCCACTAGCTGATAGAGCACGAAAATACGAGTATTTAAAAAAAAACTTTGTCCTGTGATGTCAGGGTGATGACTGGACCCAATTTTGAGAAATTTCCCTTTTCAACTTAAAAAATTTATTGTGGCTTCATGACAAAATATTTCGGGATAAAAATTAATACGGAAATTCGTCTATTGAAATACTATATTCTGCAATATTTTTATGAAGAAAAAATTATTATTTCACTCATTATTAACAGAAATCTGAAAATGCACATTTTTGCAAGTTTTAATTTTTTTGTAGGTTATGTTGCCTTTAAAAAAATGCACGCTAACACAGAGCGATAACACAGAGTCATATTCCTCAGTAAAACACTCGTTTCATTGTGCTATTACCAATTACTATCACTGCTGTTCTCTTCCTGTTATCTTCATCTAAAATTCTTCATTCTGTAATGCGCAGATTCTTCGTAGATAGCTCGCGCGCGCGTGTGTAAGAGATACATTCCCATCTAAAAGATTATAAAAATTTAAACACACAGATGCGTGAGGGGGAACATAGTGGATTCCCAGAGCTCAAATAAACTTTAAACTAACCACCACTCGTGCGCCACTTTTCCTCTTAGTCAAATTATA
This sequence comes from Magicicada septendecula, assembly GCA_034769895.1. Classification (NCBI taxonomy): domain Eukaryota; kingdom Metazoa; phylum Arthropoda; class Insecta; order Hemiptera; family Cicadidae; genus Magicicada; species Magicicada septendecula. The sequence continues at coordinate 1,255,636,741 of CM068367.1, forward strand.
GGGCCACGTCGGTGCTCGTGGGCTGATATTAAAGATATTATCGTGGCGAATAAGTCTCGTGTGCGCCATACGTTTATATATTCTATACGTTAATGATTATACAGCCAGTACAAAGTTATGCGAGTATTAAATTACTTAATCGCACTTATTCAAATTTATTTCACACAATTTACTTACATAAATTTCCCCGGGTAAATAAATTTTCGTACATGAAAACCACGCACTGTACTCGATTCACGAGCGGTTACACGTCAAATGAAAACAAAACATCTTTTGACGTAAAGCACCTAATGCTGTTCTTAAACAACACTGTCGTCGAGCAGTGAACGTGTGTTTGCCATGTGTAAGGCAACAGTTGAATTAACTAACGCACACACACACACACTTAATAATAAATATTGTTTGTTATTTTCCACAATATAATTTTTACGGGTAAATGCTCTATTCGGACTGCTTCCATCGTAATATTTTTGTCGCTTGACGTTTCGATACCTGGAATCTGGAATCGTCCTAAGAAGCTGTGAGTAGTGGTTGAAAGATCCTGTTGTTAAGTCAACAACCGCCACTCACAGCTTCTGACCCGTAAGAAATCACCCATTGCTTACAGGTTTTAAAAAATATATATTTTTTGTTTGTAATTTGTTTTACAATGTTCCAACGTTTTTTATGTTTCATGCAGTTTTTTTTTTGTTCACAGTACTTTAAAAATAATACTGAAACATTGTAATAAAAAAAAATAAAATATATATTATATTAATATATTATAATATTAATATATATTATAATATTATACATTTAATATTTATAAATATTAAATGTATTATATACATCAAGAAACGGACTGTAGCAGAAAGTGATTGAATTATAATATTAATATATATTATAATGTATTTATTATATTATTACATATTATAAATAAAACATAATCTAAATAATATTGTAATATATAAAAAATATATGTGTAAAATAACAAATATTTCACACACACACACACACACACACACACACACACACACACACACACACACACACACACACACACACACACACACACACACTATGTACTTTATTAAATGTAGTTTCATCAAGGAGTTGTAGGCCTATTATGTTTTTATCGTTTCAATTCACCTGATGCACGTTTCATTAAAACAAATCAGTATCATCAGAGGTATGTAAACGAATTCATTTATACATAATACAACTACTTGCAGAAGAAACTATATTTAATACAATACATAATATTATATAATTACTGTAAGAAACTTTCCAATTACATAATTATATATATATATATATATATATATTGTAACATGACATAAGATAGCACCAAAACTCACTAATAATTAACAGAAGAAATGCTGAAAATTGAAAGAAAAATAAACAAAAAATCTATAACCAGAAGATTGATAGCCCAACACTAATAACTAAGTAATGACTAAGACACTGACAAGGACTAAACCCAATAGATTGGATGAGGTGAGAGAAACAAAAAACCAATGATACAACCCAAAATATGACTACAATCAAAACAGCCCAAAATGTAATTAAAATAATATGTAAAATAAATGTACAAAATCAGACAGGGCAATAAATAATGTAAACTATATGAAATATAAATGTAAACTAGATATAACATGTTACTAAAAGAAAAGAAAAAGAAAGATAAATGTAAAACCCCAGATAGGAAGATATGAATAAAAATACCCTGTTAAGTAATAAGTTAGCCAAAAGTAAGTAAAATAAAATCAAACCTAGCAACTATAATTATGAGTACAAAGGTGACAAGTGAAAATAGTAATAAAGAAACTGTTAATGACAGATAGCAACCCAGTGATAATTAGGTAAACACATAAACACTATTTTAAAAAAGGTGAAGTGTAGGACTATATAATTAGAAACTAATAACCACAGACTATGTAAATAATATAGCAAACAAAGTGAGAGTTATTTTGAATAAATAAACACTATGTAAAAAAAAAGGTGAAATGTAAGTTACTATATTGTGAGATACTATTAACAACAAACTATGAATAATATAGCAAACCATGTTAGAGTAGTATATTAGCTAGTAAGTAGGATATAAGACTTGTTGTGTTAATAATTTAAGTAACGTTATAAAGTAATAGTAAACAATAAATACTTAGAAAATAAGATAAAAGTGACATATTAGAGTGGAAACAGGGAGAATGAGACACTATTATTAAAGGAGTTTGTATATGAGTAATACTAATTAGTGTAATGTTAAAAAATTGTTATAAGAGTTTTTGTTAGTAAATGAACAAAATAGTGTTAGTAAGATTAAATGACAAGTTATGTTAAAGTCAGAAAACCAATAATAGTTCAAAAGCTTAGTTTCACGCATGGACCTGTAAAGAAGAATTAATGAATTATATAATATGTGTGATGGTTAAAAGCATCAAATGTTTTTATTAAGTTAGTTTGTTTCTTTAGTAATGTTTAATAAACCAAATAAATAAAATTAATAAATATAAAATATTGTAAAGAGCATAGGATAGAAGTATTATGAAATCTAGGCATTAGGCCTAGCTTTGAGGAACAGAATTTTGTAAATTTCTAGATAAAACAATAGACAAAAATAAATTAAAGTATATAATCTGTTTAGGTATCAAAGTAAAAGTATAAGGTACAAATCTGGCTACATAATATTTAGTTTAAAGATAAATAGCTAAAGAAATATCCAATTGGAAAAATAAGAAATCTGTTATAAATTGACCAAATGTAACCATGTGTGGTATTGAATTAATCTGTAAGAAAAAAGCAAAATCATGGTGCTATTGTATTTAATATTAAAATAGCATAAGAAAGATATAATATTTAAAAGATTTTTATAAATTTTGAACAGAAAAAACGTTAGTTAATATAACAATGTTATAAGTTATTAGCCAATGGGAGTTAGAGTATCATAGAGAGTTGCCATGACAACATAAGCTTGTTACATGTTTAAGCGTTGAAAATTTATTATTCCATTATTGACTATCATAGAGGGTGGATGTATGTAGCCCATGAAGATAAATAAGTAAAGAAATCAATAGATTAAGAAGACACCAGCAATAATCCTAAATTAACTAATGATGAGATGTCTACTAATTCAACACATTATATAATAAATATTATCTAAAAAACTTGGATGAAGAAGAACTAATTCAGAAACAACCACCTACAGAAGGAAGAATAGAAGAAAACCGAACGAAACCTTGGAATCTACATTAACCAGCAATACTGATGGAATCTGAACACCAGAATTGGATCTTTTGAACCTGGATTTCACTAAACCATACAAGAAGGAACCAGCAGAAGTGTTCCAGAAGAAGAGGATTGCCCAAGAGAAGCTGAATTAAAGGAGTGTTGAGTATATTTTAAATGTTTCACCGGAATTAAAACTCTAATTAATCCACATTAACTGAACAAATTTATTTCACTTCACCAACCACTCAAATAACTTTTTGGAACTGATTTCTATTTAATAATCACCTCTGATAGAACAAATATATCCCTGAATTTTGAATTTAAATTAATTTGTTTTAAAAAACGCGAACTTGCTAAGTAAGAAATTAACCTATTGAGCACTAGTTCCCATAGCGTTAACATATTTTCAATACTTAAACATATCACATGTTATGTATTAGTTATAAGGTATATTATAAGGTTTTGTCCATTTATTAGTCTGTAAACCAATATTTTCTGTAGTCCAAAGAACTTTTCCCTGAGATATTTAAAATAAACAAACGAAGCAACATACGCCATTACTAAGCATCTACACACAGACTGAGCGAGCAGAACATAGAGCCAACTGCGTAAAAAGTAAACATGCCGGCGCAATTGTAATTGACCAAATTATACGAAATTGTTAATAAATCTTCGTACCTATTCTCAACTGTACGTTTGATTTATTCAAAAGATTAATATAAAAGTTTGGGGTAAATAGAAAATTAAAATACATTAGTTGACGAAGTCGATTTCGCCAAGCAGTGTTGACCAATCAGGCGGCGAGGCGGAGAATTCAAATTGAACGGCGGACTGAGTGAGCCGACGGTCGACTTTCGTAAGTATTTATAAGAAGTAATAAACGAACCGTTATAATTTAACGACCAACAAAGTAAGTACTTTAAATTAAAGCAAACAAAGGGTTCTATTACAATATGAACAATAAGAGTGTTTACGTTTGCGATCAACAGACAGCCTGTAAACAACATAACACCATTATCCAAGTGGACTAAATGAGTACGAACTAACACAACTTTTCCTGTTAGTTAAATTACAGGATTCAGTTCGCCGCACGTTCGCTAATAATAACATTGTAACAATAACAAACAATTTAATCTCGTATATGCAGTATAGTTGTGTAAAGAAATTAACCTAACATTTCATATGAACTACCACAGAGAAACTATGAGAGGGAAATACGTTTTCACATTTTACGTAATTTTCCAATTTTTCACATTTTCCAAAGAAAGGCCAAACGCTTATCCAAGCGTTCTAAAATAGATGATACGCTAACAAAGTAGAACAAAGATGTGGAGACAGAAAGTGTCGACACGGACAGCTTGTTGTAAGCTTGGTTCGTTTTAAAGAACCAAAAAATACCGAACACTTAAAATACAAAGTATCTGACTTGTAGGTTTTGCAGCCGGAACTTGTACCTGTTTGTTACGAAACAGATAATAACTAGTACACAAAGCACTGACAGACCTATAGAAAAATCAATGTTAGGCATTTCACCAGGAGGTAAGAAGAAAAAGGAATGGATTTCATGTACAGAAGGTATTAGAATAACGCCGACACTGAGAACAGAATCGAAAACCTGAACTGGAAATCCACAGAAAACCCACAGCACGGACTGAACAAACGAGAGCCGTCACAGATAGAGACGTGTTAAAAGGCAAGTCTACTTTGGCGAATTCACCATGACGTCCACTTTATAGATACCAAACATACACACTGTCAGTTAAGCGACGCTGTCATTCGTCTATTATTGGCACACATTAGGAACTCTAAAACTTGCCAGAGTTTAATACAACTCCTTCTCTCCTCTGTCTTTTTATCCTGGTAAGTTCCAACACCCGTTTATAGAACTCTCTATGCTGGGCCAACTCCAATACCGTATTTCTTCATATCGGGAATGACTTCCTCCAGCTTATTTATTCGAGATCTAACACAACACACACAGGATTAACAGCTTTAGGAGTCTTGTTAAATACGATTTGCTACCTCACAGATGCCTTCTTAAAATGATTTAATAACCCAACTTTCATCAGCATTCTACGTCATGTGAAAACATTCGTCTGTATCCCATCACCCAATTCGACACTTTATAATACGTCTGTAGACCCACGATTCGAAGATTTCAATTTTTTACGATCTAATACCTCATGACCAAATTTGTAGATACACAGTGGTTACTGGTAATATCAAAGTTTGAAGCAGCGTTATAGTGACTGCGTTTACGACGGTGTGAACTTTCCATGTGTTTGTTAATTTTGTCTCTGTCATTCTGGCTATAGATGACCTTTAAATTTCATCCCTGTTGATCCTCCCTCCCTTTTCATCCTTTCACTCTCCCTGTTGATATCAGTGAACGTAAACAAAAAAATTAAAACAACCATTCTTGACATAAATTGGTCTTAAGAAACAGCGTCTCTCATTAACACCTTATATCAATAATGATACTGATTAATAAAGGAAACACTTGATTAAAGGTAGTAATAGACGACACAAAATACACAATGGGCCATAAATCGCTTGACACTACAAGATATCCTTAGTTTAGTAGTGGCCATCAAATAGAGAATGGTGAAAATTTTTTTGAGGATTACAAAATTGAGACGCAATTTTGAAACATCTGTGTCAGTGTTTCGACAAATTTTATTGTCGAGTTATTAATAAAAATTGTCGACAAATTTTATACTAATACATAAATAATTAGTAGTCCTACACTTAAACGAGCTCTCTCTCTCTCTCCCTCTCTCTCTCTGCGCGCGCGTGTTAAGAATAATAGTAGCTGTTGCAACTACATTATAAATTTTATATTAATAAGATATAATATTCCATACATCGTAATGTTCATGAACGAGCGAAGCGAGTTCTCAGTTTCAACTCGACCATTTGGCATTTGACTGTCTGTCTATCTATCTATCTGGGGTATGTCACACGATAACTTTTGAACGCATCAACCGTTTTTCGTAAAACTTGGAATGCGTTTTTACTTTTACCCTACAAAACCCTATTGTTTTTTAGATTAATCCAGAAAAAAATAGGGACACGGGAGGCAAAAATTTGAGTGAGTTAAAATTGTCAAAAAAACCGCAAAAGCCCATGTGGAGTTCCAAATTAAAGGAAATTTTAACCACAATCTGAATGTAGTGTTTACTTTTCAAAATTTCCGAATTTCTGGACGTCAGAGCTCAAAAAGTAGGTGAAAATTCGTATGATATCGCCAAATTCATGTGGCGTATCAAATTAAAAGACATTTTAACTAAAATCCGAATGTATTAATTTTTGGAAATTTCAAAATTTTGGAACACCAAGATCCCAAAAAGTGGGGCAAAAGTTTGATAAAATTGCAATTCCATGTGGGACATCAAATTAAAAAGAATTCTAAAATCAGAATACAGTTTACAATCTTTGAAATTTTAAAAAGTTTTAACGTCGGGGTCAAATTTGGATCAAATCTGAACAAAAATTGCACAAACCCGTTTGTTGGAATTTTTAGCGTTTATTGTGTGATTGCTCTACAAATAAAGAAGAAAGTAAGTTTGTTATTTTACTAAACAAAAAGTACTAAGATAATTTTTAATTATTTCTCTGATAATTGAAAAATTATCTAATATCAAAATATATCCAATAATAAATGGACGTCGTTTAAAATAGTGAGCGAGTTCAGCAATTCTGGAACCATAGGCGTACTGGTTACACATGTATTAATTATTGCTGTATTACCTGTATACAGGACGCGACGATGAAAATAAACTTTACCGAAACGTCGACTGAACATTTTAAAACTGTCTGAAGTCAACGACTGAATCCGAGCGACTTATGGCCCACTCTGTCCAATAAATAACGATTCTGTTTGTTACGCGAAATTGTTCGGTGACATTAAACAAAAAAAAAAAAAAAATACACCGGCGCGGCGCTTCGACACGATCGTCAAATCGACGACAAAGCGTTAATGATAACGAATGACAACAAACCAAACGACAGCTACTGCTCCCGCCGGAATTCACATATTGCTCCGCTGTCGCCACTCATATTGTCCTACACCGACATTACGTATTAGACGGAGAGATAGAGGCCTTTTATTTTTTTTACTACGTCGATGGGATAATTTTGTCCCAAAATGTTCTATGACCTATATCGATCATAAATAACTGATGGCGGAAAGCGTTTCGGAAAATTAAAATGGGGGCAAGCGGTGAAAGTCGGAAAATTTTTAAGGTTTTTAAATCACTCGGTATATGGCTGAAAATTTACAAGTAAGCACCAAATGTCGTTCTTATGCCCCATGCAAAGTAGCGGAAACAAGAGTAGAGTATAAATGGCCGGCGGAAAGCGTCAAAGTTAGGAACATTTTCAGAAAACTTAAAGCACAAGGTATATGTCCGCCAATTTGTGTATGCAATGTTTATAAATGTATAAGCTTTTGTGCAAAAGGGCGGAAAAAAATTCTGTAGTTTTCCCTTTGAAAATCTCGATCAAAAGTGCCTTGAGCGTTGCGCTTTTTTCAACGATCGCGATTCCGTCTTATTAGTTTGCCAGTAAAAATGTTCAGGATATGTCCGCCACTGAAGATACGCGGTTATTGCACAACTCTTAGTCTGTTTGCTAAAAGGCGGACACCAGAATGGAAGAAAAATGTTTAAAAAAATAAATTATAATAATTCTAAAAAATATTATAAAAATTAATAATGCAAACATTAGCTTTATATAAATAATTTATAAGATATCAATACTTTTTAATGAAAATTCACTATGATATGAAAAGGTTGTATTAGTATCTCATTACAATTTCATAAAATTATTTGTATCTAACGAAACTGCTGACAATTCGGCACTGAAAAGAATCTGCGGCAGGTGTTTGTGGTCTCTCTAACTACCTGAACAGCAGTTTCCGTGCAGCGTGCACACCCCTAGTGGAGCATAGGTCACAGAAATTTTCATCAGAAAGTATTGATTTTGCACTCAAAAATGTATGTTCTCGCTAAACAAAAATGGAATCTGAAAGTGTTAAACTTAAAGATAGAGTGCCGAATGACGAGGTTTTCGAAGACAGTGGATGAAAGAAAGCTTCTGATTAAAATCACTGCGGAAAGAACAAACATTGTGGTTGGTCACCAGCTACGCCATTACCACCACCCAGATAACTGGATCACCCCTGAACGAATGAATGACTGAGGGGGGTGTAGTGGGAAGCCCAACACGAGTATATGGATGAGATAAAAGGCAGTAGAAGGTATGTGATGATCACAAAGTCTTTGAAGGGAAGAAACTGTAACCCCACCAACCTCTTGGTTGAGGAGAAGAAGAAGAGGACTTTACTTAAACAGTACAACACCTTCCATTTTGCTCACTTCAAGGCTGTATTGATCTCTTAAGATTATTTAAAGAATTTCGTAAAGATATGAACGACACCATTTTTCAGTAAAATTAAAGATACATATTCCACAAAAAGTAAATTATTAACAGCGATGAATAATTATTGTAGTCCCAATTTTTCATAGTAGCCCGGTAACCTTAACATATAACAGTAGGCCTATTGATACGAGCCGCGAAAGCCTTCGACATTATACGGCAAATCACTGATTACATCTGTTCACATCAAACAGACTAAAATTCCTACATAATTAATAAAAAGTATTATACAAGATCTTGAAAGATTTTATTATTGTTATCGGTTTTTAATTTTATTCTACTGACGTAAATGTTTTTTCCACATAAAATATAAATATGAAAAGTCCCAATTCTGTAAATATTGGAGCGCAATGCCTATATTTAATTTAATGTTGTTATGTTTTCTCTTAAATGTTGTGTCTAGCAATGATGCTCTTTGCTATCCTATCCAGTTCTATTCTTCTGGTGTGGTCATAAAAAAACACTCCTTAATCGTGGTCGAGATTTTCTCAAACTTTTCATACAACTCTTGGTTTGGTCTCGAATAAAAAATTTAACTAATTTGCTCAGACTTTTCTTGGTCCCATGATCCTGCCTAAAAATTTCCTTTCTTTCCTTTCCATTTCCGAGAGACCTTCACTAGCTATGTTTCTGTCGCATACAAGCGTTGCGGCTTGACTACCGTAGTGTCTGAATCTTTTTCTCCTTCTCCTTTTCAAGGATTAGGTTATATACACCTGTTCCGGCACCCATCTCATCTTAGGACAACCCACGTCTCTTCTACCAGTGGGTTTATAGTTCAGTGCCGCTTTCGGCAATCGATCCTCTGTCATCCTTTCCAGATGATCCCACCATTGTCTTCTGTAAATTGAAGTAATTTCATTTGTGTCCTTTACTTCGAGTTCTGCTCTGATATCCTCATTCATTATTCTGTCTTGGAATGTAAGTATAATTTAAAGTATTTCGAAGAAAAAGCATTTCATCGCTCTGAATCTTGCAGCATTCCTTTTTTGTTATAATCCACGCCTCACTCGCATAAATCAATGTGGGTATTGCAATTGTCTTATAAAATTTAATCCTTGTGCTGTGTATTGGTACACCAGACTTCTATGAATCGTACCATAAATATTTCTAAATGTATTTATCTTCTCTCTTATATCATATTCAGATTCATAACTTACTGCACAGCCGAGATATTTGAAACGGCTCACTTGTTCTAAAGTTCTGTAGTTTATAACTATCTTTGTCCTCACCGGATATGTACCTGTAAAGGCCATGGTTTTGGTCTTTCTTACTGAAATTGTCACCGAGTACTCTCTTGTCACTTCTTTTAATTGAAACATAGCTCTTTGTAAATCATTCTCATTTTCTTGAATAAGAACTATGTCATCCGCATACAGCAGGGAACCCGTACAAGTTGATTTGTTAAGCTGTTCCCGAAGTCACTCTGGATTTCCATGCTCTCAACATGTCGTCAATGTATATATTAAACAAGGTTGGGGAAACACAGCATCCCTGCCTAACTCCCTTATTTATTGGAATGTCACCTGAGAGCCTACCATTCAGATCCAGGACTACAGATGTAATTTTGTAAAGAATCTTAACTGAATTTATTCAATTCTGTAGATATCCTCTTCTATCCCTAATATTCCATAACTTTTGACGGTCTACATTATCAAATGGTTTTTCCAGATCAACAAAAGCGATATGAGTTTCGTGCTTACACTCCTGCCTTTTCTCTATTATCTGTAGTAATGCAAACAATGCATCCACAGTCGACGTACCTTTTCTAAAACACATTTGCTCTTCAAGAACTAATGCATCTGTAATGACTCTTAATCTCTGATAGAGAACTCTTGTATATATTTTGTACGCTGAGTCCACCAAGCTTATTTCTCTGTAATTATTTGCATCTGTTCTATCTCCTTTTTTATATAACGATATCACTTTTGGCCGCCAACATTCTTTCGGAATTTTTAGTGTTTGAATTTGGAACTATATTATAACATACACTGTGTTATTGTAAATGTTTCGCTACGCCGTAGCGGTGTGATGTGTTCATTTCCTGAAGAAAAAGGGTCCCATTCCTTCCCGAGACGTCCCCAATGGAGGGAAAATTATGTTTCTGAGACGATATTAATACAAATAAAACTACAACAATACTACGCACAATTTGCAGGACAGGCAGTTTTACATTACGTTATATTCTGGTAACTTCTTTATCAAATGTTAGGTAAACAACTCGTGTACATAAATGAAATGAAGAAAACGACGCACTAAAAAAAAAGGACAAATAAATGCGTCACTAAATTTATTAAAAATTAGTAATGTCGCTTGTAATTAACAAAACATGCACGATGTACTAGCGATAACGCGTGTACACAGCTCAGGTAAAAAATAAAGTGCACCACATAAACATTAACATGAGAGTTTTCATACTCTTTACTTCAGCTGTACTCTGTACGACAAATAGCTACTATAATCTCTGCGATACATTATCTCAGTCGTAAACGCTGCGAGTCACAAACACAGCAGGCATTTTCTTCCTTCTTTCATGTTATCATTCCATTTACTTTCCCATTTAGTCTCTCGCGCGCGCGCTCTCTCTCTCCCTCTCTTTCTCTACCTCCCTCTGTTTCCAATCTCCTCCGAACACGCGGATGCGCCCTCATGTACACGCATTATCTTTCTTACCTCAAACTACCATCACTTTCTGTTTAAGTGTCACGCTTTAGTCTGAATACATCTCTGTACATGCCTTTGGTAGGGATTATAGATGCTGCACAGTTTGGAAATGAGAAGCGATGGCTCAATCTATTAGAACAATTCAATTAGTTCCTCATACGTACATCTATTACTGTACAACTTGTACAAAAATATCAATTTCATAAAATTCATGGTTCTCAGGTTTCTTTTTTATATCTCAGTCTTTATAACTCGCCGTCTTATGTCTTATATGAATCGAGAAGTCTCTGTTTTCAAAACTGGCAAGAGGAAAACTTAAAAGGTAACTCTAAACAAAATAAATTGAGAACTCCCTTAACAATTTTCCCAGTTTCTTCATGTTTATATTCATAACTTTCTACGTTTCTGTATCGAAATCCTAATTTATATAAAAAGAGAAGATAGAAAAATGAAAAAGGGACGGATCAAAAACAAGTGGGCGGACCAGGTCAACTACGACAGGGAACGAACGTAATACCGGTAGAAAAATGTAGCAGAGTTCAAAGAGATACGTTCTTTATCACGAATATGTATATTATTTTACTGCTTCTTATTTTATTTTTTCTTATAAAGAAACGGCACAAACTGTGTTTCCCACGTATTTATACTTAGTTTTTTCCCCTTTGAACGAAACACCGTACCGTAACCAGGAACTGTAGATAAAATTACGTTAATTCAATTACATTTAAATACTGTATGAAATATTATATTTTGTCACTAGAACTTTCATCACAACAGATATTTCCCATCACTGTATCATCTTTAACGAAACGTTTCGCCTCCTAAAACACTTCCAACCATCATCTCGTATAAGTTTACACGAACATAAGAGTTTTATTGCATTCCATGTAAAAAATCCAAAGTACCAGTTAGTCAATCAACGTTCTTACACGACACAGTTTATTAAAATTAAAATACACATATAAATAAAAAAGTCACAACAAACGACAAATTGGCAGATCATATAAACGCGTATGACAGGAGACACTGCGGACAACAAGAACATCGTCAACAGTAATAAAAGGAACGTTACATGTCAATAGACACCCAATGTCTATCTTCGATTAATTAAGTGTTGCCCTAGTATTTTTTAGTTTCGTACTTTTACCACCTTTTTAATCTTAATACTTTTGATTCTTTAATATTTTATTTCCAGTTTAATACGTTTTTATGTACTCGACTAAAGTCTTATAAGATAATTGCTCTGCTAGTGTTGTATGGTTCTAAAATTTGGGTTCCGGTAAAGAAACATCTGAGTAGGATACACGCATCGGAGATGAGATTATTGCGACCTCCTCAAGACTGCACACGAAGAGATAGATCCTACAATGAAGACATACCTAAAGACTTGAAAACTTTTAGTATCGAAGATCGCATTGCCGAAAACAAAGTTATATGGACTGTTCATTTGAATAGGATGCCGGATAGAAGTTTTGGATAGGATATTACCTACGGAAGTTTCGAGAAGTGGATACTCATTTGGGACCGGAACAGGCGATTCGCCTCTTCCCTGAAGAAAGAAAAAGATTTTTTAATTTTTATATTAACTACTTGACGATTATTTTTTATTCGAAATACTTTGGTTTCGTTGATACATTTTAGCTACATTTTTATCACTTAATAAGGAAAGAGTCATAAATTTCAATGGGTGTCAAATTTAAATGTTTTGGAACTTTCCTTGACAACCAAATACGTATTTTGAAAGTACGCAAAAAATTACAAGCTGGGTGGAACAAATGACAATTACAGGCACACAAATTTGAAAACATGCACGAAATCATTTACGAATACACAAATGAGACTTAATGAAACAGTAATTTTTCCGGTGGTGAGACTGAAATATTTGAGACGACAATAGTACAGCAATACACTGATAAAGGGAGATTGAGGAAGTAGCGTGTAGACGATTATGTAAAAATTAAATAAAGAAGACGCTATGAAGTACATTACAGCACACACAGGTCCTAAAACCTATACAAACATGATGAAAATCTAATTTTAAGAAACAGCAAAATGGAACAGAGGCGTAGGGACAGATTTATTCGCAGAGGGATAACAAAGGCCAAAGCAAGGCTCCCGACCAAACGGGAGGGTTAAGTATTCGGAGACTTGGAAGGTTACGAACGTGACAAGGTTGAACGTGAGAATGATAGGTAAGAAGGAATCGAGATAAGTGGCTAAGAGACAACAAAGCAATGCGAGCCTGCGATGGAAATGGAATAGTGATTGAAGTGACTCATGACGCCTCGCCTGTCTTCATTGAGTCAGAAGAATATAATCTCGCACGTAGTGTAAAACCGACCACGTCATTTCTACACATACTTGCTTGCATACCTATCTGTCATGTTTGATTATCCCGGGTATTTTAAAAGTCTCCTTCAACTTCACATCTCCCAGTTTGAGGGTAGTACGTAGTAGAATGATACAGCGATAATTCCCGGGTTTCTTTTCATCCCCTTTCTTATCTATTGGGATGAGAATAGTCGTTCTCCAATCATCCGGTATTCGTTCTTCTTCTACAGTCTTGTTCAGGTGGTTTAAATATTTGTTCGTGGAGTTTTTTCCTCACTACTTCAGTAATCCATTACTAATTTTATCTCCTCCCCATGATATCCTGTTTTTTAACGCCTTTACGTCTTCTTCAGTTTCAACTGTTGCAATGATTACTTCTACACTGTCTGCTAATCCATCTAATCGGACCTGGTTTCCTTCGTCTCCATTGCAGAACAAATGCATGTATCCACTGTTGAATCAACATTTTTTCTGTTTCAATCAATTACCTTTTTTATTTATTTTCATTTCTTATAGTCCCCTTTGAAAATCCAGGTCCAGATTCAGGTCCTTTGTTCTAGGTCTGTTGTACATTTTTTCCCAGTAGTTTTATGGTTTTAATTTTTGAGTTAACCTCATTTCTAATTTCGTTACATTGTTAATAAGCCTCCTGAGTTCTAATTTTTCTATAAGTAAAAATCAGAGAGAGTATAAGTGAGAGATGTTTCTCTTTTCCCCTGCACCAGTAGTTTAACCTCCTAGCAAAATCAGGGTTTACAGACCTCGCAAAACCAGGCTTTCTGTTACAACAGTTTATTCTAATATTCACTTTGCACGACCTCTGTTAACTACTCATTTTACAGAATCTGTGTCATCTCCAATTAGTACTCCCAAAAAACTTCCTTATTCCTTTCGTTCACTTCAAATCAAACTCGAAAGGGTTACCCTACCTAAAATCCCAACAAGATTAGTTCATTCTCAACTTCATTTCCCGAAAGCCCTCTTCATTATAAGGCTGATCATATGCCCAATGTGTACGTTAACAACAATTGCGAAGGCAAAAGGTAATGAAGACGCCCATTCTTGCGTTATCCGTTTACTTACCTGACTACCCACTCCAAATACAGTACTTACACCTTATTTACAAGCTCTGACTTCACAGTCTTCATATAAACATCATCTTTATATCCCTGAAGTCTACTCGGTTGTCTAAATACTTAATTTTATAAATATAAATTTGCTGTAATGTTCTGCATACAAATTATTGACATTCGGCGACTTCACTGGGTTTTCAGCTAATAAACAATGACTACGGAATTATTGGTTCACATTACAAATAATTTGTCGCTATTCTGCGTTGTACCGGCAGCCCGATTAAAATAAAACCCTCGTCACACACACACACACACACACACACACACACACACACACACACACACACACACACACACACACACACACACACACACACACACACACACACACACACACACACACACACACAGAGCAAAAAAGGCGATAGGCGTTGTCGACAATATTGTTATTCGTCAGCAAACATACGCTTTCATCAATCCGCTTACATTTAAACGGTCAATTTAACGACCAATCGTTTTCACGCGCCAACCTGGACGGTAAATCGGTAACAAACTTTCTACACACAGTCGTCAACATCAAAGGGTCAAAAGCTAATGGAATTTCATTACCGAACGGGGCGACATGCCTTTTCTCCACCGAGACATACTGCTAAACACAAAAACGATCCTGACATGTCTCTACTGAGATTGGTTCAATCCAGACTGTTGCAATCTGTGGTTTAATCTACACAAAGGTTCTTATGCACAACCCCCTCCCCCTCCCGTTCACTACCATCAATTCTGTTTACGGCTCGCTGCCAATTTAACGCCCCCGCTTTTATCTCTATCTTGCTCCGTATGAGCGTGTGCTTCAGTACGCCCCACAACACACACACAAATATTTCTGCTAGGTTGGTTGTTTTTCGTCCTTTTGTTTTGGCTCTTATTAAAAGGACTGGGGTATGTGTTTCGGACCCTAGAAGATCTGACGCAACCGTTTTAGCTCTGAAAAGTGGCGATGCGACGTTGTAATAATTTCCCCCGCTATCTTCAGACTCTGCTATCTTACGTCTCCTGAGGAAACATCCTGCAGAGCCTGACAACGTTAATTTAGCTCCGATGGTAAGAAATTTTGTTCAGAAAAGCGTACACAAGAAGATAACTCTTTATAAATGAATAATTACTTGTTGCGATAATTCAACATAACTTCACAAAACTTGGGTTAGACTTTAACACACCAGCGCGCGCGCGCACACACACATTTCTGACTGATTCTGCATCATCTTATTAAAACGTTGTTCTTCATATATTATTAAATAGAATATATTACCGAATGTTTGTTTACATAATCACCTACTTGACGGTTGTAGCTAGTTTCACTGATCAGCTGACTACATAAACAAACAGACAAACAAGAAATGAGGTATTTAAATACAAATACAAAACGAATATTAGTTAATACATTTTTTTTCTCTGATGATAGAGAACACGTACTGCCGCTCACACTGTCCAAACCTTTGAAACCCTTGAGCAATCGCGTTTCGAGGTGTTGGAGCATCCTGCTTACAGCCCCGATCTCTCCCCGTCGGATTACTATGTCTTTGGACAACTTAAAGATGCCTTAAGAAGATGTCGATTCTCCAGAGACCAAAACGTGAAGGAAGCTGTGCGTACGTGGCTTGCTGCCCAGCCAAAAACTTTTTTTCTGAGGGCATCAGGAAGCTTCTGCAACGATGGGCATGGACCAAGTGTATTAAAAAGCAAGGGGACTATGTTGAAAAATAAGCTAACTGTCATATTTGTACTGTTGTTATAATAAATTATAAAAATTGTTTGCGGATACTTATTGACTTACCGTTGTATGTACTAATAAATCTTGATTCTAATATACTAATACTGTATAAGTATACAGTACTAATGTACTTGATACGTATACAATTAATACTATTATTAATGATATTTGTTTTATTATTAACAACATATAAGTCCATACAGAGAACTGTACCAATTAAACAATTGTCACCGTTATCATCACTCATTTATCATAGACAGTACAAGCATTAAACCCATTTGTGGATCGTTACGATGCATTAGTGCACACAGACAGTCGATTAATAACTAATAATACCGTGTTAAGAATATAATTAATGTTCGTACAATAACTATTTCAACTGTAAACACAGTTCTTTGTAAGCGTTAAAACGTTGTACTGACGGACAAGCAACTTTTACTAAAAAAAAAAATAATGGAAACAACTTTCAAATTTAATATACAGTAATATTGGTATATGTACACAGTACAAAGAGACAACCGTGGTATGCGAATAATTTTACAAACGACATACGTACTCGCACGCGCGCGCCGGCGAACATCCTCCCGCTGTTCACGCATCCCACTTCTGACGAGACGCGCTATGACGAATAATAAACGCGTGAGCCGAATAACAAGTAGGCCTACCACTTACATTTTGTGAAATAATGTTATTCAATTTTAGGAATATTTCGTTGTATACAATGAAGTTTATGGTACGAAATAACGACAACAACGACGTAGAATATTATCCTTCTTTGTCGTATTCCTCTTTCAATGTTCTCAGTTTTTATCTATAAACTATGTAATTCCGGATATCGATGTTAATTTTACCAGCTGCGAAACATTAAACCGACTGTCTCATCTATCCACCTTTATAACTATCTATTTCTTTATGCACTCATCAATTTTCCTGTATACGTATCCATTTATGTACCTCTCTATATACGATCTCTTTCTGAAATATCCATTGTCAATTATCCACTGACAACTAATTTTTGAACATACTGTAGTCTATGGTGCAAACCTTAAAAAAAGCAATACGCATTGTGCTTATAAACAACAGTGTTGACAAGCGTAACGCCATTATTGTAATGTGGTCGATACACTGTCGACACTCACAGACACTACTCCCCCCTCACACACACACTCGCACGAAGCAATGAGCTGTATCTGTCAGTAAGTTAATCGGGCGCGTGCGTGTGATCGTTTGACAATGAAAACGCCGTCAGAGCTGTGGGGATGCGCGTTTGAGACACCTCCTTGTTTTACAAGTTCCGAGCTAATTAACAATGAAACAGACAATACATCTCTTTATTTTTAAATCGCTGAAACAGTTAACTTCAGCTATCAAAGCAACTTTTATAAACTTTAATCATCCTTTTAGCTACGCGTATGTACCCGCGTTGTTGACACAGTCCTTGTATAATTTAAACAAAGACTTACACCGATAGCAAAATACCGACGGCAAGACGCAGGTCGGCTTCACTGAAAGTGATAAGCTGCAGTTACTGAATAATACACTGTCACCGTACTGCACGCACAAGAGCACGTATTATGCTGAACTGATATTATTCATTAGTCACAACTAAAGAATAAACAAGTGGAAGTGGGGTTAAAACACCGCGCACAAGAAATATCATTCCCATTAGACCCAATACTTTTTTCTAAGGGTTTCACAGACTATAGACGACTTATTCCTCTTCTTGCAACTCCAGCCCACAAACTGACGTCAGGCAGTATCATTTACCATCTTAAACCAATTTCTCTCTTCATCCAATAACTTTTTCTTGCCCTTCTCTAAAATGCCACAGTAATATGACGTTGTGTCAAATTAAGGTCTCCTAAGTAGCCGGGTCTTTCCAATTAAAGCAAACGCGTTCTCAGACGTTAGTATAGCATTTCATCATTACACGCATGTACACATTATAAAATTTATTAATTTATCATGTTTTTCTCTATCCTTCTACGAAGTCCTCTCCATTTTCTTCCAGCACCTCCTCCAAAGGCACTAATCGTTTCTATTTTCCAGTGACTCCTATTCAGTCATATAGGGCCACTCTATACGTAAAAGAATTTATGAGACGTTTCTTTCTTTGGATACATTGTTTCTTGATCTCGCTCGTAAGTTTTCGTGGTTTTCATTGTAAACAACACCACCTTTCGGTTTGACCCGCGTAATTTCACTTTCCTTTAAACCAAACGAGGCATCCTCAGCGGCTCGAATACCCTCAATGCCTCGTATAAGTGTGGACGAAATGTTTGGTTTAAAGAAAAATAAGATGGCGTGTGTGGAACCGGAATAAGTGGTGTCGTTAACAATGTTTCCTCATGTATGCATCATCGTCCATTACGTTTGCCAGAACTATCCCAAATTAAATATCTTCGGTGAATCTTCCATCAATTGCGTGTGTTATTTAGGTATTTGTAACACTTTTTGAACTGTTTCCATGGGTGGCTCTAGTGTCCTGATTTCAGGAGGTGGCTGTGGGTCCTTACCCAGAAAATATTTCAAAAATTAGAAGAAAGTAGAAACCTAGAAACACTATTTAATCTTCAAAAACTACTAACGGTTCCGGTTCCAGGCTACAACTCACTTATTTTCATTAAAAACGAACCTTCAAAAATACTTCAGCGCCTTAGCCCATAGATGCGCCTCCTTATCTCTTATCTCCATTACCCCTTTATCACTCCCGTTTTGTTCCGATCACCTTCAGGGTAAACCCAATAAAGCCTATTTTTTTATAAAATCTGTGCATATCTTCCAGCTTCACCAAATTTTCCTTCAATACTGCTTGCTTTAATACCGCGTAACGAGTGAATACAGACTTTACTAGACTGCTGTACGTTATGTAAAAACCTTATCTACCACTGCCATTCCATTTGCTGCATTGTATCACTTTCACACTGAAAACGAAAGCGGACGTTTTAACCTCTTCTTTTTTACGGCTACGATAAGCAAGAAGTATGTTTTACAAGATACACATAACACACTAGCGCGCTAAGAACAGTAAAAAAAACACAAACAAAATAATCCGACAGAACATATTTCACTGTACACATTGTAAAGCACTACAAAACAAACTCTTACTGACTAAAAGTCTTCTCATTCTTAACTTATCCACGTCAAACGCGGTATATCGTCTTGCCATCTACAACCTCCATCTGTGATTCAACTATGGTTGAACCGTCGTCCGCTAACGTACAAAATACAAAAACAGTTTGAAATTAAAAGACATGAAATGTCTATTAGCGGGGAGTATACCTGAAAAGCAATCTTTTGTATCATCTTAATATAAATAAAAGTCATTGTATCTATGTATGTATGTATGTTCCACATCTCCTCCTAAACCACTGGACCGATTTCAACTAAACTTGGCACAAATATTTTACGCAACGGGAGAGCCAACATAGGATAGGTGTTTTTTCGATACGATCCTTCGGGGGGGTCCTTTTGGGTCTTTCACATCTCCTAAATCACTGGACCGATTTCAACCAAACTTGGCACAAATATTTTACGCAACGGGAGAACCAACATAGGACAGGTGTTTTTTCGATTCGATCCTCTGCGGGGTCCTTTGGGTCTTAAAAAAACTATTAGATCTGGTTACCATGGCAACCCAATAGAATAGATTCTGGTTGCCATAGCATCGGTGGAAGTCTCCCGCGTAGGAAATAGCGCGAGAGTCGTCCGACAGGCCTTCCCCGGAGTCCGTCCACGGAACCCGGGGAGTCTTAGGTCGGATCTCGCGAAAGACGGCCGGCCCAGAGTCCCAGCTCCTCGCCCGGCATGTCGACGGCTTTCCCGGGCTTCGGAAAACCTTCCGTACCCCGGGGAGGTCTCTGACCAAGTCCTAGCGCGGGAGTTCGACCGGCCTGGATGCCGGAATAAGCAGGTGTCCCGGCATACGTGGAAGCCTCCCGCGTTGGGACTAGCGTGGGAGTCGTCCGACGGGCCTTCTCCGGGGTCCGTCCACGGAACCCGGGGAGTCTTAGGTCGGATCCCGCGAAAGACGGCGGGGCCAGAGTCCACGGTTCTTATAAATAAAGATATAGGTTATGATATCGAAGGTGATGTATGCATCTTAAGAAACTTCTTAATAGTGCGTGAATTCAGAGTTGTTTCAGTTTGAATTTAAAAGTGGATAAGTTAAGATCGAAGTAAGTTATAAGCGATTATAAAAAACGTTCTGATAGCGAATGTATTCAGATCGTAGTGTTCAGACAATATAAATGCGCTTGCTTCAGTTTGAATTTAAAAATTGATAAGCTGAAATCTATAGAGGTATTGTATTGTTAGAATAAGTTTAAGAGACACTAATTTAACAAATACCTTATTTCAACATTAACACAATGATTTATCAAACGACTGTTAAATACGCAGCGCGTGCAAGTACTGTAGACATTTTATTGAAAACTAATTTAGCTGTTCGCCCTCTCCCAGAGTTAGAAATCGAGCAGGAGCATCACGCGCAACAGAATTCTTCTCCTGATATAAGAATAAAGTTTATGACATGTTCTTAAACAAGTGCGCTACAGAGAATTCCTCCAGTGAGAATGCGAACGTAACAATATAAGGAAGATTATACAATATAGAAGTAATATAACGTTAGAACAAGAATACGTGCCTATGAATAAATTATGAACCCGAGCAACGCTGGGTAAATCGGCTAGTAAATTTTAAATCTCATTTTTCTTGTCATCAATTATTAACTTTTTAAACATAAGAAGTCTTATATATCATTTTTTGTATTGCTAAACGTTTTAATTTTGTCTGTTGACAACAATGCATTTCGGTCTAAAGTTTTTACAGTTGAAGAAGATTCTAAAACAATTGACAACGTACTTACTGTTTATATCTTATGTAATAATTATTAAAGTGTTCTAAATTTTATAATAATTAAAAAAACCAATGACAGGTAGGCCTACTAAACGGCAGTTTTTTAATTTTTTATTTATTTTTTATTTTTACTTTCTAAACCTAGTAAAACGTTTATCTTCCTCGCTACCGTCCAGACCAAAATCTCGGATATTCAAGCGGTGTGTTATTTCGCAGTTTCGAATTTAACCAACTCTACTTCCTACAGTCTACAATCTGTTTTCAACATTACTTACAACGGACGAGTACACTGGGTTAATACGCAGAAACCTTACCAACGACCTCATGAGATAAGGGTCAACGGGGTTCTGTACAATCAAATGAAATTTCATGATTGTACAGATCGCGGACGAGAGGGCGAGATTCCGCCAGAAATGCTTGTTTGTTAACTGGAGCGCGAACGTGCTCCTCGCACCACTTCGACCGTCAGCAGGACGCTAAGTAAAGTCGCCGAAGCGTCACTTTTTACAGTATTCATATCGTAGTAGTTTCTATTTCATCTTTTATATCAACAGTTACTATCTACCTATAATAACGATACTGTTGATGATGATGGCAATACGTTTCTCCTTACGTAATATGTTAGTACAATTAAAAACATTAACAAACATCAATATAAAGAAAAGTAACAGAAACCTTGTAGGAAAACTTGTGTTTGTAGGAAATCCACTAATTATTAAAATGATATTTCAATTATCAAAAATATATTTAACGACTTCATGACAAAATGGCACAAAAGTGACCAGGCGATTATTCGTTAAATTCCTGTATGTCGTCAAACGTATTCAGCAAAGAGCAAAATTAATAACACCCACGTGCTCTCACACAAACACACACACACACACACACAACAATAATAATAATAATATTAATAACTAAAATTCGTACAATCGCCACTGCAGATGTGGAAACTAGACGCTTATGAGAACTGAAGGTATAGTGGGGACCATCGAATCTTCCAAACGCAGAAAAAACTGAACTCAATAAATGTGACAATAAGCGAACGCAAGCTCTCAAGACCAGAGTTGTCAAAGTGGTTGAACACGTCTTCCGTGCTATTAGGCCATGGTTTAATATTAACATTTGTTAAAACGGCACACGTTTCGGCAGCACCCACGGCGACCATCTTCAGTTAATAAAAATGTTAGAACTGTGCTTCGGGTTTGGAATTAATCTTAATTTACGAATTAATTATTTAGCGGGCGTTAATACTTAGTTCCCCTCCACTGAAGATGGCCGCCGTTGGTGCGGCCGAAACGTCTAGCGTTCTAACATATGTTCATTGGACCATGGCCTAATAACCCGGAAAACATGTTCAATCACCATTAAAGAACGACACTCTAATTCCCCCAAAATTAAAGAACACTGGCAAGAAACGAAGAAAAACTAACAATTCTCTAGCTAAGCAATACTTAAAAGGTTGAATTTCGTTTATGGAATGAGAAAATGATAAGTAGCTGCGAGGGTTGAGATGAAAGTTAAAGTAAGTGAAGAACCGATGATACGAAGAACGACTGGAAGAAAGAAGTATTTTCACGACAGTGTAGTTAAAGGGACTCCCTTGGTCTCTTTCCAATTCTCGCTTTCTCATTTCATTGTTGATCTTTCCTCTCTCCAGCTTCTTCTGGTTGTAATTCTTTTCTGGGTGAACCTTACGGCCTCTTCGTCAGTACTTTTTTGGGTGTCGATTTTCAGGTATTCTTTGTGCATGACTACAGAATCCCAGTTATGTAGCGTTTATGATAGAGAAGCCCGTATGTTCTTTAATGTGGTATTCTTCCGCCGCGATATTCCTACAGCCCATCTCAAAAAACCAGTTGTGTTCAGTTGTTTTCTGTTCTCACCATTACATGCTGTATACGTCGCTGCTAAAAATGGATACGCTTTTTATTTTCGTCTTGCATACTTTATATTCGTTGGTGTTCGTAACATCAAACGGCATATGTTCCTGGAATTATCTAGGAATGCCGTTTAATTGTCTGCCATGGACAATTTCGCTTAGCGTTTCGGCCTTAATATCCGAGTCCACTTCAGGACTCCAATGTGGAGTACCGTAAGTGCATTGAATGACAAAACAGCCCACTCTGCTGTATGAAGACTGCCTCAGATCTCAAAACCTGTACCGTCGAGTGACATTATGACGGTCGTGGCGGATATTTGTGGCTGGAGAATTTGAACTATCACTGGAGCTATAGCGTGCTGGATTTTCAAAGACCCCACGTTTAACAGTGCTACTGATTTTCCGTTTTGAGAGTGTCTTTCAGTTTAAATAAAAAGGAATTCTTTAAGTGTTTAAATACAAATTATATTTGAAAGTCGTCGGTAAGCTGTACTCGGCGGGTGAAAGCTACAAGAACGCGGTAAGGTCGTGCGCCTGTACACGCCAAATTGGCATTTCCTATACGCCGGACAATGTAATTATTGTTCGTGAACGTACAAGGATGTCTGACTCACCGTGAAATTGCCTCATGGACACTCCCGTGTTTGTCTTCATGCTCAGAACTACGATATGGTGTAAACCCGTGAATGTGTGTATGCGTATATGAGGGAGGGAGGGAGAGAGACTTCATATCTTATTCTTCGCCTCATTATTGCCAAACATTTTATGTTTTTAATTATGTGTTACCTCCACCTTATTTTTGATCTCCCCTTTTTGTATTTCTTTTGTGACTTAATAACCTTTTCTAATACTAAAAACAAAGATGCCTATACCGTCTTACTCTGTATGCCTTCAATACCTTAATTACAAGTATATGCTCTCTTTCCAATATTTCACTGATCTCGTGATTTGCTAATCATCTCTACTATTCTTTGTTTACTTTAATTTCCCCATTATTTTCCTGACGATTTTTCTATCAAAATACTTTCAATTTTCTTTCACTCGGTTTTCATCGGTCATCGGTCCTCACCTACTGCGTTTTAAAAAACAACCAAATAAAATTACTCTCCGTTTTTATAACATTCTAATTATCTGACTCCTAGATTTATTACTGTTATGTCATTTCTTTTATCATCCTTTCTGGCTATCATCCGATACGTTTAGATGCATCATTTCATCGCTTGGAATTTACTTTCACTGGTTTTACAGTCCCCAGTTATACTTCCCGTAAATGAATATCTGTCTAAAAACGATTTTATATATGTACTGTCTTTAAGATACTGTTATAAACTACCGTTTTAATCCAGTGTTATATGATAGTACCGATAGTAGCAGGAGTAAACACATTATCTTACCTTTAATAAGATACTATCATTAAGATGCAGTTATAAATTATTTATAGTCATTTTTGTCTTATTTCCTTCTTCTGTACACTTTTTGCTTGAGAAAAAACTCTCTCCCGGATATTAGGACGAGGTCAATCGTCGAGACTACCACTTCTATACGTTTCGATCACCGAGTCCATAGCGGTCATCTTCAGTGGTCAAACGAACGAGAACGTCGATTTTTTTTTATACAAAGTTATTGCGGCCTCGTCCGTTTCGCCACTGAAGATGAACACCATAGCTGCGGTCGAAACGACTGATAGTTGTGGTCTCGACAGCTGGCCGCGGCCTACCAGCCCGGAGTGTTTTACGAGGGCAGTTCGAAAAGTTTTCGGCTTGACCAAGAGTTAGCGCCAGGAGTATCAAATGAGATCTAACGGATCAAACTTGCAAACAAGCATGGCCATTTGATAATGCTAGCGCTGTCTCTGTGTTAGGCCGATAACATTTCGAGCTACTCTCGTACACCTTTTGACACCGGCCGTGAATTTTCTTTTAGATTAAACGAGTAAAGAAAACGCCTAAAAATTCTACGAGGTGATGGCCCGCCCGATACTTCTCTATGAGTCTGTGCATTGGGTTGTAACGAAGTCCCAGGCCAGTCATATTCAAGCGGCCGAAATGAGATTTCTCGGGCACGTGGCAGGGTATACTTTACAAGAGAAGAAATGGATATTACAGTAGGAACTGAATATTATGAGTACACGCGATAGTGTTGTCCAGAATCGCCTTAAATCGGTCAGAATGACTGCCGCATCCCAAAACAACTACTGAATTACAATCTGAAAGGACGGAGAGGTGTGGGACGTCCGAAGAAGCGTTGGAGTGACCAGCTCTAGTCTATCTATACTTAGAATCGGAACAATCCATTTTTGGTTTAATCCTTGTTGAAGATGATTATTATTATGGTACAACTCCGATTTTAGATTATGGCATTAAGTATCATCTCGTTCATTTCACTCTCCAAACCATTTGTACTACTTTGTCAATCAGTGCTTCCTAATACACCCGTACATGTCGATTTTCCCAATATTTTCTAGTACACATACGGTTTTTTATCGTTTTTTCCACGCATTGTCTCTCCTCTTCACAATTACGCGCCTAAAATCTATATTACTTTATTACTATACTATCCCGAAGAGATCGTGTATATATTCACGCGCGCACTCACACCCAGTATAAAATAAGATTATCGGTTTGTATATCGCAAAAGCACGTCACCTCTATCTTCGCAACATACAAGACTAGTTTGCATCACAAAGCGAAGAGCGGTTTGACGTTTTCCCCCTGGCGTCGCATTCAAGCGGAGTTGCACAGATAAAGCGCGAACGGTAACGATAAAGAGAATTTCTCTGTACAAGAACACTACGCTGAGAGAAACAACTTTCCTTCGTCTTCATACTCTGTCGCTTATCTTTAACACTACGCTCAAACAATACTTTCGTTTCGTAAGATTCCCCTTCCAAAGAATCTAGTTTTGCCGCGTAGTCAGATATGGACAACAACACTCTTAAAACGTCTCTTTCTTTACAAGATGCTGTCGAGTCACGGCCGCTAGAGGACACATTTATTTAGAAAATCAAAGAGGACGGCACCTCGGACAAGCCATATTACCACAGAGCCTTTGGGTTTCTTTCAGTGTCCTCATTTACATGATGCCGTGGGTATCTCATGAAAGCGGACTCAGAGGCGTTCTCCGAGACAGTCTGATAAACTCAGAAGTCCAGTGCGAAGAAAGTTTGCATCACTGGAGTAATGAACTGCAACTGACAAATTTACTACTGTGGCATTAAAAAAGAACTTCGACGAAGACTAGCGTGAGGAAGGGGCGCGTAAGATAACATAATCAACATACGAAGACTTAAGTTAAAACCTCTCTTACAAAGTAATATGTAGTTTCGGTAACGTCATGAATCATGACTCATGACTTATGGGGTTGATACAGACGTTTCGTCAGAAGCTTTAGCGGCCCTTATTATTTCAGTTACTTGGAGGTTTATCAAGTTTAACAAACTGGTCGGGATTAATAACTTGGTGGCTCTCTCCAATCCCCTTCCCTTGGTACAATTATTTATTTACTCGAACCATCTTTTAAAATTACGTGTTCCACAAAGCTTATTTATTCGATTATTCTTAATCGAACAGTTGGCAGTAAGGACGGTTTTCATAAGTAATAACAAGTTCTCTTATTATAGCGACATTTCTCCTGTCCACTGAATCCGATAAGAGCACGAGGCAAAGTGTTAAGGAAAATCCGCATGCCAAGTAACGTGTCAAGATATCTGTAACGCGGAAAACGAGAGTAGCTCTAAGGAAGAGCATAGAGAAGATAGATTCTCTAGAACAATACGGACGCAATCCCGGAAAGGGTACATCAGCCAAGTAGGGTCAACATAAATGTAGACGGCGAATGTTAATCCTCAATAATTATGTCTTGGACATATGGAAGGGGTATTCCCAATGCCCGCTGAATCCGGGAGAAGATTCTGAAGTGCAGAAAGATCAGTGGCAGCGGTACAATGATGAAACGGGTGATGTGACGATTTAAAGACAATTTAAATAGCACAAATTAATTTTTTTGTTCTTATAACAAGTGAGAGTATAATCCACCCTCCCTCTGTACCCAGATACCTGTATCAACCTGTAAAAAGGCTAGTACGAACATGCAAAGTACAATGTTATTAAGCGAAAACTAATAATCCTTATATTTAAATAAAAGACGTAATAATAAAAAATGAAATACCTAACTCCTAACTAAGAAAAGGTAGGATAATTTATAGTAGTTAATGAATGGACAATTAATAATAATAAAGGAACGAACTACTTTTTTCTCAGCGTGTAAACTGCGCCCGCTTCCATACTCCCTGCCGCTAAACTAACGCCAGTCGACCTAGAATCTCTGACATGTAAGCAGCTCGAAAATGTGTCGTGAAGTTAAACTTACGTTTATGTCGCTAAAACCGATGTAACAAGAAGTTAGTGCTTCTCTTTTAATTAATCCACACGTAGCGAAAGCGAAATGAAGCTTAAAAACCAGTAATGTAGTTCAGATGTTGAGAAAATATTATTAATAAATAAAAACTTAGCCGACACATCTCTTTATGAAAAGCAAATGGTAAGATATGTTCCATACCATGTAAAAGGTAACATCAGTGCTGTTTTAAAAAACAATTAAATGTGAAAAGTGAACACCAACCAGGAGAGAAGTTACGACAACAATGTACGAACTCCCAGTAGCAGAATCCCAGCGTCATGACCACAATACAGAAACAACCAAATAAATGGAGGATCCAGATGGACAACGAACTACATCCAGGAAGACCTACTGAAGAGGATCATCTCAACCGCCAGCCGCAGACTCACGTTATACTCAGGTGACACTAAACCATAACTTCTGTGCATACATTGTTTTTAACAACCTCAACAAAAAGAACAGTAAAGTTTCTTGTAAAGCCTTTAGATCACATAAATATTAGCATATTAATGTTTGTAGTTTCTGTAATGCTATAGTAATAACCTAATGATGCTTAAAGGTAAAGTTAATATGAAATTACATCAGACTATTCTTCAAATAGTTTGAATGATGTTAAAGTATGTTAGAATATTATAAAGTTAGAACCCGGATCCGTGATAAACAAAGTAATACACAGCTGTATGATCTTGACATACTAAGAGTAACAATTTAAAGAGTATTTGATGCAGAATCTATACGAATTTTCCTTTAAAATTAAAGTAAAAACAAAAAGATGACTATTAAAGCTATTATGTTTATATCCGTAGTTAAGATACCATAATAAAGAGAGTTTTCGCTAATATCCAGAGAGTGAATAAATTTATGTAACCTTGGACAAATTCCTGATATATACATTGTCATAATCTGTTGGTAACTAATTTTTACTAACTACGGCAGCTAGTTTAATTAACAGCAAACAATTAAACTGGTTCCCTATGTTATAATGTCTTAACAGGAGAGACGTTATAGTGAGAATATGCCTCCGCATGTTGAGGATGTTGAAAATTTCGTTTATAAGCTAAGGAATAACAAGGCACCAGATGTTGGTGGGTTGCCTGCTGAATTATTTTATGCTGGTAAATATGAGCTGGGGAAGATAGAAGTTCAAAAGAATGACGTAATCCCGACAGAATGGACACAAGGGATGGTAGTGTCTACACGTAAAAGGAAAGTAGACCATTTAGTATGCACCAACTATGATGTGAGCATCTCTTTCCTCAGCACTACTTGTAAGACGTTCCCCATTGCGCTCAATAACAGGTTGTTACCATATGTTAGAAAACGAAATGGGAACTATCAAGTTCTCTCAGTAACAATACTCTTGATATTGAAACAGATCTTTACGAAGACGAAAGAATGTGATCAGACCATGTGGTGCTCTTTGTGGTGTGTGTGTGTGTGTGTGTGTGTGGGGGGGGGGGAGAGACAGACAGACAGAAAAGAGAATGCGATTACGCTACCTAGAATTTACACTTTACACAAGTTTACATTTCTGGGCTGAAGTTTCGCTGCCTTTATCTTCGTTTCGAAAAGTTGACGTGGCTAACAATAGGAATACCACTGCCAAATGACGTCAACATACAGAGAACTAATTATATTCGTTTGTGCCGCTAAACAGACAATTAAGTTTCAACAAAGGAGACATGGTTAATCAACTACAGAGGATGAACAGGCTACGACAGTCCTGCCCATGTTCACATTCTATAAGAAAATGTTACTATATAACACAATGTAATGCTAAAACAGAATTAGAACAGGGTAATGGTAAAACTGAAATTTTACAACTTTATTACCAATTCATTTTTCTTCTTTTTTGTTCACTTCTGACACGCTACGTTACGCATACGATTAAGTGTGAAAAAAAGAGAAATTAAGCCAGCCAAAATGAGAAAATATTTTCATGAACTCCTTGAATATGTACCAAGTAGTGAATAGGACGCATCGTAACAGTCCTCATTGAAATCACATCGACATGTGACGCAGAAGAGTTCTTAGTAATAGAACGATGATTTATGGAATAAGGAATCTCTCCTCTGTCCTCCGAGATGTATTATCAGGGGATCTTCTTGCTTCTAACAGCGGTTGAGCTAACAACAGGTCAGCGGTATACGATGTAGCAGGCAAGGCGAAACCTCTGCATAAGAAAAGTTTCAGGCTATTCCATAACCTGTGATCGTACAATGACGTCTCCAGGCCTCAAACGACCTCAGAACATCAGATTATGACCAAGGATATCCATTAATCAAAGTAATGAAATTGCAAGCAAGCGTGTTATTGGAATTTGTTGACTTCGGTTTCTCTTTTCTATGGTAATATGAGTCCTTCTTTATCCTCAGAAAGAACAGTCTACAAGTGAAAAACAACACAAAAACGACTCGACACGGAAAAATTGCGACTTCACTTTCAGGCAAAAAACATACGATCACCTCAGAAACGGGATAGTATAATAATCAAGCAGTGACTTGAAGTACAACATCCAGTGAAGAAAGAAGAGCGATCAACTTGAGACATTTAAGTCCCGTCTATGCCTTATAGGCCTACGTACGAATAGATAGATTGGTGTACGGATTGAGAGGAAAATAATGCAAGTTCAGCTTACAAAAACAAATACTACCATAAAATTACAAAAAAGAATAAGAAAAATTACACAAATTATTGAGATAGGAGAAAAAAAAGAACAAAAGAATGAGCTGTTTAATGATTTTTTTTTAATGTCCTTCTAACGCTACAATCTCCTCACTAATATCTAAATAAGTACGCGGTTGAAAGTCGATGACATTCCTTTTAGAAAGAAAGGATGTTCTTACCTCTCTGACAAAAGAACCTTCGCATAATGAGCTCTACACCAATTCATTCCTGAACTGCAGTGCGTGACGTAGGACAAACATATAAAATTTTAATTTTAAAAAATATCGGGACTAAGATTCGTCAAGCCAAAAAGAAGTTTTTTTCAGGAAACCGGTTCATGAAATAATATTATTTTGCTCTAACAAAATCATCAAAATTAAAATGCATACAATTTACAAAAAAATTGGGGGAGTTTAATTAATTAAAAAAAAACATGTTTTTCTAAGTATTAGTTAACAGTTTTTATAATTTTCAGTTGT
Organism: Magicicada septendecula; assembly: GCA_034769895.1. Lineage (NCBI taxonomy): Eukaryota > Metazoa > Arthropoda > Insecta > Hemiptera > Cicadidae > Magicicada > Magicicada septendecula. The sequence continues at coordinate 1,255,667,506 of CM068367.1, forward strand.
ACACTGCTGTCGATTTATCTGTGCCAAAGTAGGTATATTTCTGTCTTCCCGAAAGTGTTAGTAAAATTCCGTACATTCCAATTTAAAATAAAATTAAACAAGCAACTCCTCGATTTTTGAACGAGTGAAGCGAGTTCTCAGTTTAACTCGCCAGCAAAGGGCGCAACGACAACCTCGGCAAGGGGTCTCACGATAACCTTTGAACGCATTAACAGATTTTCGTAAAACATGGCGCTTTTACCCTACAAAACCCTATTGTCACTGAGATTGATACACCCCAAAAACAGTGGGCGGGAGGCAAAAATGTGAGGGGTTAAAATTGTCACCAAATCGCAAAAGCCCATCTGAAGTACCAAATTAAAGGAAATTTTAAACACGATCTAAGTGTAGTGTTGATTTTTCAAAATTTGGCCCAAAAAGTGGAGAAAGTTTTGACAAAATCCGCAAATTCATGTGGCTATCAAATTGCAGAGAATTTTTAACTAAGATCTTAATGTAATGTTAAGTTTTGGAAATTTCAAAATTTTCGGACCCGGGACCCAAACGAGAGATCAAAAATTTGAAAATTTATGAAAATCCAGCAGGGTGTTAATTTTAACCCAAATACGAATGTTTGGAATTTTTAGTGTTTATTGTACGATTGTGTGTTCTGTACGTACATTACTAAAAAAATAGTATTCAGTATCCATAAATCCTCAGACTTTGAGTTTTATATATATAGATAAACCAAACAGAGCATTTGTTTCTTGTTTAAGACTGGTAAACATACATCTAAAAAAATACTCTTTTCTACAAAGCATCTGCACACCGGGACGCTCAGAATTCATAATTTCTAAATATTTTATCACTTGCTTTGTGATAACTCCTAACTATCCAGTCATACTACGAAATGTTTGTCCTCTACCCCACCAAGCGCGTCTCCTCATCTCGCAAGCGCGTTAATTGTTGAAGGAGTGGTTTCTACAGTTTGTCTAAACTGTAAGTTTTCATGGAACCAATGGTCTTGCATTTAAATACAAAAACAAAAGATCTGCCGAAACGTCAGTCGTTTCGTAGCGGACTAGTTTTCGGTGCCTCTACCATTTATAAATCCTACTCACGATCGTTGGCGAAGTAAGACTTAAAAATGGTGGAGACTGCGAAATGCTTCGATTCAGCAACGAACAGTCTTAACGTTGAAGAACACACTGCTCATAAACAATATTATTTGACTGAAAAAAAAAATAGTGATCGCTAATACTATAAACACTAATAATTATGTCAAGTTCATACCTTGTGGAGTCACGTCGGCCGAAGCTGGCCCACTTTTGCGTTAGGATTCTCAACATTGTCACTTGTTAATTTTTATCAACAAGAAAAACACACACATAAACAACTGTGAAACTACACACACACACACTTAATTGACACTCCACTAAATTCTACGCACTGAAAGTCTCACTATTACTTAGTCAGTACTACCACACAACAAATTTCTAAATAACTCACTGGAAAAAAACATGGAATAATAATAATAATAAATCAGCAGCAGTCTTAACAACAATCATACCAGTGCAAAGGTAATTATAATTGTTACAAAACAGTTTTACAATTATCTAGAAGCAACATAAAATTTCCGATAAATAGACTACTTAAAAGAATACCAGGCAATGAAGTGCTTGTTACATAAAATGTCTTTTATTAGGCTACTAGTGTATTTTCCACGTATAATACGAAATTTTCCATGTTTACTATGAAACAATTTACAGTTTCACCGGAAAAGCAAGCTGTCTGTAACATAAAAGTATACACACACAAAAACTCATGCACGCAAAAATATATTTTTTATTTACATTTATGCATTTAGAACAAGTTTTTTTTAATCCAAACATGTACATTGCTAGTTTGTTTACGATCATCTCATTTGAGTTTTATCGTATAGCATGTGCTTTTTTGCACAATTCTGTGTGTACTATCGTTATATGTAACATCCGATCAGCTGTTTTACATTATGATTTCGCTTTATTATGTTAAAATTGTTGATTTGCACTTATTACATAACGCTCTAATATTAATATTAAACCCAATGAACATTTGTTTTAAAATTTTCAATAAACATCATAATTTTAATTAATTTTTTCTTCTTCTCTGTTGACAAAACTGTAGTTCTTATACAGTATTTCATTAATTTATAAGTTTTCCTAAGCATTCATTTTTAACTTTGAAAATCGTTAAATTAATTTCAAATTAATTAAGTCAGGAAAGTATGTGTATGAGTTCATCGAATGAGTGGCTTGATTTCATTTATAGAAATTAAGTTTCGAGTAAATATTTTTATGGTATAGACATACATAACTTTTAATTTTGGTTGTTTATTCTTGTTTGTTTGACCTACATAAATGTGAAACAATCAGGTCAACATACTGACTTTTTTTAAACACCACTTTATTATACTTACGTTATAAATTGTGTTATACAGTCTTTTTATATTCTGTTAAAATTTGTTTAGGCTCAGATTTATTTAAAAGTGCACCAATAACGTCATACGTATTTAAATATTAAATCGGCGCGGACCGGCAGAGTCGTTTCGTTTTCGACTCATAATCGCAACGACTGTGCTGCGGTTGTGGGATCGAATCAAGATCTTGGCTGCCCACCTCTATCGCTGGGAATAATAATACAGTGGCCTGGATTAGATAAGTAACAAAACACCCCCACTCTCTCTATCTCTCTCTAAACTGTGCTGCTCATCACCACACTGGTTACTTAATGGCTGATTTCCCTCTGCCAGCGGTGGTGGAACGTGAGTTGTATCATGGTCGAGGAGGGAGGGAGCAACAAGCCGCAGGAAGAAGATGCCTGACGGAAGAAGATGCCTGACGGAAGAAGAAGTATATAAATATTCAGATATTAGATAAAAATACACACAAAGGTAAAGGGTTCACGCTAAATGTAAATCCTGTTACAACGTTCAAGGCTACAATACACAAGTAAGCCAATGTGGTAAAGACTACGCCTACGCCACATCCAACGTCTATAGCTGATGTGGTCAGGACACAATCGAGGCCGAAAGAGCGTCCTTTCACGTTGTGAATAAAGCCTCTTCTAAACTGAAACGCAAGATATCCTGCCATTGCACTAACCGGACGACAATAAATATATATTTATACACACGCGTGCGAGTTTGTATTAATTGCATATTTCAGTAATAAAATACAGTATATTTTTCTGCTGAATTACATGCATACAATAATTCAAGACTCCTGAACTTCATGTAGTGTACAGAATCAGAGCAGTTATCAGAACATACGCGCGCGCGCGCGCGCGCGTGTGTGTGTAACCGTTACGTGAACTGGAGTTGTAGCGCAATATTTGCGTGCACTGCAGTTATTACACTATCAAGGTTACAATCACTCGCGTGACGGTGCATAAGAACGTCATTGTAGCGTTTCATGGTTACCAGAAACAGCTGTTCTGTATGGCAAACCTGCTATGAGGGAACACGCATGCTCTGGGCACACGTCATAGTTACAAATACGAATCGTGACTATTTATATGAGACGTGGGTGTTAGTTCTTATTAGATCTTCGATGTCCAGCAATTTGGTTCTGCGGGTCCAGGGGCGTATTTACGGGGTGGGGGGACGAACGGGACCGGACTCCCCTCCTGAGGGGCAAAAAATATGACGAATTTTGTTAATCTCTTATTTTTTGTTTATTTTATTATTTTTCAGCTGTGTACGCTAATATAGTAGTCACTCTTTCTGATTCAGCAAACACAAAACTTAATTAAAAAATAGAGCTCGTGTAACCCACAAATCAAGTAACATAGAAATAGGGGCGTATTTAGGGGGAACAAACGGGATAAAAGTGTGTCGATAAAAGTTGACGAGGAATTTGGTTGATCTCTTAATTTTTAGGATACGTTATTTTTGTTCAGACGTGTGCGCTAATAGAGTAGTAACTCTTTTTTAAATATACAAACAGGTTTACTATACAGCATCTACTTATACGTTTTAAATATGAAATGTAGGAAAATCAATTCAGTCAATAGACATCTTCTAAACAATGTTTCAGTATAGCGTATTTTTATTGTTGTTATTACCATTTACTTTAATGGGATTGATTTCAAGATGTTATCACACGTTTTTTAGCCACTTTAAAGATGATAATGTTCACTAATCACAACTTATTTCTTTTGTATGAAGCCGACATGACCGGGCCCTCCCCAGTCAAAATTCTATATACGCCACTGTGCGGGGGATGTCAAGCCGAAAAGACTAAGAAGAATCCGACTTTTATTTGAATATTACGTTAATTTTACGAAACTCATTTAGTATTTCAACTGACGTACAGTACATCGTTACATATTCTGCAGTCAAGCACAACAGACGGGTCATAACACCCACTACAGCAACCGTCAGACGGCAAAAACTACTTCCCAGATGGCAATACAATGAATGTGCCATATGACTGGCTAGAACTTCAACTCCATATTCCTTCCGTTCCTCTTTCCCTTTCAGTCACTCACAGACATCGGCATCGCCACCTGCTACCTTCCAGTGCCGACAAACGAGATCTGACCAGACCCCGCTCTCCCGGCCACAGATCACCAAGAGGTTTCCTCCAACACAAAACCGATGCGAATCGCTTCGCGGTTCACAACCTAAACTATCACGATATATCAATCCCCCTCTCGCTACGTCTCTCTCTTAAAATAAAACGGTGGAACCCATTCTTACAGCGTCACCGCGACAACAATCGGTCGCTGGGTTCGCTTGGCTACCGCAAGCCACTAGGCATGTCCCTGTCCAGAGAATCATGGCGAGCGACAGTAACTGTCGTTTCAGTCAGTGTTGCGCGTTGACAACAATACGCTCATCTACAGATAAAACCAATCAACATAAGCAACGATCTCAATGGACTGAGTGCACGTACCATAATTTTAAACTCCGTTAGCCTGCAACGACAAAAATAAGTTCACTGGCAGCTTGAAAGTGACGTGTGTTTGTTCGTAAGTATAAATATCTATGCGGAGCGACGCGTACGCATTTCGCCTCATTGCGACAAACAAAAATAGTGAACAAACAAACAAACAAAAAAAACTGCACACGCAATCTATCCTAAGCCATTCATACATTTCGCATATGTAAACAACATGTACTACATACATACTGCAGCCAATAACGCAAATGTTTATTGGCAAAGCTCATATAAACAAATGAAAAAACATAGTAAGCTATCGGTCCGCAAACACTGCCCATGTGGGCTCTTATAGAATCTCTTTCTCCATCTCTTCAATTTCTCCTTGCCTCCTATTCTATCCCTGTTTAGTGATGTGCTTTTCTGTCACAGGAATTTGTTCTATATACTTCTAGGGGTTTACGTCCGTCATTTACGAACGATTTTATTGCAGGCGGGTATAGGATTTCACAATAAAATCGATCCGCGCTAACTGAGATTCGAACCAGCCGACAGTCAGGGAAATCTGACTATATGATCTCGCCCTTACCTGTCTCCTCTTTCAGCTCTAGTTTGCTTAGATCACACACACACACACACACACACATTAAGTTTCCATTGTCGTTCGCCTAACAACGCAGGAACTGAAGCAGCAATTTTCTGGATAAACTACACACGTAGACACAAATAGTAGTACAAGAAGCAAATATTGTAGACAGGCGACGAGGATAATATATTATATAAACATAAATATAATTAACAACAGAGAACGTAAAACGCAGACGCCGTCGCTTTGCAATCGATTTATTGCAAACCACTCTATCAAGCGATATAACACGAGATAAAGTTCAAATTCGTATAATTCTAGAAAACATGCTCATTTTATACAAGAGCGAAATGTAAAGTGAAATGTAAAGACTGCATTAAAGTGTATTTGGAAGAAACAGACCGTAAGTTGAAATGTTTGCAAATCCAAAAAACGGAAGGTAACAGAACGATGGATACGCTTCAGGCTAGGCAGTTCGTGTGGAGTCGTAAATTTCTGAACGCAGTGAAAAAAGTGAAATTATTAAATTGAAAGCAATGAAAATGAAAGAAAACTTAAAACGGGATTAGACTTGTCAAAATAAAATATAAATACCACTGGATTTACAAATAAACATTTAAACGAAGATATCTATACAACATAATAATCAATATTTCTTATCTCAAGGAGTTATGTAAAATGTTACGTGTTACATTGTAGTAGAAAGCCTACAGATAGAACTTCAATAAGATCGGCTGAAAGACTCAAGAAAGCAAGAAAGACTCTGGAAAGAACAAATAAATATACTAAAATCTAATACCGTCACCAAACCCACACGACGGGAAGAGAAAACAGAAGAAAAATTTCCTTAAACACTTACTTCCAAAGTCAACTTGTAGCTGCCGTATGTGAAATCCGACACGTCTAGAGCGGTAGCGTGTTGGTATACTACGAGCCAAGATGTGGCATCATTTGACAGATAAATTTTTTTAAACAAAACAACAACAAAATGGCGGACCAATAACTCTACAATACCGACGTGACTGGAGCGATACACAAACCGACTGACGTCAACGTAGAGAGGCTGACACGACACGTGGCGATGTTATCAGATACGTCGTTATTAAAACGGTCGACTTTTATCCAGCGAGTTAATCTATTTAGCGGATTGGATAATATATAAGATCTGATAGCGTGGCCTTGTTAAAACTCAATTAACTGAGCATCGAGTCGTAGTAATCAATGTTTCCACAGTTTGCTACTTAACAAAGTCGATACAGTTACCGTTCCACTCCTGATCCGTCTATACTAACTCTTCTGTATTATATTCTCAGGTACGCTTCCGCGGTAAGTGTCCGTTCTGTTTTTAAAGTCTTCTTCCGATATGGACCGCGTAAATAATGTCTTGTTCAACAACGTTTCACCCATATTACATTAAGTATCATCACAAAACCACATAGGTTCGCTCACTGTTATCTTTCCGGGGTGATTTTTAGCCCTCACCTTCCAGCTATACATATTAACAGAGTTCAATTTAACATACAAACTATTCTATGGACAGCGCCGTGTAATATATTCAAATAGTGAGTTAGGAAAGTGAGTAAGTGATACTTCTCCTCTGTCCTTTTCCCTCTTGAAGGTTTGATATCATTATTAGGTTTTAATATGTATTTGTACCCGTTCGTACTATATTCCAGTATATTTAGTACATATTAATCTCTACGTTCATATATATTTGCATCTGTAAGTACCCTAACCCTCTATACAGGGCCAATTGTACCGATTCGTATAGTGAACGTTGTTTCCTTATAACTAGGCACGTACTGGGTAGACTTGAAAACGCGGAAAAGGAGAGAGCACTGTAATTTATTATTTGAACAAAAAATTCGAAAAATATAAGTAGAAAAGGTTGAATGAGCTTGTGTTCGAAATGAAGAACGAACGCCTTCCAAACCAAATTTTATTTCGCAGACCCATAGCAAAAAGAAATATTGGCAGACCGGAAAGAATATGGGTTAATCACCGAGTCGCAACGAACCAAACGGTCTTATGCTTGTGGGAGGCGAGAAAAAGAAGAAGACTAGAAGTAGAAGCAATAAGGCTTATACAGAAGCTTTCGTTTCGAATACCTTAACGTTACAGAAGTACAATCCAAAAGAAGCGGGCCGGATGAAGGCAGCGGAGAGATGTGGCTATAGGCAAGAATGCTATCGTATTAACTATCAAACAACAACACTGCTCATTGCAAACAGAAACTAGCCTATAACGTTCACCGCTCAACGAATGTCTCGAAGAATACCAGTTAACCCGGTGATCAGGGGATGAACCCCCCCCCCCCAATAGCTATTAAAAAGGTTAGTGAAATTCCACAATCACTTAACGTAGTAGGCATATTTCTAAGCCAGATAAGAGTGTTAAAATAAGCTTAACAAATAATTGTATAAATAATTATATGAGGATATGGCTCTTGAAAAATCTCATGCCTCCCCCCTCGGCCAAGAAGCAGCTTTTGGTAACGCCACTGGGTTGACGTATGCGCAAAAGATTTTACAACACCACACCGCATAAAGAATCTTGAGAATTAAGTACAGTAAGTAATGGACTTTCCGCCTTTCCTCTCCCCCACCCCCATAAAAAACCGTTAACAAGTCTAAGGCCAGATAAGATTGACGCACTACAGAGAAATAAACATAATATCTAACACTCAGCTATTCCTCCGCTCTGCAGTCGGTCTAATAAAGATATTCACAGTATCTCTCTTCCCCCCAGAAGCTCGCACTCCAGCACGCACTCACACGGACACACAGAGTACGACCGTAGTTATAAATTCATCTAATACATATGAACTTGAGCATTTGTTAGTACACAAACTCTCTCAACAGAGCCAATTGTACTGATTCGTACAGTGAACGTTGTTTCCTTATATCTAGCAGCGTATTGGGTACACTTGAAAGCGAGGCAATCAAGGAGAGAGCTCTGGAATTTATTATTTGAACAAAAAGTTCGAAAAATATAAAGAAGGGTAACACAGACAGCCAAGAACAACCACGCCCAGTCGTATTGAATAAAAGCATTGCAAAAATACGAAAGTATCGTGACATACGCTGCAGACATCTGAGGAAACAGTAAAAACTACGAACGGGAAACGCTGACAACAGAAATTAATTACTCAGCAGAGGCAGAATGATATAGTATGGTCATGATAAAGAGCGAAAACAGGTGAACGAATTAGGCTGACACGGTGGGGGTCTATTCAGGGCGAAGGATCCAAAGAGATCGTGGAGGGACGTGGAGGACAATTCTACTCAGAGAGCAGAGGTGCAGAAAAGACGATCCAGCAGAATGGAATTCGTCCAATTAGAGGTTGAATTAAATGGATAGAGGCAGCTGTAAATTCCTAGAAAGAAGATTAACGCAACGCAACAGTAGAGGAAGTCAGAAATGAGGTTGGTGAAAAAGATAACAGGATTGCCTCGTGTTTTGCCGAAAAATTCCGTCCGATACATCAAATCTAACCGCGTTTTCGGTGTGTGCTAACGGAAGAATAATTACTCATCATTACTGACAGAAAGAGTTTCTCTCCCCTCTTCTTCCTCTCTTCCCTCTCACACACACACGCGCTCGCACGCCTCTCTAATTACTTTATTTATCCATCCGTAATTTTACATTATTTATCTAATATAAGTGGATTTCTGCGAACTTAACGTCAGGTAATTAGGATCCATTAATATTGTGCTGAAAACATTACCCTAACCACCACACCTAGCTGAAAGGTATATGGTTTCAATTATTTACAAAACCTGACATGGCTAAAAGTTCGCAGAAATCCATTTATATTAGATAAATAATGTAAAATTACGAATGGGTAAATAAAGTAATTAGAGAGGCGTGCGAGCGCGTGTGTGTGTGAGAGGGAAGAGAGAAAGAAGAGGGGAGAGAAACTCTTTCTGTCAGTAATGTTTATTCCGGTCGAAGAGGCAGCTCCCAGCAGGGGTGCGTCAATCAAGCGGCTGAGTGCGCGTGTCGTGTACGAGTATAAAACTCACTCCACCTTCGTTTATTAATTATACCGCTCTGATGATTAAAAAAAAATCCCGTATCCGTGCGCGAATGTAGGGTACAAACTGTCAACCGGTAATGTGGGCATCGCGCGGCGGTACTTGTCATCTATCTACTACACAGTCATCGGGTTTTCCCCGGAAAATAATCGCTTTTATTCCACCTGCCTTCTGCAAGTCATATTTGTTAAATATTTGCCATGCTTCTTGTGTACATCACGAAACCGTTCTGGGTTTACAGACGACGGGGACGAATTCACCACTAGGCGCACAACGCACCACTCCATGGAGTGGCTATAGTTACTCCTTACCTACAAGACTTTGTTTTATTTGTAATTTGTAACGTTATATTCGCTTCTTTCAGAAAAGTTTTATTAGACTCAACGCTCTGTTAGATTGTGTATACAAATAACATGGCTTAACTTTACATATGACAGCGGAACAACCAGGCCCGCCGCTACCATATGTGCACCGCACACGGGCGGCTATACCAAAGAGGCCCCCGTAGTCTCCCAAATTCAATAACAGATATTGCAAAATAAATTAAAACAATTAATACCGACTAACAAACCAAAGCGCGAAAAGCGCTCTTTTAATAAACTATAGTGTTATATAAACTCTGAAAAGACGTCCGCGCAAATAAACTATTTTTGAAAATGTATTCAATACTTCTACGAGCACATCTTCCACTTATATCGTGTAAGTAGCCTACTCAGCTAAATAAGTTTTTAAAAAATATATTTATTTTTTGTCTAGTTTACTATTTATGTCTGTACCAGTTTCCAATTAAAATAATATTAAATAGTGTGGCAAAATAGCGATATGAAAAGTATATTCAGGAGGGCGGCAAAGATAAAACTGCACACGGGCGGGAAGCACCCTAGCGGCGGCCCTGGGGACAACAGTTGTAAGAGTTAAAATTTCTTTAAACATTTTGATTGCATTTAACAGTCAGTAGTTTATAATGTACGACAAGTAGAAAGTAGTTGAAGCCAGTTTTTAAAATCTTATTAAAACCAGAAACAACCTACTCCGTCCTCTTACTCTCTAAGAAAACCCACTCACAATGAACCCAAACCACTGTGTTCATGGCTACGCAGTGTCTCTAATTAATCACATTTCTCGTACTAATTATCTTGGAACGTTATCAAATGCTGTCTGCAAATTTACAACCACGACAGGGTATTGTGACGTCCTCACACACAGCCACCGTCTATGCAACACGACATTACAACATCGTCACATTTAACCGCCTCTATTGAAATTAACCACCGCCAAATATTTCCACTACTTCAAAAAAACTTCATGAAAAATTAGCGTCATGTTTAAACTTTTAAAATAAAAGAGGTATCACAAATGATGTGTGGAATTTTTGATAGTTTTTGAGCAACGAAAGTCGAAAAATTCAATACCCTACAATATTTTTTAATTGGTCCGTTTCCTCGTTTTCTAAATTAATCGTTTCAAACTTGGCTTTGTAGTTCATCCGTTTGGACGTAACTTAGGCTGACAAAAACTTGACAACGAAATTTGGAAAAACAATGAATGTAATTAGGCCTAATATTAAAAGCATAAAATTTTCAGAATCGGTTTTGCCAGTCTCATTAAAATCATCCGTGTTGAAGCCATTTATAGCCTTGGTCTGAATGGTCTGATGGTACTAAAGTCAAGAAATGAAATCGTCAAGCCGCTGACGATAACCACCGCTGTGGCGAACGTAATTGACTTCGGATCACGTTCTACATCCACAAGGAAACTTACGACATAAACTACCTTTATTTCCTACCGGACGTTCCATAGATCCATTAATTCCTTTTATCATCAAACTTTCCCTTAATATTTCAGGTTACAAAATCTAACGCCGATACGCCGAGAGAAACTATTGAACGATGATGATTCTGTCTGTGGTAGGATTATTGTCGCTGCATTTAATACAAAGACCACTCATGTATGCATATGAAATGGAACCTATTTTAAACCGCAACTACGCGCAATATTCGTTCAACAAAGTGCACAACCAAAACAGTAAACTAAACTGAATGCAAACCGTAATAAATTCTGTGTTAACGAAAACACACACGCAATGAATGCGAATAATAATTCATACACAAACTTATCTCGAGTTTTCAATAAATTTAGCATATCTACTTTGGTGCACAAAACCCATCTGACATTTTCTCTCTCTCTCTCTCTCTCTCTCTCTCTCTCTCTCTCTCTCTCTCTCTCTCTCTCTCCTCCGTATCTCTCTTTCACACACACACACACACACGCGCGCGCGCGCGTGTTCGTTCAATTTTTATAAAACTGTTAATGATTAATAACAACAGCTTTTCGGCTTAACAAATATTTTTTGCATTACATAAAACGTTTCGTGCTACGGTGCATATGCTCAGTGGCTTGGCTGAGACTGCCTCAGTCCAGCTACTGAGGATGATTCATCGCAGAAACATTTGGTGCTCATGTTAATTAAGACTCAAAAATTAAACCTATGTTAAACAGAAAAACTGTATTGTTATGTACAGTGAAAACCATGAAACTTAAGGGTGAGATTTAGATGAATCTTACTCGTAAAGCTTTATGACTTCCATAATTAAGAGAAAACCGGTTTGTTACAAACGTTTTGTTTCCGTCAACCCCTGAAGATGTATCGTCCGTTCTACAATAAAAAACCTTCAGTCGTTAATCTGCCTTATTCCAATTGTGAAACAGTTGAAGAAAACTTTGCTGTTAACAAAATTAAAAAACTTATTTCAATGCCAAGAGCGGTGCTGTTCTTTACGTTAATGGAGACGGAAACGGAATTTCATAGAAAAATCGACTTTAAATTATCCGAGAAACATTTAAATACGGCTCATGTCTTTCTCGAGCCGTAGGCGAAATTTGATCGTACGGCCTCGGTTAATAAAGCTTCGACGGTAGAGAAGCGGGACGAAAAAGGCAATGAGGGTTACGGAAGGAAGAAAGCACGTGGAAAGGAAAAAGAAATAATTTCTTGTCCGACTACCAACGAGGAATCGGTAACGATTGCGCCCATTGTTAACACGTAAGAGTCACGATCGACCTCGTCTACGCGACTGTTCAATGCCATAAAACAAAATCACGAAAAAATTGTGGATCAAACGTCAATGTCCGCAACAACAAACAAAAACATTTTGAGTACCATCAGTGGAGACTTCACAATATCTTGATTTCGCCGGCGACGTTGACTACAAAGATTAACTAGTGTTGACTGAATTTAACCGAAACTATTCCTTTGTTTGTTTGTGTGTACGGTGATTATGTAACTACACAAGAACGAATGTTACGTATCTGTCTGAAACGTAACACTTGTGCCAGTGTAACCCCAAAAGTCTCACGAGATTTTCGTAAATAAGCGCCAACCACCTGAAATGCAAGTGACACTGTATATATGAACCTCAAAACAGCGGATACTAAAAGATTTATTGTTGAAATCTGAAATAACATATTTAAATTATTTTTTCGTAACTCAGTTTTCCTTTAAAACTACTTATTTCCAAGACTTTGTTCAATTGACTTTGTTCTTAAGAATAAAAGTTCTTTTTCTCGTATATTTATATTCGACTCCGTAATTTTGAGTACGTGAGCTATAACGTGTCTTATATTACAATGACGTGGTGAATAAGCGACGTAAGTTCAACCAAATGTGCGGAACCATCAGGAAAACTCTAAAATCAACGAGTGAAGAAACGCCTGAAGTTCTGGAAGGTGATGGCCTTCCCCACACTTCAGAGAACTGGACTCCATGCCAGTTGTATTCAAGCGGCCGAAATGATATTGTCGATGTAGGCCTACGGCAGGAACCGAATATTATGAGTGAACTTGATGGGATTGTCCGATATCGGCTAAAATGGTTGGAACATCTTAACCGGATGGATGATTCCTCAAACAAAATGAATTGTAAGCCGAAAGGACGGAGAGGTAGGTGTAGCACGTCCGAAGAAGCGCTGGGGTGACTCTAGATCTAGTCTATCTGCTTGGGACAGGAACAGACCATTTTTGGTTTAATCCTTGTTGGAGATGATGATGATAATTTATATTTGATCTTTGTCTTTTGATAATCCGGTTTTTCCGAGGTTCCTTTTAAATAACGTGCACGTTGTTATACGGGTATCTCTTACGTCCAAGTTTCATATAACCAGATAACTGTCTTACCACATCATAACTGACACAACGACAATTAATTACTTCTACAAGTATATTTTTCTTTGTCTTTACTTTATTTAAGAACATTTCAAATAGTCTTTTTTTTTAAATCGGTACTTCTCTTTTCTTATTTATTAGCCTCTTTACAATTTCCCCCCACAATTACACGTTTCTAACACAAAGCTGAAGCGGCCAGATATCAAAACCACAGATCTACGGTTAGATCCAAATCACCTTTCCATACGGGTTATAGGCTACGAGTGACGCATAAAACTTTTATGTTGCTCACACGGGTTTACGTAATATGGCCTGATTTTTCACCTTTAAACGAAAGGAAGCGCCCGCGCGCTCGTAAATCCTGACTGAAGACGACGAGAAAAGTCATGGGGTGGACGACAAAACGCGTTTATTCGACAAGCGGACGCCAGATGCCGGCCATACGTAGCGTTTTACTAGTGCTACAACAATGCCCATTGCATCCCTCTACGATGCAATAATTCACTTTACATAATACTGTTACTCCACTCCGGTATGTTGCGTACATCAAATTTACGATACTACGCTCTGACTACTGCGTTTTATGGCCATAATGAAATGTCTACAACCAGTAATTCAGTCGTTGGTTTGCCATTACCCTTGGCTACTAATCTGATCGTCAGTGTGTTTATCTGACGACAAACAGCGATTATGAATAATCCCCTTCCTCTTTACAGGGAATTACAAATTCAAGTAAATAAAAAACGAAAAAAACGCCAAACAAAGTATTATTATTACTATTATTAAATATTGTTGTAACTGGCATCGTCTAACGTTATCTAGCGGTTAACGTTCTCGCCACTCCTGCAGAGGTGCGAGTTCGGATCCCGTTGAAGGTCTCTTGTTCACTAGAGGTGGGCCAATATACCTGTAACAGGTATTTTGGAACGATAATTTTTGTGGAACGGAAATAACAGTGACTGAAAAGTTGAAATACCTGTTCCGATTACTCACGGGTCCCCCTACCAAACTAACGAATAAACGAGTAGGCCTACAACCTGTAACGATAACTGAAAAGTCAAAATACCTGTTCCGTATACTCGCGGAACCACTCCCTACCCAACTAACGAATAAACGAATAAAAGTCACGGTTATTGGTGCTGAATACTTCCTTCTGCGCACGTGCCGATTGCCATACAAGTACGAAACGAAGTAAAACAGCGATGTTCAGAATATCTCTATGCCAATGAGATGAAGCTGTTTTTAATAAATGAAAAAAATTCATACTGATGTTACTTTTATTCTCGCGTGTTATGCAGCTATATAATACATATTATAATAAAAAATTAGATATTATACTAGTCACCAACTTGATAAATTTAAAAAAAGCGAATTATATTGTCTTATACCCCCTATACCTATAGGCTAATGTGCTGAGTGAAGCAAATTGCAATGTGAATAGGTGTGATATAGATTAGTTCATGACTTGTATATTCTCTGTACAATGGTGAATGAATCTGAAGATTATCGAGGTATGTAATGCATTTAATTTACTTTTGTTGTTGCTTATTATTTATAAGTTTTTATTTATTCATTTATATCTATTTTATTACAGTTGTTTTATTATTTTTACTGTTTTTACTTGTAAAATTATTTTTATTCTCATTCACTCTTGTAGCTTACTGTTATGTTTTTATTATATGTTTCTGAAGGTTTATTGACATTATTTGTTGTGTTATTACGTGCACTCTAAATTTCATCGTCTGAGTTTCGCAACTGATTTGTTTAACCAAAATGGACAAAATGGAATCAATAATTTAATACTAAATCTATGTACCTAAGTTTGTTTACTCCTAATGAAAACTTAAATTAGTATTCCCAAAGGGAGATAGGTCTATAAGTTCTCTTGTTTCTTATTTTCTATTAAACAGTAACAGCTTAATAAAGTCACAGTGTAAAGTAACACTGTTAATACTTTTAGTTTCAATTTATTTCCTATAACAAATTATATAATACAGGTATATGTATAACAGGTATATAATAACCGGTACTGTACCTTTTATTTTTTGGGATGGTTTCATTTGTACCTGTGACTTTCAAATAGCACACCTCTCTACACTGCCCAGTCATCATGTCAGAGAGAGTGAGTAATAATAATCATTTACTTTAAACAAATAATAATAGTCATTTTAAACATTTATGTCATATGTGGGTTTTATGAACGCAGTGTTAATGTATCATGGCTGTCTTTGAGGCGACTATGTTTTTATGACCGATTCTAAATAACCGTAATTTAGGCGTATGTGCCTATTCACGAAGCTTCCGCCTCTTGCGTGTACTATCGGCTGAAACAACGCTTGTACAATAGTAATAAACAGATCACAGAATAATAATAATAGCATTAGGCGTACTCTGTTACTATCGGACGAAACTGCACTCAAGGGAGAATAATTCATATACAGCATACCTACCTCCTACTACGGTAATAACCGCCCCTCCCTAATATGTGCTTTATTTAAAAACAATGAAACGGCGATTGTTACAGAAACAATAGGCGGACAACGCACTGTAGATAATAATAATAACAAAGATAATAACAATAACCGTATCTTGCGACAACATTGGGGCTACTTTTACTACCATTGTCCCCCAGCGCGTAGCCGCCTACAAAATGTGTAAATACGATATTTCTACTACATAAATTGATGATAAGAATTAAACGTTTTGGACATCATCTATTATTTGGACATTAATAATTATTATTATAAAAAGAAATTAGTTCTAGCGGGTTTATTAGAAAAAGATTTAAATACCAAAGAATAAATAATAAATTCTAGATATTTCTTTAGAAACAAAAGTTATGGTATTACAGTGTAAGAAAAGTATGGGGGAAGACTCAAATCCAGTAATCTACGAAACGAGCCCTGAACAAGCAGTAGCGATTCTAGCCTGGACCCAAGGGGATAGCCCCCCCCCCTGTTAATAACATTTTATAGAAGTCAATTCTCATACAATGCATAGCGTCACAGCTTTCAAGTTTTGTCGCTTAAAGCTTAGTTTTGCTCGGAGCGGCTGTTGCGATCATCGCTCAGCGATCATCGCCATCTACCGCTCAGCGATCATCGCTACCCTGGGCTGTTTTCCTCGAAGTGACTGAACGCTAGCGTCTTTTTGTCAGCTGGGTGAGTTCTGGGGTTTTGTCAGTTGGGTGAGGTTGGTTGGTGTCAAGTGTTGCGATGAGTTGTAGGAAAAGAAAATGCATACTGAAGTGGCTAATAGTGGAAGAAATGGAAGACGACGGTATTATTGAAACTTTAATAAAACCAAGACAAGTGATACATCCCGTATTTAGTAACAGAACTGTTGAAGGATACTTTAAAAACTTGATCATGAACCATTTACGCAAGGACGAAAATAAGTTCTTACAGTTTTTTAGACTGTCTATGGCCCAATTTGATTTCTTATTAAGTTTGATAGCAGAGGACATTAAAAAGGTGTCGTACAATAGAAATCTTTCTCCCGTATCATCAGAAGAGAAACTAGCACTACCCTTGAGGTAAGTACTTTTAAATAACACTATCATCTACCTGCAGTGTGATCTGTATGTGTAGGTAATCATACGTGTTTCCCAATTATATCAAGGGATGTGTTTGCATAACCTGGAATGTGGAATTACAACAATCACAGTGATGAAATTATTTTCGAACTTATGTTTTATTACACACAAACAAAATAAAGATAGTAAGAAACTACAAACAGGGACATTCTAACAAAAGTATTAATTCTAATAAAAGTAAATAATTCTAATAAAAGTAGTAATTCTAATAAAAGTAAATAATTCTAATAAAAGTAGTAATTCTAATAAAAGTAAATAATTCTAGTAAAAGTAGTAATTCTAATAAAAGTAAATAATTCTAATAAAAGTAGTAATTCTAATAAAAGTAAATAATTCTAATAAAAGTAGTAATTCTAATAAAAGTAAATAAAGTAAATAATTCTAATAAAAGTAGTAATTCTAATAAAAGTAAATAATTCTAATAAAAGTAGTAATTCTAATAAAAGTAAATAATTCTAGTAAAAGTAGTAATTCTAATAAAAGTAAATAATTCTAATAAAAGTAGTAATTCTAATAAAAGTAAATAATTCTAATAAAAGTAGTAATTCTAATAAAAGTAAATAAAGTAAATAATTCTAATAAAAGTAAATAATTCTAATAAATACAGCACGGCACGTACAGCTACACAACACAATAATCGCTCGCGACTGCGTCTCCAACTGGTCCTGGAGCGGTCAGGTCTGCGTCTGACGCTGGAGACGCTAGCGCCTCTAGCGACAGACGCTTGGAGGAAAACGGAACTATGAGAACCTGGTTAGAGCAGTAGATGGCGATGATCGCTGAGCGATGATCGCAACAGCCGCTCCGAGCAAAACTAAGCTTAATGTGGTACGTGAACGATAAATCAGTTTCAGTTTTGGTGACGTAATCCGAAGGGTATTTCTCAATCTTCTTCCACCCTCGCATGCGCAGTTTGTTTATGCTCCTCTTCATTCCAGCCTACAGAGAACGTTTCATTGCAGGCCATTGCACTTAACCTTTGGTAGCACATAATTACCGATAGACAGGGTTCTGGCTTAATAAATGATCTGAAAAAGAAAGACGAGTTTAAAAGTTCGAAAATGGGATTGTTAGCGACTTCATCGATACGGGGAGTCAGTACTTTTTTGGGACCAAAAAATGGGAAAAAATCCATCTTATAAAATTCTCCATTTCTTCCTCTTTCAGAAAATAAATAGTTTTATATGCTTTAATGGTCATACCGATGTTAAAAAAATGTATAAATTAAAAGAAATGCACCCTATTTTCCGCACGATCCAAAGCCGCAACAAAATCTTTAGCCGATGGGAAATGACAGTTGATGTAAGTTCCATAAAGCAAAAGAAGATAAAACAAACTACAAACATGACGACTCCCTACCAAAAGCAATAATAGAAGCTATTAACCCCATATATATATATATATATATATTACATTTAATGTTTATAAATAAATTTACCTCACGATATACATTTTTCTCCCTTATTAGGAACTTCCTAATAAGTTCCTAATAGGAACTTCCTCGAAACATGTTCCTAATAGGAACATATTTCGAGAGCTCCCATGTCTCATCATCAGCCTTCGCGATCTTGCGCCTGGTCAAGTATTTGTGTGTTGGCGGGATGCTATTAAGGTTGTTTGTTGGTCTCTGGTATTTTAAAGTTGTATTATTGTGTGTGATTGTGGTATATGTATTTGTATTTTGTGTATTTTCGATGTTGAGTGCTTTGAATATTGTGTCATGTTTTGTATTGATTTGTATTTGTTCAGGTATTAGTTTGTTTTGTGTTTTATGTTTGTATATTTGTAAATTTTCCCAAATGTTCATTATGGTGCCTTTGTGTGGTACATGTTTTATTAGTGTCACATTGGTTATGTCTGGGAATTCATGTCCTGTGTTTATTGCATGTGTGGCTAAATTGGATTTATACATTTCTGGTTTTTTGTATGCATTTAGGTGTTCAAAATAACGTTTTTTCAGCTGTTTTTTTGTTTGTCCTATGTAACATTTATTGCAATCTTGGCATTCAATTTTGTATATACCGTTAGTTGTTGTATTATCTTTGTTGTGTGGGTTATTTAGTTTTTGTAAATTATTTTTATTAGTTTTGTATGCTATTTTTATATCTGTGTTTTTAAATAGTTCTGTTAGTTTTGTCATTTTATTATTTATGTATGTGAATGTGGCCCATTTGTTGTTGTTATTATTTATGTGTTGTTGATTTTGATGAATTCTTAATTGTTCAGTTTTTATTTTATATTTGATTTTATTTTCTATTTTGTTTACTGTATTTTTATTGTATCCATTTTCATAACCAATTTGATATATTATATTTCTTTCTTTGTCAGTTTCTTGTGTATTTTGTACATTCTGTTAAATAGCGAATAGAATGCTGCCATTTTATGTTGTGGTGGGTGGTCAGAATGGTTAGGTATAATGATGTTAGTAGAAGTTGGTTTTCTATATATTGCATATTGTATGTGGTTGTTGTATCTTGTGATGGTTACGTCTAAATAGTTGATTTTGTTATGTTTTTCTTTTTCTTCTGTGAATTGTATTTTAGGATGTATGTTATTGATTTGTTTCAGTATGTTCTCTACATTTGTGTTTTTGTTATTTGATACATATAGCCCATCATCTACATATCTTATCCATATGTCATTTGGATCATATGATTATAATATTTTGTATTTTGGTGTCTATGTGTTGTAGGAATGTTTCTGCTATTATGCTTGATAATGGTGATCCCATTGCTAAACCTTCTTGCTGTTGATAAATTTTGCTATTAAATTCAAAGTAATTTTTGTTTTAGTATTAGTTGGAGGCTATTTTTTATTTCGGTTATATATTGTTTGTTTTCATTTTGTTCTTTAAGTTTGTTTATTATTATGTCTATTGTTTCTTCTACTGGGATGTTGGTGTACATGTTTGTGATATCATATGATGTGAAAAATGTGTTTTCATTTATATTTATTATTTTTAGTTTGTCTATTAATTCGTATGTATTTTTTATGTTATGATGGTTATTTGTTAGATGGTTACTTTTTAGTTTTTGTCCTATTATTTTTGCTATTTTGTATGTAGGAGCTTTTTTGAAGTTGATTAATGGACGTATTGGGTTGTTTAATTTGTGTATTTTTATTAGGCTATTCATTTTAGGTGGTTCTGGATTATTATTTATATATATATGTCTGTGTTTTTATTGTTGAAAATGTTTTTAGTTGTTTTTATTAGTTTTATTGTTTGTTTAAGATAGTTTTCTGTTGGGTCTTTATTTAGTTGTATGCATTTATTATTGTTGATGAAGTCTTCGGTTTTTTTGATGTAGTCTGCTTTATCAATGATTACTATTGCTTGACTTTTGTCTGCTTTAGTTAATATTAAATTATTGTTCTTTACTTTATTTTTAATTTCTTTTATTGTTTTTTTTTAATTATATGAGTTGCTTCTGTTCTTTTTTCTTTTTGTATATTGTCATTTATTAGGTTAATGGCAAATTCTGTTTCTACTATTAAATTATCTACTACTGTATTACATTTTACCCTCGAACCATTGACCTTAGCAATACAGAATTTAACAAAAAAGAAACAGAATACTTAAACAATATGTCAAAAACTAACCTAACTCAAAATGCAAACAAAAATCTAGAAAATTTAATAGTAGAAACAGAATTTGCCATTAACCTAATAAAAGACAATATACAAGTAGAAAAAAGAACAGAAGCAACACATATAATTAAAAAAATAATCACTAGTGAAATGAAAAACAAATATAAACAAAAGAAAGACAATAAAACAATAAAAGAAATTAAAAATAAAGTAAAGAACAATAATTTAATATTAACTAAAGCAGACAAAAGTCAAGCAATAGTAATCATTGATAAAGCAGACTACATCAAAAAAACCGAAGACTTCATCAACAATAATAAATGCATACAACTAAACAAAGACCCAACAGAAAACTATCTTAAACAAACAATAAAACTAATAAAAACAACTAAAAACGTTTTCAACAATTAAAACACAGACATATATATATAAATAATAATCCAGAACCACCTAAAATGAATAGCCTAATAAAAATACACAAATTAAACAACCCAATACGTCCATTAATCAACTTCAAAAAAGCTCCTACATACAAAATAGCAAAAATAATAGCACAAAAACTAAAAAGTAACCATCTAACAAATAACCATCATAACATAAAAAATACATACGAATTAATAGACAAACTAAAAATAATAAATATAAATGAAAACACATTTTTCACATCATATGATATCACAAACATGTACACCAACATCCCAGTAGAAGAAACAATAGACATAATAATAAACAAACTTAAAGAACAAAATGAAAACAAACAATATATAACCGAAATAAAAAATAGCCTCCAACTAATACTAAAACAAAAATTACTTTGAATTTAATAGCAAAATTTATCAACAGCAAGAAGGTTTAGCAATGGGATCACCATTATCAAGCATAATAGCAGAAACATTCCTACAACACATAGACACCAAAATACAAAATATTATAATCATATGATCCAAATGACATATGGATAAGATATGTAGATGATGGGCTATATGTATCAAATAACAAAAACACAAATGTAGAGAACATACTGAAACAAATCAATAACATACATCCTAAAATACAATTCACAGAAGAAAAAGAAAAACATAACAAAATCAACTATTTAGACGTAACCATCACAAGATACAACAACCACATACAATATGCAATATATAGAAAACCAACTTCTACTAACATCATTATACCTAACCATTCTGACCACCCACCACAACATAAAATGGCAGCATTCTATTCGCTATTTAACAGAATGTACAAAATACACAAGAAACTGACAAAGAAAGAAATATAATATACCAAATTGGTTATGAAAATGGATACAATAAAAATACAGTAAACAAAATAGAAAATAAAATCAAATATAAAATAAAAACTGAACAATTAAGAATTCATCAAAATCAACAACACATAAATAATAACAACAACAACAAATGGGCCACATTGACATACATAAATAATAAAATGACAAATCTAACAAAACTATCTAAAAACACAGATATAAAAATAGCATACAAAACTAATAAAAATAATTTACAAAAACTAAATAACCCACACAACAAAGATAATACAACAACTAACGGTATATACAAAATTGAATGCCAAGATTGCAATAAATGTTACATAGGACAAACACAATAAAAACAGCTGAAAAAACGTTATTTTGTACACCTAAATGCATACAAAAAACCAGAAATATATAAATCCAATTTAGCCACACATGCAATAAACACAGGACATGAATTCCCAGACATAACCAATGTGACACTAATAAAACATATACCACACACAGGCACCATAATGAACATTTGGGAAAATTTACAAATATACAAACATAAAACATAAAACACAAAACAAAACAAACTAATACCTGAACAAATACAAATCAGTACAAAACATGACACAATATTCAAAGCACTCAACATCGAAAATACACAAAATACAAATACATATACCACAATCACACACAATAACCAACATACAACCTTAATAGCATCCCGCCAACACACAAATACTTCACCAGACGCAAGATCGCGAAGGCTGATGATGAGAGCACGGGAGCTCTCGAAACATGTTCCTAATAAGGGAAAAAAAAGGTATATCTTGAGGTAAATTTATTTATAAACATTAAATGTATTATATACATCAAGAAACGGACTGTAGCAGAAAGTGATTGAATATATATATATATATATATATATATATTTTCAAAACCTTATTCATAAACCTTAGTATTTTGTGTATTTGTGTAGTATACACAAAACAAACTAATACCTGAACAAATACAAATCAGTACAAAACATGACACAATATTCAAAGCACTCAACATCGAAAATACAGAAAATGCTAATACATACACCACAATCACACACAATAATACCACTTTAAAATACCAGAGACCAACAAGAAACCAAAATTACATCCAGCCAACACACAAATACTTCACCAGACGTAAGATCACGAAGGCTGAGGATGAGAACACAGAAGTTCTCGAAACATGTTCCAAATAAGGGAAAAATAACATCTTGAGGTAAAATAAATATAAATTTTAAATATTTTATATATATCAAGAAACGAACTGTAGCAGAAAGTGATTGAACACACACACACACACACACACATGCTTGTCTAATGAAGAGCTCTTAAAACACTGTCTTCACGGGAAAACTCAGAACCTGAACAAAAATTCTTCAACATACGCTTTAAGGAAGGTTGTATTGGAAGGCAAATGTTCTTCAAAGGCTTCAGATCAATCCTGGGAAATTTATGATTGAAGGTCTCAAACAGATTGAGGCAGAACGTATACAAAAGGCTGATAAGGAGACTCAAGAACAAAATAAAAGACAAAGAGTGAGAAGAAGACTGTTAAAAAGGAAGAGAGAAACGTGAAAGTGAACGTTATTGTCCTGGTGGATTTTACAGACATAAAATTCATTAGTATGTTTTCTCTTTTTAAACCAGCTTTTCCAAAACTTATATTTTTTCAATTTTAGATATATTTTTTTCTAAAAAAAACTACAAAACTTACAAGCCTTATATTTTGCAGACACGTTATTTACTCTTACACAAGTTTGCCTTACCAAAATTATAAAAAAATAATTATCAGAACCTTTTTATAAAAAAATGTTTAATTTAAAATTTTACGTGAATAAAATTTCTAATTTTTTTAATCGTAACCGCACATGATCGTTTAGTAAATCTGCTACAGTAACAAAAGGTAAGTGTGCTTAGTATTTGTTAAAAATTTGATAGAGATAGGATTAACCGTTTTTGAAATAATGGTACCTAAAGCTAGCTAATTTTCCCATTTCCCATTTGGATCGGAGAAGGTACTAACTCCCCTTAAGTAAACTTGTTGATAGTCACGGTCACAAGGACGTAGTGGTTACAAAGGTATAACAGCTTATATATAAATTTACTGCAACACGAATTTATGAATTTGATACTCGTTCACAGGGATTCAAATAACTTCTTATTGTTTACACTATCCGCACATGGATTTGCTTCGAGACCGCCATACCATAGCCACAAGTATCGTCTTTTAACAGTATATAAAAAAAAGAATTTGGTGAACGATTAACTTTTGCTCTCTGCGGCGAAGACGATGCGTTGCCCCAAAACTGTGCGTGTGCAGCCCCGAATTCAATCAATACATACCGACCCGCCGACTGGCACACGCAACTTGCAGACGGATTACGAGCTATCGCGCAACTCCGTGGGGCAAGAATTATTACTCCTTAACGTTACAGAAACTGTGTTGCCGTCGCAGTGCATGCAAAACACTGAACCAAAATTAGGAGGGATAAAGAATCTTACTTACTGTACCACCACCTGGTAATGCCACTAAAACTCAAAGTTTGTCGCCTTTTTTTCATTTCGACCTCCACAAAAACCTAAACATGCCTAAAGTCAACGAAAAAATGTAAAACTTCCCTTAAAGATATGAACAACCGCACGACCATATGAACACTGAGGCCCTGAATTCCTGAACAATCAACGAATAAAAAGAATCGAGACCATCAAACCGCTTGATTTAAGATACTGATTAGTTAAAGAACATTACAGAAGACGACCCAATTATAGGCGATGCGGACTACCGGCGACGGTGTCCAATGCAGCTGATATTTTTCTCTGGTAGCCTAATGATTTCTAACGGTAATAACGAGAACGAAAGCGAACGTGGCGATGATCAGGAGGAAGTAGCAGGAATAACAATACATTCTCAGGCTCTTGTTTATACATCTTCTAGGCTACCTAGTATGTCAAGTGATTCACAACTCTCTGATAAAATAATGTTACGGAAAATTCGTTCCGAAATAAAAACTAAGCTTTTCAAATGCCAAAAGCAAACAGCCCTTAACGATTACTTCACAAAAATACAAATAAATGATTTAAAATTGTGTTGAACTAGTGAAAATAAATTAATTACAAAATAGTTCTTGTTTCTTGAATTTTGTGTTGTTTATAGTTATTTCTTTTTATTATATTTCTATAAGTTTTCATGTTATTATCTGTGTTTCAAAAGTTCATTCAACAGACTTGCCTTATAGTGTAAGTAAATCATTCGTTTACTAAGTCTTCATAAGTTTTTTAAAAAACCTAAAATTCCTAATTAACTAGCAGCAATCAGTAACAGGTAAGTTCGTTTATTCATAAAATCTTTTATTTAAAAGTTATGAATTTGTTGGAGTATTTTTAAGCGGAGAATAACTTATTTTGTGTTTTTGTCGATTATCGGCAAACGTAAACGAGCCAAACATAAACGCCGATGATCGGAGTGTACTGAACTTGTAATGGATTGCTCACGATTGACACAGGACAAGATAGTGGGGGTTGAATTGTTATTTAACTTTACCTTGAATTTGTCTTAAGTTCATTTTTGTGCAGAGACAGATCGCTGACTTGCTAAAAACAGCTGACTTGCAGTAAACACGGAGACAAATTTTTCACGAAGTCTTTTTAACAAAGTGTTTCCCGGATGCAATGTATGTTTCCCCACACTTATTGTTTCAATACAAAACAATATCAATATCATTTTCAGCTATTCCAAGGCTTGCAATATCAATAAAATTCCCATTCTTTCTAAATCTAAATTTCGTTTCTCCTCAAATTATAAAATCCACATTAAGTAGAGAACACGTACCAGATACTGACACGTTTTATGATATAAAGTGAACGCTGTAAGCAAAAAATCTGTTTGCTCCCTACCGTTACGCAGTGCGTGCCAAACGCCGAATCAAAATTAAGGCCCAAAGACCCTTACTTCTTACCATTAGTTCGTAATGCCACAATATCTTACGTTGTCGCTTTTTTTCTTTTAATTGTTGATACGTCAACCTACACAGAAACCTAACTTTACAAAGCGGCACATGAAACCTGCACAATGATAATGTTATCTAAGTGACAGATGTTCCGTCATTTCAGGGTACTGAAAACGAAGCCCAAAGAAACAGTCTACTAATTTTTGCAAAGATTAACCTGGAATAAAAGCATAAATCACGCAGACGAATGATACGATAGTTCACAGTTTAATGCAAAACGAAACGATAAGAGGGACAGGACTTTGCCGTGTTCCGAGTACAAAATTACCAACAGATTAATCGCAAGAATAAAACCAGAATAACAGGAATATGGACACGGCCGAAATATAGCAGATTACTATGATGTGATGTTTGATGGAAAACAGCAAATGCCTGAAAAAAACTATACCACAATGGACAACAAAGAACGCTCATCTGTACTTTGGAAATCAGCACAGGTGGTCGAGTCAAGTAACCTATGTAGGCCTGCTTGACTTCTAGCAAAATGTAGGCCTACTTCTCAAATGCAGGGATCGCATCTCTGGTAGGCAACTCGTTTATTGCTCTTTTGGACTCTGAAGACACATAATGTTACCTACAGAAAAAAAGGGTAGAACAGCACATACCGAAATCATTACCTTACTGAAAGAATTTTCTAATGAACATCTAATTTCTAACAGAACATAGCTTCCTCAGATCGCTTGATCTCACATCAACAATTTTTTATTCTCTACGGACATTCAAAAAAATACTACACATATTAATATCTAGAGGCATATAAAAAATTCCATGTATATTAATAATCATCTTACAATTAAGGAATTAAAAACAACATAAAAAGTTAAGTAGTGAAGATTACAGTCGTTAAATTACGAAAGGTGTCCAAAAATATAATTAACGAAGTCAGAACTAAACTATAAGTAAATATCATAATAGAAAAAAAGACATAATACAGTATATCCCAACTCAACGCAACAAATTTTATCCTCAATGAATGACGTCCCTCTGTGTACCATCATTTTCTTCATTGTCATATCCATTTTACACACAGGGACGTCAAACAAAGGTGTACGGCAAAGGAGTCAACCGAAATTTTCTTGAAAGAGTAAAATCTTTCGTCCATGACAGATTACAAAGCAATGTTCTACGGAGACCGATAGAGGACGGTGAAATGCACTGTCAATTACCCAGCCAAAAAAATATCCATATCCTTAACTGAAAATACACTGAAATACCATTGGAGATCCAAATGTTTACGTAGGAACAGAAGCGTTACAATAAAGTACTCCGATTAAAAACACAGTTCCTGTCCATTTCGTGACTACAAGTTTTAAGAAAACATGGAATTCGTAGAATATCATACTTTCAGAATACGTATTAAAAAATTTTCCATCCTGTTAAAGGTGAATTTTCATCAGAGACCAGTGAAGTTCTCTACGAATTATTAGAGGACTCGAGCCCCTCGGACTCCCTAGAGCCGGCGTGTCTCCATATAAACAGTCGGATTTATAGTGACTCTAATGCCAAATTCTCAATTCCACTTTTACAATTATAAGAAACAAACTTTATCGTCTCTTGTGTCCCAAGGGAAACACATAATTATCATACTGACATCTGTTTTTTTTTTTTAATTTTCCTCGTTATACGCGAAGGAAACATTTGTTCCTACTTCAAGTAACGTTCATTTTGTTTGGAATTGTTTACGAAAAGCTTTTTCTACTATGTTTTTGCCACACCATCCCTCGTTGGTTCCCAACGGACAGGCAGCGTCATAGCACTATTCGGCGCCACTAAAGAAATAATTCCTTCCACGTTACTAATGACGATATTGTACGCAAAAACATAAAAATGAAACACCCGATACACAAAAAAATGTAATAAAATTAACAACTGTTTATTTTTGTACATTCTCCTTTCTAATTACTGTGCATGTCACCACCTATATCGTTCAAGATAAAAAAATTTATTAACTAATTAATTAATACTCAGCCGCTGACTCTGTTAACTAGCAATATTCGATAGGGCAACAGCCACCATACATTAGTCCCTAGGAAATATTTCAATGTAGAAATATTTTTGTAAAATTGCTTGTTTCTTGCTAGTTCTAACCTGTCTTTCCTTTTTATCAGTAAGTATTCGCAATCCGTCAGTCAGTCTCGTAAACAGCAAATGAGTGAAGAAAGTTAATAACAATTCTTGTTCTAAGAATTGCAATGTGATTCAAAGATAATATTATTCGCCCCCAAAGGAGAAACACCACCTGTGAGGGAACAGAAGCGATAGACTTTGGTGTTTGGTTTCCGCAGCTAACAGAAGCACCTGGGTGTATGACCCAGGCTAACAGAAGCTTTGCTGGGCCCGCGATCATTCTGATCCACCGCGCTCGCCCCTGTGCGACGTATCCAAAAATTATATCACGGGAACGTAACATTCGTTCCCTACAATTCCGTTTCCAGGTTCAGGTTCACGAGTTCAGGTGTGGCTTGTGACCGAGCTAGTCGTAGTCTTGTCCGTTGAATTTATACGAGGTTATACAGGATGGGGATAAGTTAATAGACAGACACTCTGCACTCGGTACCTGCCTGACCAAGATCCGTTTTAACGCCAAGCAATCGTAACACAACTTGAACACCGCAATCATACACGAGTTGTTTCGTGAAAAAAATTATATAATTTTTGTTTATTTGACAAATTAACATCCTTGTTCGCCTATATATTTTCCCCTTCAAAATGTCTCTATGGAATGTAACACAATTTCTTTCATTCTTCAAAATATTCCAGGAGTGCACTTTTCGAGTTCGCTCAGTAATTTTTGTTTTATGTTTTAAACAGTCGCGAAACTTGTCGTTTTTTTTTCATAGTAAAAAGAAAAACGCAGCATGGAGACAAATCTGGTGAATACTGCGGTTGCGGTATTATTACGGTGTATGTTATTTCCCTGAAATACTTGAACAAACAATGACGTGTGTGTTAGTATATTATTGGGGCGTAATTCCCATAAACTATATTTTCATAAATCTGGTAGTTTTTTTACAAATAATTTCACGCGAGCTGTATTAAATGCCCGCGAATCGTAGTCTACCTTGACCGCAGCAGCCTATGACAAAAATTCATGGAATACGCGTACAACAACACCCAACTTCACCATAAACTCGCACGACTGTCTCTGAAGCTTTTGCAAATCGCACGTTCACGTATACCAAACTCGGCAAAAGCCTTTTGTAATACTGTACTTTCACCGCGTTAGCGCAGTTCATTCAATCTTACACTACACAAAATTCAATGCAGGTCCTTCATTCTTGCTTTGTAGAAAGTTAAAACAATCGCCTAATAGGCATACACCAAAACTCAAATTACTCAATTCGTGTACAAACAAGACACGACAATGCCGCCTGTATATTAATTTTACCTCAGCATTACCATCACTTCTGTTTGTTCTGGTTCGTCTTCACGCTAAAGTCACGAAGTTTCTTTTCTTTCATAAACAAATTGTGCTGCAGTAGATCATTCTCACTTTTAACAAATCACCCTGTGTTTCCTGTCCAAGGGCGGGTCTTACATGGCATGCTTCCTCCACGCTTTCCTATCCTGGGCTGTTCGCTTCATTTCTTGATACGACATCCACAGATCGTATCTAGCCTCTCCTACGTCCTCTACTCCGGTTTCCATGCACCAGCCCCTCCAGTGTTTCTGCAATCACATTACCTTGTGTTTGCCGCATACGGTGTCCCAACCAATTTCTCTTCCTGCCCCCCATGGTATCCAAAACACTATCCTATTCTCTCCTAACTTTCCGAGTACCTTTTCATTCGCCTCTCTATAGTTCAAGTAAATTCTTTCTATCCTTTTCCATGGCACCTTCTATGCCTTGGGATGGGAAACTGTCCCTAAAGGCGGATGAACCAAAGTGGTCGACGGCATGGAGATGAAGAAGCCACAGGATACCACTCCGTTAAAGATATCTGAGATATCCTTAGCAGTGCATGATATGGTCATCTATATTAGAAACGAATCCGGAGGTAAAATTCCCCCTCACTCGGAATTCCGGAAGGGGTCTACAAGGCACCAAACAAAGAGGAAGAGACGAGAAGAGAAGAGAAGGAAGAAGGAAAACGTTCAACAAAAGAGCTGTATATTTTCACACTTGAAGAAGCTGATATATTTCCTCATCCCCGCCCCCAAGTTTCTCTCGCCCAAAATTCTCCTCCTTCCAAAGACTGATTGCTACCTGGTGACAAGGCACAGCCCTAAAGCACCTCTTTGCTTATCTTACGTTATACTTTAGAGACGTTATTAATACAGGAATTATGGATGTGAGATAACTGAATTCGAGCAGTAGGAAATGCCATTTAGTTAATTTGCTAAGGGACCGATGTCGGCAAAGACTGCTGAATATTTTAGTTACATCGTAAGTGCAGATAAACGCCGAGTTAGCGTTCCCTAGACAAATAACAAGATAAATAACACGGTTAAAATTATAGTCAAAAATACACGGCTACACCTTACATCACGGAAAGCAGAATTTATTTATTTAATTAAAAGGTATGTATAGGAAAACTATGTATAGTTAGAAACCAATCTATCGATTTCAGATTTAACGGATCTGGTCGGTTGCAGTCGAATGGAATTGTCATCGATTATTATCATAAGATATGTTGACTACTTTATTTTTCTTATGCTTCACTCAACTGAAAATTCTTCCAAATGCGTGTACTATTAAAAAATGCATAAGAATTTATTTTCTCCGTGAAGCAAACGATATTATTATTTAGGAAGATACAGACAGCTTGAAGTTCCACACGATTATACAACAAAATTTTCTCTGAATGCGTATATGATTGCAACTACTGTACGTAGGTCTACACCAGTTTTGCTGCCGAGACGCCTGAGGAGCGGGGGGATCTACTGAATGATAGTGCGTGCTTGTGTTGGTGCGGTATTACTGGTTCTGAAAACATTGTTCATACGTATTTAGTTGTAATGTTGTGTGCGTATTAGATTGAACGTTCGTACATTGTATGTAAGTGTAATTTACTGAATACTTTGTTAAAGTTTTTTTTTATTCGCTACAAGAAATACCTTGTGAGAGACAGCCAAGTCACACCGAAACTGTGTTAAACATATTTTAAATGTGTAGTATTACAGTGATGCGTGCAGTGGAATGGCATACGTCACCACATTCCTTGTTCAATTGCAAAGGCGAACTGCTGATAGTACATGCTTTTCGTTTACAAATTAATGATTAAAAACGTTAAAATGAATGGATTACAGGACTAAAGACATTGAAATGTGGTATTTCTTAAAAATCTTCAAACTAGTTATCAAAATCCTGTACTACATCTTAAATTACGACCGCATACTTTACACCATTTACGTGTCTATGTTCAGGTAAGGCCCAAACAAAACCATTAGCCATAATTCGTAGAACTAAATCGCAGCCCGCAACCGCGAATACCGGAGAGATGCGGACACGGAGATTTGCGAACACAAGCTATTTCCGGAGATTTGCGGACACTAGGCCTTTTGCTACCTGAGAGAGGGATGACAAAATTCCAACTATACCGGAGGTTTGCGGACAGGCCGTATCTGAGGTGCGTCCGCTTGTAAAATTTTATGACGGGGTCATAGTCCGAGATGCGCCCATTTTACTTCGAGTCCCCCTGCGTTTTATTATTTCTAGCCTAACCTATCTACCAACAGTCGTTTGTGACAAACTTTCTTTTATGGTTTTATATAATAAATTCGCTTCGATTTTATATATAAAGTTTCTGGTCAGTCGCTCAATTCGAGTGTTTGGGTTTCGAGTGGTCAGGTATAGAATAAGGGATTAGAAGGGATTATATCGTGAACAAAAGCGGGCGCATCTCAGAACTTTACTCTGTTGTAAAACGGGCACACATGACCATTTTCAGGTACACCGGGCGCACCTCGTCTCGGCCCTGCGGTCACTACCCTTTCGGGTGTGACAGAATGTGGAACCATGTCAATGAACCCGCCCACCAGTTTACCAGTACGAATCCACTCCAAGTATTTGTCACTTTGAGTTTGACATTCGTAGAGTGAAGACGAGTATGGAAGTTGTTACAACTACTAAGGGTAAACCTTGTCCCCATTACAACGGTTATGCGTATCGTAAATTTCGGGAGTCGAAAGAAGGTATTGTTACGTGGATGTGTTTACGGGAGAAGTCCAATCGCTGTAAAGGAAAGATGCGGTCGAAGAAAGAAGATGTTTTAGACGTTTCCGAACATTTGTGTGGACCACCTGATGACGCGTCCTTAGAAGTGAGGAAGCGTGTGGAGAAGGCGAAGAAGAGGGCACGTGAAAAAAATACTCAGTTATCTGCGATATACACAGATGAAATTGGAGATCTTCATAATAGAGGTTATGATTTTGTCACAGTAATGCCCCATGCAGAAACATTGAAGAGAGCCATGCGGGATCATCGGTGTAAAGCCCAAGGAAACCAGCATGAACCAAAGAATTGCGAAGATATTGTTCTTTCAGAAGACATTCTAAAAATGAGCGATGGCAGCAGTTTCCTTCTTAAAGATGACGCATTAGAAGAGAGAATTATCGTTTTTAGTGGCAGCAAAGGAAAGGAATGTCTAGGAAACTCTTCACATTTTTTTATGGACGGTACATTCAAGAGCTGTTGTAAGCAATTTACAAAAATCTACACAATCCATGCAGATTTAGAAGGTCGGAGTGACGAAACAAAAGTTTTTCCCGTTGTGTTTGCGCTTCTCCCTAATAAGAAGAAAGAAACCTACGTTCGCCTTTTCCAACTCATCATGGAAGCAGTTCCTCAATGGCGTCCAAGTGTGGTAAATGTAGACTTCGAGGCTTCTGCGATTGCGGCCCTTCGTAAAGTTTTCCCCACAGCTGAAATAGGTGGATGTTACTTCCACAGGAAAAAGTGTTTGTGGAGGAAGGTCCAAGATGTAGGCCTAACAGAGGACTATCGCCAGAATGAAGAAATAAGGCTTCACGTCAGTATGTGTGCAGCGTTGGCGTTTTTAAAGCCGGAAGACGTCAGTGAAGGATGGGTCGAGATACATTCGCAAGCCCCGGATAATCAAAAGCTCTCTACGTTTTTTGACTATTTTGTGGATACGTGGCTACATAATGAGCAAACACCCATCGTAATGTGGAACTGCCACAGAAAAAAACACAGAACAACAAATGCAGTTGAAGGGTGGCATAACAAGATAAACACCATTGTCGGAAATCCTCACCCTAGAATTAACTATCTGATAGAGTGTTTGAAGAAGGAGGCAGAAATCACAAACTGCATGTACATGAAGCTTGAGGTCAATCTCGAAGGGAAAAAGAGGAGGAAAAAATATATCAAGCTTGACAGCAGGATTGAGGAGACGATCGTGAAGTATGAAGAGACTGGCAACATCAG
The DNA here is from genome assembly GCA_034769895.1 of Magicicada septendecula. Lineage (NCBI taxonomy): Eukaryota > Metazoa > Arthropoda > Insecta > Hemiptera > Cicadidae > Magicicada > Magicicada septendecula. The sequence goes on from CM068367.1 coordinate 1,255,701,073, forward strand.
GTCCTGTTTGAAAGCCATTGCACACATCCAGAAGTTGGACTAAATGCTTGCGCCAGAAAAATCTGCAAAGCAGCAGACAATGCAGTCCTTGTAATGTGTAAAAAAAATGACGATGCTTATTAACAGCTGATTTAAAAAAATAAAAAAATGACGATGCTATTTAACAGCTGATTTGTAATGTGTAAAAAGAAATGACGATGCTTATTAACAGCTGATTTTAAACACGCCAAAATGATATATGGTTATCGTTTTGACAGTCCAAAGCCTGTACAAAGTGTGATGGGAATCAGCCGTTTTATTGACCTATTAGGCCTGTTGTTATGAAATAAGATTGATTTTAAGGTTCACCCCCCTTCCTCTTGCGAAGGTGTCCGCAAACCTCCGGTATAGAAATACTTTTGGAATTTTGTCATCCCTCTCTCAGGTAGCAAAAGGCCTTGTGTCCGCAAATCTCCGTGTCCGCATCTCTCCGGACATCGCAACCGCACCGTTTGCCGTGTGGCCTGCGTGCCCTTGATCTGTCAATGAGACCTTACACCATCTACTAATGAATCAAAAAATAATACTTTTACGGACTAAACAACATGTTGAGATTTTTTTAACCTCAGGCATCAGATTCGTATTTTTCTACAACAGGCTGATGCAACTCACTGTCGACAAGATCTCACACTCGTACTAGAACAGGGTGATGCAATCCACTTATTGATCCTTTAAAATTAAGCTGAACAAAATAGACGTTCCTCCCAATAGCCAACTAAGCGACTCGTAAAGACTGATTTTTTCTATTATAAAGGGACAGTATCAACATATCGTTAGGAGTTTTTATAATATAAACTCAATATTAACAACAATTTCAAATCTATATATTATATATATATATATATATAAATCAAATTCTGAGGGTTTATGGATACTGAATCAAATCCACACCGTTACACCGATTGCCACCAAATTTTGCACAGGTACCCTTTGACACAAGGCGAAAAATACTGTCTAACTTGGAATTTGATATTTTGCCCCGTTCGCACGATTTAGGCCCTTTTAATTATGCCTTTTCGTTGACGCGTATAAAGATGTCAACAACACAATGGAGACCAGAATTAATTACCATAGTAACAAGTAAATAAACAAAAACTATTTAGCGGCATCGGAACTGTACATTTATCCATTTCTGCAGTACATTTTCGATGTTTTACATAATATGCGATTGTATCGATATATTACGATTAGGAAATAAAGAAGTGTACTAATTGTAAATGTCCTATTACTTAATGCAAAGCGAAAATACGTGTTGTTTTCATTTGTGAGGTTAGGTGACAACGGTTTTTGGTTTTTAGTTTACTGCTGAATCAAAAAAAATCCATGGTTGAGGAAACATAACGTTTAATGTGTTATAGAATGCTTCTAACACAGTAACGCTTAAAATAAAGAATTTAGCGTTTTTGATTTTAACAGGTACTTTATAAATATCTCCAAATGCTTTATAAATGGGTACTTTTAAATCTCCAAAGGCTGTTGCACCACATAATAATTTAGTACAAGTTAAAATAGTACAAGTGTTGAAAACAGCTTTGGAGAGAATTTGACTAATGAGTACAAAATTGTTATACGAGCTGACAGAACCCCATACAGACAGACAATAAAAAATTTACAGGCATTGCACAAATGCAATGCACAGAGAAGGGCATTGAAAATGCTTCAATAAATCTAAAAAATATATATATTGCAACAATACTATATTTGCATATTTGCCCAGAGCGGTATGTTTTATATTGTAATTAGTGTAAATAGAATAAGGAACAGTTTTATACAAGTTTGTGCAGGAAAATGCAGGCTCTGTCCTGTCGAGAGTGCACCTGCTTCGATAGTTAAAAATACGGCGTGTGTGTGTTTGTGTGTGTAGGCCTAAAGCCAGCTGCAACAAGAATATGGGGTGACGCGTATGAATTGTTTGTTGTCAATTAATCAGGTTTTAACAGGATTAAAATAAAGTAATTATACGTTTTAAACCTGTAAACAAAGACTTACGCCAATTATAAAGACACCATTACGTAAAGGAATTTTTGATGAATATGGTGAGATAAAATTTATTGCCAAAGGTGTAATATTAAAGATGCTAACTAATTAATATTAATTACTAGTGTAACTGAAGAGTAATTAATGTGTGTGGTATATGCGAGTGACCAGAAAAATTTAAGCAAACAATGATATCGCTCATGTGACGAGTATGTTCATGAGTTCGCGATAATTAACCAAAAAGTGAGTGTAATAAAAAGGACGCTTTGGCGCGAACTGACAATCTTTAACATGTCGAAAACAGACCTGTACCTGTCAAATCGCCACCAGTATAAATACCACTGGCAATTTTGGGCGATCACACACTCAGACTCAAGGAATCTACACACGACGTCACGCTGCCCGATTGCAGATCGACCAGGACACACACACTGTACAACACGCACACTAAGACGTATGGAGGAACTCTGGAGCATTGAAAATGCTTCAATAAATCTAAAAAATATATATATTGCAACAATACTATATTTGCATATTTGCCCAGAGCGGTATGTTTTATATTGTAATTAGTGTAAATAGAGACAACCCATAGAGACAACGAATAATCATCATCATCATACTCTCAGGATTCTGGACACACACACACACACACACACACACACACACACACGCACGCACGCACGCACGCACGCACGCACGCACGCACGCAAAGGTAACGGTAGATATACGCAGGTGATAAAAAAATAATTATATTTTTTTATTGTGAAGAGACCTCTCGAAAATAACTTAAATACGAACAGATAATAATTAGAATTTTAAAGTTAATAGTAGTTAGCTAAGACAGTTTAATTTAACAAGCAAATCTAGAAAAGAAATACAAATCTTCTGTTGTATTTTTGGGTGTCAGTATAAATCAATAATAGATTGGAAGTAAATGCAATATCATTTTTATTTGTGTATAGCAACAATAAATTCATTCTTGAATCTTAATATTATTTTGTTTGTGAATGAGCTGCTATCATTATTTAAAATTTGAGTTAATTTCAGACATACAAAAATAAAAAGAATTTAAATAACATGTTTGTTTAGTTAGTAATACTATATGGGTGTTTATTTTTGTTGTATGTTATGAATAGCATAGCAGATTACAGTATATTTGTAACGTTTATAAAGGTGAATATTTATTTGTCTAATGTTTGAAATTTTAATATTTAAATATTTTCTATTAATTAATAAATCTTACAATGATTATTTTGAAACGGGTTTAACTGATTATTTCATGTCAACGACATCTCACTCCTCTTTAAAAATTATTTAATTATTGTTCAACCACATATACTTGACGCAACGAGAAACAAAATCCTGCGACCTGGCCGGTGTATTATAGTTGCGGTGAGAATATGATAATATATTTGTATAATTGTTTTAACGTTGCAATATTTATGTTCATTCACCAATCAATGAATTCATTCTTCATTTACCTATGTACAGATTATAAGTTAAACGTAGTCGCATTCATAAGCGAAGTTTTATTATATGTGTACTACGTTATTGACAACAAAGAAGTAGTTTCTATGGAAACTCACCGGTTCCCATTTTCGATCACGCACCAACGATCGGCCGCAAATGTGCGACACGTCCTTATAAACATTTTCAATGTTAAAATTATATTAAAATACTTATTAAAAGTCAAATATTGGCGTGCGAAGCCGCGGGTAACAGCTAGAAATATATAATATCGGGAATACTAATACCTTCCTTTGAGGGTCGATCATTCAAAATACCTGTTCTAGATGAGAAAGAGTATCAGTAATATCCTTCCTATGATTCATTTCTGTAATTCACTGATTAAATGATTGCTGACAGTTTGACACAGCGGTTTTAAAACTCAAGCTTTTTAATTCCATCTGTGGAGATCATCTTCAATAGATTAAATTTTGGTCAACTTCAACACTATCTTTTTAGCATATAAATCTTTTGTTTGGAAATACAGATTTATCAAAGAAACCTGCAGACCAATCGTGATAACACAGTAATACGCTGAACCTATGTGTATACTTAACGAGTTTCCAAAATTACATATTTTCATCATAATTACTACAAAACGTCTTATCAATTTCATACAAATTTTTTTTCAGTATTAGGTAGTCGGATGAAATCAACCTTAGAACGTTTTACACAGCTTAGTTACTGTTATAATAATCGATATTTAAAGAATAGGGTAGATGGATATTTTAATTTTATATCGATTTTTCAGCCGCGTTAGTACGCTACGTATATGCTAACCTCTCCATGGTCTAACTGAACATGGAAATAGGTAGATTAATTGCGAATCCATTTAATTATTCTCTTGTCTTCTCTCCTTGCCATTTCTTTCATAGTCCTTTGCACGATTCTCTGTCCAATCTAGAGGTTTTATATCGCGTGCACCGGCCACATCCACATTTATAACCCTAAATGAAAAACCATTCGTTTTCAATCAGAACGTCTTTGTTATTCTTCACAAGTGTCACCCACCTACCCGAAGGCACTTCGAGTCTTATACGCCATTCGCTTTCGCGTGGCACCTAAGGGATTAGCAGACCCTTTCTCTCGCACGCGCACTCACGAGCGCCCGGACCACACACCCTTGCCCGAACGCGCAGGTATACAGCTTCATGAAACAGTTACAAATTATGACACATTTAAATTGAATGATAATCCAAATTAAAATATGATTTTCGTAATCTTCGTTAAATTGCGAGAAAAATGAGTCCTCTCAACATATAGTTACTGTTAACCATGTAGCGTCAAGGGAGTATATTTGGATTTTAGAAAAAAAAACACATTGCAGTACTAAAAAGACGAGTTTTATTTAAAATTGAGAATGGCATTTTAATATTATATAAAATCGGTTACCAATGATACAAACTTACTAATGATAACATTACAATTAATGTTAAACAAGTACAAGATGAAATATATTAGCCTTTTAGTTTAAATTCCACATTATTATGTTTTTAATTTTTATAAAATGGAAAAGCCTATTTGTAATACAGTACTAAAAATATTTTACTCCTGGATGTGATGGGCATTTTTCTCTTAAAATTTTACATTAACACATGAAAAACGACATGAATATAAACGCAATATTTTCTTTAACTTTGATCGTTTTGGAAATATATTAATATATAAACGAAAAACACCTTTATTAATAGATAAAAACAAACAAAAAATACATACTTAAGAAATGTATAACAAAAATACATACTTAAGAAATGCTTCTTTTAAATAACTTTAAACAAATACTATATACAATACAATGTTGTTTTTCTTATGTACAAACTTATAAGTAAAATTTTTACAAAATTAAAAACCCCATCTTAACAAAAGTGGGTCATAAACGAAATATTTTTCGTGGTTTTATTTACAGATAGCCCATATTTATGGATAAACAAAAAAAACCTTTAGTAATAGATAAAAAACAATTATAACAAAAATACATACTGAATAAAAACTTTTTTTAATAACTTCACACGAATACTGTATGCAATATAATAATTTTTTTATTTACAAACTTAAAAATAAAATTTTTACAAAACTAAACAAAACTAAATCGGTATATTAAATATAAAATACTACTATGCATGTTGAACATCATATATTATCATAATCATACCGTGTTTGGTGTCATTTTTCTTGGAATTGCACGAAGTTTACAAATAAACTGATGTCAGTAGTTAAATTTTATATTTTAAAGAAGTAGCAATTACTCAATTAGGGCCCCAGTTATGAGTCATCTACCTGCCGGCCGGAGCGGACGCGAGCAGCTGCATTTGTGTGCGTGTGTGTGTAAGGGTCTCCTAATCCCTTAGGTGCCACGCGAAAGCGAATGGACTATAGTACGTGCCGTATGCCGAAAGATAATTAATTATCGATTCATACGGTGAGCGGATTATGGTCACGCGTAACTGTGTCAGACACGTGTGGCGCTCAACTCAGACACGGCGCTGCAAAATCCAATTATAGCTGCAGTATAACGATCAAAGTGACTTCTGTCGTTCGTACGACCATAAATTTATACTGAAATGCTCAAGGATACGCCTGCTGGAGATGACGAGTACATCAACACAAAACATGTGGAAGACAACGTTCCACTCCTTCCATTCTTTCCGTGAAGAATGTTGTTTCTGACTGGGAAAATACAGTGGTCACGTTTAATTAATGACTTCCACTTATCTTCTTATTTTCTACTGAAAATTTTAAGGATTCGTCTGTCCCGGTTCTCGACGAGTTGTCTTCTTTTACGTGGTCTCAGAACGTCTCTTTTTCCTTTGAATGTGTATACAGAAACCTATAACAGAAAACTATACTCATAATATTCATTTCTTTATACATTCATGCCGTACTTCTACATTTCTTTTGCGATCTTATTAAAGTTAATCGGCTGACACAGTAAACAAACGAGTGTGAACTACGGCTGTACGACATGTTATTCGGGCTATTAGACCGTGATCCAAAATTTAAACTTTATGAACCGCCAGACGTTTCGGCAGCACCAACGGCGGCCAACATCAATGGAGCGGGAACAAGGTAGTACTGCCCGTTAAAGGTAAAACTGAGTATTCTCTGCCGAAACCTCTGGCGTTTCAGAAAATTTCATTTTGTACCACGGCCCAATAGCCCGGTTAGCATGTTGTCAACCTATGGCAACCCCGGCCATGAAAGTTTGCGTTCACTTATTTTTGAAAGCATTTTGACATTTTGAGGAGAAAGTTGATCATGTACAGAACACCGGAAACACGTGCTGTGTCAGTAAAAATAGACGGACTTAAAGAAGAGGTGCCGATAGATAATAGAGATAGTGAAGAGACAAGAAGCCAGGAGACCAGAAAATTAACGATACAACCCCTCTCCACCAACTCAGCCGGTGAACAAATCTGAAAATAAAACCCAAAAACAGAACGTCCACCTTAGCAGACAAGTCAAAAAGGTGGTAAAAACCTATTTACGGTCGCTAGTTTCCTCCAAGGAGAAGGAATGTCGTATAACTTGGAGAGAAAAAGTTACGTATTATGGCTAAGAAATACAGACAAAGCAGGAGTCAGACATCGAGAAGCAATACCTACGAGAAAGTAATAGTAAAGTGAGAAAGCAATAATCGTAGAGACTACGCGGCCGTATGTGAATTTATCAGCTTTGCTATCTGTTTTTACGAGGGTGAGTCAGCAATTATCGGTAAAGTCGTTGTTTTCTGTTGGCAACACTGCAGTTTTCGTGGATATCGCTAGTTTGAACAGCTGCATAGTAACATTACTGTGTGCACAGTTTTCAAGTTGCTACGTCAGTTTCACTGTGCCGTGTTATCAAGGCCGCTCCGCTGTCTACTTGCACAGAAGAAGAAGAAGAGCAGCGTTCGGTGATTCGATTTCTGTTGGTCTTACGGTATGTCACGGGCCAAAATCCATCGAAGACTTTCAACGCACAACGTAAACAGCGTTATACCGGAACGGAGTGTCTATAACTGGATTGAAAAACTCAGCTGTGGCCAAACTCAGTGCCACAGCTGACGACAACGTTGACACTGAAATCGTTCTGTTACACAAAACGATTATTTATGAAGCGGTAAGCTGTGCCTATAAAACTGTCCACAGTTGGCTTGGCTCCACAAAATTCGTTCAAGATGGATCCAGAATCAACCTTCGACTTGGAAAGCGGTACGTACGAGACTGTTGTTATTCGGCCGAAAAACGTAGTAAATAAGACTGTGTATCGACGGAACAAATCCGTCGAAAAGCGAAAGGTTTATTTTAAAAAACAATGTTCCTGAACCGTATCTATTAACACTGTAATAAAGTTGCTAACGCGTTGGGATACAATTGTTGATTCATCGTCGTACGTGTTATTTTCGTTATTGTACAGAGTATTACTTAAGACTTGGCCGAAACGTCTAATAATTTAAAACGATTATGGCGATCCGGGACAGGAAAACTACTGGAACGCGTTAGCACTCAATCAAATGTTCCATTTTACTGCTTTATCTTGCTTTGCGACTATAACAGTAACCGAGTAAACATCGTCACGGCCAGTTGACAAACTACAGTCGCCTCCCATTATCAGCTCTGTTATCGCCGTGATAAATCTAAATCGTGTCAAGTTGATAATCCAACGACAAATGATTTACTGACACATACACACGTTTGACCTCGACGCGTCAGTTACCACTGTGTACGCGAGCGAGCACATGTATTCGAAAACGCCCTTCAAAATTTACATACAGTCGCCAATGTGATCCGTGTTGACTGCTGCTGTTAATGCGGACGTAGCTGCGTGAATCGCATTGAAATTATCATCAGAGACGTTGCACTCTCAAACCGCAAACATACCATGACGTCGCGCAAACACAAACCGCAAACGGACGGACGCACTCACGCATAGAATCTCAGAACCTTTTCAGCAATACGATAAGACGACTCTGACTTTCCTCTATGATCCGACAAACATCACATTAAAATTGAATACATTTAATTAAAAGTGGTAAGAGGCAATGATATTTTTTCCAGGTAAAAAATATGCATTAAGACAGAAATATGTGAAAAGGTCATGATATGAAAATGTTGTTCTGTGCAGACACGCAAAATTGGATTTACATAAAAAGAAACGTCGCGAAAGTAGGTATATCTGGCAGGATATTTTTTTAGCCGGTTCAAATTTGGCAACTTGATAAAACATATTTTTTGGATATATTATTGGTAGTAAGGATTGGTAACAATCGAGTTTTGTGGGAAACAGCTAAAAATTTACCATAACTATGAAATCGAGTTGGCAAAATTTATATGCGTGAAGTGAGCGCCGCAATTATGTTGAGCAAGTCATTTAACACTGGCGGGCCAGATCTGTCGCACTAGACGAGAATTTGTTATCTCTTCGCAAAAATTGTGTTAGTGTCGCGGCAGTGCGTTTTTTTTTGGAAGCTACTGCCAAGAAACCAAAGACTGGTTTTTCTACGGTGCCGAACGCGTGAGTGTGACTCAGTTACTTTCAATTATTCGAGGATTTGCAGTGTTTTCCGTGTATTAATTTCAATACTCACGCTAGTTCAATTACACACACGCTTTCACTGCTTTGCAAGGTCACAGGGAAAACCCGAAACAATGTAGTCGTACAACAGAAGGTATAACTTATAACAAGGGGTGTGGTCGATTTCACTTTTGAAGAAGAATCTGCCGGCATTCTGTACGAAGGCATCGTCTACTTTGTAAGAGGATGGTGGTGAAAAATAACTTCGGGTCTTTTGCGTTATACGACCACAAAGCATTGGCATTGGCATTTTGTTCATCTTTCATTAAACTGAGTATAGTTCTCAGAATTTGCTATCTCTGTTTACTGATTAGTTAAAATGATATTCTCTCATTTACAGACTGTCGTACACTATACAAGAATAATTATAAGTTATCTTATCGCTCCACCGTCTGTAGTCGTAGGTCATTCCTGTCTTGTCGGTGCGTTCAGCAACGTCTTTATTTCATTTTGTGCGGGAAATAAGTAGTAATGAGAAGGGAGTGCAGTTTTTGAAGGACAAAGGTGTTTTACACAAAAGACGATACTGTGCGAATGGTCATGAAATGATTCTTCAGCTGTCTGAAAAAATTTGTAGGTGGAGATGTGGTAAAACACAGTGTAGGACGACCGTCGGTTTACGTAACGGTACGTGGCTAGATGGCAGCAGGCTGTCTTGTGACACCGTTGTATTGTTTATTTTTTCGTGGACTAAGGAATACACCACATCACAGTTTTGTACAGACGAGCTCAACATGAGTACGCACACTATGACCGACTGGAAAAGCTATTTGCGTGAAGTATGCGCGGACTCTCTGTTGAAGAATCCTATTAAAATTGGAGGGCCTAACATGACTGTAGAAATCGATGAGTCTTGTTTTTTTAGACTTCAAAGTCTTCTATGCAGATCTACATCATTATTTTGGTAAGTTTCCACTATTATGATATTGTTACAAAACAGAAAAGACCCGCTGACTGCCTTTACCATTACTCGCTTTTGTTTCTATAACCAACTCGTATACATCACACACACACACACACACACACACACACACACACAGGGGGGACTGGACGCAGCTTTAACTAATCAGTAAACAGAGATAGCAAATTCTGAGAACTATACTCAGTTTAATGAAAGATGAACAAAATGCCAATGCCAATGCTTTGTGGTCGTATAACGCAAAAGACCCATAACTTCAATCCCCCACTTGACACTTGATAATTTCTTTGTTTGGAATTTTCACACGTCTAACATCTCCTCCGTCGTAGTCTTCTAAACTTCGCGATTCATTATTTGCGAGTGCTGGTAAGGACTTTTTTAATGCTAGCGAATGGTCACTTTCATCAGCTTTCTTCGTGCTTTCAGATACTGAGAGGTTTAAAAATCGAAAGTTACTTCAAAAACTTTAATTATCCGCTGTTTGAAAATCTTTCCAACTAAGACAGAAATTGAGCTTTAAATCTAAACCGGATATCAAATTTGGTGCGGAGACGAACTATATGATTTTAAGTGTGGCGAATGTTCAACTGGTCTAGCTAATCTCAGATGGACCAAAAATGCTGTCTACAGAAATAACTGTACACGTGTTTAATTTCGTCTTTCATGATATCAGTATTTCTAATTCGAATAATTTTTCTTGTAATTTCTATTTAGACGAATAATTGTGGAAGCGAAAACGGCTGATAAGCGAAGGGACCATCTCGTTCGAGATGTGAATCTCTAGCACTCGGAAAGGATAGCAAGGTGCATGCGCTAAGCGATTGTGACCCTTTCTCTACGCCTCCAACGCGTGGAGTGGCGAGGACCAATGTCCATCTCCCCGCGCAGAGAATCCATTAGCAGAGCAATATATACCCGATGCGTTGACAGGTTGTTTTACGCATTAACAATAGTTCGTGAATCACTAAATGGTATATTTTTCACAAAAATTGCGGGAGTTAACTAGCCTTAATTAGTGTAGTATTATTTGGAGAAGACTACCGTAACAATTACAGTACATTAGTTTAATGAAGAAAGTTGTGTTAGTGGTTAAAATCACAAACAGAATTATCACTGTTGCACACCACTATAGAAAAATTATTCCGATTAGCGCTTTCAAGCTTCACAGCTCATCGTCAGATCGGAAATGAACAAACAGACGTGAAACCAAACCCTTCACCCCACGCCACCCCACCCTCCTCTCACACAACAAGCTATAATTCAAATGTCCCTTCCCAACCTCTGACCTATGGGCCCTGTCACCTCCGTCTGGACAGTTACATATTTTTCTAGCACATTCCTTGTGTTTAAGTGTGTGTGTGTGTGTGTGTGTGTTCCTTTTAAACATAACCGCCTTTCTCATTCACATTTGTAGGCCAGTCACACACCCTTATTTTAAGAAACATCCAATTAGTCCTATGCAACTTAATTCTTAATCTTAGCTATCTGTCCTCTATCTTTTACTTTTTAATTATATTATAAAATATTTCTTCATTATCAAATTTAGTTTCAGTAGTAATTAAATTGTCTAACCCTTTTTCTATTTCTTTCAATATTTCTAACTCCTCCCTAAGCTTCCTTTCAACTGTGTTATTTACTACTTTTACAATTTCGTAGTCTTCCAAAGGATTAACAAACTTATGGTTGTCTTCTATGAAATGTCTTGCATACGACTTGAATAACGAATTCGTTGTTCTATTACCTTCTCCACGTTTGTGGTCAGACAACCTGCATACGAATTTCTGTCCTGTCTCACCTAGGTACACTTTGTTGCAGTCTTTACATTTTAATTTATAAATTCCGCTTTTCTGTAATACTGGGATTTTTTCTATATTTTTATTCCTTATCTTATCAAATACCGTTTTACATTTTTTTAATAGCTATATCTACTCCGTATTTATTAAAACATTTTATAATTTTTCTAGTATGTGATCCTATGTATGTCAATTACCCTGCATAATTCTTTCATTCTGGTTCTACAGTATTTTAGCTTTTTGTATGTTAACACTTTTCATAACTTTATCCACTATGTTGGTGTTATAGTTATTATTCCTTACAATTCCCTTTATCGTTTTTAACTCCCTATCTTTTGATTCGGTCTCTTTTAAACACTTCTGAACTCTATAACAAAATGAATTGATTGCCGCCATTTTATATCTATAAGGGTGGTAAGACTTTCTTGGTATAATTATATCAGAATACGATTCTTTCCTAAATATCCCAAACTGTAGTTTCTCCTTATCTTTAATTTCTATGTTTAAATCTAAGTAATTTATTTTCTTACCTCCTGTCTCTTCTTTAAATTGTAAGTTTGTATCCTTATTATTTACCTCATTTATAAACTCATGCACTTCTTCTATGCTTCCTTCCCAAATTACTAATACATCGTCAACGTATCTAGTCCATAATTTTATATTGTCTTTATACTTAGTGGAATTTATTAATTGCTTTTCAAAATCATTCATGTATATTTCTGCAAGGATAGGGGATAATGAAGATCCCATAGGTAATCCTTTTTTCTGTATATAAAACTTGTTATTAAACCTAAAATAGTTCTGATTTACACATTCTTTAACTACTTTAATCAATTGCTTTTTATACCTGTATTCTCCCATATTATTATCGTTTATTAACTTAATAACTTTATTAACTGTGATATTGGTAAACATGTCCTTAACATCCCGTGATACCAATTTTGTATTTTCATTAATTCTAATATTTTCTAATTTTTCTATCAATTTTAAATTATTCTCTATGTTGTATTTTGTCCCAAATTCATATTTCTCTTTCAGTACTCTGCTAACTTCCTTTAATAATTTATAAATAGGTGTATTAATAAAAGAAACAATCGGTCTAATTGGTTTTCCTTCTATATGTATCTTAACCTGACTTTTAAAAGTTGGTGCTGTTGGATTACTTTCCAATAAATACTTTTTCTTATTTTCTTCTATAAAGTTGGCTATGTGTCAATGTGTGAGCCGTGAGCGTATGCACCACTTTCTTTGGGCTGTTACTGTACCTTGACTCGATCGCGCGCCGTTGAGCGATGTTAGTTCTAATTTTCCTATATTAACTGATTGCGGTTATATTTAGTTATATTTGAAGGTTACATACCACTTTGTATTGATGAATACAATTTTTTTATGCTTATTGTGAAAAAACTCAATGAAAAAAATTATTAATAACAGAGTTAACAGTACATTTGGGAAAAATTAATAACGTCGTTAATATTATTCGTACGAATCTCAACTTTTGATATATTGTACTAAAGAAGGTGGAGTACCATTTATCTACAAGAAATGTTTTTCCGATGCTTAACCTCCGAGTTCTTACGTAATAAAAACGATAAACCCTAAATTTTTAATTCAAATTCGTGTATTTTTTTATTTAACTCTCAATGTAAATTAATTGAAAAAAGATTTTAAAAATTAGAAAAGTTTGTTAAAAACGTCTTTAATTCATGATTAAAATAGTTCATTAGACATTTCTAGCCCTGTATTTTACGTTTCAACGAGGTTATTAAGTGGAATGTTTTTACTACAAACTCGGTCGCCGCGCGGCCGCTCCGCCAGTCACTTTCTTTAGTTAATCAGAGTATAATAGCAAAATAGCAAGCATTCAGCGAGATGTAACTGGCAAAGAGTACATCAAATTGCAGCAGCATACCTTATTCTGGTGTGAAGATTTGATTTTACAACTAGCCCCTGGACAAAATAATCAACCATTATCGCTCGCATTCGATGAAGATACAGAAGAGTTATCATTCCCAGCGATATATTATAGTGTGAAACGGCGGTTTACTTGTCGAGCCACACCATTCATTATAGCTAGTAGCGAAATACGTAGACGGGATCGGAGAGGTGTAAAATCCGATCATATCTTGTATATGGCTGCTAAAGTGCTGCGTTTGAGAATCATAGCGAATGTAAACTTAGCGTTTCGAGCAAATAATAATCAAATCAACAGCGTATCAAGACGAGATCTGGAAGATACCGAGTTTGTTAAGAGCTTGCTGCTAAAAAATGAAGCGTTCATGAGAAACATACCGAACTCAATCCAATATTGGCATCAGCGTAAAGTGGAATTATTCAGTATGATGCGACAATTAGGCAAACCTACCATATTTCTCACATTGAGCGCTTCAGAAATACAATGGCCTCATCTCTTAGAATCTACTTATCGCTTTCAAGAAGATATACCAGTAGACGTGCCGATAGATCCAGCGATATTTGACGGCATGTCGAGCACAATTGGTAAACAACGATCCAGTTTTGTGCTGCTTGTATTTCGAGAAATTAGTGTCGAACTTTATTAATGCGTTTAAAAAACCAAATGGCGTGTTCGGAGATCATTATGTAGTTGATTATTTCAAGCGCATCGAATTCCAACATAGAGGTAGCCCTCATTGTCATATGGTACTATGGTTAAATAATGCACCAACGTGTAAAAATATCACAGATAATGACGATTTAACCGCCATTACGATCAAATAAGCACAGTCGATAGTTCAAAATTGAAAAGCGAACGAAATTTACAGACGCATTGTGTTTTTCAAGAGTATAATTAGTGGTTGTGAATCAACAAACAAATTATCCATCATGTCTTTCAGTCGTTTTGTTAGTGCTGATCAATCAGATGATGACGAACCTCCAATATCAACTTCGATCGTCGAACCATGCAAATATATACGTTACGTCCTAATGATGGTAAAGATTCTTTCTTTACAGCAAAAAATCTAAAAGATATCTATGATGATTTTACTAATACGTGCAAGGATAAGATCTGTATTAGTACTGTCGACAAACTGAAAGAAACTCATCTTAATTTGACGAAAAAAGCGATTGTTCGCCAGCATTTCGTTCAATTCCAATATAAGGAGGCGTCTCATCTACTGCTAACTACTAACGCGTACGGGTTGTTTATCAACGATTCTGAAAATTTCACCTCCAGAAACGTAATACAGGATTTAGATCATCTTCAAGCCAAACATCGTGTGAATTTGTTGTTACCGACTGTCAAATGTTGGTGGAATCAGCAGAGCAAAGAGTTGATGGAAGCGTTTATCGAAACGTTTGTTACCAATATGAAATGTATAGCCAATACATCTGCCTTTATTGATGCCGTTCACCGCTATAAATTGCATGATTTTGCAAAGGTAGTTCAGAATATGAAAGCGAAAATATTAACGGCCAATAAAATTGGTAAGAATGATCGAATTACGCCTGCAGTATTTGGAGTAAGATTGTATAATTCGTTCGAAACACCAAGTAAAATTACAGCGCCTTTGTATAAAATTAAGAACCAACAAACATTAACTTGCGGCAAATGGAAGGAACTCAAGACTGCTGCTTATATGCATTCGGTTCTCTTATTGAAAGTTGCTGGTTTTAAGTTAATATCATCGGGGATCACTCTAGATATGTTCGTCGAGACGCTAGTCTTCGATAAGTTTGAACGAATGGACAATATTTGAAGCAGGACCTCGTAAAGTATTGTCGCGATTTACAATCCAAGAGGATCAGACGTCTTCGGAAGAGGAATGTGATGAACAGCCTGAGAAAAAGCGCAAAATCAACATGGATGATTGGTGAATGCGTGCGCGCTTATAAATGCGACTACATTTAACTTATAATCTGTACATTGGTAAACGAAGAAAAATAAATATATATATATATATTTTTAGGTTTATTGAAGCATTTTCAATGGCCTTCTCTATGCATTGGATTTGTCCAATGCCTGTAAATTTTTTTCTCTCCCTATATATGAAACATACTTTAAAAAGTTCCAAAAATATTATTACATCACGCTGGATGGAATAAACAATACTAATTCAATGACAACACTCTTTTAGGTTTACAACAGCGTTTTAATGATAACACTTACCTACCGAACGTTTCTTCACAGATTCTGTAATGCGGTATCCTCGGTGGTAAAGCTGAGCGGTAAAACGATTCTCAGCTTTACCACTGAAAATGCCACATGATGCAACGGGCGAAACGTTTGGTGTTAACCATGATATCAATAAATAGACATCAAACGTGGCTGTCAACAGAAAACAGTGTTATTCAATGTTGCGACCACGCAAGTCTACGAATAAAAAAACGAATTAAATAATCAATGAAATACGAGCACGTTTATCGTGAGTGGAAATATGTAGGTTACTCTTTTGTCCATAAACAGTTAATTAACAGTCTATTAAAGAAAAAATGAAACATAACACGGATAAAACACCGACTAGACCGGTAGTTGCTTACGGTCGCGAGTCATGTGTAATGACTACCAGTGATGACGAAAGACTTCAGAATTTTTGAAAGAACGATGTTGCATAGAATATAATATATATTTTTTTAATAAGTGTGATCCCCAAACGGGAACAAAACGAGACACAGACGGCAAGTATTAACCTAGCTTTACAGTCGATGCTGAAATAAAATTATAAAAGGATAGATTCTGTCACGGTTGGACAGCCAGGGCTACCAAAAAACAATTGTTTTAATACAGTAATTCTGTATAATCCAGCGGGGAGAAGAAAGAGTGGAGAGTCTAGGAAGAGATGGGGTGAATGATGTGGAAGAGAGCAGAGCAGCAATGGAAATAAGAGGATGGAGAGGTAAACAGCTGAAAGAGATGAATGGCGGGCACACAGGAAGCTAAAACTCGCCAAGCAAGGGTTATACCGCCAAAAGTAGAACGAGAATTACGCGTTATTACACAGCAACTCGCTCACTCGCTCATTTTTCTCTTCTCTCCGCAGTCTCTCACTCCGTCACACAGACACACACACAAAACAGCAATGGTTGTATTTTTTAACAGCACTTATTTGTTAACAAAAAAACAACTAACCACAAATACGGTAATCGTCAGTACATTTCTCAAAGACAAAGCAACAATTTCATACAACTTAAGACCCTTGAACTAAACAGTTATAATAAACCTACAAAGTCAGAATAAATCACAGAAAAATACGTTTGTTCTGGAACTGAACTAAGCGATATTACAGTGATTTTGAAGACACCCAAACGGTTCCGCGTAATCTCTACTGATAAAAACTACTCGTTAGTATATTGCCTAACAAACAATTCAGGCACACATCAGGCAACAAAGTACATGACAAACAAATGCCATTAGTATACAATTACATCGGTTATAACCACACCCACATTCAAAACACATGTCATTAAGAAATAAAATACATTATGCACACACACACACACACACACACACACACACACACACACACACACACACACACACACACACACACACACACACACACACACACACACACACACACACACAAAGTTACATAAATACAACAAACGTCAAGATCACACATTTTCTACGAAAAACAAAATTACAAAACACCAACACAGTGTATTTTTCCACCACCAAAACCACACGATACGATATCTACACACACAACGATTAAATATACACTGAACAACTTTTTCAGGTTTATGAACTTACTTTTTATTTAAAATAAACAAAAACATTTCACACGTGTACGGTCGTACTTATTATATTACATAACTACTGTATTTACGGATACGTCAGTTTATGGCGGACAATACACACGCGCGCGCATACACGCAAACACGGCGACGGGGCGCGCGCGACGTTACGTACAATATACCCACGGTGCGAGCGAGTACTGACGCAGCACTGGCGACGCGGTGCTGGCGCGAACGGACGCCACGTACCTCCCCACCGTACAGCGCACAGCTGATCGAACGCGGAGGGGGATGAAGACCGTCGCTGTAATTTTTTTTTGCAACCCCCGTATGTTGGCATTTAACGCCCGCCCGACGGTTTAGTTTGGCACTTATTTGTGCGTGACGCCCGTTACATTAAACAGTTAAATTAAATTTCGGATTTAACTCGCACAGTACACACACTCAGTTTCAATACGTCATTAATAAAACATGAAATTCAAGTATGGATAATGAACAAAAATACAGACCAGTCATTTACGGCAGTGATTGTCAAATGGGTTGCTCCAAAAGTTTAGAACTGAAATAGCAACATGGAAATAAGCAAAAATGTTTGCTATTTATGAAGAAAAATTCAAGAAGGTGGATGATTTTTGTTACTTGGAAGTAAGATATCGCATGGAAGATAAGCAGTGGCAAGAAAATAATAGGCGTGTTGAATTCAGTGTCATGAAGTATAAACATTATTAATCGGACAAAGCAGCTGATATACGGGGTTTGATTAAAAAGTTCGTGCAATTTTACTGTTTCCATCGCTACAAGTGTCCGATTCAAAAACTGTTTTTATGTGATGTTGATATACATGTTAGTGACAATAGTCTAAATTGTTAGCCCTACTTGATGCATAGTTTAGATTCCACAGCTAATTAAGTAAGTCCTTTGGTGTATTAGGCGATTTTTTGTCATTCTACAATGGAAGATTGAAGAACGTGCATTAAATTTTATGTAAACTGTGAGACAAACTGCTCTGTCCTGGTAAACGTGTTCAGAAGGCTTCTGGCGACACTGCTGTGCGTGAACAAGCGGTTTACAAGCTTCAAAGACTGTCGTAAACGAGTTAAATATCGTGGTAGTCAGATGAAGATTATGTTTTTGTGTCCCACGAAATTTCATCGCTAGGCGTAGTGGTAAATAAGAGTACTATTCGGACTGTTTCGGACTTACGCCATTTGTATGAAGCTATTCGTAGGGGACGGCCAGATTTACGGAAGAATAATTTATGAAAATTGCTGCTCGATAATGCGTCTGGAGCACGTCATTGCTTGTTAAGAATTTTACCAGGCTACGCAAAAAAACGTCATAATGATGACACGGCAACTGTCGTATTCACCAGATGTATCCCTACACGTTCTTTCCTCTCCCAGTAGTGATAATGTCCTCAAAAGGACATTTCGCGACCATTGAAGACGTAAAACGAAAATCGGAAAGCGAGCTCAAGACTCTACCAAAAGCGCATGCTTGAAATATTTTGAAGACTGCAAAAAGGCTGTCTTAATCGTGTTGCATTCGACTGAGACTACTTTGAAGGGGCAGTACAAGTTTCGATGAAATGAAGGCATAATTTTTAAAATAAATAAGAACTGCATAAACTTTATGATCAAAACTCGTATAAATCAATGGTAGAAAGTAGGCCTATAACGCTGTACGAGGAAAAGATGTGGAAAATGACTAGAAAACATGTGGAAACGATTAACTGCAATGGAAATGGATTTTTGGAGAAGAGCAGCTGGTATATTCAGACGAGAAATGATTAGAACAGCGAGATAAGAAGACTGATTATGGCAGAAAAAACTACAGTGGAGGAGCTGAACAAAGACAGTACGGCCACGTACGAAGAATGGAGGATGGAATATTGCCTAAGGCAGCTTGAAACCGAGAGACTGCAGGAAGGAATAAAAGAGGACGACTTTTGACTACATGGGACCATAATGTAGAACAGGGGACGGAGAAATTTGGACTAACAGATGAGGATGCGGTGGACAGAAACAGATGGAGTTCTCAGGTAAGAAGATTCGTTTAAAGTGAAACTGTGTATCTGCGTTAAAGTCTTATGTATTTTAAAGTTGTGAAACCATTATGTACTGTTGAAATTTTGTATATTCGTGTATTTTAGATCATTGATGTAATAATGGACTGGAGATAAACTTTAGGGTTGAGGATTATTCTCAAATTAAAAAAAAAGTTTGCAGTTACAAACATTTTTGTAACACATAAACACAAATTTAACTTGATTCCTATACACTACAATTACATCTTACAATTTATGTTTACAGATCTCGTAGACAAAACATAAAGACTATAAGAAAAATTTAGTGACTAGCAGAATTCTAATTCAGGGATGCCACAGCAAATTCTGAAGCAATCCGGGAAACCAAAATACAGTATATGGGAACCATGTATCCACAGAAATTGATTTTAGAGAAGCGAAATGTTGTAACGTAGCGTAATCAAACACATTAGAGATGAGTGTAACCAAAACACACAAACGGTGAAAAATATCTTCAATTAAAACTAAAATAGTTTCTTAAAATTAAAAAAAAAAATAGTTACAGTATGAGAATACGAAACTCATTACAGAAAGTAAAATTAAGCTGTAAACTTCTTACACATTCATACACATAAATATAAATTCGATGCCTGGACTGCAGGGAGAACGCACAATGAAAAAACTATATGATAGATTCCTTCAATACCGTAATGCTTTCATCAAGCCGACAAAACATCTGATCACATAAATGTACATTTCAATAACTGAAATATCTGCACAGAATGCAAACCGATTATTCATCGGCACATTTTATAGCGTCTGATGATGCAGATTCGTTCTGTGAAACGAGCGTAAGACGAAATAAAAACATTTTCACAGAAACTATTATTATTATTATTATTATTGTGGTAATTATAATAAGTGTAAGTGTGTGTGTGTTTTGTAGGAACATTAGTTTCTCGACGAATTAAATTAATAACGATATAATAAATGTTAAACATATCATATTGGGCCGTGCTTACGAGACGCGTTTCGGAAATACAAACTATTGCCTAAAACTTCTTCTTCTTCTTCTTCTTCTTCTTCTTCTTCTTCTTCTTCTTCTTCTTCTTCTTCTTCTTCTTCTTCTTCTTCTTCTTCAGTTCAACAGTTATATTCGAATAGCGGTGACTAATTATTCAACTAATATAAAAAACCGTAGATAAAAATACGTCATCCTTCACGTAACAAATAAGCTTGCCGATCTTTTTCAATCCTGTAAGTTATTCTTTTACTATTTTAGTAAGAGAATAATTTTTTTCCAACCACATGTTTTTAGTTTCATATCATCATCTGTTATGAACTCTGTTAAGAAATCTTTAACAGACGTCATGAAGACGTAAGAAATTTTTGGGACGTCAGGGCCCAAAAAGTGGGTGAAAATTTTGATAAAATCGCAACAATTCATGTGGGGTATCACATTAAAAAGAATTCCAGCTAAAATCTGAACGTACTATTCAGTTTTGGAAATTTCAAAATTTTGCGACCCTAGAGCCCAATATAGAGATCAACATTTTTTTAATTTGTCAAAATCGAGCAGGCATCAGACTAAAACGAACTTTAACCCAAATCCGTACGTTACTAATTTTTAGCGTTTATTGTACAATTGTGTGTTCTACAATTGTTATGTTAATAATATAGAAATAGTAATCAGAATTTTTGTAATTTTCCCCATAACTGAAAAATTATCTAATATCAAAATTTATGTAATAAGAAATGTACTTCGTTCAAAATAGTGAGCGAGTTCTGGAGCTCAGGAAGCTTGCTAGTATACAAAAAAAGCGGTGACTAACAGTTCACCAAAAATAAAAAATAAATTGTTGACGAAAGTGAGTGCCATCCTTCTCGTCACTAGCAAGCTAGCCGATCTTTTTCAATAATGTAAGTTTTTCTTCTATTATTTTAGTGTTTTTCAATCCTATGATCTGATCATTTTAAATTCCATCATGTCATCATCTGTTACAAACTCTGTTAATAGCCAGCAAATATCACCATATTTGTTGACAGCAAGCAGAAATATGTATTAAAAAAAAAAAAGAAACAAACAAACAAACGTAAAACACAAATTTATGTGCCCTCACATAAATTTAAAATATAAATAAATACAAAAATAAATGTCTAAATTAAGTATTTCTGTATTTGTAAGTAGAGTAAATATGTACGGTATTTCCGTTGACTACTGAGTTTTAAGTTTTATTTTTCCCTGAGAAGGTAAGGATTAATATTTAATGAGACATATATCTTAGAATAGACTTTACTTTAACCTAAGTAGATCATTATATATTTTAAATATGGGTATGTAGCTCAGTGATTTGGAGAGTGTGGAGATAACTGATCTCTTTGAGGAGTTATTTTTCAATGACCACGTTTACATGATACGGATAAACGAATAAGAGGACCCCACATAACTTACACTAGCGTGGTCACTATCGTACTGGAAAACAAATCATAATTATCAATAACAACTATTAAGAACACCCGCTACGGAAACGCCATATTAGGCTATATAAAACTCGAAGCTCATATACGGTTGGTAGGAAAACCTTCATAAGACTAATAACAGAATAAACGTTTGAATGTCAAACGTAAAGTTAATTTTACAGTAACTCGAACAACTTATAAAATAACTTTATGAAAAAAGAATTTAAAATTTTTAATTTGACATGCCAACAATATGAGGTCACTCACGTCATCAGAACGAATCGAGTGAGTTTATTCATAAAACCCTGCAGGAATTTTTGAATTTTTAGTTAGATTCTCGGCCATTTACGAACGTGTGCAGCGGAAAATATGACTTTCGTTAAGAATTTAAGGGCCGTCAGATCACTCGTTAAGGATTTTAACGTGAGACAACCCGTTGCACGAAGCTCAGTTAAAGATAACGGCTGTTAATATCGACTGTTAACTTAACGGTAGATGTCTGGCCTGTTATGCAGTTACAACGACGAGAGGTAAACATTACGTTTGGCGTCACTACATTCATAAAAAGAAGCAGTCGTTCGTGTAAGATAAATAAAATGTGCACCCATATATTTATTCAGTTTTTGTGATCATAAAATTCATTTTCACATTAAATAAATAAACTGAGTTTTCTGTTTTCTCATTAAATAAATCATTTTATTTTAAAATTTTGCAACGCGTATATAATATACACAAATAAAAATTGCAAACAGAATTAACACTGTTGCACACCACTATAGAAAAATTATTCCGATTAGCGCTTTCAAGCTTCACAGCTCATCGTCAGATCGAAAATGTGATTCTGACGATGAGCTGTGAAGCTTGAAAGCGCTAATCGGAATAATTTTTCTATAGTGGTGTGCAACAGTGTTAATTCTGTTTGTAATTATAACCACTAACACAACTTTCTTAATTAAATAAAAATTGATCACAGAGAAGAAAATTTTGACACTGAAATAATTTTCATCCTACTTAGTCATCCAAAAACGAAACAAAAAAAAAGAACAAATGTTACCGGTAATAGCCGACTTTGACTATTTGAGTGAATCGAAATTTACAGAATGCTACCTACGCTTCCGAAAAAGTTACTTTCAACATTCTTGAAGAATTGAAGTTAAACTGAATATCCTCAACAATAGGAATAAAAAGGACAGAAACTTCAAAAACAAAAACATAAACAAATATACTTAAGAAATAGAAACCACGAAGCAGTGACTCCAGCCGACAAGATTTCTTGTGACTTTTAGAACACAGCTGAAAAAAAAAATAATAATATAAAAAGAAAAATAAAGGCAAACCGCAGAACATATCAGAATAAACCCACCAAAAAAAGCAAACAGTAAATAAATTCACAAAAATACGCGTTAATAACTGTCAAAGAAAGCCACGAAAACGGCCGCCCCCTACAGATATTTTTAACTTTTCCGCCAATCTGAAGCAACATCGACAATTATTACAGTAGCAAAGTCGTGTTTACAAACCGCTTGGACCCGGATAACATAATGGCCGTTAAACTTTCATCGCGTTAACAAACGATCCGTTACGAAGAAAGTTAACAAAGGTTCGTGAAACGAGGCAATTAACTTTCTCCTGCGTATTCAGGTAATTGCTAGCTACAAATCGTTTTAATTTAATTCTCGTTTATTAATTCAGATTCCTTCATAGACAGGCCTACGTCTTTGTACCCAAACATCCCTGCTACTAGACAAATTGAGCGATATTTCTCTGGATACCGCTAGGTATTGAAAATTTTTAATTTTCTGTATTAACAACATTGCGTCTAACGTCCGCCATTTTGTTTTTTCAAAACACTATTTGTCTAGGACTCTCGCACAGATAAGTCTAATGTCATCAAAGATCATCAAGACGCTCCTCTATCTGAAGCAAAGCAGAGCAGATGAGTCTAAATCGATCTCAGTCTTTTGGGGTTCACAGAATCGCTTGGGGGTCTGAATCGATTTTTGAGGTACGCCCAAACAGATTACCTTGCGTAAGAGAGCTAGTTATGAATGATGGGTTGATAAACTTCAATTGCAAACGTTATCCACGACCAGTGCGGATATTGGCCAAATATAATTAATCCCAAGAAAATTACCTGATTTTCCGGTAATCTGATAAGTTATTGCTGTCAATCGCATCGCCACTATTATTGCATGTTTATTTTTAAAAAATCAATTCCTTATTCAAATGAAATCTGCTTTAAGAAAAATAGTAGTTAAAAATCTTTGTTTTAAAAGTAACAATCGCTAATGTAAAATTATTATTAAGCATGAGTGTTCTGAAAAATTAAATAACGTTTTTTTTTCATATGTTAATTTATGCAGTACGTTGAGTATTTCAGTAAACTGAAATATTAAAGATTATTTATCGGGATTTATTTATCCCGATTAATAAAGTCATAACCGCAATGTGTATAAATTACTTCAAGAGTACAAAACTGTTTAGCATGTAACTGCGCGCGCCATCTATCAGCAGTCATTTGAACTTTCACGAACGGTAGTCACATATGATGTTTGCTTTGTCCATAAATTATTTGAACACGAGTTCCTGTTAATTAACTTTTCTAAATTACTCAATACTATACCAGTTTAAAACTCTAATTTTACTGAAAATCGTTACTAAAGTTCTCCCAAATTCAAACCCACATCACCGAAAATTATATTTTGAAAAAATATTTTTCGAGAATGCTTAAAATCACTTCAAACTTTCAATGACTCCTAGATACAATGGATGATTTATTTATGAAGTTGAATTGGCAACAAGTAAAACGAATTTTACGCGATGATCAATTCTAATTCATTTAAACCGACAGTCTGACGTATTTCCACAATTAAAATCGCTTTACGGGGTTTTGTTTATCTACAATGCCGTTTATTTTACTTGCAGAACAAACATTATGAAACCACGATATAGTAATCGTGTTTCATCCAAGTATTTTTTTAGGCCAGTAATAATTTATATTCCAATCACTACTAACTGAATCCTATGTCACCTTGTATTCGAACAGAACATAATTCTAACCATTTCGTTCTATATCTTATATGCTGGATACCAGTGGCGGCTGGTGTTATGGTTGCAGCGTTGCACAACCACCAATATAGAATAACTAAACTATAAAATAATATTCGAAATCATTAGGCAGTTAAAAGTGTCATAAATTTCAACGGAAAACGTATTAGATTCTATGCGGCAATGTTCACGTACAATTCAAATGTGGCGCGCAGGCTGGTGGTTGTAGCCCGCTTGCAACTTGAAGAGTAAATGGCAGAGCTTACTGCACAAGCATATGGGAGGACGTGCGTTACTCTTCACAGTTGCCGTATGTTCTCTATTAGAGATGCGTCGTTCAGGATTGAACGAACCTTTTTGATCGAATCATTTAGGTGATCGACTGATCGAATCGATCTTTTAAAAGAGGAGTCAATAAAACCGACACTGGAAAACTAGCTGAGATAGTTCGCACAATCTCCGCTAGGTGCGTCTCGACAACTTTCAACTCAATCTCGGTCTCGTCTTGGTCAATAGGTGATTCGATCAGTAGGTTTTGTGTCTCATTTCAATCACTTACTGATTTGATCCGGATTCGATCAGTGATCGAGTTACCGCAGGAAGTTTCCAGTAGATGTCTCTGGCTTTCATTTCAATCTCAACTCGGTCATTTCGATCAGTTAGCTAAGTTACCCGCGGTTGCGGTTCGAAACACGATCTTTTAATGATTTAGTAGATATCAGCATTGCGCGCTACGCTTTCTTTATCTCGCTCTTTTGTGTTATCGCGTTAGTAGGAGTTAGAGGAGTAAATTGAATATTTTACTAGTGGACTGGTGGCTTTTTTTAACAGTGGACTATTTTAATTAATTACCTAATAAGTTACTTAACAGTTTTGTATTTTATTGTGACATATCAAATCTGTATAAACAATTGATTACTGTGCAGTTATCCTACCCTTCACAAGACACTAATATTATTTTAATATAATAAACATTAACAAGCGTTTTTTAATTCACTGTTGAAATTCTTCGACAAGCGAATTTAAGGTAGGCTATATTGTTTTGATACATCCAAGGGATTTTCTAATTGTTTCCAGTTTTTTTATGTGTTTTATTTATTTGTTATTATTAATATAATTAATGATACATATATAATATTAATACATAACATTACTATGTTATACATAATATTATGTATCTATAGTACACAGAATATATAATAATTTTAATATTTAATAATATTTACTTTAATATTAATGTTAGAAAATAATTAATTTTATATATTAATATTATTTCATTCACCATCTTTTAATTTACTTATTGTGACCTTATATTTGTAAAACATTTTTTGTGGGCAACAAAAAATGCAATACAGATATGTAATAGAGAACTTTTAGCAATTTTGTGGACTTACTAAAGGCTAACTACTTCCCCGTTTCACGAAACTTTATTAATTTTCTTATTAATAATTGTTAATATTAATTTTGTTAATAAATTCACGCGTTTACTTGCCCCGCAATTGGTAGTATTCGCCAGCTTTAATTCTAAACAGAATTATCACTGTTGCACACCACTACAGAATACAGAAAAATTATTCCGATTAGCGCTTTTATGCTTCTCAGCTCAACGTCAGACCAGAAATAAGAAGAAGAGGAAGAGGATAAATCAAACCCTTCACACCCCAACCCGCCCCCCCCCAGTCTACATACACCCTGCAAACACACTATAATTCAAATGTCCCTTCACAACCTTCCAGCCCTGTCAACCCCGTCTGTAAAGTTACATATTTTTCTAGCACATTCCTTGTGTTTATGTGTTGTGTGTGTGTACATTCGTTTTAAACCTAACGTTTTAACGCCTTTCTCATTCACGCTTGTGGGCGCGGTCACTCACTCTTATTTCAAAAACATCCATATAGTTCTATGCAATTTAATTCTGATGTTATCTATCCGTCGACTATCTTTTACTTTTTAATTATATTATAAAATATTTCTTCATTATCAAATTTAATTTTAGTATTCATTAAATTGTCTAATCCTTTTTCTCTTTCTTTCAATATTTCTAACTCCTCCCTAAGCTTCCTTTCAACTGTGTTATTTACTACTTTTACAATTTCATAGTCTTCCAAAGGATTAACAAACATATGGTTCTCTTCTATGAAATGTCTTGCATATAACAAATTCGTTGTTCTATTACCTTCTCCACGTTTGTGGTCAGACAACGTGCATACGATTTCCGTCCTGTCTCACCTAGGTACACTTTGTTGCAGTCTTTACATTTTAATTTATCAATTCAGCTTTTCTGTAATACTGGGATTTTTTTCTATATTTTTATTCCTTATCCTATCAAATACCATTTCACATTTTTTAATAGCTATATCTACTCCATATTTATTAGAACATTTTATAATTTTTTTAGTATGTGATCCTATGTATGTCAATGACCCTGCATAATTCTTTCGTTCTGGTTCTACAGTATTTTAGCTTTTTGAATGTTCATACTTTTCATAACTTTATCCACTATGTTGGTGTTATAGTTGTTATTCCTTACAATTCCCTTTATCGTTTTTTTAACTCCCTATCTTTTGTTTCTGTCTCTTTTAAACACTTCTGAGCTCTATAACAAAATGAATTGATTGCCACCATTTTATATCTATAAGGGTGGTAAGACTCTCTTGGTATAATTATATCAGAATACGATTCTTTCCTAAATATCCTAAACTTCTTAATTAAGCTTTAATTCTGTTGCGATCGCTGCCACAGTGTGTTAGGGGGCTTGGTCACAACGAAAATTAAGAAAGAAGTGTTGTTGTCTATTTGTTTGTGGTAATGTCACAGGCATAATTAAACAACAGAGTCTACTGAATAGACAGAAAACAACCCTATCAGCATGACGTTCCCAAGGAGACCTAACCTAACGGTAACCCGTCCATTGTCTGTTGACGGATTAGGTTTATATGGAACAAACTTTCTCCAACATCAACTTAGTGAACGATTTTGGCTAGCCTTCCAATTAACTAGTTAATTTTTAATTGTTAACAAAAAAAGATTAATGATTGAAGTTGAACATTTTATAATTTAACGATTAAGTTAAAAAGTTAACCAATTTTTTAATGATTAATTTAACTGTTAATTTTTTCTAATGGTTAATCCCAAGTCTGCTCTACTCAATACTGATACAGCTTTCTGTACAGACTTTTTAGAGAACAACCACTGTACATGTGGAAGACTTTGTAAATGTGGTCATCTAACATATAATAATATACATACACATTTGTAGAGAGCAGTGGTTCCCAAAGTGAGGTTCACGACAATGTTTCAGGGGGTCCGCCGACACTTTTAAGAAAAAAAAGACCGTACTTTTCTCAGATTTTTTATGGTCTAAAATCTAAATTTTTGAATCTTAAAACAATTAGTAGATGATTTCAGTATTTTTTGTTCAAACTAAATGTACTGTAAAAGTAATTTCAAACTAATGGTTTTAATTATGTCTTTAAATCATGTCCTGTAGCAGATCTGTTTGTCAGTCGAACTGACTTAGAACACTGCATGAACGCAGAACTGATCGTGCTGTTTTAGTGATTCTAGTCTACGTATAAGCATTGTATCTCGCGTACAAGCACTGTATCTAAGGAAAACGTTTATCCGTGTAGCTGGTTTTATGCCTAAGTAGCTGGATTTCAACATGTGTTACTGTAAAGATAGAGCCGAGTTTGGCAAAGTTAAGAAATAAATTTGATGTCGAGAGTGACTTAATATTGAAATTATCAGACATTAAACCTAATATTGCAGAGCTAATTTTTCAGAAGCAGCTTCATTGTTCACATTTAACTGTGTTTGATATCACTGATATTATAATTTTGCAAGTTAAGAGAATTTTGATTTTAATACATTTTAATTAAAACATAAGAGTTTGTATCATATTTACTGTTTGTTTTATTTCATAACTCAGACGGGGTCCGTGAAATTTTTGTTTTTGTTTTTGGGGTGTCCGCGGACTGAAAAGTTTGGGAACCACTGGTTTAGAGGATTTATACACCAATATAAGAAAAAAGTTTCTGTAGTTACCAACATAGGTCTGAAAATGTCTCATTTCCAGCCTGGCCACTGTTTTGTGTATTTTAAGTAAAAATTTATATTTCAAGAAGTAATTGTGATATGTTAATGAAATGTGGTATGTGTTTACATAACAGTTAGTTTATTACCTCAAATTTTAAAATAGCAGCCGCTTTAATTTTTTGATCACTAATATCTCTTTTGTAAATTTCAACTTTATCAAATTATAGTTTATTAAGTGAAGTGTTGAGCATTTTATTATGATTACAGTGGCAGCTTGTTGTTTTTTAAACATACCCACATTTTTATTAAAAAGGAGTGAATTGTGAGTGTAAAAATTTACTTCCTAGAGTGTTGCAGAACTGAAAACCATTCAGATAATATTTCATTGCCTCTTGGTCTATTCCTCACAGTCATAAAATTATTTTTTCCTTTTTAATTTCTAAACGTACACAATGCCAAT
This sequence comes from Magicicada septendecula, assembly GCA_034769895.1. NCBI lineage: Eukaryota > Metazoa > Arthropoda > Insecta > Hemiptera > Cicadidae > Magicicada > Magicicada septendecula. The sequence continues at coordinate 1,255,730,589 of CM068367.1, forward strand.
CAAGGTGCTGTCACAAAAATGTATTGCTTTTATATCTGTTCCTGTGAAAAACTTGTATTGGTAGATGTAATAATAGTTTTAAATTATATCAAAATGACCCTATATTGTGTGTGTGTCTTACAGAATGGAACGGAAAAGGAGTGACATCTGGCTCCATTTTAATCAAAAAGAGGATGGGAAAGCAGAATGCCATTACTGCAAGACCATTTTAAGCACCAAAGGGGGTGCATCAGGCAATCTTCAGAGGCATCTTAAGAAGAAGCACATTACAGTAGATGTTCCTTCTTCACTTCCATACCAACGTTTAGAGCAGAGACCAAGGACATCAAGATTTCCTTTGCCTTTGGTCAGTATTGGTGTCACAATTTCGGAATGTATTGGTTCTTCTTCAACCTCAGCCCCAGCACAAATTGTTTCTCCCCAGCCAACAATCTCTTCATCATTGCCACCTCCAAGTTCTCAGGTGCAAGCACCTATTTCAAAATTTATTCATATAGTAAGGCCCATTTCTCTAAATAAAGTGAAAAATATAAATGATCAGCTGCTGAAAATGATAATAAAAGAGTATTATCTGTTTAGTATCGTTGAAGACCAGGAGTTTAAAAATTCTGTTCATTTGTTATGTCCAAACTATTCACTGCCTTCAAGGAAGACATTAATCAGCAGTTAAATAATACTGTGGCTGTAGCACTTACAACTGACACATGGACATCTTGCAACAATGAAAATTTTATAGCTGTCACAGCACATTTTGTAAATGACCAAAGTGTCTTAAATTCTCTTTTGTTAAGCTGTGAACAGTTTTCAGTATCCCATTCAACAGTCAACATTGCCAATAAAATTAAAGACATTTGTAAAGAATGGGGTATTATAAACAAAGTTGCTGCAGTAGTGACAGACAATGCTCCTAACATGGTGGCTGCAATACAGCAACTACATTTTCGACACCTACCATGTTTTGCACACACACTAAATTTAATTGTACAGAATGGCATTAAAAAATTGACAGTATTCTTGAAAAATGCAAAATTATTGTTCAGTTCTTTAAGCATAGTGCTGTTAGCTCGGCAAAGCTTCAAGAAATTCAAAAACAGATGGATTTACCAGTGTTAAAACTGAAACAAAGTGTTCCAACTAGGTGGAATTCAACTTACGATATGCTGGAGCGGCTATTAAAAACCAAAGACCCACTCATTTCTACTCTCGCCCTGCTGCAAGGAGATGAAAAACAATTAAGTAACAGACAGTGGGCTATTATTCAGCAGGCTGACAGTTTAAAAGTTTTCTATGAAATGACCACTGAAATCTGTTCAGAAAAAACTGTCATCTTATCAAAGGCATTTGTACTCAAAAATATCCTCAAACAGAGTGGATCAGTATTTAACAGCAACAGTAGAGCCTGAAATTCAGGAAATGAATTTAGAATTACTGCAACAATGAAATATATGCACTAGGGATCTGGACACTTCCCAAATAATAGCCCAAGCTACATTTCTTGACCCTAGATTTAAAAATACGGTTTTGGGGGAAATGAAAATGCTTTTAGGGCCACTTATACCTCTGTTGTAGAAAAATTAAATAGTGTGTGTGTGGAAGAAGATTGCAGCACGTCTGAAGTCACACCATCATCAACTCCCAAAACAACTCTCTGGGATGAATTTGATGAGAAGGTGCACCAGCTAGCAGCAGTTAGTAAGCCAAAGGCAGCAGCAATTGTGGAAGTAGACAAGTTTTTAGATGAGCCATTGCTGAAGAGGACTTTAAATCCCCTGGAATGGTGGAACCAACGCAGAGGAGTGTATCCACGATTATATAAACTTGTTCTGAAGCGGCTGTGTATACCAGCAACTTCAGTTCCTTGCTAACGAATTTTTTCAAAAGCTGGGAACACTTTAACAGAAAAAAGAAATCGACTGACTTCAAAAAATGTATCTATGATAATGTTTTTGAATCATAATCTTGAATAAGAGTTTATTTTTTAATTGGTGAATTAAATTTTTCTTGTAGTTTTTAATAAATTTGGCTATTGTATAATTAGAGGTAGTTTTTGAATTTGAGCTCAGTTTAGTTTACTTTTTCCTGTAAATTATTATTTTCATTTTAAGTGTATTATATGTATATATTATTTGTATTTTTTAATTCATATTTTTTAATATTAAGTTTTAATATTTCCAAATACTGTGACATTTTGAATTTGTTAGGATTTAGTAAAGTCTTATATTTTCATTTGTAAATTTGTCATTACTTGTGTTAGCAATTACACACACACACACACACACACACACACACACACACACACACACACACACACACACACACACACACACACACACACATCCCGTGTGGAGTTGCTAGTCTCCCATCGGGCGCCTCCCCAGGTGGCGGATAGGGGAATGCTCACGATATGGTGGGTACCGGGGAAATAAAATACCCGGGGCGGACCAAAGCTAGCAGCTGCTGCCTTGTAGTTGGATATTGGTTTAGCAAAGGCTAAAGGAAGTAAACCTTGATTTAAAATTGCCTGGTCCTCCAGGTTGGGGGTTAATGCAATGGGCCAACTCCCCATTCTTTGGAAAAAAAGAAAATTTTAAAAACCAAATAGATTGCAGCCGAATCACTTCTGTAATCTTTGGTTCTGGAAAATGTGTAAACATTGTACAGCTGGAATAATAATAATATAATCTGACATGCATGACAGTGTCAAACCTGTTGGATAAGTTTGCATTTTTATTTGTGTGTTTACAAGTTTTGACTAGATATTAATAATTATTAATGTGACTGAGAATTTATTAAAATGATTATACTGTCTATACAAAGTGAATAGCACAAAAAACAAGCCTGCGACCATTTTTTGTTCTTTTTAATATTGTTGGAAATTTTTCATGAACTGCATTCAATCCTGTGATGAAAATTAGTGTTTATAAGAAGATAATTGATACTGAATTTGTTATCGATAAATAAAAGTTAAAAGATAAATAAAGCAGTTACTTTCAATTTTTTGTTTGTGTCTTGAATAAGATGGGATTAATCAGAATCATAGTATAATTTCAACAAGATTACAACAGAATAAAATTAATTTAATTTAATTTACCTTTTTATAATGTTTGTTTTATACTGTTTATATTGTGTTATACTATTCTATATATTAATATGTTAAGTTAAGTTAAGTTAAGTTAAGTTATTGGTCATTATTAATCATTTATGTCTAACATGTGGTTAATGTTTTACTCATCTACAATCTGTGCAATACCCATGACTGCCACAGGCTATCTTACACAAAATCTACTGGTGGCTATGTACACCCAAAAAGCAGTTTGTACAATCCTTTTGAATGTTACCTGTAATGCTGTCCACTCATTAAATAGAAGACGTTTTTTGTTTGATATAATTATACACACAATTGGTGTCATTCTGTGTTGTGTGTTGTTCATACGAGATATAGATGTTGCTCGTATTTATAGATTATATAATTTGAAATGTATGATACAGTGCCAAAATATTGTTAGACAATAAATATTTACAAATTTTTCTTTTTTCATGACAGGAAAATATAAATGAAATTCCTTATTTTGGTACAAAAGGTGTTATCATAATTGTATAAAAGCATACATTAGACTTTTTTAAAAAATAAGAAAATGTGGCTTTGTTTAAATGACAGTAAGTGTTTATTATTGATGTGTATATGTTTCATACATTTTCAGAGACAAAATTCTGTTAATTATTTTAATGTTTATATCTTTTTCATTGAACACAGATTAAGTAAAGTATTAACTTTCAAAGAACCTTAAAAAATGCCTAGTTTCTGGTATTAATAGTCTTATAATAGGCTAGCACTAAAGTGTTAAAAACTTAGTTTTTTATAAGTTTTAATTACATACTAGCTGTTTGTAATATTACATGTGAATGATAATAAGTGTTGACTTTTAATAAGTATTTTAATATAATTTTATTGTCTATGTCTATATGGCGTTCTGTCAGACCATATAACAATTTTGTACTCATTAGTCAAATTCTATCCAAAGCTGTTTTCAACACTTGTACTATTTTAACTTGTACTAAATTATTATGTTGGTGCAACAGCCTTTGGAGATTTAAAAGTACCCATTTATAAAGCCTTTGGAGATATTTATAAAATACCTGTTAAATCAAAAATGCTAAATTCTTTATTTTAAGTGTTGCTGTGTTGGAAACATTGTATAACACATTAAACGTTATGTTTTCCTCAACCATGGCTTTTATTTATTTCAGCAGTAAAGTAAAAACCAAAAACCGTTGTCACCTAACCTCACAAATGAAAACAACACGTATTTTCGCTTTGCATTAATAGGACAATTTACAATTAGTACACTTCTTCTTTTCACATTCTAATATATCGATACAATCGCATATTATATAAAACATCGAAAATGTACTGCAGAAATGTACAGTTCTGATGCCGCTAAATATAATTTGTTTATTTACTTGTTACTATGGTAATTAATTCTAGTCTCCATGGTAAAGTTGACATCTTTATATGCGCCAACGAAAAGGCCCTAAATCGTGCAAACGGGGCAAAATATCAAATTCCAAGTTAGAGAGTATTTTTCGCCTTGTGTCAAAGGTTACCTGTGCAAAATTTGGTGGCAATTGGTGGAACGGTGTGGATTTGGATTTGTATTCAGTACCCATAAATCCTCAGACTTTGAGTTGTATATATATAGATGTGACTAACTGGTATAATTTTAAATAATAGCAAAAGTAACTTACAAATGACAGTAAAAGAAATAGTACCTTTGATAATAATATTTAATATTTATTATGAAATATTAAAATTTATATTATATTTCTATAAAAAATATTTCTAATTTTTTATAGAAATGTTTACAGTATTAATTGAAGACTTGTTGGGCACTTGGTGAAACATATAAATAGAAACATTTAAATAAACACAAACACTGGATAGTTTCACAATTCATTCCTAAACTCTGACAATTGTTTCAGCCAACTAGGCTATTCTCAGAGAGCTGGTAAGAAGAATTAAATACACAGAATGTGTTAGAGAGTAAACATGTGTTAAGAGTATGTTAGAAGATGCGGAGGAGCTAGTACAGGGAAGGTGAAGTGACTGTAAAAACCAAGTATATTACGAATGCAAATTGTAAAATTATTTTAACTAAATGGCTGCTTTTAACAAAGGCGAAGTAAAGAATTCTGTCTGTTCATTTGTTATGTTTTTTATACTACAATGTTATATTCCGTTTAAAAAACAGTAGCAGACAAACAAACAGACAAATATTGTTAATTATATGAAGTGTAAAATGTATGTGTATAGATGGCTGTAGCAAACTGTGTTTTTGTAGTTAATAAATTGTCTTTCAACAGTTTTTGTTCTAAAATCAATCCATAAAAACTCCAACAACCCATTGTAACTCCATCCCCTTTGTTAAAAATTATTATAACTGATTCCAAAATAAATGATTCTTCTCTGTTATTATGTAGACATTATTGCCTTTAAAATACTTGTTTATTTATCAGGTCTTATGGATTATCAGTACCAGAGGGGGTTATTTAAGAAGTGGTGCAAATGCCTATGCAAAAACATTGCAAGGTGTTGGTTCTGTATTTGTCCCACATCCAGTAAGTGAAGCTTGCTGATGTTTCTTTACTTTTTGTGCACCAATATTCTTTCAAATAGTATTACTTCAGCAACCAACTTATTCACATTTTTTAACCACTTAAAAAATTGGTTATGTCACTGAAGGTCATTAAAATTTTATTTTTTTATGTGGGAACATTTTGATAAGAACAAGTGTTAATTTATAAAAAGGAAAAATATAAAGTTACTTTGGTTGTAAATATTGAGTCAGACAGGCCTTTATATATTTATCATATATACATTTACGCAATATTACAGTATACATTCGCATAACTGTTACATGTGTTTTTGCGTATCTGTCTATAATAGCATCGAGGTCTAACTTAATGTCATTATGTACATGGAGAAGAGCAAGCCCGTTAAGCCTTTCTTCTTTCATAGTTGACCTAAGCCATGTTTTTAGGCATTTTAGAGCTGAAAAGGATATTTCACAAGTTGCCGCGCTACAGGGAATAGTTGCAAAAATTGTTAAAAGTACATGCAAAACGGGATAAATATCTTCATCGCAAGCTTTTAACAAATTGATCACAGTATAAGAAGAATCATAGTTTTCTCTTTCCCACTTCAATTTCCACATATCAAGTTCTGAAAGGATCCTTTTCTCTAACACACCTTCAGACATTTCAAAAAAAGTAGAATATTTTTTTGCTATTTGTTTTACGGCATCTTTCAATGCAGTTTCATTTGCTAGTACTGATGAATTCGGAAACAATACAGACAAATGAAACAGATCTAAATTTTCATCAGGGAAACGACTTTTTAAATCTACAATAATATTATCAAAGAGTTGCACATAAATCGATTGCCTATAATAAGCCTCCGCATCGTCGGTAGGATAATTCTCTCTTTGTTTTTGTTTTTTATAAATTCGGGGCACTTTAATCTCGGTATCTAGTTCCTCTGCGATACCTATCACCTCATCATAAATACTTTTGAATGTTACATCACAATTTTTAAGCTTTCTTTCTAGAAGTTTAATGGTATCGCTAACAGTATCTCGAGCAGTTTTCACATCAATATCGACTCTTTGTAGAAACACGCTTAATTGCAAAGTAGTTGCAAGTATATCGGATAAGCAAACAATCGCAATCAATAATTCGCTTTCGCAAAGCGCTATTTTTAAGCATTTATAGCTTTGCTAGCAGCATTAATGTCGTGCCATGATGCAATGGTATCGAGAGTATCAACGATTTTTGCGATATCACTCCTGAATTTTAAAACACCTTCATGCCTTTCAACCCATCTAGTCTCGCAAAGGTTATCTAATTGAGAGCCCAAAACTTCTTTAAGAACGTGAGTGCGTTTCGCAGAATTAAAACAGTTTATAACTTCTGTCATTCTTCCGACTGCATTTCGAACGGGTTGTACACTCGAAGACTTAGAAAGCGAGAGATTTAGTTTATGATTTAAGCACGGAGAATAGACAGCATTCACACACTCCTCTTTCACAGTCGCGACCGCACCGTGTGCTTCGGAAACCATGACATAACATCCGTCAGTTGCAAGAGCTACGCAAAATTTGAAATTCAAATTCAATGATTTTAATGTATCTAAAACTACGTGACCCAAGCTACTACCAGTCACTTTCGTTTCTAAAATGTTCAAAGTATCTGATTTTGATAAATTATAGACAGTTTTATACAAATCCACAAAATTAAGAAAATCTTCGTGTGCTTCCTTATTATACACATATCTCAAACATAGAGTCAATTGTGATAGCCAAGAAATGTCGGTAGTTTCATCGAAAAGAACGCTGTAAAATTTGCTTTTTCTAACGCGGTTAAGAATGATCGATAAAATTTCATCACCGCAGCACTCGATGAGATCATTCTGTACAGTTTTGCTAATGTAAGTCGCACGAGCACTTGCCGTTTTCAAATGCGTTTCTAACTCAACGTCGCCGCTTTTAACGCGAAATTTTAGCAGCCCTCTAAAGTTTCCTTCATTTTTGGTACAGTTTAGATTTAGAGGACTATCATCACGATGTCCTCGAAACGCAATATTATGTTGGCCAAGAAAAATTACGCTTTCTAAAATAGGTTTCAACCTTGCACGATTTTCATTAATTTGATTCAATCTATGATTATTTACTTGATTTGCAACATCTACTTCAGGATTATTACAAACTTTCAAAAAATCTTTGGCTGCTAATACAGCATTTTTATGGTATTCGCTCTTTTCATGCTTTAAAAGAGCACCGTCTTCACCCAAAAGTTTTGCATAATTATTTAAAGGTTGGGAGACCAATTTGATTAAAGGTACATTTTAGCATAACCACCTACACCAGCATTAACAAAAAAAGGGCAATATTTGCAAAAGTATCCCTGCTTACTGTCAGAAAAAACAAGCCAATTGAAGTTATTTAAATGCTTTTCACTAGCATACCTTTTTTCCATTTTACCTTTTTTGTTGTGCACTGAATATGGAAAATTATAGTTTTTAGGTGGTACCCATGGATACAGTAGCAAATTTTTCTTGGCCAAATCATTTACAAATATTCCTTCATAATCACCAACATCGAGAGTGGTGATATTACTACATTCCAAGGCCATGCACAAGGGGGGGGGTTTGGGGGTTTAACCCTCCCCATTTGGGAAGAGAAATCAGCGAGTTTGGAAGTGAAATAATGATTGTTTCAATCTGCTATAAAATACCGGAGGTATTCACATCATTTGAACTCGTGAACAATTCCCGCCTTGCGCAGCAAACACGGCAGTGCTCCGTCTTTCTCACACTCTCACATCTTTCTCACACGTTAGTAGTACGTAGTTCATTCGGCACGCCAGTTCTCTATTTTTCGTGTGGTTCGTGCAGTATTGACTGACTTGTGCGTTAATCATTAATTATCGCTACCACTAATAGACTATAGACTACGGACTGTGTATTCCTAGTTCGTTTTGCGATTTTGTGCTGAACAATTAGTAAAATATGTCCAGTAAACGAACGAATTCTTTGTTAAATTACTTTTGCAAAAAACAACGGACAGAAGAGGTAAGTTATTATTAATATTTTTCATAATTCTTCTCTTCGAAGTTTTGTGACAAGCGTAAAACAAAAAGGTTTATTTATTAAAATTGTATTATTTTACGCCCATGCAAATAAAACACAAATAAACCTCAGTACACGTTGCTTTCTCATCTATTTTTAAACGTCTAAATGACAACGACCTTGGCGATAAAACCGTCCATGCTGATTCCCGGAAAACGATGACGCTATGCCTCTTGTCACATTTTATTGTAATCTAAGCTATTCAGCAGATCAACTAATAAAGTCAGCAAGAACATTTTACTGAGTAGTGCGTTACGGCCCATATATGGTACGAACAATTTTTTGTACTAAATAATTAAATAAAAATCTCGGAGTACGTAGACTATAAAAAATTAAGCAGTTTATTTACAAAAATAACGAAAACTCACATCCCCATGGTAGACAAATTTACCGAAAATGACCGCCGCACCACAAGAAAATCAATTATGGGACGTATATACCCCGTAACGCAGCGAACGTGTTAAAATTCATGTTATCAAATCAAATACAGTAATTTATTTCAAAGTTGACAGAAAAATCTCATTCAATACATCATAATCATGCGTTGCATAAAAAAGTATAAGGTAGCCTATCAAATAATAATAGTCTTCATTCATTTATTTATTTGCTTACAGCCGAACTCAGGATACAGCTCTCAATCACGTCAGACAAATGAAGACAATGAAGTATCAAATCCAGCACAGTCCAATGCTGAATCGCTGACAGAAACAGATACCAACCAACCAACAATTAGTGGTAGCTTACATCAAATCCATCCTTGGGATGTGGCATTATTTTTAAGCAAGGAATTGGAAATGAGTATCACGAATGCTTACAAATCCATCTGGTCTCCTCCGGAAAAGTATAAATTTCCTTGCTCTGGAGAAAGGAATCTTCGTTTCCAAGGACATTGGCTGAAGACTTACCATTGGTTGGCCTACTCGAGAAAGGAGGATGCAGCTTTCTGTAAAGCATGTTTGTTGCAATGTAAGAAGACTGCTGGTGTCGGTTCTCAACCTCTCAAAGGATTGGTAAATGAACCGTTACAGAAACTGGAAGAAAGCACTCGATTACTTCAAGAAGCACGAATCGACTGTTTACCACAAAAGCAGCATGTTGGCATTAGAAAATATCAGAAAAATGGATGAAGGAAAAATGGTGCCTATTGATGTACATAAAGTTCGGAGAAGAAAAAAGTGATCGAGGAAAACAAGAAGAAACTCATGGCCATTGTAGAAACGGTAAAACTTTGTGGACAGCAAGGCTTAGCCTTGAGAGGCTCAAAGGAAGGTGGCCAAAATAACACCTGAAGTGCCTGCTGTAAATGATGGCAACTTCCGGGCCCTTCTCCGTTTTCGTGCTACAACAGATGACCTACTAAAAAAACATTTGGAGACTTCGTCAAAGAATGCGGTATATACAAGCAATAGAATTCAAAATGAAGTCATCTCTATATTTCACAAGAAAATCTTAAGAAATTTGGTAGACAATATTAATAAATCCAAAGCTTTCTCACTACTTGCTGACGAAACATCAGACATTTCTGGTTTAGAGAAACTTTCCATATGTGTGCGTTATACAGCAAACAAAGGTGAGAAATGTGTGGTCAAAGAAGATTTTATAGGCTTTGTACCTGTAACAGACTGCACAGGGAAAAACCTAGCCACAACTGCACTCAACTTTTTGCAAGAGAATGGAATTGATACATGTTATCTATATGGTCAAGGCTATGATGGAGTGGCGGCCATGAGTGGGAAAATGCATGGAACTCAAGCCTACATTCAAGCAGATCACCCTCTGGCTCTCTATGTCCATTGTGTCTCTCACAGCCTTAATCTTGCTGTGAGTTCGGCCAGTAATATTTCAGCCATTAGAAATTGTTTAGGAACCATTGAATCCGTATATAACTTTTTCAACTCCCCCAAACGGCAGGCTATTCTGCAAGAAACCACAGCTGAAGTATTACCATAGGCGAATCACTCCAAATTGAAAAAATACTGTCCAACCAGATGGATTGAACGTCATCAATCCGTATCAATTTATTGTGAGCTTCAAGAAGGCGTGATAGAGGCCTTAGGAAAAATTTCTCAGTTGCGAGAGGCAACAGTGGCAGCTCAGGCGTTTCAACTACTGAGTGCAATTAAAAATTGTCAATTCCAAATTTGCTGCCAAATCCTTCTAGCATGCCATGCCATTTTAAACACCCCTGAGCATGTCTCTTCAGCGAGAAGACCTACATCTGACCGAAGCTGTACTCCTTGAACAACATTCTTTAGAGGAACTTAAAAATATGAGGATGTCTGCCAGTGAAATGTTCCGCAATATACTTGAGAAAGCAAAGTCTGTTATGGAGGATTCCGACATCGCTCTTAGTGTTCCACGATTAAGTAAGAAGCAGCAACACCGAAGCAACGTCGAAATCGAGTCACCAGAAGAATATTACCGTGTGACAATGTTCATACCAGTTTTAGATGAACTTAATAGTCACATTGAATCTAGATTCATCAAGGATGGTGAAATTCTTAGCAGTTTCGACTGTCTGTTACCTCAGAGGCAGGCGCATTTCAATGAAGACAACTGTCGGACCCTATACAGAACTTATGAGTCAGTCCTCGAATGCATCAATGAAGATAAATTCCTAGCTGAAATTAAAATGTGGCGAAGAATGATCAGAGATTGTAGTGGAAAGAAAGGAGACCTCATCTTCCATGCACTGGATATTTGTGAAGCAAGTGAAGCCTTCCTCAGTGTAAGGAAAATCCTAACTGTGTTGCCTGTCACCACAGAGACAGCAGATAGATCATTCTCCACCCTACGCAGGCTGAAAACATATATTAGGAATTCCATGTCAGAAGAAAGACTAAATGGCCTTGCATTATTGAACATCCATAGAGAAATTAATGTCTCTAGTGAAGAGATCGTTAATGAATTTGCCAATTCAAACAGAAAAATGTAACTATGTTACTAAAAGGAATTAGTGTAACGTATACAATTTTTATTAATATTGTTTTCGTTCATTTCCTCTCAAGTCTACTTATTATGTGTTACTCCATATTGTAATTTATAAACAGTTTATTGAAATTTTCATTATAGACTACTTTATGGAAAAGAAATTTTCCACTTCAGAACCCCTCCCTTTCAAAAATCCTGCGCACGGGCCTGATACATTCGATCGTACCTACATTACTCGAAGTACTTGGTGAGGGATGTTGAACATCGCCTTCTCGACGCAGCCGCAGCTTTGGATCATTTTCCTTTACAAGAGTGCCATCCGACTGAAGAATTTTACGATCGACTTCTTGTTGAATCGGCAATATTGGATCATGTTCCTTGTAACTCGAGTTGTCCGACTGAATGGGTTGATGTCTGCTCCTTCTTGGATCAGCAACACCGGCTCGTTTTTCTTGTCGTTCGAGCTTTCTGACTGAACGGGATGACCCTAGTCTTTTCGTTGGATCGGCAATACCGAATTTTTCTCTTTCGTTCCGTCTGAATATAGAATAGTTGAGAATTAAATCATTATTTAAAATTATTTGAAAAAATTGTTTTATTTTTATTTTTATGAAAACAATGAAAAATCTGCATACAAAAATGCAAAAAATGTAATAAAGTGTAAAAAAAATCTATAATTTGTTACTCAAACTCAACTTTGTTATTAACTCAAGAGAACTACTTCTAAAAACTGTGCAATATCAGAACCGTTTTTATACTACTACTGAAAAATAACACTACGTAATGTGTAAACAACTTTTTCGCGAAAGCATGAAATCAATTTCTTTAAATCTAAGTAATGTCGGTGTCGTACTTACCAGAAATTGAATTATTAAACGTCGTATCGTTTTGACACACTTTATTTTGTTAATCAATTTGAGTAAAAAAATGTGTCAACTTGGAGCGTTTAGTTGCCTCATTGGTATGATGATCCTCATTTCTTTTTTTAGACATTTTGGTAAACGAACATATAAACAAATCACAGAATAATAATAAACACTTTAAAAGCCAATTACAAATAATACCACTTATAAACGCAGTGTACTAATCCACAAAACGATCTTGACTGTTGATTTCGAACAAGTCTTCGCGGCGCGGCGCAACAGTGCAAAGACAGAACTGTTTTCCCGCCATTCCGGGAAGGATCTTTCCCCGCTACCGGTAACCTCCCGCTTACTTTGCAACCTTTCAGAGCCCACAATAATTCAGGTTTCGGAACCTGATAATATTTCCGAGCAAGACAGTTTAGCTTAAATTTCCAATTCCCCCGATAGTAAACGAGCGAGACAGTTTAAACAGTTCGACGTCTATTAAAATTTTCTAGTTACGTGACCTAATGCACCACACCTACAGATTGCTCTTTTGTTCAACTTTTGGGGGGTGGAGAACAATATTAAGAAATATTCAATACAGAATATAGTACTTATATGGTAGTAAATAAAACTTTCCTGTGATGAATTTTATATTCAATGTTGTGATGATATTCAGCATTATGAATGTACAGATAATTAAACCCTTTGGATCCGCGGGTGCTAACGACTGGTGCACTGAACAATCTGATTGGTCCACAGAGAAAAAAGAAATGTTATGACTGTTATGTCTGTGCACCCACCAGACAAAATTTATAAATTCCGCTATTCAGTTAACCTATAACCTATATCAGAAATTAGCACTGATTGTGGATAATTATCCATAGAAACTGCATTAAACATTATCCAAGGCACTAAAAATAATTGTGAAGTTTTGAAAAAATGATATACTGTATGCTTTGTAAAATTTAAAAAACAAAAACGCTAAGTTATAATCAATTAAGCTAACATTTTTTAACCATTTTTAGGTTACTTTTCTGAAAACTTTAATAACTACATAGCTTTTGCTGAAAAAAACTCCAATGGCATTACTATGATGATTTGTACTGCATCTTTTCATACTATTTAACTGATAAGCAGAGAGCACTTGAGTACAGGCTGTAATATTAGATAAAAGTAACACATTTTATTATAATGAAGAAAACTAAGCAGGCTTAAATTTAACAAATTTGGAATACACCCCCGTCATATGCTACATAACAGTTTTGTTTTTTATCACTTGGGTATTTATAATTTTCTTTAATTATATTTCAAATTTATTTTAATTACTTCATCATGACATTAGTTTTGATATAACATCATTCAAATTTTATTCTATACTGAAGGTGGTTGTATTCCTTCCCAATCTTGGTAAACAATTTACACTATTTGTGTCCTTGTATATGTCCTATACCCAAATTAGAAAGTAATAGTATACCTAAGTCTTGGCACTGGTTTTTTATTTTATGTATTATTTTTCGATCATGTAAGAAATTTATTATCCATGCAAACTATGCTGTTCATAATCACAGATAATCAAAGGTGTCCTAATAAGTTCACAACTACAAATAGGAATTCAATTGGAACTATTAATTTCTACCCTACCTTCTAGAGCCATGTGTTGAAGTCGGTGTGACCAACTCGCTACTGTCATTGGCATCATAGAAGTCTTCTTCCTCTGAACTGGAGTATGATGTTTCAGGAACAAGGAGGTTAGGTGGCATATTTGTATCCAGACCTGCAAAATACCAATTATACTATAACACTGGATACAGCAACTACATGACTTCATTAATAATACAAATTCATGCAGACACAACTTCCATTTCATCTCGTAATTACCAATGAAATGATAACTACTGTATTGGGTTCCCATAGTCTAAATTTACATGCCTTTTCTTCACCTTTCACAGAGATTAGAATGACCAGAATTTGTACTTCTTAAATAAAGGTGTCCCATAAATCACTGCACTTTGTCTTCTATATTCATATTTATTACATTCCACACACAATTCATTGCACTCTACAAAAAATATTTATTTGTATTCTGTTAAAGAGTCTGAGTTTGTCATGTTGGCAATGCTAGCAATATGACAGTTACAGCCCAGAAGTGCACTTATTATGCTAACAATGTTTTCAATCCTGTAACTGAATGTAACATTTAAAGTATGAAAGAATGTGTATATGTGGCACGACTATATTCAAGTTTGGTACAAATGATATTCCGGAACATTTACAACATAATTTTGAAAATGCAGTAATCAAGAAGGAATTTTTTTATTTGATTGTGAATTTAATGGATATGGGTTTGTCATATATGTCGAACCATGAAGGTAATGTACATATTTGTCAGACCATGAAGTGGATTCTCCAAAACAGTAATGACATAAGAATGTAAGAAAACATCTCATACTGTTGCGAAGAGCCCATCTACATCTATTTGTCTTTCAAATACCTTGTAATAGTTTTTGCATGGCCTGGCTATTAATCCCATCTATACAAGGTCCTTGCAATGGGCTCTATGTATGTATGTACATACGAGGTCTGTAAATTAAGTAGTAAGACTAATCATATAGCAGTCAATATGGCAACACTGAAAGGTTTCCATTAGCACAGATGGTTAGATAAACAGATGATTGATATTGAGTATTAATATTTATTGTCTATTATTGCTACATGAAACGTAAACAAGCTTTTCGTGAAGTGAATTTTTGTTGTGCGATATAAAAATGAGTGGAATCAATTACGAACAACGTTGTGCAATCAAGTTTTGTGTTACACTCGGGCACAATGCTACTGAAACTTTCAAAAAATTGACAAAGGTGTATGGAGATGAAGCTTTGTCAAGAGCACAGGTTTTCAGATGGTTGAAAGCATTTCCAGATGGCCAGGAATTAATTAAGGGTGATCCACGTTCTGTAAGACCATCAACGTCAAGAACTGACGACAATGTTGATCGAATCAGGGACTTGGTGAGGCCTGACCATCGATTAACCGTCAGAATCATCGCAGAACAACTAAATTTTAACCACACTATAGTTTATCAAATTTTGAAAAACGAAATTTAGTGTGAACACCTGGATGCTGTATCATGACAATTCACCTTATCACACAGCACTCTCGGTTAATGAGTTTTTGGCAAGGAAAAATATCCCTGTTTTTCCTCAGCCATCTTATTCTCGTGATTTGAGTTCCTGTGACTACTTTCTCTTCCCAAGATTGAAAAAACATCTCAAAGGACACCATTTTGGGACAATAGATAACATTAAAAAAAAATTTAACCGACCAGTTGAAGGAGATTCCAGTTTCAGAGATCCAGCACTGCTATGAAGAGTGGAAACCCGTCTAAAGCGCTATGTGGCTTCCAAAAGGAACTGTTTTGAAGGTGATAGAATCTATATATAGTTGACTGTAAACAAAAGGTTTTACTGAAATAGTCTCATCACTTAATTTACAGACCTCGTATAAACCATGTATTTAAACCATCTTGTCTGCATGTATTTATTCTGCATAGCAACTCAGTATATTACTCTCATGTTCATGGAAGGAGGTCCCAGCTCCATTCACAGACACAAGTCAGATGCAGAGCAGGGATTTTTCTCACCCTTCCTTGGAAATCTGATATGGTTTGTGGCCAAACATGTGAGATGAAAAAGAAGGAAATGTGGTATAGTGGTATAGGGATATGCTCCCAGGAACACACCAAAACTTCTAGTTCCTCACAAAAAATATCTGTCTGTACATGATATACAGAAACCACATGTATGTATTTTAAATCCAGAAAGTGCATTAAAAATATATTAAAATCAACAGGAGGGAAAATACCACAATTTTATACAAATTATTTATATACTGATTGTTCACTGCAGTGGACTTAAAATAATTTGACATAACAAATTTTGGAACAAAAATTGGTATTGTTATACTGATGAAGGATGTGGCCACAACATTCTTTAGAGAATTAATAAATTAATTTACCTTTCAATAATCTGCCGTGTGACTTCTTATAGAACTCTTCTATAATGTGTTTCACAGACTACGCTCCATCTTCAGATAGTAAAATCAAATGAAACTATGTCACTCTTATGAGATCGTTAATTAATAAAATGTCAATGTGCATAAGAGCTGTACGCGATGTTGGGTGCGCACCCATTCGAGTTCAATCTGCTACTCACATGACGTTTTATTAATTAACGATCTCGTAAGAGTGACATAGTTTCATTTGATTTTACTATCTGAAGATGGAGCATAGTCTCCGAAACGCGTTATAGAAGAGTTCTATAAGAAGTCACACGGCGGATTATTGAAAGGTAAATTAATTTATTAATTCGATTAAGTGACTTGAATACCAGATTCAGCATGAATATTCTTTAGAGAGCTTATAATAATGCGTAGACTTTAATTATATATTTTTGTTAAACTAACTGATGTAACAAATTTTTTGAAATTTAGTCCATTTTATATAGTTTTTACATAAACATGTTTATAATGCTATTATCATTATAGTCAGTATAATTTTGAGTTTTAAATGTACTTTTATTTAAAGCACTAACATACCTTTCTCAATTTTTATTGCAACAAAAATGCATCCTGATTATATATATTACAACTGAGCATTGGCTGATTTGTTAAACAACCTTTATTATGCTTAAACTTTAAACTACTACTACTACTACTACTACTACTACTACTACTACTACTATAAACAATACTAACTGAACTTTTGTTTACATGAATTTACATGACAAACAAATTCTAAGGCACTGTCTGTAACACAAAGTTCACACCCAATTAATAACAATACTGTACTCATTCACACAGGTACTGGTATCACAGATGTTGAGATAGGAAATTTTTTATCATGTTTACAGGGTTATTTACAGCTGTTTAACAAAATATATTTTATCAACTTATTTAAATAGCTACATTGATAAAAGTTTTAAATAGATAAGTTGACAATTATAAATGCAAATATAAGATAAAGTAAAGAAGATGGGTGTCTTCCGCATGGTTACTACTGTCAGTCATATATTATGGTCCATTTTGGATGCTACAACTACAGATACATTATAGATAATTGTTTATAACACATACATAATAGATGTTATAGGTAGAGAATTATTTACACTAGGGCAGCAATTCTTAACCAGGGGGAGCTATTATCCCTGTAAGATTTGAAAGGTTTATAGCAGGCTCTAAAATTTATAGAAATTTTGTAATTAGAAGTTTTTGAAATCTTTTTAAAATAATTATTATTTTCTCTTTATTTTACCTTGTTTCAAACTTGTACCATTTCGTATTAGTAATCCAGAATCGTGGTGTAAGTCAGTAGCTAACTTACTTGCAAAGAAGGATTGTAAATTTTACTTTTCATCAGAAAAAAATGACAACAGGAAACGGCCTATACATATTGCATTTTTTTTGTCTTTGGAATACTACCTTTTTTACTCTGATGATGCTTTGGATACTACAATTATTTCAAAGTTTTATATGAACAGTACACGAACTTTTATTATTTCAATTTACAGAAGTCAATGGTGGGATCATCTGCAAAGGATGACAGAGGATCGATTACTGAAAGCGGCACTGAACTATAACGCCACTGGTAGAAGAGACATGGGTCGTCTGAGGAGAGATGGGTGCCGGAACAGGTTTATATAACCTAATCCTTGAAGAGGAGAAGAAGAAGAATACTTTTTTACATAAAACTAAAATTTTATCTGAACTCGAGCCATATTTTGCTTCTTTACGTGCTTCTTCAGATGCCTTTAAAGCTAAGCAAAAGTTAATCTAAGTTATCATTACCCTGAAGCGGGGTTGGGTATCCAGTCTCAGGTAAACTTTTAACTAAAATTTTGCCTATAAACAGAATTCAAATATCAAAAAATTGTATTCATACACAGATATATATGGAAAGCAAAACCCAAGAAACACCTCTCTTAACTATTTACTTGTTGTTGCTTTCTAATTGTCATGAGGCCAAACGTTTGCTGTGCACTGCCAAATATATAATTTCCACAAGCTTATGATTGAATTTTTCTATAACAAAAAGACTCCTGTGTACGACTAGATAAACAAATTATTGGAGGGTATTCTATAATATTGGTCTTTTTCTGATTATTACATCATTATAACAAGAATATAAAACTACTATTTTTTTTAACAAATCTTAATTTTATTAGAATATTACACAGTACAAGACTGCAAAAACATGTTAGTAAATATAAGGGGGTGGCACAACTACTAAAAGACTAGGAACCACTACACTCAGATCATTCACTATGAAAACTTCAGTTGTATGAAAGAATAGATAAGAAATATTTGTTTAGTCAATTTACACATAATTTATGAACACATGCAATCATAGTGAAACATATATTCCATATTTACAGTTTATGAGTATAATTAAATGCTAAAGGCTAAAGAATTGTGTAAACAAATGTGACACAATCATTTCAAGCACAGGTAATACACTGAGAAGGAAATTAGGAGAACAGAATAATTTTAATTTATAAAATAAGGATATTACTCTTACATGTTACAAACTAAACTCTAGTAATCATGCAAAATAACTATTACTAATAATAGAAACAATGGAAAATATACCCCACACACAACCTAAGCTATGAATTAGCTGATAAACAGATCAGAAATATTCATACATGTATTTGTCTTAATTCTTTTTTACCTGTAAAAATTCAATTCTGTAATAGTAGAAGTAACCGAAATATAAACAGAAGCTTTTACAAATGAATGTGTTGCTTCTTTTTAAATAAACAAACATGCAATCACACTTGGGCTAAATTGTTTAGCATTAATCATTCACAATGGAACTACTGTACTATTTGTGCATTTGTGATATTTGATGATTATCAAAGTTTTAAACTAATTTATGGCAATAAAAGAAATTAAAACCCACCTAAAAAAATGTGTTATATCAGTAATATTTAACTCTTTTATAACTTTCATTACACATAATGATCAGGGGTTGATCAGGGAAGTTTTAAAATCAGATAGAGCATTGTTAGTCATACACTGTTGTGATGATGATATGGCGACGAACGAGTACAATTATACACATAAATCACAATTCCTAATGTACTATCACTTGGTTAAAAAAATGTTGGGTCACACAAAATACACGAAAAATCCTTCTTTATTATAGTACAATTAGAAGTTGTAAAACCCTTTCTCTCCGACTTTTAAACACTTCCAGCTCTTTTGATTAACAACTTTATTTTTTACCTCACTAGACATACTTTTTGCTAATGTTTCCAGTACTTTCAGGCAGTTACTTCATGTTACATTATACAGTTGTTCAAAATTGTAACTCCTACTTTCTATACTACAAAGCAAGAAGGTTCTGAATATTAATATAATAAAAACTATAAGTTTACCACAATGTTTTGTAAAAGCCAATTCCAAAGTCCTTGTATTTCACTTATATTAGGCTATTATCTAAAATTTGACATGCACAATTGACAAAGTACTGTTGAAATAAAGTTGTGACAGTTAAAGCTCTTTTAAATGGAGGTGTCCTTCGGATGAATACTGTTACACAAAAACGAAGGTGACAAAGTATTACCGAAATTTCCTGCTGAAGGCTAAATTTCAATTTAGTAGTGGCAAAAAAAAAGCATAAAACTTCCAAACCACACTGCCCACAAACTTGATCAGCATGCTACTCAATCAACACTTTCAAAATACAATCTAAATATTTCCACCAAGAAAACTAACTATGGTTTTATAACAGAAAACCAATAAGGTTTTATGGTGATGGCTTTTGGGGTAGAAGAAAATACCACTCTTATAAGAGTTTGACAAGCTATGAAGATGAGATTTCACAGATATTACATGTAAAAGGACATACAAGTCCAAGCTTAAGAAACCTTGTCAAAAGAATTGAAGGGTTCATTGGTGTACCTCCAATAAGATTGGTGGGTAGACTTAAGAAAACACAGAGATGTATCCTATATGTGAAGGAACTGGCCCGGGGAGTTTTGGAAAGAACAAGTGGACATGGAAATCTATTAGTACCATTACACTCTCCCAAGGATAAAAGGATGGAGGACAATTTGCCTGAAAATAACTCCATATTCTATATAGTCAAAATACTGTAATTTTCAATTACTAATGTAGTAGACAAAGTGCAATTTCACGATATTAATTGATGACTCGTTGGGCACTTGGTGAAACATATTAATACAAAGGTTTTGTAAAATATATAAAAACACTTGGTAAGTTTCACAAATTTTATGGCATCCAAAGTGCAATTTATGGTATGCAAGATTTTATTACAAAGTTTGTACAATTTTTTTCATTTCATGCACTACAAATGTAAAGTTAAAAAACTCTTTTTGTGATTTGGTACATCTGTTTGTAACACCTGTTCTAGTCTGACAGCTAACTGCTCGGTAATTTGTATTTTTAATGCTCAACAATACAAGATATATGGACTTGCATTAATTTTTGTGTAAAGATAAGCTCAAACATACCGAATGTGTTACAGAAAGGATTTGGCAAGTCTGGCATACACAAACAAATAGAAACACACATGGCATCATGAGAACAAGGCTTTGGATGAGTTTAATTGAAATATAAATATGAAGACTGGGGTTTTATGTTTCATGAATTTTTTATCACTATTTTATAAAATTGTCAAATTTTATGGAAGTTGCATCCAAATAATGCACCAGCCTACACATATCTGGTTATTAAAGAATTTTAGATAATACAAAGCAACATAATGATGCTGGAACCACCACTGTATTCACCAGGTCTTTCTCCATGTGATTTTCCTCCTATTCCTAGAATGAAAAGAAAACATGAAGGGGTTATGTTTTGTGACTGCTAACGATGTAAAACACAAATCACTGAATAAGTGAGTTCAAAAGTATAACAAGCGTGTTCACTTTGAAGGCAACAAAATGTTGACATATAAGTATGTTACATCCAACAAAGATGACTTTGGTGGTGAAAATATAAATGATTAAAAGACACGATTTTTCAAATAACAAACATTATAGGCTATGGCAGTTTTGATCAAATCTTGAATCAAGTGATACAACCAAAACTAGTTTTAACAAATAGTTAAATTAAAAATATTTGAAGCATCCTTAATTGTCATACAATAATAGTTACAAATGAGAATAAATTCTTCTGATTCCTTACCACTTACTTTACGCTCAGGTATACAACATAACTTCAAAGAATCCCACCAAGCCCTTACGGACTCCATCCATAAAATAAAACTTTAAATGAATATTTTATTTTATTCCAGTTCTGTAGAAACGGTAACATACTACATTTTTCTGTAAAAAATTATCTGAAAATCATTTATAGAAGATAAGTTTCATGTACACTGTTCATCTGAAATATTTTAGAAAATCAGTCCTATCAACACATGGCCATTTCACATGATATAACTGACATGGCAAACGCTGAGTTTCTAAAATATACAGATCAAGAATTTATTTATCAAGAGTTTTGCTAGAATCATTTAAAACTGTTTGGGCAATAACGGTTGTTCATTTATTACATACACTCATTATTTTATTTTATTCCATGTACATATTTTTTTTATTATCAGTTAATATCAACTTGATTCCATTTCAAGAATAACAGAATCTGAATTATTCTATTTGAATTTATTATGTGCTTGCATGTTTAGTCCCTTCTTTCACTTATGAAGTAATTACATTTTGTACAGTTTCTTGGACCCTGACTGAAAATGACGTCATAAAACTGTTATCCAGATGAATCTTACAGACGTTACATATTTTTAAATTCAGACAAAAAAATGTTGTACAATAGGATTTTTAGAAAAAAGTGTTACTTACACATACTACCAATCATACTGTTATGGTGAAGCACCACTTTACACGAGGTGTGCTGATGTATGTAAACGAGAAACAGAATTTTCAAGTGTATTCTTACATCATTATTTAACTTAATAGTTACTGCAAATACCAGTAAACATAAAACATTTTTATAGTGATTACTGCACACATCATCTCATTTAACAACTTATTAAGGTGACTATTTTTTATTTGTTCAGATTGTAGATTTATTAACTTGATAACCGTTACTATTATTGTCGTGTACAGTGCACAAAAATGCCTGAATTAGCATAAGGCAACTAATGGTACAAGCATGATGTTTTATAGAAGTGTTAATAAAACACAAACTCAGTGATGTGTAATAATATTTCTTCTTGTTTTAAACCACTATACTTGTAATCTTAGGTATTTGAATTCAATAAATAAGTTGAGTTTCCAACAAACCTAGTCTTTCTAAATTACAATAATGTTTATGTCATATTACACAAATATATTTAATGTAAAAGTACAAATAAAACGTACTATGTAACAGATTTGAGTTCAGTCAATTATATCTAATAATATTCTTCATTCAAAACATAAAAATTTTATTTAGCAAACCTCTCTTTTCTTCATTCTCATGAAAGTTACAAAATTTATACTTATTACTAACAAGAGTTATGTAATTAACTTTTATATAAGGTAATTATGACATTTCTAGCCAATGCTGCTATTGAAGTTAAATATTTTTCTTTCTATTCTTCTATGTTATACAGACACGCAAAAAATAATTTTAAACGGCGCGCCGCGGCGGTCGAAGCTATTTACGAAGAAAATAAATAAAATAATTACTCCCATAAGCATGCATGGAAAGGTGAATGAGCACCATATTAACTGTGGCAAATGACATTTAACCTGTCTTGCTTACACAGTTGTTATATCCGATAACAGCTTCACTGATATCAACGTGTACTATTTTTCGAATTGTTTCACTATAGTTTAGGATCACGTAGAGTTATTTATGACTTGAGAATTGTGTAATAAGGTCTGAGGGGCGAAGCCACGAAGACGGGCGGTCTAGGCATTGTCTAGTTACGCGCGCGAAACGCACGTGAATAGACTCTGTGAGGCCCGCCGACGGGCCGAGTGGCACCGGAGGTGTTGTTGGACATTAAGCATTGAGTTATGTTTCGAAAAGAGGGATGTATAATTTTGTTGCCACCCAAGCCGACTGCGGTGATCCCACTACTCAGTTAACATGGTGCTCGTTCACCTTTCCATGCGTGCTTATGGGAGTAATTATTATTTTTCTTCGTGAATAGCTTCGACCACCGTTTAAAATTATTTTTCGCGTGTTTATATAACATAGAAGAATAGAAAAAAATATATTTCACTTCAATACCAGCATTGGCTAGAAATGTCATAATTACCACAAAATCAAAATTATACTATTCATTCTGGCAAATCCTTACTATAAAGTTAATGAAACAAAAAAACATTTTGAAACTATTTTAGTTAGCTACAACTGTAAACAATAAAAACTAGTTTTATCTTTTTAATTTCTTAGTGTTTATGGGATAATTATTATCTATTAATACAGTTTTACACTTACACATTATTTTTTCAGGCATTTGGCTTGGTTATTTTGAAAACGTTTTATTAGAAACAAACACACTTGTTTTGTTTATATTAAGATTTAGACAAAATAAACAGCTGCAACGAAATAATACACTTATAACCAACACTTTGGATCAAAATTTTGTAACTTTTGAATTATCTGATTTAACTCAGAAACTCTGGAAAACAAAAATTTAATAAACACATGATGAAACAAAAAAATTCTAAATTTTAACTTGTTTATAGTAATTAAATATTTCACAAAAGTTTAAGGAAGCCGAAGTTCACACAATTACAGCCACTATCACATGATAAATTTATGATTTCCTGATTTGTCTAATCGCATTTCCAACTTTATGTAACTCAAAGTAATTAGTAAACCACAGTAAAACTTAGGTTTGTTTTAAACACGTCATTATTTAGGCATAGTTAATAAAATATAAGTTACAGTTGATAAACTGTAACATTCATGAAATATGTTTGTAAAGGAAATGCCTTTAATTAATCAAAATACAGAAAGGTAACAATACAAAAATACTGAGTGGAAACAGCTGTCTTGGCACTGATCCCACCAGTCTTCAATCATGGAGAATTTCCTGTCATACTTTGTTACAAAGCAATTTTTGTTAAATTGTAATAACTCTTATTATTTACACGCATGATAATAATAATAATTATTATTGTTGTTAAATCATAATTCTTTAATCCCCATCACAAATTATTGATTTCTGTGTCTAGACAATAACACAGTTTTTTTAATCATGTTTTTTATGTTTTTAGCCATAACTTGGCCAATTTTTGACATGATAATGTCTTTTAGCTGGACATCGTTTGAAACTTTCGGTAACATTTGATTTACCGTCACGCTGTATGACGTCATCACAGTTTCGATTCTCCACAGTCTAGAAATCTTATTTTTAAAGCCTAAAAACATTATCATGCTTCGATGTTTCAGTTCTGTCAAAATTCTTCTCTTTTTCATTCAAGGATATGACAAGTTTCAAAAAAAAAAAATCAGAATTAAAATGTTTATATAAAGCTCTTTTTATGTGGCTGTCTTATTTTTACAGTAAATAACTTGAATTTAAAACATATTTTTCAAATAGGTTATCTCATGATAACCTTTGAGAGGCTATCTCATTTTATCATTTTAAATTAAACATAAAACCCTCAAATTATCAGAAATTACCTCAACTTGAAATTGAAATTCTGGAAGAATATTACAAAACAAAACAAAATGCAAAATATAAAGTTGCAGTTTTCAAGATAATTGGAAACAATTTTTTTTTTTTTGTCCCTTAACCTCACACACATTTTACACATTTGTCACATTTTAAGGGTCTTGTGCCAAGAATTTTTGCACAACTTCTAATAAGAGCTAAAGTCCATAATTTTTTATGCATTCCTGCAAGAAAATGTTATATTTTTTTCTGAATCAAACTAATAGGGGCAAATTAGAATTGTGGAACATGTTTCTCAAGAATGGGGAGACTTTCTGTGAAGCTGTTCTTGTATTTTCAGATATGTATGTATGCCCCCAGATACTATGAAACTGTTCTCAAGTTTTGGGGTTATAAAACATTCTTTTTTTTATAAACCTTTCTCAATGTTTTCTCATTTGTCATAATAATATTCCATAATTCCCTAATACACCAATATAATGACCCCCATTAACAGATTCAGTTTATTAATTATCTGAGGTTTCATAAGCCAACCTCCTAACCTAACAAAAACATCATTCAAAATTTTATATATAGTTCAGACCTCAACTTATGTCACAGCTGCATTCCCCAGTGAAGTTGTTTAACTTGAAATTCACATTACTCGTACATATACATTTCACCCTAATAAAACATGATGAATTCAATACTATGGCCACCATAATTTTATCATTATAAATTCATGATATTGTTACGACAGTCTACTTGATCGTCGTAGGTACAGTGGAAACAAAATACAAGACACCAATTACGTTACTAATCACCAGCTTTAATTTTAACAATTAAACAGTTTGTAATTAACTCGTACAATATTTCCAGTTAGATTTGTCCACACGCAATACCAATGTCTATTAATAGCGTTTCACACAATTATTAACACAATACTAGTTCACTTTGTCAAACAATCAATCCGCACTAGCGAAAAATCACTCCGTAACTGAACTCGACAACCCGGTTGCTATGGCTTTATATAGGCCCACAGAGGTGGAGTACAGCTTTGCCTCCTTACTGCACGCCGTGCCAGCAGCTTAATGCGTACATCTAAGTGTTCCTGGAACTCACTAGAACCACCTACGTGAATGACGCAACAGCTGCCACACTGGACGGGGAGAGTGGAGAATGTTCTGGATTGTTCGGTACACTTCTCGTAACACTGCCCCCTCCTTAAGCCTGTTCATCCCGAACTGCAAACCATTTCTGAAGTAATACTGGACCAGGCGATCTTGGTGGACATGTTTGTGAAAGATAATTCTCCCGTCCTTCGAATTCAGTCTCATGTGATCCGAACTTCAAGTTCCCAGGAATACGAGTCTTCCGCGTAACCGCTAGTTTTGCTGGAATCACTCCTGTTGCGTCATTTATTGATGACCTAAACACCACTGGCTGATGCAAGTCTGTTTGGTTATCGTCAACAGCCTCTTGCGTAACTTCATCTTCAGCAACGTTTCCCCCGGGCGCTTCTATTAACTCAGGAACAAACAAGGGGTTTTCCTTGACATCCATAGTTGGCTTCCCAATCACTTCTTTTCCCGTTATTTGTACTTCCTCTGATAGTTCTTCCATTTCCACCTGCAATAGAAAAGGTTCCCCCTTGATCAGACTTGTTAACTTCTTCGGTGAATGACACTTGCTTGATTGAATGGTTGGCAGACCCTGACATTTTAGTTAGTCATGCAAAGCTTTATCTTCTCTTGGCCAACTTCAGGACATTCTCTCTTAAGTCCACAACAAATCCGTAAGCATTCATAATGTCTGTGCCAAGAATCACTTCATCAACAATGTGTGCAACAAGCATTTGGTGGGTAAACTCGAGAAGGCCCAGGCGTACACGTACGTCTACCTTTCCTAAAACATTAACGGGGCTTCCAGTCACCGTCTGTATTGTACAAGAGCTAATTTGAGGCTGGCGGTTGGCGACTAAGTCAGGGCGCACGATGGACACTGTGGTGCCCGTGTTAACTGTAAATATTGCAGGTTTGTCTTTAATGAATCCTTTGACAATCAGGTTACCCCTGATTTTATGAAGCGTGGAGACGGTGTGCAGTTCCGTATCTTTACATCTCCAATTTGTGCATTCACGCTCTTCTCTCCGATTTTTTTGTCTGCCAACAATCTGCTTATAGATGGCCACTTTTCCCACAGTTATAACATTTAGGTCTTTTGTCTTTATCCTTTTGTTCGAAAGATCATTGTGGCGCTGCTGACTTCTTAAACTGTTGTTCTTGAATAGTCTTTTTATTCCATCCGTTATGACGATACTGTGGTACTGGATCGATTTTACTACAACGTGATGACATACTTTGATTAATGTAGGTTGCCAACTTGGTAGCTTCAAAACGGAGAGCATGAACAAGAGCGCCTGAGCTATTCTGATGCCGTGCCATTCTTAACGCTTGTTGTAATTTACTATCTCTGATACCATCAATAAACACAATGTGAGCAATCCACGTTCGGAAGTCCTCCGATTTTTCGGGATAAGCCAATCTCGTCAGCCAGTCGATATTTGCTTCAAATTCTTGAAGGCTCTCCCCTGAATGCTGTCGCCTCGCTTTAAGTTGAACACGGTACACTTCGCACAAATGCTGGTCACCATAGCACAAATGCATTCCAGAGCTTTTGTTAATTCGGCATATGTGTTCTGGCTGTCAGATGGCACTATGTGTATTAGCTCTGTGGCAGGTCCTTTTAACGGAAGAATGAGTGAAAGGCCTTTCTCTTCTTCTGTCCAGTTATTTAAGCGAGCGGCAGCTTCAAATTGGCGATGATAAGTTGCCCAGTGAGTGCTTCCATTAAACGTTGGGGCCTTTGCAAAAACTGGCCCTACTTCAGTTAATAGGATTCTTTGATTTCTCTGATATTTTGAATCTTCTAAACTTGACATACTTGTTTTCATAGTCGACACAGATTTTTCTATTTCAGATATTTTGTCAAACTTGTTTGTTCAGCTCACCGCGTAACAGGCCTAATTTTGCAGTGATATCATCTTGTACAAACGCCTTAACGTCGTCTGCTGATGACTAAATTCCTCTTCTTGTTGTTCCTGTGTTTGCTGTAGCATTACTCAGAATGCTTCTATCATC
Organism: Magicicada septendecula; assembly: GCA_034769895.1. Taxonomy (NCBI): domain Eukaryota; kingdom Metazoa; phylum Arthropoda; class Insecta; order Hemiptera; family Cicadidae; genus Magicicada; species Magicicada septendecula. The sequence continues at coordinate 1,255,758,825 of CM068367.1, forward strand.
TGATTGGTATCCATTTTATTTTTATCACCTACCACTAACACCACTCTTCTACAAAGTGTCCTCTGTTTCCACTGTTAACCGTTCTATCCCAGTTCTGACACCACTGTTACGACGGTCTACTTGATCGTTGTAGGTACAGTGGAAACAAAATACAAGACACCAATTATGTTACTAATCACCAGCTTTAATTTTCACAGTTACACAGTTTGTAATTAACTCGTACAATATTTCCAGTTAGATTTGTCCACACGCAATATCAATGTCTATTAATAGCGTTTCACACAATTATTAACACAATACTAGTTCACTTTGTCAAACAATCAATCCGCACTAGCGAAAAATCACTCAGTAACTGAACTTGACAACCCGGCTGCTATGGTTTTATATAGGCCTGCAAAGGTGCAGTACAGCTTTGCCTCCTTACTGCACGCCGCACGGGCGGCTTAATGCATATATCTAAGTGTTCCTGGAACTCACTAGAACCACCTACGTGAATTACACAACAGCTGCCACACTGGACGGGGGGAGTGGAGAATGTTCTGGATTGTTCGGTACGCTTCTCGTAACAATATATAAGATGTCAGAATATTTCAGGATCGTATAATACAAACATTACAGAATTACGACACACTGTAAGTTATGTACTGTACTGAATGGAATAACAAAGTAAAACATAATTTTTTAAAAGCTGCTGCATAATGTAATATTACAGTCCCATACTTAAAATGTGTAGTACAGTGTTTAAAGACAATGCGGTTGCATACAGACAAGTTTCTTTTAGAGGGGAATAAATCGCATAAATGCAAATTCATACAAGTCAAACTCACGTAATTTCAGTTCTTAAAGTAATTATATTATACAGTAATTGTTTCTTGTATTTCTTAAAACACTAAACGCATAGTTCTGGTGCTGATTTATTTCCATTAGCTGATTCCCAGCAGCTTGTTACCGGTATACTAGACACTAATCTTTCTATCTGTTGTTAGTCGATGCAAATCGATGCAAAATTACCTAACTAAGAATCCAAATCTCACTACACCCATTGAAATCACTTGTAGCAGTATATAAATATTTTTACACTGTTTCGCATATGAAGTATGTTTTTCATTCCTAAAGAAAATAAAATGAAAACATTTGTGACAAGGTGTGCACCCAGAATCTTGGGATCAAGAAGAGGAAATTGAAATGAAGTAGAATCAAGGAGAATCATTATGACAGAACACAGAAAAAGAGGAGACACTGAAAAACTTCATCCAAGATTAAGCACTTAGCAGACTGACAACTAAAGTTGATGGCATCAAGGTTGAGACTACTAACAATAAACAATATCTGAATGAAACTATAGTATGATATGCTGTGTCAAGCACTAGTGTCTACAAGACCTATTTACAGCAATACTATAGTCCCTTTAAAACAAAAATACTGTACAGAACATAATAAAGATTGATAATACGCACATAATATAAAAATGGAGGCAGCGCATCATCAACTAGTGCAGGCAGAAGTAAGCATAAAGCGCAATTTACAGAATTTATAAAAGTGGCGGCTAGTGTTAAACATGCAGTTAACTTTGTAAAGCAACCTGTTAATGCTGAAGCACAGCACAGCTACTACTACTGTCTGTTTATGGTTAAATAAAATGCTGTCTCAGATGCTGTAGCTGTGTAATAACCTTAACATTCCGACAGAACAATGTTTCAGAACTGTCCTTCTGAAGAGTTCTGAAATACTTTCAAATTCAAATGTTTTCAAAGAGTGTTTGTTGGCCATTTTTAATTTATTGTGGAAGTACTGCAGAATTTATTAAAGTGATATTTATTCGTAACAGTTTAATTTCCTCATGGTGGTGGTGGTGGTGGTAGTAGCAGTAGGAGCAGTGGAAGCGGCAGTGGCAGTAATAGATAAGATTAATTTATATAAAAAAGGTAATGCAAATAATACTGAGACAAATGTATAACTAAATTAAAATATCGGTATGGAGAACCATACATGACTTCCATGTTCTAAGATTTACATTTAAAAACATATTTGAAATGAAATATTTCCATAGAAACTACGTCTTTCTACTTATTGCTTCAGCATTAACCACAGTACTGTGCTCACTAACGTATACCACCACCACCTCACGTTTTCGCACTCGATTTTTACCGATGATGGGAGTCGATGGCACTGCCGAAAAGTCTGGTTTTGCAGAAAACATAGGACTACGGCTAAAGAGCCCGGGAAGCAATTTTAACAAAAAACTACTTCTTTGTTGCCGATAACGTAGTACACATATAAAAAATTCTCCCCTACACCTTCAACTATAATTTTTAATAATAGAAAATTACCCCCACCCCGTTCTCCTAACTTCTTCATTTGTAGATATTTCATCTACGTTTCTACAGTGGATTACTATGAGCTTCTTATCAGGATACTTTATTTATAAAAATAAAGTACTTTACTCTTGTTAAAACATAAAATGTTTCCGGTAAACTACCCATTTCTCTTAACCGATCTTCTCCAAAATCAACAGACCTTCCGTCCTCTACAATTCACGGAAGCATGCAAAAAAATATTTGATTCTGTTTGAATGTGCGGCAGTTATCATTCGTCATGAAAACATTTCTCTTGTTACAACATAAAATGTTGCAGGTAAACTACCCCTTTCCCTTAACCGATCTTCACCAAAATCAATAGACCTTGAGCTCTCTGCAACTCAGGGGGTGCAAAAAATTATTTGATTCTCATTGAATTTTTGGCAGTTATCGTTCGTCATAAAAAAATTACCGTTTTTAAAACATAAAACGTTGCTGATAAACTACCCCTTCCCTTAACCGATCTTCAACAAAATCAACAGACCTTGAGTTCTCTTTAGTTCAAAAAGGTATGCAAAAACCTAGTTGATTCTGCTTGAATTTACAGTAGTTATCGTTTGTCATATAAAAAATTACCCTTGTTAAAACATAAAATGTTGCTGGTAAACTACCCCTTTCCCTCAACCGATCTTCACCAACACCAATATGTATTGAGAACTCTACAATACAGGGCTGTATGCAAAACATCATTTGATTCTGTTTGAATTTGCGGTTGTTATCGTTTACTATAGAAAAAAATTACCCTTGATAAAAAACCGTTGCAGGTAAACTACCCCTTTCCCTTAAGCGATCTTCACCAAAAATGACAGGTCTTAGGTACTCTACAATTCAGGCCTGTATGCAAACAAATATTTGATTTAGTTTGAATTTGCGGCTGTTATCGTTTGCCATAGAAAACACCCTTGATAAAACATAAAACGTTGCTGGTAAACTACCCTATTCCATTAACCGATCTTCACCAAAAACAATAGGTCTTGAGAACTCTACAATTCAGGGCTGTATGCTAAACATTAGTTGATTCTCTTTGAATTTACGGCAGTTATCGTTCGTCATAGAAAAAATACCCTTGTTAAAACATAAAACGTTGCAGGTAAACTACCCCTTTCCCTTAACCGATCTTCAACAAAACCAACAGGTCTTGAGAACTGTACATTTCACGGCTGTATGCAAAATATTATATGATTCTGTTTGAATTTGCGGCTGTTATCATTTGCCATATAAAATACCCTTGATAAAACAAAAAATGTGTCAGGTAAACTACCCGTTTCCCTTAACCGATCTTCACCAAAAACAATAAGTCTTTAGTACTCAACAAAACAGAGCTGTATGCAAAAGCGTATTTGATTCTGTTTGAATTTGCGGCTCTTATCGTTTGCCATAGAAAATACCCTTATAAAACATAAAACGTTGCAGGTAAACTACCCCATTCCCTTAACCGATCTTCACCAACAACAATAGGTATTGAGAACTCTACAATACAGGGCTGTATGCAAAACATCATTTGATTCTGTTTGAATTTGTGGCTGTTATCGTTTACCATAGAAAAATATCGGTATGGAGAACCATACATGACTTCCATATTCTAAGATTTATATTTAAAATCATTTTCAGCCAAACAGCCAGGCTGTGTCTTACCTGCCTTTTTATTGCTGTATTAAATGAAAAATATTATATTACATTAAAATGAAAAAATTATAATTTTATTGCCTGGCAACAAAATTATTTTATTTTTAACAATTACCATTGTTTCAAAAAGTTTAAATAAATTTTCAAGTACTTTACTCTTGTTAAAACGTAAAAGGTTGCAAGTAAACTACCCCTTCCCCTTAACCGATCTTCACCAAAATCGAAAGTCATTGAGACCTCTACAATTCAGGGACGTATGCAAAAAATTATTTGATTCTGTTTGAATTTGCGGCTGTTATCGTTTGCCATAGAAAATACGCTTGATAAAAAAACGTTGCAGGTAAACTACCCCTTCCCCTTAACCGATCTTCACCAAAAACAACAGGTCTTGAGTACTCTACAAATCAGGGCTGTATGCAAAACATTATTTGATTCTGTTTGAATTTGCGGCTGTTATCGTTTGCCATAGAAAATACCCTTGTTAAAAAAACGTTGCAGGTAAACTACCCCTTTCCCTCAACCGAACTTCACCAAAAACAATAGGTCTTGAGAACTCTACAATTTAGGGCTGTATGCAAATAATCTTTTGATTCTGTTTGAATTTGCGGCTGTTATCGTTTGCCATAGGAAATACCCTTGTTAAAACATAAAACGTTACAGGTAAACTACCCCTTTCCCTTAACCGATCTTCACCAAAATCAACAGATCTTGAGAACTCTACAATTCAGGGCTGTATGCGAAACATTATTTGATTCTGTTTGAATTTGCGGCTGTTATCGTTTGCCAAACAAACAAAATTACCCTTGCTAAAAAAAAACCGTTGCAGGTAAACTACCCCTTTCCCTCAACCGATCTTCACCAAAAACAACAGATCTTGAGAACTCTACAATTTAGGGCCGTATGCAAATAATCTTTTGATTCTGTTTGAATTTGCGGCTGTTATCGTTTGCCATAGGAAATACCCTTGTTAAAACATAAAACGTTACAGGTAAACTACCCCTTTCCCTTAACCGATCTTCACCAAAAACAATAGGTCTTGAGTACTCTACAAACCAGGGCTGTATGCAAAACATTATTTGATTCTGTTTGAATTTGCGGCTGTTATCGTTTGCCATAGAAAATACCCTTGTTAAAAAAACGTTGCAGGTAAACTACCCCTTTCCCTCAACCGAACTTCACCAAAAACAATAGGTCTTGAGAACTCTACAATTTATGGCTGTATGCAAATAATCTTTTGATTCTGTTTGAATTTGCGGCTGTTATCGTTTGCCATAGGAAATACCCTTGTTAAAACATAAAACGTTACAGGTAAACTACCCCTTTCCCTTAACCGTTCTTCACCAAAATCAACAGATCTTGAGAACTCTACAATTTAGGGCTGTATGCGAAACATTATTTGATTCTGTTTGAATTTGCGGCTGTTATCGTTTGCCAAACAAACAAAATTACCCTTGCTAAAAAAAAACCGTTGCAGGTAAACTACCCCTTTCCCACAACCGATCTTCACCAAAAACAAAAGGTCGCGAGTACTCTGCAAATCAGGGCTGCATGCAAAAAATTATTTGATTCTGTTTGAATTTGCGGCAGTTATCGTTTGCCATAGAAAAAAAATCTACAGAAGACAGACAGACAGACAGACAGACACACAGACACTTTTCGGAAAACGACTTTTTTTCATGTTTTGAGTGTAATAGAATCAGAATCTGCAATAATCTCGAACACGATTTTTTTTGCCATCACCATACTTCCATTCCTTAAGGAATATGGAAGTAAATATCGGTATGGAGAACCATACATGACTTCCATATTCTAAGATTTATATTTAAAATCATTTTCAGCCAAACAGCCAGGCTGTGCTTTACCTGCCTTTTTATTGCTGTATTAAATGAAAAATATTATATTACATTAAAATGAAAAAATTATAATTTTATTGCCTGGCAACAAAATTATTTTATTTTTAACAATTACCATTGTTTCAAAAAGTTTAAATAAATTTTCAAGTACTTTACTCTTGTTAAAACGTATAAGGTTGCAGGTAAACTACCCCTTCCCCTTAACCGATCTTCACCAAAATCGAAAGTCATTGAGACCTCTACAATTCAGGGACGTATGCAAAAAATTATTTGATTCTGTTTGAATTTGCGGCTGTTATCGTTTGCCATAGAAAATACGCTTGATAAAAAAACGTTGCAGGTAAACTACCTCTTCCCCTTAACCGATCTTCACCAAAAACAATAGGTCTTGAGTACTCTACAAATCAGGACTGTATGCAAAACATTATTTGATTCTGTTTGAATTTGCGGCTGTTATCGTTTGCCATAGAAAATACCCTTGTTAAAAAAACGTTGCAGGTAAACTACCCCTTTCCCTCAACCGATCTTCACCAAAAACAATAGGTCTTGAGAAATCTACAATTCAGGGCTGTATGCGAAACATTATTTGATTCTGTTTGAATTTGCGGCTGTTATCGTTTGCCAAAAAAAAAAAAAATTTCCCTTGATAAAAAAAAGCGTTGCAGGTAAACTACCCCTTCCCCTCAACCGATCTTCACCAAAAACAATAGGTCGCGAGTACTCTACAAATCAGGGCTGTATGCAAAAAATTATTTGATTCTGTTTGAATTTGCGGCAGTTGTCGTTTGCCATAGAAAATACGCATGATAAAAAACGTTGCTGGTAAACTACCCCTTCCCCTCAACCGATCTTCACCAAAAACAATAGGTCTTGAGTACTCTACAAATCAGGGCTGTATGCAGAAAATTATTTGATTCTGTTTGAATTTGCGGCTGTTATCGTTTGCCATAGAAAATACCCTTGCTAAAAAAACGTTGTAGGTAAACTACCCCTTTCCCTTAACCGATCTTCACCAAAAACAAAAGGTATTGAGAACTCTACAATTTAGGGCTGTATGCAAATAATCTTTTCATTCTGTTTGAATTTGCGGCTGTTATCGTTTGCCATAGGAAATACCCTTGTTAAAACATAAAACGTTACAGGTAAACTACCCCTTTCCCTTAACCGATCTTCACCAAAAACAATAGGTCTTGAGAACTCTACAATTCAGGGCTGTATGCGAAACATTATTTGATTCTGTTTGAATTTGCGGCTGTTATCGTTTGCCAAACAAACAAAATTACCCTTGCTAAAAAAAAACCGTTGCAGGTAAACTACCCCTTTCCCTCAACCGATCTTCACCAAAAACAATAGGTCGCGAGAACTCTGCAAAACCGGTCTGTATGCAAAAAATTATTTGATTCTGTTTGAATTTGCGGCAGTTATCGTTTGCCATAGAAAAAAAATCTACAGACAGACAGACAGACACACAGACAGACAGACACACAGATAGACACACAGACACTTTTCGGAAAACGACTTTTTTTCATGTTTTGAGTGTAGTAGAATCAGAATCTGCAATAATCTCGAACACGATTTTTTTTGCCATCACCATACTTCCATTCCTTAAGGAATATGGAAGTAAAATATCGGTATGGAGAACCATACATGACTTCCATATTCTAAGATTTATATTTAAAATCATTTTCAGCCAAACAGCCAGGCTGTGCCTTACCTGCCTTTTTATTGCTGTATTAAATGAAAAATATTATATTACATTAAAATGAAAAAATTATAATTTTATTGCCTGGCAACAAAATTATTTTATTTTTAACAATTACCATTGTTTCAAAAAGTTTAAATAAATTTTCAAGTACTTTACTCTTGTTAAAACGTATAAGGTTGCAGGTAAACTACCCCTTCCCCTTAACCGATCTTCACCAAAATCGAAAGTCATTGAGACCTCTACAATTCAGGGACGTATGCAAAAAATTATTTGATTCTGTTTGAATTTGCGGCTGTTATCGTTTGCCATAGAAAATACGCTTGATAAAAAAACGTTGCAGGTAAACTACCTCTTCCCCTTAACCGATCTTCACCAAAAACAATAGGTCTTGAGTACTCTACAAATCAGGACTGTATGCAAAACATTATTTGATTCTGTTTGAATTTGCGGCTGTTATCGTTTGCCATAGAAAATACCCTTGTTAAAAAAACGTTGCAGGTAAACTACCCCTTTCCCTCAACCGATCTTCACCAAAAACAATAGGTCTTGAGAAATCTACAATTCAGGGCTGTATGCGAAACATTATTTGATTCTGTTTGAATTTGCGGCTGTTATCGTTTGCCAAAAAAAAAAAAATTTCCCTTGATAAAAAAAAGCGTTGCAGGTAAACTACCCCTTCCCCTCAACCGATCTTCACCAAAAACAATAGGTCGCGAGTACTCTACAAATCAGGGCTGTATGCAAAAAATTATTTGATTCTGTTTGAATTTGCGGCAGTTGTCGTTTGCCATAGAAAATACGCATGATAAAAAACGTTGCTGGTAAACTACCCCTTCCCCTCAACCGATCTTCACCAAAAACAATAGGTCTTGAGTACTCTACAAATCAGAGCTGTATGCAGAAAATTATTTGATTCTGTTTGAATTTGCGGCTGTTATCGTTTGCCATAGAAAATACCCTTGCTAAAAAAACGTTGTAGGTAAACTACCCCTTTCCCTTAACCGATCTTCACTAAAAACAAAAGGTATTGAGAACTCTACAATTTAGGGCTGTATGCAAATAATCTTTTCATTCTGTTTGAATTTGCGGCTGTTATCGTTTGCCATAGGAAATACCCTTGTTAAAACATAAAACGTTACAGGTAAACTACCCCTTTCCCTTAACCGATCTTCACCAAAAACAATAGGTCTTGAGAACTCTACAATTCAGGGCTGTATGCGAAACATTATTTGATTCTGTTTGAATTTGCGGCTGTTATCGTTTGCCAAACAAACAAAATTACCCTTGCTAAAAAAAAACCGTTGCAGGTAAACTACCCCTTTCCCTCAACCGATCTTCACCAAAAACAATAGGTCGCGAGAACTCTGCAAAACCGGGCTGTATGCAAAAAATTATTTGATTCTGTTTGAATTTGCGGCAGTTATCGTTTGCCATAGAAAAAAAATCTACAGACAGACAGACAGACACACAGACAGACAGACACACAGACACTTTTCGGAAAACGACTTTTTTTCATGTTTTGAGTGTAGTAGAATCAGAATCTGCAATAATCTCGAACACGATTTTTTTTGCCATCACCATACTTCCATTCCTTAAGGAATATGGAAGTAAAATTACCCTTGATAAAAAACCGTTGCAGGTAAACTACCCCTTTCTCTTAACCGATCTTCACCAAAAACGATAGGTCTTGAGACCTCTACAATTCAGGGACGTATGCTAAAAATTATTTGATTCTGTTTGAACTTGCGGCTGTTATCGTTTGCCATAGAAAATACCCTTGTTAAAAAAACGTTGTAGGTAAACTACCCCTTTCCCTTAACCGATCTTCACCAAAAACAATAGGTCTTGAGAACGCTAGAATTTAGGGCTGTATGCAAATAATCTTTTGATTCTGTTTGAATTTGCGGCTGTTATCGTTTGCCATAGGAAATACCCTTGTTAAAACATAAAACGTTACAGGTAAACTACCCCTTTCCCTTAACCGATCTTCACCAAAAACAATAGGTTTTGAGAACTCTATAATTCAGGGCTGTATGCGAAACATTATTTGATTCTGTTTGAATTTGCGGCAGTTATCGTTTGCCATAGAAAAAAAATCTATAGACAGACACACACACAGACACTTTTCGAAAAATGACTTTTTTTCATGTTTTGAGTGTAGTACAATCATATTCTGCAATAATCTCGAACACGATTTTTTTTTGCCATCACCATACTTCCATTTCCTTAAAGAACATGGAAGTAAAAAGGAATATATAAGAATATATAAGGGTTCCAACATTTGTACATAACATAATAAAAACGCTCAACCAGAACAAAGACAATCAAGACAATTGTGTGGAAGAAAACAAATCTATATATCATTGTAAAAACCTAGTGTTTCATAAAACATTAATGACTAAAGGTCAGAAGATGAACGAACAGATGAGACAACTGGTTCAGGAAATCTTAATGCGGTATTTAAACAATGTAAAAAACATAAAAGCCATTACAAACACATGAACACATAAAAACACATAACATATAAACAACAAAAAGTATATAATACACAAAAAACAAGTTGCACAATTCAAATGATTTTTTAAAATTTGTGTGTGTGTGTTATAAAACGACTAATGATATTTATAAGCAATATGCCTTTGCTTACAATAAATAAACTGCCTTTACACATAAGAGTTATTTACAGTCTAAGAATTGTTATATAATAATAAGTAAATTACACGCCCCCATAACAAATGATCAGATTTTTTTATTAGAAATTTTTTTGTTAAGTAATTATATAGTAAAGGCAAAATGTGAAGAACCAATCACCAGCAAAACATTTGTCACTGAAACCAAATAGAACAAGCATCACAGGCATAAACCACAACTGATAATTTAAAATTTTAAAGTAAGTAACATTCTGCCAGCTGAAACATGTGCCCTTATTACATTGGAATAGTCTCATGTGAATGTAGTATGTATAACTGAATAAAATTAAAAAGATGATTTGGTACAATGTGAAACTATCAAAATGTTAGACAATTCAAGACATAGCTATTATGATTTTAAAAAAAATAATTCACCACAGTGTAAAAAGTTTCACATTGCAATGCAATGTTAATTTATCATTTTATTTTGGTTATTACACTTTGAACTTTGAGGCTGACAGTTCACAAATGACAACCTGACAATTATTGATTTTTGGTGATGGGCCTAAAAGTGTGTATGATATGTTTTCAAATAATAAGCCGATCTTTATAGTTTGTATGTTATTTACTAGAACATAAATAACAAATTGTTAACAGCAGCTGACAATAATTTTCGCAAGTGACATATCACTGTATTATCTGTTTGAACATTGTTTTATTGAGTTTAGAACCATGTTATAAATTACTCCATTAAAACTAAATTTGTTACTAAACAAACTAATATTTGTCACTTTATAGTATATATACCAAGTTATAATATTTACGACTTTTCAGTATGTACATATGTTTTATCTAACGTTTTATTGTTCTCAAAATATCAATTCAATAAACAACAATTATAAAATGGATTAACACAGAATTCATTCAACAGGACACATTATTTGAATTGTGACATCAGAACTTTGTAATAATATTGTAATATAGTAAAAATATAATAATTTAAAACTATTATTACTTTAAAAATATAATATAGGTATGACAGCACAGCTTAGCCAGTATGGAATTTTTAAAATACACAAAAATGAACTGCCTATAGGGAGGACATGATATTTTTATGTGTCGAGCCTCAGAGTGTTACAGGATTATTCATATCTGATGACAGCCTCACATTTCAGCTGCTGTTATGATGCTTTTAATTGTGAAGCTTCATGATGCTTCATGCCCAAAATGCCCTACACTTTTCTGCACACTATCGATTTGCCAACATTTAAAAAACAGTGTAACAAAAATTATTCACACAAATTACCATCTTTTATTGTTTTGCTTAAAATGAAAGCCATCCAATGCACCGTACAATAGAAAGGTGAGCGACAAGCTAGGAGATGTGAGGAAAGCACAAAGTGCAACAGTGAGTGGAACAAAACAAAAAACTCACCGGTATTGTATACCGGGATCATTTGTGGATGCAGCATCCTCGGTTCTATGCACTCTGCACCAAGCTCAATGCCAGTCTGTATTTCACTCGGTAGACTGAGACTAAGCCCACCTGTGAGAATACACATTACACAGACAAACATTCACAACCAACAAAAAAAAAAACAAATAGTTGGATTAAATTTAATTTCCCAGCATGCACGACCATCGCCCAGTATCATACTTTTTGTTGCACTATCATTTCTACTTCACCACAGCAATAGTCTTCAGTGGCAGAGAAGGACACAGGGCCCTTGATTCAATGCATGCCTACCAGTGATGATGGTAATTCCAGTGGCAGAAGTTCATCTCAGCCCCTTACACCTATTTATTGGTCACTGCGGCAACCATCATCACTGCTGATGGCAAGGCAGGGATCATGGACAATAAGACCTATTCTGCAATGTCACGGATGCAGTCAGAATGTTTGGCAATAAGAAGTAAGATACTAGACCTCAGGTCTATAGCTCAGGAAATTTAAATCCATTTGACACTGGTTCTGAAAGCATACATAAGCTGAAAAAATAATAGTTCTGAAAAATGCAAATGGCAACTAAGGCTTCATACTCTTCATATACATTACCACTGAGTATAGAACAAGTACAGTTAAGGCTAGTATTAAAGATTATCTTTCTTTACAAAAAACCTTATTCAGTATTACCTTATACTGCATTTACTAATTTACATTTGCTAATGCATGTTCTTTTAAAATTTGTTGTCTGCAGATGACTTTACTAATTTGGAGTTACTTTATTTAAAAGAGATGATTTTAACTGATTCACATATTATATATTTATTTAAAAAAAATGTACCTAACCTCAACAAAGAAAACATACACTCGGCTATATAGGAATCTGACTGTGAGGGTCATTTATCCAAAGCTATATTATTATTAGCAACAGCAGACATAGAGTGGAAAGTACATTATTTTAGTTTTTGCATTACTTTATTTTTAATACAGTATATACTGAAAAGAAACAAATATATACTTTTTTAACAAACTCATCATAATATACTGCAACACACAAACAGTAGAAAGATCCTTTCTTTATGTTTAGAGGATAAGATTTTGCTTAAAACGGCAACTGTTAAGCAAATCTTTACAAATTGAATACCGAGGTAGAGATTTGTACACCAATAATAACATGATTATTACAAATCCGTGCCATAACTAGAAGCTGTTCTTGTGGGGGGGGGGGGGGGGGGGAGTGTGATTAGCAATGAGATACTGGAAATCTTCTGACTACAGTGTGATGACATAAACTCATTAATGTAGCAGGACACTGACTACTCAAGGGCATGAACATGAGCTTCTGAGCTGTTTCAGTGTCTCGCCATTCATAACACTTGTTGAGGTTCACAAACTCTGATGCCATCAATAAATGTTGCACCGGATACCTCACTAAAAAATCCTTTGGTGCTTCAGGATACGACTGTCTCATATCTAATTAGACTGTTGATACTTGTTTCAATCTCTTCAAGACTCTCCCCGGAATGCTGTCGCCTTGTTCTCAACTGAGTGTAGTACACGTTGTACAAATGTTTATCTCCATACCATAATTCTAGAGACTTTATCAATTCAGCGTAGGTGTTCTGGCTCTCATGTGGCACTTACTATAGTAGCTCTGTCATAAGTCCTTTTAAAGAAAGAACGAGTGAAACTGCTTTGTCTTTCTCCATCCAATATTTGCGTATGCAGTGGCTTCAACTGCTGAAGATACGTCAACCAGTGAATGCTTCCATAAAATGTTGGGGTCTTGATGTGAACTGACCCAACTACAGGCAAAGTGACTCTCTCCATTATCTTATTTTTTATTTCTTTTTCTGACTTTACCATTGGTACAGTCTGTTCAGCAATTTGTTTTGAAAAATGGTTGTCCTTTCACATGTTGTTCAACTTCAGTTGTAATATTTTTTCTACTATTGGCAATATTTCAGTTCTATTGGCAATCGATTCTTCTACTGCAGTTATTTTTGTTGACATAGTGTCTACTAGTTCAAATATTTTGTCTGACATTGTTTCTTCTAACTTGGTTATTCAGCTCACCTCGCAATAGACCCAGCTCTGCAGTAGTATGCTCTTGCATTTCTTTTTTCTCTTGTATCAATGCGTTGATGTTCTCTGATTCCTGCTTACAAATTCTTTTTGTCCTCCAATTCCAGCAAGAGTGCTTTTAATCGCTATTGTGCTTGCCGTCATTGTCATTTCTCTGCTTCTTCTGGCTCCTGTTGTCGTCAGTCCTCTGTTTGGAATGCTTGGATGTTTCATCTGATTGGTATCCATTATTGTAAATCAGTTGCCGCACACATTACTCTTCTATGGAATGTCCTCTGTTTTGACTGTTAAGACTACTACCCAACTTCTGACACCAATTGTGTTCACCAATCATCTGAAGGTCATTGTGTCACGAAAGTCATTTCTCATTGATTATCGTGTTTTCAGTGGAAACAGAATACCTGACAGCAATGAAGTCACTAATTAATGTGTCTAATTAATTACAAACTTTAATTAGACACAAACAATGATCATAAATCAACAAAGCACTCTTATAGAATAAGTCAAGTTATTTTTTGTCCAACACACTACAATGAATGTCATCTTATTATAGTTCCGCACTAAATAACAAAATGATCACTTCACCACAATACTGTTACGACGGTCTACTTGATCATCGTACGTACAGTGGAAAACAAAATAAGTACAAGACACCAATTAAGTCACTATCACCAGCTTTAATTTTTACAGTTAAACAGTTCGTAATTAACAACACAGCCTCCTACAACAAATCAAATAAAAATTGTTCACACGCAATAAAATGTCAATAATATTAAACACAATTGTATTACAATTATACCGCCCGATTATAAAACGCAACACTTCACTAATAACCACTTGAACGTACACAGTAATAACTCAAACCGCACTGAAAATATATCGCTACTATACTGAAAACTAAGGCCGATGCTGGCATGTATTTATACCTGCGCTCACAGACCAGAACGTTCCTAATTGCGTCTTAGCGTCCGGGTGAATTACGTAATTAACTGCGGCCTTGACACAGTCCGCACAGCTGGCGACTTCGAGAAAACTCTTGCGGATGCGTTGACAGTCACGAATGCCACACACATTACAGTGAGATTCTTCTGGCACATTCGACAAACACGTAGAGTGTTCTGTAATGTCGTAACACTGCCTCCTCTTTAAGCCTGTTCGTCCCGAACTGGCAAACAGTCTCTGAAGTAAAACTCGACCAGGCGATCTAGGTGGACGTCCTTGCAAAAGATAATTCTCCGGTTCTTCGGATTCAGTCTCGTGTGATCCGAACATCACGTTCCCAGGAATGTGAGTCTTCCCCTCAACCACTAGTTTTGCTGGAATCACTCCCGTTGCATCATGTACTGATTACCTAAACACCACTGGCTGATCCAAGTTTGTTTTGTTCTCATCAACAACCTCTTGCGTAACCTCATCTTCAGCCACTTTGCCCTCGGGCGCTTCTATCAGCTCAGGAACAAGCAAGAGTTTTGTCTCGACACCCATAGTTGGCTTTCCAATCACTTCTTTTGTCGTTACACTTATTTGTATTTCCTCTGCTAGTTCTTCCTCCATTTCCGCTTGCAATAGGGAGGGTTCCTCTTGCCCAGACCTTTTGACTAATGCCACTCGCTTAATCGAATGGTTGGTAGACCCTGTCATTATAGCCATGCAAAGCTTCATCTTCTCTTGGCCAACATTCAGGACATTCTCTCTTAAGTCCACAACAATTCCGTAGGCATTCATGTCTGTGCCAAGAATCACTTCATCGGTAATGTCTGCAACGAGCATTTGGAGGCTAAAATCGAAAAGACCCAGGCGTACACGTACATTGAAACGTAAACCAATATGTATGGGTTTTATGGTTTACCCAGCCACACGTTGGTTGCATCAATTTGGTAGGCATTCATGTCTGTGCCAAGAATCACTTCATCGGTAATGTCTGCAACGAGCATTTGGAGGCTAAAATCGAAAAGACCCAGGCGTACACGTACATTGAAACGTAAACCAATATGTATGGGTTTTATGGTTTACCCAGCCACACGTTGGTTGCATCAATTTGAAACATACAATTTCAAATCTATAAATGTTTTCGAGGGTTTTAATAAATTACTGAATAAGTAGTGAATTCGCCTCATGTTGGTTGCGTTTCAAATAATCTAGGTCTGTTAACGTTATTTAAATTCGTGTTTGCTTGTCGAAAATATTGGTCAAAAATAAATTTTATTTTTATTAAAAAAAAATTATTTTATTTTTTTCTCTTGTATTTATTTTAATTAATTTTAATTAATTTCGCGTAATTCTTCCCAAAATTTATCTTTATTAGTAAGAAAACTGGCTAATTATTATTCCATTCACTCTCTCTCGAGTGGTAAAATTTATTTGAAACAATGGTTTGTGTAAATCCCGTTCGATTTCCATATCGATTCGGTAGAACTAGGTTATGTCGCTGGCTCCTTGGGTTGAATATAATTCCAATGGCCGCTGTAAGTTTTCTCTTCTTTAATGCCTGAAAACCCTTAATCCTAATTCAATTTTTAAAAAAATAATACTCGATGTACCAGTTTAATTAGTTTTTATTAAAACGTTTCTTTATTCAGAGTTGATTCGACAACTATTGGGTCGAAATGTATTCTGCCCGTATCGACTCACACTCAGTTGGGTCGTTACAAATTTTATAAAATATTTAATAATGTTATTTTGTTAGGTTCTTATCTGACTGCTATTATAAAGTAAGAAACACAGTTTGTAAGTACAATACCTTACAATAATTATAC
Source organism: Magicicada septendecula (assembly GCA_034769895.1). Classification (NCBI taxonomy): domain Eukaryota; kingdom Metazoa; phylum Arthropoda; class Insecta; order Hemiptera; family Cicadidae; genus Magicicada; species Magicicada septendecula. The sequence goes on from CM068367.1 coordinate 1,255,775,281, forward strand.
CTCTTATTGACTAAAAATAGTTTAAACTAATTTTATTTGTCTAGAAACAAAATGTTAATGATTTTTTCAAATTTCTACCGAAAGCTGAACTGGCGTCGCTCTGAGCGGAAGGCTATAGAAAATCAAAGTTGGCCGCTTGTTGACCAGCTCACGTTGTATGGAAAAATGCTGCTACGAGTTTTTGTTTAAATAAATGTTTTTTCCTAATAAAGTTCACTGTGTCTATTTGCAATTACTTTTATGTTCACTTTTGTACTGTTATAAAGTGTAGTGCAGTTAATCTTGGTGTTGGTGTAGTTTATTAAAGAGTTTATTAATATAAGGTTACACCAACATAGACACTAATCTTGAAATTTTACATTACTTACCCAAAGGTCGAAAACTCAACACAGCTGAACAATACGAAATATACAAACACCACACGACACAACCAAACAACATACTTAACGACCAATTACAATATAAATCACATACACTTTTTGACACAATTATAAAAAAAACAAACATTAATTTGAATCCCCGCGCCAATCCCCTTCCTCCACGCACCACCCCCACTACACCTACCATACAACAACCGTTACTAAATACTGGCAGTCTGTCTCTAAGCTGAAGAAGGCGAATACGATGCCGAAACACATTCGACGAGAGGAAAAAACAGTAAGTTCACAAGTAAAAGTTTAATTTTTAAAAAAGTGTAGTGCTGTGAAAGAAGATGATGAACAATCAAGACAACTAATATAAGGTTATTTTTTATCTCACCGTCTTATATTTCTCTCCTTTACCGTTATTGTTTTTATATTAGCTTCTTCTAATAGACTTCAGGTTGGTTATTTCTTATTATTTTGTTATATTTTTATTGAATCTTCTGTCACTTTATATTTTTTTTCTTTTTTATATTCTTGTATTTTTTCCATTACACTCGGATCTGATCCTCTCCAATACTCTGGCTATTAGCTTCACTGAGTTGATACCTTTAGATTTAACAATAGACTGTAATGTTTTTTCTTCCTCTTCAACGAGTTTGAGCAAATTTCAAAAATTCCTCATTGGTTAATCCCAATGAAATTAGGTGTCACATGACACTTATTATTTAAGTTATAAGATTTTTACACATCCACTCTAATTTACTCGCTAATTATCATATAATTATAGTTAAATCTAATTACATAGTGTTCTTCCTTATAAAATTACAAAGATTTTGATATCCCTTTTCATAGGTGTCTGTTTCCTAATAGATGAATTACCATCTTTACAAAATTTTGGCTTTACACTATTTTCATATAGGTTTACATTTACTGAAGATATTTTCTGTTTGGCTTGTGTGTTTAAACATTGTAATTACCTTTATACTGACATCATCTGGTTTCTTAGTTAATCATTTCTGATTAATTAATTTATTATACTACCAGTTATTTTACTAATAGTTGATTTCTTTTACTTTTAGTATAAGTCATTGTGACTTCCTTAGTATTACCTTCTACTGAACTATTTAACATTTTGTTTTGTTGATTAGGATATTTCTTACTGTTTATATTATCTTTATAGTGGTTTGATTATCTGAAATTAATGCTTCTATTACCTTCCAACACTAATATTACCTTAAAACAGGAATTATAGACATGCTACTTTAGAGTTGTGCCTTTATGGCTGGGATTACATTGATTGATGGGATTATTACTTATTACAAACTGGTTTACATTCCATAGTAGTAATTTTTTCCTTAGTTTGCCAAATTTTGTTGACTGATTAATTCTATTTAGTGTGTCTGAGCCGAATTTAGGTATCTATGGTATTTTATACGTAACAGTGTGTCTATTTTCTTACAACCTTTTTCTTCTTTGACAATTCATAATAGCCATAAGAGCATAATATTCGTAATAGCAATATTACTAACATTATTACACACAAAACATATTTAAACATAACTAACTCTTAATACAATTATTTAAACAAACTGAACCTTCTAATTGTAGTCTTTTCCCTTGAAACAAATATGGGACTTGGCTTTAAATCCTAATTAATACAATGTTGCTAAACATTCAAAATAATATAAATCATGTCTCCCTTAATCTTACTTATAGTCTATGTTCCTTTTGTTTCATACATTTGGGGTGAATCATTAATTTTAACAGTCTTTTCTGTTATTACTGATCACTCATTATATTACAATTTTTCTTCCTTCACTTATCACTTTTTTTCCACAGTGTTCAGCTTATAATTATTTACAATATTGTTCTTACTTGGTACTGTACCTCTGTGTTGGATTTTACATTATTTTTAACTTTATACTCTTACTTATTTTATAGTTTTATCTTACATTTTCTATTATTTTTCCTTGATAGAGGTAGTTTTTCTGTTTATTTTGTAGGATTGGTCATTTTATTTTGTTTGACTGGGCATGCAATATTTGTCACATTACATATACCTCCCCACCAAAACATGATTATTTTTGTTAAACAGGGTTTGGGGAAAATAATCTGTTAAGCCCCTTACCTTTTTAAGTTTAGTCATAGAACTTTTATTTCTGTCTGATTGTGCCCTTAATTCTGTTATTGTTTATGTACCCAACCACATATGTGTTGTTACCATTGCTTTTCCTGATTATGAAGGGTCCTATGTATAGTAAAAGTAGCTTTTTTTGCTATTCCCTCAGTACTGCTCGGTTGTTGTCTATTTTTTATCAAGATCTTTTCACCATTCTCGTAAGTTATTGCGGGAATATCCTTCTTGTTTTGCCTCCTTCTTCTCAATTCTGCCTGATGATGTATCCTGTTGTAAACTTGTGCAATATTTATCCTGTGTTGGGGTTCATCAGGGAATTATATAAATTCAGTTATCTCTCTTGGTGGTGGTTTATTGAACATAAGTTGTATGGACAGATGACCAATGTTTCATGGTAGGACAGGTTCAAGGATGTTTCTGTTTTGGTTAAATAATCACTCCACTTTTTGTGGTCGTTGTGGCAGTAACTGCGAAGAATACGACCTACTTCTCTCAGCACCCTTTCTGCGGGGTTACTGCTGGGATGATAAATAGAGGTCTTGTAGGTTTTTATTCCTTTACTGCTCATTTCTTCACGCCATCTCCTACCTCTAAATTGAGTGCCATGGTCTGTTATTATACATTCAGGTTTCCCTATCTCTACTAAGTATTTATTTACAATTATGTTGATTATCACCCTGGTGGATGCTCTGCTAATTGGGTACAGCTTTGTATATTTAGTAAAATGGTCCCAAATGATTACAATATATCTGTGCCTATGCCTTCCCCCACTCCTGGGAAAAGGTCCACAAATATCCAAGAATACTTTTTGTAGCTTCCTGTCGGACGTTATAGTAATTATTGCTCATTCCTTTCTCTCGTTATTAATTTTTACTCTTTGGCACAGTCCACATTTTCTCAACGTTATTCTCACCTTCCTATTTATTCCTTTTATATAAACATGTTCTTCTAAGAATTTGATGACTTTTGTAGGTCCCATGTGCCCATAAAGTTGATGATATATGGTTATTATTTGGGCTTCTATTGCTTTTGGTATATATAATTTCCATCTATTGTCCCTATTAGTGGATTCGGTAAACATTGTGTTATTAAAAATTTGGTAGTGAGGTATTAATTTTAAATCATTGTCTTGTATTCTTCTTCTGAAGTGTGTCAATTTAGGGTCCTTCACTTGTTCTTCTTTAATATTGTTCAATAACGTTGATAGTTCTTCCCTTCCTACGCAAATGTGGTATACTTTTCCAATATCTTCCCTGTCGATCTCATAGGTTCCTTTGTCTAGGTTAACTCAGGATAAAGCATCAGCAACTGTGTTTTGATTTCCGGGGATATACTCCCAAGTGAAGTGGTATTCTTGTAGAACCAGAATCCATCGAGTCAGTCTACCATGATGCAATTTACATTTCTGTAAGAAGGATATAGATTTATGGTCCGACCTTACTGTTATCTGGAATCCTAATATATAAGTGCGGAACTTGTTGCACGCAAACACTACACTGAGAAGTTCTTTTTCAGTTACATTATAGTTGTGTTCGCTACTGTTTAATGTCCAACTTGCAAAACTCAATACTAGGTATCTCAGTTTCCTTCGTTATCTTCCTGATAAAGTTCGGCTCCAAGGCTGACGTCGCTGGCAACACAATTGATGTAAAACCTTTTACTGAAATCAGGGTGGTGAAGTATAATGTTGTCCAAAAATGTGCGTTTAATTACCTTAAATGTTTCATCGTCCTCCTTGCCCCATTTCCATTTTTGTTTGGATGATAAAAGGTGTCTGAATTTGGTTGTCAAGTATGAATAATTTTTTTGAAACTTTCGATAGTAGTTACAGACTCCTAAGAATGATTGGAGCTGCCTAAGGTCTTTCGGAGTTGGGAACTTTTGTACGGCCTCTACCTTCTCTGGGGATGTGGTAATTCCGTTTTCTGTTAATATGAAGCCTAGAAATTGCAGCTTATTTGTGATCAATTTAGACTTGTCCAACTTCAGCGTGATGTTGTTTTCAATCAGTCTACTGAGTACTATCTCAATTCTTTGACAATGCTCCTCCCATGTGGTAGATGTTATCAGGAGGTCATCCACATAGACTGTTGTGAATTCAAGTGCTTCTCTTCCCCCAAGATTTGATCCACGCACTTTACAAAGATCGCCACTGAGTTCACCAGACCAAACGGAAGTCATTTAAACTGGTAATTTCGGCCTTCAAAGATAAAAGCCACATACTTCCTGCTGTTTGGGTGTAGCTCCACTTGCCAGTAACCACATACTGCGTCCCATATACTCATGTACCTACAACCCTTAAACTTCTTCATTATTTCATTTATCTCTCCTGGCAAGGTTCTGTCATTAATAATGTTTTTATTTATTTCTCTGGCATCAAGACACAGGCATACCGCCCCATCCTTCTTCTGAACTGCCACTATTGGGCTGGTGTAGGGTGAAGAACTATATTCTATTATATCTTGATCCATCATGTTTTGTATTTCTTTTTTGACTGCTGGTTTTAAAGATTGCGCTATAGGATATGATTTTTTTATTAAAGTTAATAGGCGTGTGGAATGTTAGTTCACACCTAAAGTTCTTTGCCTTTCCTGGCATATTGGAAAATACTCTCCTGTACTTCTGATAGATTTCAATAAGTTGCTCCTTTTGTACATTGGTGATTTCGCTCATGTTATCTCTGGTGAATGATTCTATTTCTTCTATTTTACTGTTCCATTCATCCTCTTCTATTTGGGCTGATCCCCTGGTTGGTGCTCTAGATTCCTCCCTCTCACTACTAAGTAGAGTGAATGTCTGTCGATCGTGAGTGGCACATTTGCGGCCCTTTATCTCACTCGACCATTCCCCTAATGAATGGTACAGTGTTATCTTGCCACTGCACATATCGATGACTGCTGAGTGGCGCCGTAGCGTGTCACACCCTATCATCGCCTTAAACGGTAGCCCTTGTGCTACCATGAACACCATTGGGATTGTCTTGCCCTGACTGGATACTTCTAACATAGCTTGTTGTTTGATGGTCTTGTTCAATCTTCCTGTAGCTCCCACTATCACCATGTTACTTACTGGAAGTGTTCAGATTTCTTCTTTACTCTGTTCCTTTACCCTGTTAAATTCCACTAAATCTATCAATGACACGTTGGCTCCTGTGTCAACCATTATTTCTGTGGATATCCCTTGCAACTCAGCTGTTATGAATACTATTTCATTATTTTCTCTGGTTCCTGATGTACCTTCAACTTCTAATAGTTCTTTGCGTATATTTCTGAGATAATTACTTTTTCTTATTATTTTAATTCTATTGTCCCCATGAACATTGGTCATCTGCCCATTTAGGTCCTGCAGTGATGGGCTGTTAGTTGTTCTCACTGCAGACTCAAGTTTCCCACAATCTCTTGTGATTGAGCGTTGCCTGCAGCTTCTTCATTATTTCTTCTGTCTATCCTAAATTCTCTTCCCACTTCTTCGTTCCTATCAGAATGATCTTCGCTACTTTTACTACGGTTTGGGTACCTCCTCCCTTCATTGTACCTGTTATTATTTCTATAATTCCTACCATTATCAAGACTATTTCGTCTAGTTCTATTTTGATTATTGTTATTATTTCTATAGTTATTATTATTGTTTTGGTTTTGGTTATTGTTATAATTATTATTATTTCGAGTATTATCATTATACCGGTTATTATTATTATCATTATCTCCACTGCGTACATAATTCACTCGTTGGTGTTGGTCCCGGTTCTGGTCCCCTCTATTCATATTCGGTCTATCATCCTGCCTTCTAGAACTGTGGAAGTACCCCTCTTGCTCATAATTACCCAGTAGTGCCTCCATGGCTCCTATGGTCTTCACTTGTCCACAGAGTCAGGCTTGGCTTATTCCTTCTTCAAAATGGTAAGCTAGTTTTGTTACTAGGCATTCCTCAGGGACTTTTGGTTCTAAGTTCCTGGCTAGACATACTTTTCCTAGGAAGTAGGCTGTCGGTGCTTGTCCTCGGGTTGAATTAAATCTACCGTGGCATATATTGTCCCAGATGATGTTTTGGAATGACTCTGACCAGTACTTCTCCTGGAACATTTGTTGAAATCCGTCATAGCTGTGTACTTCGTTCCTGATGGCTGATCACCAATTTATGCCTTTGAACCCTTCACCTATGAAGTTCTTTACAATACTCCATCTGTTCTCTCTTGTTCGGTTTAGCCATTCCGTTACCCTTTCAAGGAATTCCATTGGGTTTCTTCTGTAATCTCGGAAGTGCGGAACTTGTTGCACGCAAACACTACACTGAGAAGTTCTTTTTCAGTTACATTATAGTTGTGTTCGCTACTGTTTAATGTCCAACTTGCAAAACTCAATACTAGGTATCTCAGTTTCCTTCGTTATCTTCCTGATAAAGTTCGGCTCCAAGGCTGACGTCGCTGGCAACACAATTGATGTAAAACCTTTTACTGAAATCAGGGTGGTGAAGTATAATGTTGTCCAAAAATGTGCGTTTAATTACCTTAAATGTTTCATCGTCCTCCTTGCCCCATTTCCATTTTTGTTTGGATGATAAAAGGTGTCTGAATTTGGTTGTCAAGTATGAATAATTTTTTTGAAACTTTCGATAGTAGTTACAGACTCCTAAGAATGATTGGAGCTGCCTAAGGTCTTTCGGAGTTGGGAACTTTTGTATGGCCTCTACCTTCTCTGGGGATGTGGTAATTCCGTTTTCTGTTAATATGAAGCCTAGAAATTGCAGCTTATTTGTGATCAATTTAGACTTGTCCAACTTCAGCGTGATGTTGTTTTCAATCAGTCTACTGAGTACTATCTCAATTCTTTGACAATGCTCCTCCCATGTGGTAGATGTTATCAGGAGGTCATCCACATAGACTGTTGTGAATTCAAGTGCTTCTCTTCCCCCAAGATTTGATCCACGCACTTTACAAAGATCGCCACTGAGTTCACCAGACCAAACGGAAGTCATTTAAACTGGTAATTTCGGCCTTCAAAGATAAAAGCCACATACTTCCTGCTGTTTGGGTGTAGCTCCACTTGCCAGTAACCACATACTGCGTCCCATATACTCATGTACCTACAACCCTTAAACTTCTTCATTATTTCATTTATCTCTCCTGGCAAGGTTCTGTCATTAATAATGTTTTTATTTATTTCTCTGGCATCAAGACACAGGCATACCGCCCCATCCTTCTTCTGAACTGCCACTATTGGGCTGGTGTAGGGTGAAGAACTATATTCTATTATATCTTGATCCATCATGTTTTGTATTTCTTTTTTGACTGCTGGTTTTAAAGATTGCGCTATAGGATATGATTTTTTTATTAAAGTTAATAGGCGTGTGGAATGTTAGTTCACACCTAAAGTTCTTTGCCTTTCCTGGCATATTGGAAAATACTCTCCTGTACTTCTGATAGATTTCAATAAGTTGCTCCTTTTGTACATTGGTGATTTCGCTCATGTTATCTCTGGTGAATGATTCTATTTCTTCTATTTTACTGTTCCATTCATCCTCTTCTATTTGGGCTGATCCCCTGGTTGGTGCTCTAGATTCCTCCCTCTCACTACTAAATAGAGTGAATGTCTGTCGATCGTGAGTGGCACATTTGCGGCCCTTTATCTCACTCGACCATTCCCCTAATGAATGGTACAGTGTTATCTTGCCACTGCACATATCGATGACTGCTGAGTGGCGCCGTAGCGTGTCACACCCTATCATCGCCTTAAACGGTAGCCCTTGTGCTACCATGAACACCATTGGGATTGTCTTGCCCTGACTGGATACTTCTAACATAGCTTGTTGTTTGATGGTCTTGTTCAATCTTCCTGTAGCTCCCACTATCACCATGTTACTTACTGGAAGTGTTCAGATTTCTTCTTTACTCTGTTCCTTTACCCTGTTAAATTCCACTAAATCTATCAATGACACGTTGGCTCCTGTGTCAACCATTATTTCTGTGGATATCCCTTGCAACTCAGCTGTTATGAATACTATTTCATTATTTTCTCTGGTTCCTGATGTACCTTCAACTTCTAATAGTTCTTTGCGTATATTTCTGAGATAATTACTTTTTCTTATTATTTTAATTCTATTGTCCCCATGAACATTGGTCATCTGCCCATTTAGGTCCTGCAGTGATGGGCTGTTAGTTGTTCTCACTGCAGACTCAAGTTTCCCACAATCTCTTGTGGTTGAGCGTTGCCTGCAGCTTCTTCATTATTTCTTCTGTCTATCCTAAATTCTCTTCCCACTTCTTCGTTCCTATCAGAATGATCTTCGCTACTTTTACTACGGTTTGGGTACCTCCTCCCTTCATTGTACCTGTTATTATTTCTATAATTCCTACCATTATCAAGACTATTTCGTCTAGTTCTATTTTGATTATTGTTATTATTTCTATAGTTATTATTATTGTTTTGGTTTTGGTTATTGTTATAATTATTATTATTTTGAGTATTATCATTATACCGGTTATTATTATTATTATCATTATCTCCACTGCGTACATAATTCACTCGTTGGTGTTGGTCCCGGTTCTGGTCCCCTCTATTCATATTCGGTCTATCATCCTGCCTTCTAGAACTGTGGAAGTACCCCTCTTGCTCATAATTACCCAGTAGTGCCTCCATGGCTCCTATGGTCTTCACTTGTCCACAGAGTCAGGCTTGGCTTATTCCTTCTTCAAAATGGTAAGCTAGTTTTGTTACTAGGCATTCCTCAGGGACTTTTGGTTCTAAGTTCCTGGCTAGACATACTTTTCCTAGGAAGTAGGCTGTCGGTGCTTGTCCTCGGGTTGAATTAAATCTACCGTGGCATATATTGTCCCAGATGATGTTTTGGAATGACTCTGGCCAGTACTTCTCCTGGAACATTTGTTGAAATCCGTCATAGCTGTGTACTTCGTTCCTGATGGCTGATCACCAATTTATGCCTTTGAACCCTTCACCTATGAAGTTCTTTACAATACTCCATCTGTTCTCTCTTGTTCGGTTTAGCCATTCCGTTACCCTTTCAAGGAATTCCATTGGGTTTCTTCTGTAATCCCGGAAACTAATGGTCTCTCTATGGTCCGGCACGATGTTTTGGTGACAATGTATTGGCCTATTCTGTAGGTTTCCCAGTTCTTCCTGGATTTGGCCTACCTGACCCTTTACTTGGCCTACTTCACCATTAATAGTTTCGATTTGACTGTATACTGTTTCCTGTATTTTGTCAATCTTCCTTTGCGTTTCTTCTTGTACCTGGGTTATTCGAACTGGGTCATTCCATTGGAAATCATCCAGAATTGTCAAGTGGTAGCTTGACAATTTAAAAAAAAAAAATTATTTTTTTATATATTATTCCCATACATAAATGTTTGATGAAATCAGATGAAAAATATTTTTTGGACCTCCTGTTTGTCCTTGGCGGCCATTTTTCTGTCTTGGTCGACACTTGAATCCTGAAAAATAAGCATTTACAGAAAAACTTATAACTTAAGAACTAAAAAAGTTAGAGATGTAAATCAAAAACCACATTGTAGATATTGAATGGGGCTTTTTTCATCTGTAACTCACATTAAGCTATTTTTAATAAAAGATGCTTAGATTAAATCATAACGTTTAGACGCAAATTATTCAAAAACACCATTTTCACAATTTTATTTTGCAATGGAGTGATTTCTAAGAGCTCAAATTTATACCAGATGTTACCCTACCCCAAGGGAGTTTACACAGTAAAATTCATCCCCCAGAGATTTACCCTTCTCTTCTGACCTAAGCATGAATATCGTAAATTTGTGAAAATAACTGAAGTTCGAAGCTCTGTATCTCTGGTGGGGGACCTCCAAAAAATATGAAACTTTCAGAAAACAAAGTTCATTTGGTAAGCTATTAATTGTATTAATTTGAATCACTAGACTTTTATTGTGTATGTGCTATGAATTTTTTTAAATGCTCAAAAAATGTGCTAGCGCAATGCATTAAAATATTTGTATTTAAAAAGAAAGAAATAACAATTTTGCTGTAACTTGGTAATTTATCATGACAGAAACAACTATGATTATATATAGTTTACATAATAATCTAAGTTTTAGGACTTCTCAAACATGCTACTTAATTTTTCTAAACACTAATGTCACTATAGTAATACGAAAAAAATTATTGAATTATTTTTACTTACATAGGTTGTTTTCACTGCTTGTACCTATTGAATAATTTTGAGATATCATCACACAGATTGGATGAAATTTTATAGGTATTCCTCGCACTTGATTTGCTTAACTGAAGTGGTATAATCTTTTGCAGTACATTGGCAAGGGGCACCAAGCATTGCTCGGAAGACTTCTTGAACGAGGTTCTTGGTCTGGGAGGTGAAAAAAATGTGACACAGACATCATTATGTTCTTTATTTATGTCTTGAATCTCAGCTGGGTACCATTCATTATCATACACACAAATAATGAAATCATTTTTCTTGAGTTCAGAAATGGTGCAGAGTGGTCTATTTGTGATTACAATGTCTTCATAGGTTTTGGAGGCAGATGTATGGTAGCATCTCATTGTATTCCTGTCGATGGGTCCAAGGCGGTGTCTTTCTCTAGTATCACGGATGGCGCAGCATTTATCAAACCTCTTTTTCAAATCTATTTCATTTTGTTCTACTTCTTCTGCTCCTACAAAGATGTACTTAATACCTGAGAGATTTTTGTCACAAAACTTAAAAAAATTGCTGACGAGTGAGGATTTGTTCTTTATATGGCCTTTGTAAACTAGCCCTTACTGTCTCCCTTTTTGTGGTCCCTCCAACCCCATCACAAGCATTCTTTCCACGTGCAGTGACAAAAAATTCCATTCTGCATCCACATTGAAGTCACTTTTATGGTTGCACAGATTTGAAAAGTTTTTCCTATTTTTATACTTGCTTGAGGCACCATCGCTGAAGTAAATAATCTTTTCAATATTAGGTATCTTTTCTTTAAACTGATTTATTAAATTTTGTTGAAATGTATGGACAACAATTGTATTGTGTTCAAGATAGTTACTGATTACACGAAAGCTTTTGGGTATTACTTTATAATTTTCCTTGAAAAAACCACAAATGGATGTAAATTGGCTTGAGATTTGGTCCAATGAAATCGCCGAGACTCATCTTGGACATCAAAAGAATAATTCTCCGCAAAGTCTGCCAACACTATACATTCAGTATCTTTTAAATTTTCCTTTTGGTTTTTTTAAAAACAAAGCCTGAACTTTGGCAATGTAATGGTGCTTTTTGAGTCCAACAAGTTTATCCAAAAGGGTTTCAATAAAGTCTTCAGTATTTTGCACCACATAAATCAAGTTTGACCTGTCTGTGCTGGTCCATTGTTTGTATAAAAGATCTTCTTCCATGTCTTCTAATTCATCCTGTAGAAATTCTTTTGACATACCAGTATTAGAGCAATCTAGACAAACCCCCATCATACAATCGTACTTTTGAAGATCACAAGCTATCATGTCTAATAAATCTTTATAATCTACATTCATACCAGTCCCCTCAAGCATTAATTTTATGTTCTGATGGTATAAAAAACGCACACAGTGTGCGTTCCAGATGAGCCAGCAAGTATACACCATTTAGGCCGCAGAGATGAATTTTGAAAGTCCGACTTTCACATCAGGTTTTGCCTCTTTGAAATGTAAGTACATTTCTCTTAAATTGCATAAAATCAACCTTTTTTTGTATATTTTGTTTCTTCTCATTTATTCTAACAGACACACAGTCTTTTTTCCCAGGTAGAATCCTACTGTTTTCATCACTGATAAAAATCTTGAATCATTGTAACAGTCACCTGACTTAATTGTTGACACGTTTCTTTTCTTTTTGGAACGAATGGTAGTATACCTTGTTGATTCATTAGCTCTTTGGTTGTTCGTACAAGCTAGTCAGAAACTTGCAATTCCTTGAATATTTTCGATCTGGACCAATTTGGAGGTATTAGACTGATTATATTTACTTTTACTTGATTATTTGATGTTAGTTTACACTTTTCTTTTAATTTTTCAATTAATTCTGTGTATTCCTCACAAAGAGGGGGTTTACTCTCTTCATCCTGTTCCATTGGTTGCTCAAATGACTCTTCCAGCCTTCGTTTTAATGCCACAGATATTCATTCAGTTTTGCTCTTAAGAGCAGACTTCCGCTTCTCTATGCTCACTTTTTTAAACTTTGATGCTGGAGACATATCCAGAATGGAACATACTGCATCTAGTCTCTGCAAACTCTCTTCAGGGGAGATAAACAGATCAGTGTCAGTAACTTCATTTTTGTGGGTCATGTGACAGGAAGGCTGATCGACTTGTTCGCAGAAAACTTTTTTATAGCAAGTGGGACATAATGATTTTCCTGGTACAAGGTTTATTTTCTTATTTTTTATTTCTGCCAAATGTTTTAGTTTTATTTCTAAACAGCCTTTAGAGCCCTTCTTTTTAAGATCAGTATGGTACTTTAAAGGTTCACAACAACTTTGTCCAAATAGGTAATTAAATTTAACTAAAAACTTTTTCTCATGATACACAAAGTTTCTATATTATCATCGTTTAATCTTAGCTTAAGCAATGTTTGGTTATCTAAACTTAATTCATTAAAAGTAATTAATTTTCTACTAACTTTACCATAACTTTCTTTATGGCATTCCTCTTGAATCATCGTAGTCCTTCAGTCTTCGACTGGTTTGTACCCTCCCCGCATATACCCATGGTGCGTGTGGTACTGATTCTCTCACAGGTATATGGGACCTACAGTTTAACGCCGGATCCGAACGGCATAGTTGGGGAAGGTTTATACTAAGCAGGATACCTCTCGCTGGTTTGCCATTGCCTTGTGAGGGGGAACGGTCGTATCTAAATCAGATGGCCCCCGGCAGGAATTGAACCCGCGCCGACAGCGTAGCAGCACCACACGCTAGCCACTACGCCACGACCGCTCTTGAATAAGGGAACCGATGCTACACGCCATACTTTTTAAATACACTATCAGTTAAAATACATTAATAAATTCAATAACTAGGGATAGTTCAATTATTAACTAAAATAAAACACTGCAATAAACAACAACTTTTAAATAATAAAACTGCTTAATCACATCACAGTAGATCTTCACTCAATCAGAGTTGGAAAGAAACTAACATGGAGTTGGAGGAGGGGGAAAGGAAATGCTGACAAAATGGAACATGAAAATGACAAGTTGCTGTTTGTCAGTGAGTCATGACTCACTACACTCAGGCTGAGGCCTGAGACTTGGCACTGCCTGTATTTGTCTTTCAAGATTCCAGTCCTTATCTTAGATTCATTTTATTCAAAGATTTGGCTTCCTTATCTCCTGTATTAATAGGCAATTACACTATCTCTTTATAGATACAGGCCTATAATTTTTTTTGTTTTAGGAGTCATTACTGAGGATAAACTAAATTTAAAAACAATAATTGAGAGTATATTTTTAAACATGAATAAATTACCTTATACAAATATAAGTATAACTTCTATCATAATGCATTACCAAGTTACAATAAAAATATATAATTTTTGCCTACTTAAATACAAATGCATTGCGCTAGCACATTTTTTGAGCATTTAAAAAAATTCATAGCACATACACAATAAAAGTCTTGTAATTCAAATTAATACAGTTAATAGCTTGCCAAATGAACTTTGTTTTCTGAAAGTTTCATATGTTTTGGAGGTCCCCCACCAGAGATACAGAGCTTTTAATTTCGGTTATTTTCACAAATTTACGATATTCATGCTTAGGTCGGAAGAGAAGGGTAAATCTGTGGGGGATGAATTTTACTGTGTAAACTCCCTTGGGGTAGGATAACATCTGGTATAAATTTGAGCTCTTAGAAATCACTCCTTCATTGCAAAATAAAATTGTCAAAATGGCATTTTTGAATAATTTGCGTCTAAATGTTATGATTTTATCTAAGCATCTTTTATTAAAAATAGCTTAATGTGAGTTACACATGAAAAAAGCCCCATTCAATATCTACAATGTGGTTTTTGAATTACATCTCTAACTTTTTTAGTTCTTAAGTTATAAGTTTTTCCGTAAATGCTTATTTTTCAGGATTTGAGTGTCGGCCATGACAGAAAAATGGCTGCCATAGATAAACAGGAGGTAAAAAAAAAGTATTCTCGATTTTGTTAATGGTTTATATGTAGCAACAATATATTCAAATATAAAATTTTTCTAAAATGGTCGAGCAACCAGCATTGGATGATTTCCGATGGAACGACCCAACCTTGTTGTTATCTGCTATGTTATTTATAGTCGCCTCGCTGAATGTGTTTCCAGGCGGCATCAAAGACCAGTTAGGTAGCCCAATTAGCGAAGGCACCCCCTGCTGCTGACAGCTCTCAGCTGACAGCTGTGAACAAAGCTAGCCGCTTCTGGAAACATGTCCAATGCTGCCAAACGTGTTTTGAACTTGAATGCAATGTGTACCAGTCTTTGCGCGACATCGGAAGTGCCCGCTTGTCTGAATTTCGAGTCCGTTGCCAAAGAAACCACTGCTTTTGGAATTATTAATTTGTTACCTTCTTACAGCACATAGTATTTTACATACAGTAGTATATTTATATTTAAATATCACAGTAATACTGCTTCACTTTATTTATAGTTGTAATTTTCGGTTCCGTGTTCACGTGTTTAAAATGTGGAGACCTTGGGAGAGAGAACAACCATATCCTCAGCACGCTGATAATGAAGAAGGGAGTCATCATACTAGTGATAGTGAAGAAATCGTTGTTGATGTAGTTAGCAACAGTGATAGTGGTGATGTAAGTGACAATAATGGGGAGTTTTCGAACGACGGGGAAATCTCGGCCACTCTATGCACTAGTAGGCCAAACAAAAATTCGATTAGAACAATTTTGAAACAGAGCCAAACTATAGTGTGTAACATGCATGAATATGTTGTAAATAACAAAGTAGGTAAGGGTTCAATTACTCAAACAGCCAAAATTGTGAAATTCAGCTGCCCGACTGTTCGTAAAATTGTTTCTAGAGGTCCCGTGACTCCCAAGAAGCCAGGTAACAAAAGAGCGTGTTTTAATAAAATTGATAATTTTGTTTGCGACATTATCCGCCAAGAAATTTACAATTTTTACAAGAAAGGACAGCCACCCACAATTTCCGAACTACTCCAGCATCTTCAGAACATTTCAAGTTTTCCTTATAAAGAAACAATGCTAAGATCCCTTGTGAAGAAGCTCGGCTTTTGATTTCGGACACTTAATAAGAGACGTGTTATAATGGAGTCAGGAAGAATTGTGTCTTGGAGATACAAATACCTCCATAGACTACACCAACTGCGTTCACAGGGTTATGATGTTGTGTATCTAGACAAAACTTGGTTCGACACACATGACACCGTGAAGAAGGGATGGGATGATGGAACATGTGGCTGCGCTATTAACACCCCTGTATCTAGAGGGACGCGCATCATGGTGCTACATGCTGGTGGAGCTGAGGGGTGGGCTCCTAATTGTCTTTATTTGTCTGCCAAAAATATTTCAGATGCTAAAGCTGACAGCCACGATGAGATGAATGCTACAGTTTTTGAAAATTGGTGTAAAAATTCGATACTGCAAAATCTTTCAAAAGACAGGAAGTTTTAGACAATGCGAGTTACCATTCTAGACAGCTTATCAAAATCCCAACTAAATCGTCAAACAAGTCCGAAATTATTGAATTTATGAAGAAATTTGATTTACCAGTACCAGACCCAGTCCCCATTAAATTAATCTTGCTCGAAAGAATAAAAGCTGTGAATATCAACAAAATGTATGCAGTTCATGAGATGGCTCGAAAGGCAGGTCATGAAGTGTTACGACTTCCCCCTTATTATTGCATATTAAATCCAATTGAATTAGTCTGGGCACGGTTAAAGTCTAACGTCAGGAAGAGCAACATAACTCCTCAGTTAAGTGCAAGTGTCAGTAAAGCCCTAAGGAACTGTACTGTGAACATAGATGCCGAATACTGGAGGAAATGTGTGGAAAAAACTATGAAGGTAGAACGGGGATATTATGCAGACCTGTGGGAAGAAGAAGACCGCCTCATCATTCATGTTGCAGATGACAGTGATGATGACTCAGACCGCGACTCCAACTAAACGGTGAGTAGTTTACTCCCAGGCTATGTATTAATTATTTGCGATTTTGTCTTGTTTTACTCAGGTTTACTAATTTCTGATATTATTATTATTATTATTATAGCATTCCTTCTGATAATGCAGGGATTTGCTTATCCCAAAGCTTTGTAATATTTTAATAATGAAAATCATTTTGAAAGTTATGTCGAAAAGATATAGACCTATATTTTGTCGGTTTTGTTGTATTTTTATTCTTTATAGATAATGTAAATGTCAGGTTTACTTACTTAAATCTGAAACTTCTGAGAAGTCCTGAGTTGTATTATTATTATTATTATTATTATTACATGAATTAATCATGCATATAATAATAATAACAATGAACAGGAGAATCATTTCACGCTAAGTTTCACTATAGGTGGGAGAAGAACTTGGCAACATTGTCAGCTTGTTTTGAGTGACACTAGGGGCAAGATCATCTGGTTTCCTTTGAGTGAGAATCAAAGCGTTCCGCCTGGAAACGCTTCGAGCGCGGCTACTATACCTGGGTATATTCTCTTTGATCAATAACAGTTCCTCATTTGTTCTGTCGACCCTATGATTAATGGTTTCATTGATTTCCTTGATTTTTCCATTAGTATCTTCCTCAATTCTTCCTATCCTTTCATTCATGCTTTCATTTATGCTATTTATTTTTTCATGCATTTCCCTAAACTCTTCTTTAGTACTTTCATTGGTACTATCGATTTTTTTCATTTATTCTCTCAATTTTATTTTCTAAATTTGCATTCATTTGTCTGTTATCTTCCTTAATTTGTTTATTATTTTTATCAACTCTTCTGTTTATATCTTCTTTCATACTATCTATTTTCTCGTTTGTCTGTTTATTATCTTCTTTAATCTGTCTGAAGTTTTCATTCATCTGTTTGTTGTCTTCCTCGATTGTTTGTTTTAAACTTTCATTACTATTACTTATTTTTTCATCAATTATCTGCCTAAAATCTTCCTTCATTTGTTTATTATTTTCTCTATTTTCTTCTTTATTCTTGTCAAATTTTTCGTTCAGTTGTTTTAAACTTTCATTATTTTGTTTATTACTTTCATTCGTTTGTTTAATATCCTCCTTCATACTGTTGAATTTTCCGTCCATTTGTTTCTGGTCTTCTTTCATACTGTTCATTAATTCCATTAATTTTTCCCAATGCATTCCTCCTCTGGCTTTCTCATTGTCACCAGCCTGTTGTTTCTCTTCACTGTCCATGGCTACTTCTGTCTCGTGTTCTCGTTTATCTTCTTCTGTCTCTGGATCCTTCACCCTCCTTTTTGAGGTAGCTCTTCGCTGCATTTCTAAACTTATAGCAGTCGCCAGCTAAAGTTAGGAAGTTAGGCCGGTTATTATTTTTTCTACTGCCCAATGATTCTCTAATTTTAGCCCCACTAGTTGAGTGCCAATTTGAAACGTAAACCAATGTGTATGAGTTTTATGGTTTACCCAGCCACACGTTGGTTGCGTCAATTTGAAACATAAAATTTCAAATCTATAAATGTTTTCGAGGCTTTTAATAAATTACTGAATAAGTAGTGAATTCGCCTCACGTTGGTTGCGTCAATTTGAAACGTAAAGTTTCAAATAATCTAGGTCTGTTAACATTATTTAAATTCGTGTTTGCTTGTCGAAAATATTGGTCAAAAATAAATTTTATTTTTATTAAAAAAAAAATTATTTTATTTTTTTCTCTTGTATTTATTTTAATTAATTTTAATTAATTTCGTGTAATTCTTCCCAAAGTTTATCTTTATTAGTAAGAAAACTGGCTAATTATTATTCCATTCACTCTCTCTCGAGTGGTAAAATTTATTTGAAACAAATGGTTTGTGTAAATCCCGTTCGATTTCCTTATCGATTCGGTAGAACTAGGTTATGTCGCTGGCTCCTTGGGTTGAATCTAATTCCAATGGCCGTGTAAGTTTTCTCTTCTTTAATGACTAAAAACCCTTAATCCTAATTCAATTTACAAAAAAATAATACTCGATGTACCAGTTTAATTAGTTTTTATTAAAACGTTTCTTTATTCAGAGTTGATTCGACAACTATTGGGTCGAAATGTATTCTGCCCATATCGACTCACACTCAGTTGGGTCGTTACAAATTTTATAAAATATTTAATAATGTTATTTTGTTAGGTTCTTATCTGACTGCTATTATAAAGTAAGAAACACAGTTTGTAAGTACAATTTACCTTACAATAATTATACGCCTTATTGACTAAGAATTGTTTAAACTAGTGCTGTCGATTGACCAAATCGGTTAATCAAGAAGGTTTAATCGATTAATCGGTCGATTAATCAAGTTTGGGTACTAAAAAATTATCATACTAATGGCTTACAAATTTAATTTTAATAGATGTATCTAATTGTTACTTTTGTTTTTTTTTTTGTTTTTAAGTAACTTATAAAATCAGTATATTATCATGGATTACATTCAAATAATAATAATATTATAATTATAATATGTATGAACAGATTTAATAATATGAACTGTTATCAGGAGACTAAGTGTCAAATATGAATTTGAAGGTAAGGATATGGTATAACATTAGACTCACCTAGTCAGTACTGCTTCAACCAGTATTTTAAGCATGTGAGTGTGTTCACATGGTCCGGATCAAGGGCTGCTCTACGTTTAGTAACAATATTGCCTGCATCACTAAACACTCGTTCGCACAGAACCGATGTAGCTGGAACGCAGAGCAATTTTTTCGCTACAGATGAAAGAAGTGGAAGCTGAATGGAATGTGTTTTCAACCACAGTAAGGGGTCTGCAAAGTCATCATCCAGTTCTGCCAAAGATCTGTAGACATCAACCTCTGTTGCGAGTGGTGTTAACACGGTGTTAATCTGTTTCTTCCCTCTTGTCATCATCGTCTTCTTCAAAAACAAGTTTTCTTTTCTTCACATTTTGTTTTATTTCTGATTGTGCAGTGGTCACAACTTTATTGGAAATTCTGTTCCACACTAATTCTCTTGCTTCTCTTGGAAGACATTTCAAATATTTAAATCTTGGATCAAGAGCCGTAGCTTCTTGATACATTTCTATTTTAGGCCAGGCATTTACTCTTTCCATTAAATCATCTAACACTGCTGTTTTGAATCGAGTAACGTAACCAGGATCCGTGTTGGTAATTTTTAGACTTACTCTTAAACGAGTTATGGAGGGTAGTACAACACTTGCCGTCACATATTTACTTCCTCCAAGAAAATCACATATTTCCAAACATGGTTTAAGACATTTATACATTTTTTGTGTCATTTCCCATTCCACTTCAGTTAATGGAATGATGTTTGATGGATTGGTGGACATTATAGCTACAATTCCTTCCTTGGCTTCCAGAAGAGACTCGAACATAAGGCATGTACTATTACATCGGGTGACTAGATCTTGTTTCAGTTTGCACTGCGGAATATTAAGTTCTTTCAGTTTTTGGCATACTTGATTTTCTAAATAAGGGCTGTGCTTGAAATGACCCACCATTTTTCTACATTTGGAAAGCAGTTTATCTATAGACGCATTCTCAATTGCTGTATTCAGACTTAATTGCAGGGTATGAGCAGTGCACCTAACATTATCGTATTACGACACCAAGAACAATGTCCTGGCATTGCCTGTACATATTGCAACTACTTTACTTTGAAGATTCCAGTCAGACACAACTTGTTCAAATTCTTCCGTACAATTTGCTGCACTATGTTTCTCCACCACATGTTTCACTTCTAATGCAGCGCTGCAGAACGCCCAGTTAGAATCAATCCAATGAGCACTAACACCCAAATAATCTTGATTTGCTATCGATGTCCATAAATCACCTGTTAGGCCAACAAATTCAGTTTATTTTAGTTTGTCTAGCAGCTTGGATCGTTCGACATCATAAAGTTTCTCAATCCGTCTAGTTACAACATCTCTAGATGGAAGATTATAAGAACTACTACCTACAGTGTAACGGTACAGAATTGTGGGCTACAACAGTTTCAATTTCAATCCAGTTTTAATTTTGAATTGTTAGTATCCACCTGTGAGGTGCCCCAGTGTAACCAGCAACACACTGTTAGCATAAACAATTGATGTCTAGACATCCAGACTAGACATATTACGTAATAGCCCCAGCAGCAGTCTTTGTGAATCACAGTATGCAGATTGACATCACAGGGTTAACATCAGACAGTAAGGAGCAGCATACAGTTTGTTAAGTAAAACGGTGGCCTCGGGTGTAAGATAGGCCGTAAGATAAATTCGGCCTATCTATTAAAGTATTAAAACATGTATAAAAAAGTGTACAAACTATAAACTATATAGCGCGGCCAGAAAAAGGAAAAACATCTAAGTGTTCGAACAAGTAAAAGTCGGCCGACTATATACATATATATTATAATGTGTACGGATATTAAATCAAAGTAAATAAAATGTGATAAAAGAAACTACAACTAAACTCAATAAACGAGTGTCGGAGTGCGTTAGAACGAAGAAAGTGATTAACCCGAGTTTGTGCAACCAAACATATGAACACGCAGCGGATGGGTAACTAAAACACTGAATATTTATATTAACACCAATTTAAACTAAATGGTGATTGCTCACTATAAAAGAAGAATTTAAAATGTAACTTTATATCATCGAGATCTCTAAGGGAAAAGATATAAATTAAACAAGAAAAAATAAAACGTATTGGTTCATTAAAAAATATAAATAATTTGTCGTAGTCTAAGAAATGTCGTATTAAGACATGTTTATGTTACTAATGAAGATTATATTTAAATACCCTAAAAGAAATTAGAACTTTTATTGACGTCAAAGTAAAATGAAATAATTAATTTGTACAATAAACCAGACACTATTTGTTCAAATATAAACTGCGTATTTATATTTGTACCGTATATTCCAAATAATCCTTTCTGCAGCTGTGTTCGTCTGTAAAACCCTAGAGAGAAACCCAAAGGTAAGAGTATTTTTATATTTGCATAGAACTTATATAGTTTCAGTGGCACCGAACTAGGGACTTGAAGAGTTAATGATAAATTTGAAGTAAGTTATATTGTTTCAGTGGCGCCCGAACAGGGACGATTTGTGTGATTTATTATAATCACACAGATCAGGCCTAATTAAGCTGCAGAACGGGTTATTTGAGAGGGAGGACGTTTTGTAAACCACATAAACATAAAGAAATATTATGAAAAGTAAATACTAAGAGGGTTATAATTGTGTAGAGCAGTAAATTATTACTGAATAAGTACAAGATTAAAATTTCTATGTAACATTTCATAAATAAGATAAAAATGGCAGGTAATAATAATGAAAGTACTGTAATTGATTTTAACGAATCAGATATTAGTAATAGCCTTGAAACACATTCAACTCCGAATGTAGGCCAAGATGAAAAAGATAGAAAGATAAATATTACAGATGAAACAATGGTCACAGAGGACTCTGGGGTTCAGTTAACTCCAACCTCAACAAAATGTAATAACAAATTTGATAATGACATGATGAGTATTTTATTAAGTCAATTCGATAAAATGAATTGTAAATTTGATAAATTGAGCAGTGATGTTAGCGAAGTCAAGAGTAGTTTCGAAGAACAAAATAGTAAATTTGATAAATTATGCAATGACTTTGATAAAAAATTTAACGAACAAAAGAATTGTTTTGATGATAAACTGAATGAAATGAGTGTTAAGCTAATACAACAGCTAGATAAGCTTGGGAGAAATATTGAAAACTAAGTGAGTAATAATGTTAGTTATGATGATGTAAACAAGAGTGAAATATTATTGAATAAAATTAATGGTGATATGTTGAGTAATAGTTGTAGTAATAATGAGAGTAGAGAGTTAGTTGATGTTAGTAATGAAGTAGTAATAAGTACTGATGAGGTGGAGAAAGAATGGAGAGATAATTTAAATGCAGAGTATAAAAAGAGGGCAAATTTTTCTTGTAGTATAGGTGAAGAAAAAGCTTCACCAATGTTGTATGAGGACAGAGTTTCCTCTGGTAGTTGTGTGGAAGACGGGGTGTCTTCAAATGGTCCCTTTATGTTTTGTGATGGTCTTGGAAGTGCCAAGACAAATAGTAAGTTTGTGTTGCCCTCTGTGTGGAGTGAGAAGATGAAATGGTGTGGTATTGTAAGTGATTATGAACGAGATAGAGTGATAGAGTTATTCAGATTAAGTAAAGATTATGAAGGGTTTGTAAGGGGAATAAATATTGAAAGAAATTATTATATTAAAAATATTAGAGATTTACCTTGTTTGTTAAACAATGATTATATTGATGATAATAATATACGTTTACCTGTAGTGAGGGTCAGCGTATTAGTAACAGCTGACACCTATAGCGATGAAAAATTAAATGATGTGATTGTAATAACAAATACTGATGGAGACTTGACAAAAAACAATAATGTAGACTTGGTTTATGATAAAATAATAATGGGCAGTAACCCTGAAAATTATTATTATGGCACAATGGAAAAAATGAATTTTTATGGTTATTATAAAAAAGATAGCCATATGCTGTGTATCAATAAAATGGATATGTGGGCATTCGATTAATTTTCGATGATGGGGGTTGAGTAATACGGAATAAACATTTAATTATATGAGTAATGGTTCTGACTATGTGGTAAACTGGAAAAATAATGACAAAAGATTGTAAATAAATTGATAGTAAAATTAATTGTGTTTGTATTATAAAATTGTTTATGTAACAATGTTTGTAGTACCAGTATGTTATAATCATAATAATATTTTATTTTGTGAATTAACAATAATAAGGAACAAAAGGTAATAATGAATTTTATTTTGCATTGTGTGTTTAAATTAAAAGTGTTTTAACTACAGTAACTAAAGCTAAATTATTCTGAGTGGATGTGGAATTAAAGTTATATTTGATCGGAATTGTAATAAATAGTAATTGATAAATATGTTAACACTAAAAGATTTATAGAAATTGAAAATTAAAAGTACAGGTATTAGGGGTGATGTAATTTGGAGTTGAGACTGAGAGAGCGTTTATAAAATAAGTCTTGCATACAACTGTTAATGTAAACAGGTATGTTGTATGTTGTGCGGCCAATGTTTACAGTCATGCTGTAGTTGACAACAACAAGAATGTTGTGTTTTGATGAATCAGTGCCATGAGCAAAACTGTATTATGAAACAAAAGAAATAAAGTTAACTTTTTGTAGATAAAATAATAATGAAGTAACTACTGTAACTTAAAGAGTTTTGAGAAATTAAAGTAAATGAAATTGGTAATTAAATTAATTGAAAAGGTGACTTTTAATAATGAATTTAAATTTATTTTGATCTGAATTTTGACTGTAATTGTAAAATAAATAATAATTGATGAATAAATAAATAATAATGAATAAAATATGTACTTTACTTAAATTGAAAACTGAAGGAAATTTTGTATGGATATAATCCAAAAATGTTCAGGCTGAGATAGTGTTTGGAAAATAAGATGTGTAGGTGGCGTAATATATAAAAAAAAAACTTTGTGTCAAAATAAACCTCTTGAAAATAAATAATTACAAAATGGCAGATAAAAATAATGAAGTCAGCATAACTTATGAGACGTTTATGAGTGAGATGGGAGTCCGCTCGACTCCAGTGAGCCAACTCGAGGAAAGTACCACCGAGTCACTTGATGTAAATGGCTCACCAGTCCAGTCAACACCCATCTCAATCAGACACGAAAGTAAAACAGATGAAAATAAAGACATGATGGCAATGATGCAGTTACTATTAAATAAATTAGAAGAACAGAAAATTGACAGTAATAGTAATTTCAGAAACATAGACAGTAAATTCGTAAAGATCGATAATAAATTAGAACAAAATATAAAAAATGAAATGAATTTTAAAAATTGGAACGAACAATTACAAGACGAAGTAAACGAAAGTAGAAAGAGAAAGGAGGGGGTAGAAAATGGTACATATAATAAGGTAAGTGGTTGTAATGGTATCAAAAATAATGATGATGATATGATGACGAATAATAATAAAGAAATAATTAACGAGGTAAGTGATAGTTATAAAAATGAGTTAACAAGTACTAGTGGTAAGATAGTTGAAAACGAGCTATTTAAGGGTGATACAGTGAAAAGTAATAGTGACGATGAGAATATAGAGATAGTAAGTGAGAGTGAGAGAGTAATGGGAGTAGGGGGTAGTGAGAGAGTAGAAATCAGTGATTATAAGTTAGAGAGAGAGTATGAAGAGTTATTTTGTGGATAGTGGGCAGAGGGTAAATTTCCCCGGGTATATTGTGAAATAGGGTTTTCACAGGTGTTTTACGAGGATAGTGTTTCCTCCAGAGGTTATGTGGAAGACGAGGTGTCTTCAAGTAGTCCCTTAATTTTTTGTGGTGTTCCTGGAAAAGCCAGGAGGTGTTTTAATGTAGTAGTACCCTCTGCATGGAATGATAAAGTATGAAACGGTGTTATGATGAGAGGTGTTTAGAGAGAGATTTGTATTTTGATAGGTAGATAGAGTTGTTTGAGGTTAGTAGGAGTTATAAAGAATTAAGAGCGAGATTGAAGAGAGAGAGAGAGATGATGATCATATTGAATTGTTACCTTGTGACGTAACTAGTGCAGCAAATGATGATTAGGTTGATGATATTGAGTACTTACCTCATGACGTAACTGGTATAGCAGCAGATGATAAAAATGATGAAATTGTAATGTACCTAATTGTGACAAAGCATACTAAGGGTGACTTGACTATACTCGATGGTGACAAGTTATATGATGTAACAATATGGAATAATCCTGTTGATTATTATGGTACTGTGGAAAAGTATGAGAATTTAAATAGTCATTATATTGATAGAAATAATATAATGTATTTAATAAAAAATGAATTGTGTAAACGTAAGACCAGATTATTATTCGATGATGGTGGTTAAACATTTAGTCTTATAACATTTAATTATGTGAGTGGGATTTTGAAATGGACTATATTATGAAATGATTTGTGGTAAATTATAACGAATAATAATGTGGATTATAACGTTAAAATTGAATACTACCAAATTTTACGCTAGTTTTATATAGAAAAACATGATTACTAAATGTATATTAGAAGAAGAAATGTAAGTAATGTGACTTGATGTACTGTTGCAAACCAGCGTGGCGGTGTTTTTCAAAGCACACACACCCTAGTCTAGGTGACAGTATGTCGTGCGAAAGTTATTCAGCAAGTCACTTACATCACTTACACTAAGTAAAAGCATAAAATGTATTGTGTTAAAAAAAGGCAATAAAGTTAAGTGAAGTCGAGGGAGAATTGAGTGCTCGGATAATACGTAACGCTAGGTTTTAGACAGAGTAGGTGAGATTGAAAACTCGAGTTGGCGTCATGTTTTGCGTTCGCGGTAAAAGTTGCCACGCGCTGTTTTTTGACGAATGAGAGAAAGCGTCATTTTTAAGCTGGCGAAATTAGCTAGTTGGGTTGGTGGAAATCGAATATCGCGGTATATGAAACCAATGGGAACACGATTTGTAAATAGTGAGTACGGAAAATGTTTGATGGGGTATAAAAAAATGTAGTTGGAAATTTTGTCAGGGCAGTCTATGGCGGACATTACAACTATTCAGACTCGTTAGCATGTATTAAAATTTTATAACTAAAACTTGCAATAAGTGAGAAGTACAGTATTCATGTCATGCGTTTAAATAGTATTAAACCCGGTAGTACGGTAAACGACATATGCCAGATTAAAGTAATTGTTAGACTGAATAACTTGGTGGTAATTACTGAACGTCAGAGTATCGAGAATCGAACGCGTGCATTTGGAAGTTGCGGATCGTGGGAGTGTTTTCGGGATGTACCATTGATAGTGCGAGCATTCAGTTTAAT
Organism: Magicicada septendecula; assembly: GCA_034769895.1. Lineage (NCBI taxonomy): Eukaryota > Metazoa > Arthropoda > Insecta > Hemiptera > Cicadidae > Magicicada > Magicicada septendecula. The sequence continues at coordinate 1,255,801,820 of CM068367.1, forward strand.
CACGTATTTACTAAGATGTCAAAAATTAATTAGTATACACTAGTTACATGCCGAATCAGTGAGTAGGTGTGAACTGTGATAATTAAAGTGTAACCGAAATAATCAAGTGGTTAGTGTCATCGAGTGTCATCAACAGGATCATCCGAATCGCCGACAACGCAATCTCCAGGATCGCAGACTCCGAGGGAAGGACTCACCAACCAAAAGGAATTCAACTTAACAAGTAAACCGAATTGAACATTAAACTCAATTTAATTCATGTTTTTTTTCTAAGTCTATTACTATTGGCAATTCAATTGGTCTATGAACCTACTTTCAATAATAATTGATGAAAGGTATAAATTTAATAATTGTTAACCATAAAGATTGTATGCAAATTGTAACATGTTAATGAAAATGCTCATTAAAATTAGCAGTCCTTCAAGTTAACTGTGTTAGTAATCATTTCTTTGATAACCTGAGATAAATTTAAGAGTCGCCATCAAGCAGAGTTAAGAGTTCATTAATAGTAAATTACACATATCTTTTCTAGCTCTAAACTGCGAGGGTGGTATGTGGCGCCCATAACCGTGGAGCTTATAAAGACCAAATCCTACACTAGGTAGTATTTGGAGCCTATTGCAAGGTTTAATTTGTAAGCTAAACAGACAATTGAATTGCGAATAGAGTATAAGAAAAGTAGAATAAGAAACGTAGAGAATAAGAATAATTTTGTATGATCACACGAAGCAAAAGTAGGTAAACGAAATACATACAGAACAACACAAACAAATTAAACAACGAAATGAATATGGAAACAGGGACAACTCAGAGTTACGAAGGGGAGTTAGATATTAACAATCAATTAGGGGATCAACATACACTCGCCCAACTAACTACGGTGGATCCAGAGTCAAGGACGCGGGGACAGAACCACGAAGAAGTAGGAACACCACAAATAACACAAGAAATACAATACGAGGGAAGACCGGGATTAGCACAAAAAACAACAACAGAAACACCTAAAGAACCGAATATGTATGCATTACTACAACAATTATCACAACAATTGACACAGCAAACAGAACTATTACAAAAACAAATGTGTGAGCAGAAGTTAGAACAATCACAACAGACAAAACAATTATCACAACAGATTACACAACAACACCAGGTTTTAAGAGACGAAATAGCTACACGACTCAGTGAGATCAAAAAGGAAAATAATGAAATTTTGCAACAATTTAAAGTAGACACCAAAACTATGATAGATGAAGAGATTAGTATTATTAAGAATGAAATTAATGATAAGTTTAGTGATAATGAAAAATTATTGAAGGAAATAGACGATAAGCATAGTAGTGACATTAAAATTATGAACAAAAAAGTAATAGCGATTAATAAGCGTTGTGACGAAAGTATTGTTGCTCACCAAATAGGGGCACATAAATTAAAAGAATTAGAGAACAAAATGGATAACCATTCGGGCGAAACGAACCTCAAGCTGCAGCAAGTACAAAGCGACGTGCGGATGAAGATGGCATTGATAAATGCGTCACCTGTCACCCGAAGCATTGTCAACGAACAGATTAAAGAAGTCAGGTTTAATGGATCCAGCTATTTCCCGATGGAATTCATCAAGGAACTAACTAAGATATACCATGAACATTATCACGACATCAACAACATCGCATGGATATCGAGACATCTGGAAGGAGAGGCTGCAATTTGGTGGCAGTTAGTCAAAGACAGTATTAATAATTTTGCGGGTTTTACCGAAGCTTTTAGTAGTAAGTACTGGAATGATGTGATCCAGGAACGGGTGCGAGACCAGTTGGAATTCGGACTGTACCACTCAGAAACCGGGATGTCTACAATCCAATACTTAGAGAGAAAATTGTTGGAGAATAGGCAATTGATTCCACCTATCTCAGATAGACATTTAATCAGGAAATTGGCGAGACATTACCCACATGAGATTGAGGTAGCTGTTATCACTCGAGGGGTTAATACGATAACGGAATTTGAACAAGTGATGCTAGAGTTTAACCATTTACGAAACGGCAGTAGGTCGATGAACCAGAGACCTGCTGACGTCCGGTTTGAGAGAAATTATAGTAAACACAATGGAGAAGAGAGAGGGAAAGTGAGCGAGCGAGACGGCTTTACCGAGGAAAGAGCGCCGTATAATAGACCGACTAAATGGAAGCACCAGTTTAAGAGCGAAACTAACAGCATCCCTTCAACAAGTACTGCAGGTAGCAAAGTTGAACCAACAAAGCCAAAAAACTAGAGAAGCCCTGTAAATATGTAAATACAACTTTCTTAGACATTAGGGATGATATGATAAGTAATGATAATAAATCTGTTAGATTAAGAAGCAATAATTAGATTAAGTAGCCAAATTAATGCGATTTTGGAACGTTGGTTTAGCAGTAATAAAAAGGATCTGGGAAAAATAGAGATGCTAAAACTGTCTAACACTATAATTAAAGGGGCCACGGGCGGTAAATCTAAAAGAATTACACGGCAGGTATTGCTAAATGTACAGATTAGAGACTTACAGTTTGAAAGTGTTTTTGTAGTCGTGCCGGACCTGGTGAGAGACTGTATATTGGGTGTGGACATGTTGGTGGAGAGTGGGTGCGTGATAGACCTTAATAATAAACAACTAATGATTAAGGGAAATCCTACCCATGGAGAGACGACCATAGCAGAAATATTACAGATGGAGCTGGCAGCAGAAGAAGAAGGCATTGAAGAAGTTATCAACCAAAAAATCCAGGAAATTACCGAGTTAACCAATGGCGAAAAGGAAGAACTACTGAAGATATTAGCAAATAACAAAACCGTATTTCGTGAGACACCAGGGAGGATTACTACGTATTGCCACAAATTTGAACTGACCAACAAAACACCATATTGTCAGAAAGGTTGGCCGATTCCAATGAGATATCAAGATGCGGTGAGAACGGAAATTCGGAGAATGGTGGACCACGGAGTGATTGAAAGGGCACAAAGTTCCTACATAAACCCGATGGTAACTGTGATAAAAAAGGATCAGTCAGTTAGGTTATGTTTGGACGCCGGAAGATTAATTCAGTCACTATGCCAGATTATGAAGGTGCAATCCCAATAAATGAAGTGCTGACCAAGTGTGGAAATATAACAGTAATGTCTACTATTGATCTACGAAGCGCATTTTGGCAGATCCCATTACACCTGGATTGTAGGGATTACACCGGATTTTTATATGAGGGCAAGTGTTACCGATATACAGTAACTCCATTCGGCCTAAAGACCAGTTTAGCCAGTTTGACACGCGGGTTGGACCAAGTATTATCGGACGAGGTGAAGAGTTTCACTATCCTGTACGTGGACGACTGTTTATGTATTTCAGCCAGTGTGGAAGAGCATTTGAGACACCTACAACTATTATTCCGAGATTTGAAACAGGCAAACATTACAGTAAACTTTAAGAAGTCCCAGTTTTTTAGCAAAGAAATCAATTATTTAGGGTACTGTCTGACGACACAGGGGATAACAGCTGATCCAGATAAAGTGAGAGCTATACGAGAATTCCCTAGGCCTAAAAACCAAAAACAACTTAAGGGATTTCTGGGGTTAACTAACTTTTATAGCCGATTTACGAATAGATATGCCGAAGCTACACAACCGCTATTGGATTTGCTGAAGAAAAATTCAAAATTCAAGTGGACTCAGGAAACAGACCGACAGTTTCAAAGGGTTAAGGAGTTGTTTATTGACACAGTAATGCTCAAGCACCCTGACCTAAGTAAGCGGTTCTACTTGCAGACGGACGCCAGTAAATATGCCATCGGAGAACAACTTTATCAGCTGGATGAAAACAATGAAATCGGCGTGGTCACGTTCACCAGTCGCGTGCTGCGAGGCGCGGAACTGAACTATTTCACCATGGAATTAGAGTTGTTGAGTGTTGTCCATTGCCTGCAAAAGTTTCGCACATTTGTATTTGGGAGACCATTAACTATCATTACTGATAATAAGGCTTTAATATTTATCAGGAAGTGCCACCTGAACAATTCACGAATTACCAGGTGGATTCTGGCAATTCAAGATTATGATTTCGATATAGTCCATTGCAAGGGGCGAGAGAACATTGTCGCTGACGTCCTTAGTAGATATCCTGAGGACATGGACTCTGAGAAAGCAATGGATCATACCGAAGAATTTGAAATCAATAGTATCACTATCCACATTAATAAAGAGGTAAAGAATAAATTAAAAAATATAACATTTCATCAACTAGCAGATGAGAAATTGAAGTCAATTATAAAGACTGTGCAAACCAACCCAAATCACCAGATGAATGACAAATACGCTTGGTACAAAAACAAGCTTTACAGGAAGGACAGAGGGGCGTGGAAACTTATGTTGACCACAGAGCTGACCAGAACGTTGATCTACGAGCTACACAACGCATATAGTCACATAGGGAACCAACGTACTTACCAGTTGTTCAAAGAGTATTTTATGGGAGACTCCATTAACAAGATTACACAACATATTATAAAAACCTGCCAGACCTGTCAGAAGAGTAAGGACTATTATCAACGGATGCTGGGAGAGACCCAACCCGTCATTCCTAAATCGAAGGGAGAGTTAGTTAGCATCAACTATTATGGTCCTTTACCAACCTCAACCAGCAGTGTCAAATACATACTAATTATGGTGGATAATTTCACAAAATTCGTGAAACTATACCATTTAAAAAGGGCTACCACCACAGTCACCATAAATAAAATAAAACTGTACTGCGAAGAAATCAGAAAACCAGTCGCCATATTGTCCGATAATGGAACGCAGTTTACCAGTCAGAAATGGATGACCACCTTACAGGAACTACACATTAAACTGAAATTTACTGCCGTATGAAATCCTTGTACCAACTTGGCAGAGCGAATCAATCGACAGTTAGGAAACATGTTTCGGGCACTAACGTCAGAAAGACACAGTAAGTGGGCTAGATATTTAGGTCTAATTGAAGCATGTATCAATCAGACGTATCACGAGACTATTGAAACAATGCCGTACGAAGCTCAATGGGGAAGGAGACCAGAGCGAGATTGGACCAAGTACGGAGATAAGGAAATGATACCAACAGATCAGCCAATGACTACAAGAAAATTTATTTAAGAATTAAGGAGAAGGGTAGAAAAAGGACAGAACAGATCAATTCAGCCAATAAAATTATGAAATTTCAAGAAGGTGGCAAAGTGTTGTTACGAGCATACCCAACGTCAGACTTAAATAAACGAGTAATTGGAAAATTTTGCAATATTTTCGAAGGTCCATATAAGATCTGTAAGGAAGTTGGAATAGCGACGTACCAACTCGAAGACATTCAACAGCCCGGAAAGATTCGAGGAAAGTTTAATATCAGACAACTCAAACCATATTATGAAGTTTAACACACACTACACTCAAAGAACAATGAAATAATAAATAAACAGATTGTAAGAACACCACTTTTACAGATGTATGTGTAATAATTTATAAGTAAAATTGTAAGAAGACTAAGTTGACAAAATGTCGAGAGGATAAATAGTTTTGTATCGTAACCATTGTATTGTAGATGCAGAATAAATTCTAAATAGATTATGGGTACAAGACGTTATATAATGTTAAGGGAAAGTAGTTGTTTGTAACGAGGGCAGTTGTAGCGGGACGCGAGAACCATTGCGGTCTGTAGTGTTGACAAACAGGTAGCAAAAACCAGTTTAGAGTTCTGTTTGTAAACAAACTGTGGCCTACTGCCAATGTCAACAGCTGATCGAGGTAAAGGGTGAATGGAGTAATGAAAAAAAAAATGTATATTTTTTTTTACTAAATGTACTGTAGTATAAGCAATTAAATTTCATTTGTAGATATATGATTAATATAATATGAATGTAATAGGTGTAAGAATTTTGAAAAAAAAACATTGTAAAGGGGTTAACAACTAAATGAAGTAAAATCCATTTGAAGGACGCAACAATAGAATCGTCATCAGTTTTATAGCAAAAATCTTATACGATTCTCTTGGGGAACGATATAATGTAAAAATTGAATACTACCAAATTTTACGCTAGTTTTATATAGAAAAACATGATTACTAAATGTATATTAGAAGAAGAAATGTAAGTAATGTGACTTGATGTACTGTTGTAAACCAGCGTGGCGGTGTTTTTCAAAGCACACACACCCTAGTTTAGGCGACAGTATGTCGGTGCGAAAGTTATTCAGCAAGTCACTTACAGGTTGTAAAAGCATAAAATGTATTGTGTTAAAAAAAGGCAATAAAGTTAAGTGAAGTCGAGGGAGAATTGAGTGCTCGGATAATACGTAACGCTAGGTTTTAGACAGAGTAGGTGAGATTGAAAACTCGAGTTGGCGTCATGTTTTGCGTTCGCGGTAAAAGTTGCCACGCGCTGTTTTTTGACGAATGAGAGAAAGCGTCATTTTTAAGCGGGCGAAATTAGCTAGTTGGGTTGGTGGAAATCGAATATCGCGGTATATGAAACCAATGGGAACGCGATATGTAAATAGTGAGTATGGGAAATGTTTGATATGGTATAAAAAAATGTAGTTGGAAATTTTGTCAGGGCAGTCTACGGCGGACATTACAACTATTCAGACTCATTAGCATGTATTCAAATTTTATAACTAAAACTTGCAATAAGTGAGAAGTACAGTATTCATGTCATGCGTTTAAATAGTATTAAACCCGGTAGTACGGTAAACGACATATGCCAGATTAAAGTAATTGTTAGACTGAATAACTTGGTGGTAATTACTGAACGTCAGAGTATCGAGAATCGAACACGTGCATTTGGAAGTTGCAGATTGTGGGAGTGTTTTTGGGATGTACCATTGATAGTGCAAGCACTCAGTTTAATCACGTATTTACTAAGATGTCAAAAATTAATTAGTATACACTAGTTACATGCCGAATCAGTGAGTAGGTGTGAACTGTGATAATTAAAGTGTAACCGAAATAATCAAGTGGTTAGTGTCATCGAGTGTTATCAACAGGATCATCCGAATCGCCGACAACGCAATCTCCAGGATCGCAGACTCCGAGGGAAGGACTCACCAACCAAAAGGAATTCAACTTAACAAGTAAACCGAATTGAACATTAAACTCAATTTAATTCATGTTTTTTTTCTAAGTCTATTACTACTGGCAATTCAATTGGTCTATGAACCTACTTTCAATAATAATTGATGAAAGGTATAAATTTAATAATTGTTAACCATGAAGATTGTATGCAAATTGTAACATGTTAATGAAAATGCTCATTAAAATTAGCAGTCCTTCAAGTTAACTGTGTTAGTAATCATTTCTTTGATAACCTGAGATAATTTTAAGAGTCGCCATCAAGCAGAGTTAAGAGTTCAGTAATAGTAAATTACACGTATCTTTTCTAGCTCTAAACTGCAAGGGTGGTAGGATTGTATATACTTTTGTGTTGATGTTAAATGTAATAATGTAGCAAGGTGAAGTATACTCAACTTTGTGAATTTTATTAAAGTAATTAAATATGTTTGATATAATAATTGAATTAATTTGAAGGAGATAATAAATGAAATATTGTATAAGATGAATGTTGATAACAAATTAAAAATTTTGGAGAATTTAATGGTATAGTAAATGATAAATAATTGATGGTCGATAAGTAAAAAGTTCAATTGAAATTAAAGTGTAATGTTTATAATTTTATATGCAAATGTAAGGGTGAATTGTTTATTTTGATGTAATAATCGCAATGTTAATTATGAGTGTATTATGTTTTATTATGTATTATGTAAGTGTAGGGATCTTAAACATGTAATGTGTGTTTTAAATGCGATTCCCCACTTTCGGGCGGTCACTGCCTCACCAGCACTGACTGTGGTTTTGGCTGACAACCAGCTGTGGGCAGACATTGTAAACTGACCATGGTTGGTTGCCTTTTTTGAAAACTGGTGTGACATAGAAATTAACAGGGGGATGAATCAGGGGAAATCAAACCGGAACTATGGAACAGCGGCTATCGCCCGTTCGCGTGGGAACATAAAAAGGGGGATAGACCATCTTAAGGGCACATAAATATAGAATTAGTAAGATGCTGTAAACCCTAGTGGTCAGATTATCCGAATTTTTATTTGTAACGCCGAAGTAAGGACAGGAGATGACAAAATTCCTCCTTAACGCTTCAGTCCTTGTGGAAGCAACTGGGCGCAACAGTCCAGTCATGGAGGGACATAGAGAGATGGATGGCCGGTGGCAACGTTACATGCTGCGAGGGTGCAACTCTGCCTTTGGGGACCTAGCCCTCATTGACCGAGTAATAGTGTCATACCATATATCGGGTTACCATGAGGTCACTGACAAATGTGTAACGCGAGGTATCAGGGGTTAAGGGAAATTAGTTTAAGTTGGGGGGATTAGTATAAGTGGATGTAGAGTGGAGGAGGTATAGTAGAAAGAGGAGGGTGACTGTGTTGTCACTGAGATTTTAAATATGTATTTTCCTTGCTGCCAGGCAGCCTAAGTTGTCTTATCTGTTGTTCATGTTCAAAGTAAAGGAGGCAGTAAGTTGCTGCGTTAGTGTTAAGCAGAATTCAAGAGGTTTACTTGATAAATGTAAGAGAGTGATTTAATTAAGAGACAAGAAGTCTCATATATTTTATTTCCAATTAGAATTGAGGAGAGAAGTATAAAAAAAAGAGAAAGGAATTTAGATTAAGATATTTATGTTATATTAAGAATTTGTAAACATGTGATAGAGTAATAGATTCATAAAAGCCAGTACTACAAATAGAGGAATCAGTACGAAATAAACAGGGAACATATCAGTTCAGTATGGGGAAAGATGTAAGGCCATATTGTAATGTTTAATTTTGTTGTTTCAGAATCTGATGAGTTGTGGCTGCAGTTCTGTGCTGGCCGGCGCGTCAGGGCAGGAGCGTCTAGCGCCTGAGTGTTCTTGTGGTGTTGGGATTCTTACGAGAAAGTCCAGTAAGTTCATTCAGGTGCGGTCACGATCGTCAGAGCAGGGGGTAAGTTGTAAAATAAGTCTTACTAAATTTCAGGGGGGTCACGGCGCCTTATACCAACTGATCCTTTAGGAATGATTGTGTCAAAAAAAGTTTTCATGCCTTGGCACGAAACCTTTCTTTGAGGAGGTTTTGTAATGGGGCAATACTAAGTGGGTATCATTTTATTTAAAAAATATAATGAAAATATATGAAGTGTTGTAAAAGCGAATATAACCAGTGGAAGGGCGATCTGCAGCAACGGTGATTCATAATTACTCTGGCCTAAGACATAAAATGTGTAACGATGTCAACAACCAATCGCCTAGCTCGCATAATATTGTGACCACATACGGTATAAAACGTCATAGTATATTTACGCACGTCACTCAACAAAGACGTGAACCACCCAGAACATCGGATGATACGTAATAAAGAACCGTAAATTATGCATACATTTGAACCAGTTATGTTACAATGAAGAAAATTCAAACAGCCGAGAGCGGCGAATATTTGGTCAGCCGTGAGCTTGTATCCGGCAGCTCGGGGTTCTACAAACACGGACATCACAGCAACCAGACGTGTCAAAAGTCTGGTTGCTTGTTTTCACAACTTTAATACATCACAGTTCGAAATTCGCCTTAGAATCACTAGCAGGATGGCAGAGAATCACGACTAGAGCCTGTAAGAACATCAGAGACGTCGCTGGAAGAATTTTCGGACCAGAAATTGGAAAACAACAAGACCATATGAACACGCGGTGTGGGTAAAAGCAGCCATCATGTGCCCAGTTTATTAAGTGCGAAAAAGTATACAGGTACCTGTTTTCAATACCATTAATAATTAAATGCCCCTGGATGATAAAGCGCTTTAGGAAATGTAATTACAATTGTTTATTTTGTGAGTGAGTGAAAGGAAAAGAATGAATGTAGTACTGGAGAATCGAAAGTGTGAATGAGAGTTGTATTTTTGGATGTAATATTTTAAGTCAAAAGGGACGTAATAACCATGTATTCAAGAGATGATGAATAAGGTCTCAGAAAAAGTAATTCACTAAAACCAATTTTTCATAACCAAAAGGTCTTGTACCATTTGTTTGCTCGCGCGCGCCTATTGTGTTCTTAATCACTGTTTCTGAAGTTTCGCATAACGTTCCATGGAACTTCTGAGGGGGATATTTTGAAAAGTCAGATGCGTAAATTGGGTTGATTGTCATCCTCAAACACTCTGGCGACCCTGGGCACTCAATAAGGTAAGCAGGTAAGTAAATCACAGGTCCAACATCTACAAGCAGGAAGAAGGATTGTAAGTTTACATTTGACGAAACCCTGCCAGGATTGTTTAAATATTGTAAGTAAGTTTACATCTTGACAATGTTGACAACCTTGTAAACATTAGCCCCCAGACGATAACGAAAACGACGAAAGTGAAGACATTGCTGATGAGGCATCAGCTGGACCCTTCACACACCGATCCATTCAACGCATTGGAAACTTCAATGTCTTGGCTGGAAAAGCATTCTGAATGCTCTACTACCCAACTTCGTTACTAAAGAGACTCAGAGACCTGGCCTCCAATAAACACACCTCAACCCTTGTAAAAAAAAAGACTTTTTTCATAGTTCTGATGATCTGCATAATTAAATTTCTTCAGAATTTGTGATTAAAAAAATTTTGTATACAATATTTGTGTAAGTGTTTGGAATAAATATGGCGAAAATGATGTTTCTAACCTAACGCTGAGTTTTCATAAGAACCTCGTCTATCCTTATACTTTAAGTAGTGATTTTTTTGTATGTTCAAAAATCCGGACAAATCGATGATCCAGACTGGGTCGAACACCAATTAGTCCAAATTATCGATGCCCCACTGTACAATAAAAATCTCAGCACTCAATCTCAGTGGTTACCACTTTCAAAGCTAACTAGAAAATTGTTTTCTTGAATCCTTTGTAATTCTTCTAATTCAATAAATTAAAATCTTTGGTTATACATTATATATAATTTACATCTTATATTTCACAAAGAGCTCACTTGATCAGTATTACGCCTGACTACTAATTTAGAGGTCCTGGATTCCTTCCTAGCCACCACTATAAAAACAAGGTGCGTTGCAGCCCCAAGGTCATCTCAACTTATGAAAATAAGTACCTTGGGTAAACAATCCGGCATACTGCATGGCTCACAGACAGTCTACCCCAACACTTCTACATTGTCAACAGTACAAAAAGGACCCTCTTATAATTAAACTAAATTACTCTATTATTACTATTTCAATATAGTTAAACTAATTACCAATCTGTAAATTTATCAGGACTCAAAAAACGTCACCATAATTGACACGATGAATAATTTTCAGACATATATAACTTGTAAAGTCTCAAACTGTTTAAGTTCATCACAGTAGAATATGAAAAGCCATGTTATAAATAAAAATTTTTTGAAAATTCTAACAAATCAAATGCACTTCTCACACTAAAATAGAGATAAAACTACTTAAAATCTGTGCAAGTGGTTTAACACAAAATTTCATTACTCTATAAGACTATGACCAGACTGCAAAAATGAAAACAGCTGGCAATCTACTATAGCTTCTGATTCTCAAACTGTTTATATATATATACACACACACACACAAAAGTACGAAAATTGTATTGTCTGACTGTACTGTTTGTATCACACAGAATGAACATATTAAAAGTACATACTCATTTTTTCTATTTCAATTCAAATTATATTCACTATTGTATAGCATTTGTTTGAAGTCGTAGTTAGTTGTTTTTATAGTTCTATTGAAAAATTAGTTACGTATGTTTTTAATCAATTTGTATTATTACCAGTATTGTTATTATTAACAATATTAAAAATTGTTTTTAAAATGTTTATACCATACAATTTTTGCACTTGCATACAAAAGTGCAAATTTCTGTTGTCAATTGAAAGTCACTTTGGAGTTATAAATTAACAATCTGCATAGAATTTCTAACACAATCCTACAAATAAAAATTAAACGAAAATAACATTTACAAGAACTAACTTGATAAAAGTAATAATGTTTCAGAAGTGAAAACCCCTAACCAAACATTTCCTATGGATAAGTTGATTTAGAATTGGATAAGTACCTCCATAATAAAGTTACTTATTCAGTAGTACTAATGTTCATACAAACCACACAATATTTTATTAAATAATGAAAAACAAATCACTAATATTAAACACACTGTTTTGGGGTTTAACTCTTTCAGGGACACCCCAAAGAGTATTCTATATTATTCATTTAGAATACTAAAACTAAATTTGATAATGAAGAAATATTTTATAATATAATTAAAAAGTAAAAGATAAAGGACGGATAGATAAGATTAAGAATTAAATTGCATAGGACTAATTGGATGTTTTTAAAATAAGGGTGAGTGACCGTGCGGCACAAGTGTGAATGAGAAAGGCGGTACAGCGTTAGGTTTAAAAGGAAAGTACACATACACATGCACACACAACACATAAACACGAGGAATGTGCTAGAAAAATATGTAACTGTCCAGAGGGGGGTGACAAGGCTTGGGAAGAGATTCAAGGTTGGGAAGAGACATTTGAATTATAGCTTGTTGTATGTGGACAGTGAGGGGGTGGAGGTGTGAAGGGTTTGGTTTACATCTGCTTGTTAATTCCGATCTGACGATGAGCTGAGAAGCTTGAAAGCACTAATGGGAAAAATTTTTCTATAGTGGTGTGCAACAGTGATAATTCTGTTTGTGATTATAACCACTAACACAACTTTCTTCATTGAACATTTTTAATAATGAACAAAGATTTTCATGACTAGAATGCATATGTCCAAACAAACTCTACACATGCTGCAATCCTAAGCAAAATGACCTGTGCGCTTAAAACACTGTGGGCAGTGCTGGTTGGAAATCCGTCAAGCAATGTAAACTATTACCATACATTTGCCAGGTAGTGATATAATTAACATGTGTTTTATTTTATGAAACCAAACATTTACTCATTGTTCTATAAAGTGTTTTTCAGTGCAAGTAGGCTCACTTGATGCATTATCAAGGAATGGGTAAAATGTTTGCTATTAATTAAAACAAAACATGTGTTAAACCTCAAAACAGTGTTGATCTTAATAACGAGAACCATAAATGTTTACACATAAAATCATTAATTTTACAAAGCTGCAATAAATCAAAGTAACACCCAGATAGCCTTCTCAATTCTAGTTACACTCCTGATACATATGTAAGACTCACACTGCTACATGTTAAAAGTACAACTTGTTAAACTGCTAGGAAGCTGAAATTTAATTTAATTACCAGAGCATGAAAACATACTACTTCAAGTTTTTAATTAATTAAATTCATTAGTAATAAGGCAGATACATACTTGAGGTTATTTCTTTGGGTGAGGAATCAGGCACTGTGACTGGCTGGTAAGTTCCGTTTACAGGATGCGCTGTGTTCTGCAATGATAATACACAATTATTATAATGTTGTCTGTATTTATTTTCTTTTCAAGTTTTTTTCTAGTAAACATACGTAAGAACTGATGTGTTATATAAAAATCATTACCTTTTGAATCCAAGTTATATCACATATCAGAGACTGAATATGTTAATGAATTACCAATTAGAATTTCAATAAAAATTATTTCCATATACATAACATCAGTTTATTACGCAATTTATTTCATTTTTGAAAAATTTACTTTTGAATATTTTTACTTATCAGAATTAATCATTTGTAATTTTAAATAAAATCATCTTGTTAGTTTGTAATTTTATTTGTTTTTTAATTAGTACATTACTGTTTTTGTATATCTTAAGATCTTCCTGAATATTCACTTTGTAACCTTTTTGTATATATTTAGATTAATATTTTTTTATGAAAAGTAAATAATGCTTGTTATTTTATGCTCATGTGCACTATCTACAGATTAAAATTTATACATATAAATAAGCATTTCTGCACTGGGGGAACTATCGTTAATTTTGTTCTTGGATTTCGTTGTCCATGATGTGTCCGTTACTTAACTAAATATAACTATTTCACTACCGACTCAGAACACAAAGTAGTTGTGTTCCGAGTCGGTAGTGAAATAGTTATATTTAGTTAATTTTGTCTTGGTGCATCCTAACAATACTTAATATATTCTATTGTGTACATTCCAGTCTTACTGTGAACGTCAAATTTAATATTAAATTTTATTTTATAAAAACTATGTTAATCATATTGTAAAATATTTTCAAGTTTGGTTCATCAAGTTTTCAAGTTTGTATTAGTTGCATACAACTTATATATATTAGTTACATATCTTTTTTTTGTTTCCAATTTAGATACAATTTGTATACATCTAGTGCTTTTTGTTCTCTTTTGCTTTATAAGTTAACACAAAGTGTATGTCAGTAAAGTATAACATATAGATGTACAGGAACTCACGTTTAATCAAAACACACACACACACACACACACACACATAAAGGAAACAATTTTTAAAAATATATGTACACATATAGTTCATATTAAATGTACAATATGGTAAGACCTTAAAGAAATGTTTGCCTTTCAAGAAAATCTTACTACACTAGTACTGAATTTCATTTTTCCTTCTGTTGTACATATAACGAAGAGGACATAACATCTTTGGCAGTTTAATACAGAACATTAATTTTACAAAAAGTATATCATCAAAGAAAGAATACAGTACATAATGTTAAAAAAAAATACTACGTGAAGATATTCTGCAGAAGAAATGGAATAGAACACACAGTAATACAAGAAGATACACTTATACACAAACATACTGAACAAGTACTTATTGTGCTCATTTACTCTGTTAGTTTGCAAACATATCTATAACATTCAGACAGTGACCACAGTTTTGCATTTTTAATTCAAATTAAAACATTTCTATAAAAAATTTTGATAATCACATTTATACGTAACATTTTTCTGATACTGAAGAACTGGTTTTATTATTTCATAGAAAATTTTGGTTCATATTAAGAAAACATACCACGCGGACAGGCTTACTCATCATCAGTCGGAGATTACATAGGAAACTGATATACAATGCATTATTGTTAATAGCAGCTTAGTGTAACAGCTGTGCACACACATACACACACTCTCTCCCCCATCTCCCTCATACACACAACTCTCACACGCTCTCTCAATCACTCATACACACAACTCTCACTCACAGCTGTGAGCCCATTCAGTATTTTTTACGATCACTCTAATTTAATTGCATAAATATTATATCACACGATGTTCTTGAATAAAAATCTCATTGTTGCTGGTATGTGTTATTAACAAACATGTGTTGCAATGATAAAGTGGCAGTGTTACAGGCATTATTAACACAAGTGAGTAAAAATATTATAAAAAAATAAAAATAAATACAATACGCAACAGTTTCTATGTACACATAACTCAAAACAAGTACTGATTCTCTTTCAGTCAAATATATTAATTTTATACACACTCAATAAAATTGCACTTTACAGGTAATAAATCCCACTTTTCCCATTAAGCCCTTGGGTTCCTTTGGATTCATATACATTAATATATCCATTTTTAAACTTTCTGAGTCACAGAGCTCTTTTCAAGAGCTCAAATTTGCATTAGCACCTATACAAATTTTAAAACAATTATAGTGATATCGACAGTCCAAGGCATTTTTAAATATTTAGGCATGTTATGCATTAAGTTTTATGAAACTAAAATTTTATTTTTTCCAATAGTTTCACACCGATAAGGAACTTGCTACAAATGAGAAACAACAAAAATGTAGTAAGGCAACATGTTTGAGAATGAATTCAAAGCAGATATTTTAAATCTACCCGATTTTTATCATTTTCTTTCATTTATTCAGTCTTCTTTCCAGCACTTTGCAGATCACGTGAAGATAGTTCACAGAGCACAATTTGGGAAATGTTGCATTAAGTTATACAAATCAAAGAGGAACCCATGCAATACCCTTACCAGTCCATGATCAAAGGTAAAGACAGGATACCTAATGGGAAAAAATGAAAAATAGAATACATAAAATAATCCTTAAAAAAAACTTCTAAAAACAATATTTACATGTTGTAGTTTTATTTCATTGAACATATAGAAATCCAACAAATACAAAAGTAGATGAAATACTAAAGGTGGAATATAAAGTAAGGATTATTACAGAACAAATGCTAAGGCAGTTGGAGCACGTGTACCCAGGAAACAAAGTGAAAAAATTTTAAATTACAGTGCAAAAAACAAAAGGACAGGTGGATGGAACAAGCGACCAGCTGTACGATGGGGATAAGGAAGTTGTGAACAACAGAGGAGTGTCAAGAATAAAGGTTAGAAAGAAACAAAGTGAGAGAAATTATATACAAGAAAAAATACATAACTTAAAAAGCAAGAATAAAGAGTACAGGAACAGGCTTGTTACCTGAAGAGAAACCAGGAGCTCAAGAGCAACTAATATGCATTTGCAGAATGTACAGCTTAAATGTATAAACATACTCTCTCTCTCTCTCTCTCTCTCTCTCTCTCTCTCTCTGTGTGTGTGTGGGGGGGGGGGGAGAGAGAGAGAGAGAGAGAGAGAGAGAGAGAGAGAGAGAGAGAGAGAGAGAGAGAGAGAGAGAGAGAGAGAGAGAGAGAGAGAGAGATTAGTGGTGAGCACAAGGAAGAATGATGGGTGAGAACTGATGAGGTTAATTTTGTAATTCTACCTACTGACTTGAAAAACCTAAAATTTCAAGAAAACTGAAGAATACTTTTTAAGAATGGAGCACATGTCAGTAATAAGAAAAAGCAAGTGACCTGCTTTTCTTTCCTTCATAGTTTATTACATAAATGCTGATTCTTTATTGGCTGTCCAACAATTAGTTGCTTTAAGGTTACATGTATATCGAATACTGAGTATTGATATCCAATCAGATCATGTCATTCTGGGCTCAACTGGTGGTTGAAAACCAGATTGGAGTCGGCTTTTGTAAAAGTTATGTAGGGAAGCGCATCTCTGTGATTGACAATATTTGATACCAAACTCCTTGGGACATGTATCATTCCCACCTCTGAAGGTAATGACTAATCAAGCTGTCAAAAGCATCAAGCAGTGCAGAGATGCAGTTTCATTCATGGACCTTAGCCAAATAGCTATTTATATGTTCTCCAAATCTTTCATTACTGTGTTGGCCTCTTAATGTTCCACTGTCAATGTTTTAAGAAATTTCAATTCTGCTGTTTGAATTTTAATTTCTTTCTTTTTGAGACCCAATTTCCACTTCCTCAACAAAGTTGGACAAGTGGAACTCTTCATTCTTCATAGACTTTAAGCCTAATTTCATGGGTAGTTTTGTTTTGTATGCTGGACATGTGTATTGAAAGTTTATTGTGTAGTAAAGTTTACTGTGTATATATATGTCCTCTTGGTAAGATACATCACACCCTAAATATTAAAACTGTAACTCTTGTTCTTGTACCCTATTCTAAAAAACTACCTTGCTTCTTATAGAATTTTTTCTATGTAAGTTACAATTTTGTTATTTTCCAGCTAAAATCCTGTGCTATTTGTAAATTGCACATTCCATCTTGGCAAGAAGAATTTCACCATCTACAAATAAAAGGCAGTCTATGTGAGTTTGACAACCATTCTGCTTTTGACCAGAGCTTCCCAGTGTTTATTTATATAATCTACATAGATGTTAAAAAGTACAGTTCAACATCCTAATTAACCACTCTTAGTATTTCCTCAACAGTAGTCGAAACAGATTTCAGAACATTGGATATAAAGCTTTCCTATAATCTTAAATGATATCCAAATATATAAATCATAGAATATAATAAATGACTGAAATACATCCTCAGGAAGTTAACAACTTGTTCAATACTTAAGAAAAAATTTGTTATAACTTTTTCTATGTGTTAAACACCGTTTCCCTAAAAATAATATAAACTTGATCAGCAGGAAATAATTATTTGAAAAACTGGAGTGCGGCCCTGTATAGGCGTAACATGCAGACAGTAATAAATAAGGGAGAAAGACGATTCTTTATTTGTACAGTGGTATTACAGAAGAATGAAAAAGGGCAGAAGAAAAAGATCTGTAGGCAATATCCTATATTATGAGAGACTAGTCATGTTACAATTGGAGAGAAAGAGAGTGTTAAAAATTGAGCTGACTTGAAGAGAGATAAACGGCTGAATGAAAGCAGAATTGACTGGACAAATACTACAAACCAACATGGATTCAGCACCCAATAAGGTATAAGGTGCATGGACGCGCGCGCGCGCACACACACACACATACTGTAGAATGATGCAAAACAGTCTTACCTTGGCAATCTGCAGCAAAACTATTGTATGCTTCACTTGCTCCAGCATGTTCTGTAAAAACATTCAAAAAAGTTATATTTCTATTACTACTTCAAATGTTATAACAGATCAGGAAATGATTTAAATACAACTACTTATATCATATATAATATTGGGTTCAAGACAAAAAGCCCTAGAGCTGGGCTTAATATAAATACAGGCAAAATGCAGACAGAAGATTCTAATAATTGCTGGAAGTACAGCTTTAGAACTGATAGTAGAAAATATGTATTTGGGGCAGTTGATTTTGTTAGAAGATTGGATGGCCAAAGAAATAAATTGCAAATGGTCTTTACCATGGATGACATATTGGTCACATAACTACATTTGAAAATTATAGATCTGGATTTTGGGTGTCAAGAGAAGAGTTTTTAATTCTGGTGTACCTTATACATAGAGCTCAGGCATGGGTGTTAAAATTAAATAGGTTAAGATCTGCCAAAAACACATATAACATATTATAATGGCCATAAAACAAACAAATAAAATAAAACCTACCTAAAACTTTGGATGTAGCATCACCAATGTACTGGAATTTGTCATCATCATCATCTTACCACAGGTATTATACCCTAGAGCTGCAACACAGCTCATAATACACTACCACTGTTACCGAGAACCAGTCTACATCTAATCATGTGCAGTGACATGGGATGAGTACAGGTATTGTGTGTTCACATGTAGATTTCACATCTTACTCACTAAGGCCAGCGACACAGATGGATGTCAATCTATAGTATACAGTGAATCACGTGAAGAAACAAATGTGTTTATATGTTTTAAAAAATAAGAAATTGAGGGATTATGACAGGAACACGTAAAAGGAGATACAATGCTGAGATGTACAAAACGAAATGTGACGAAGCATAAGTTATTTACAAACTATCTTAGGAAATATTACAATAAGATCAACAGTCTTTACAAAAATTAATTCTTTCACAAAATAGTCACCAAAGTTACAGCTTTGTAGTTAGTAATATTTTACTTGCTTGAAACAGGTTAATACAGAAATATATTTTGTTTATGTGTGGCAACCAGGCAGTAGCATGACGTCCATGTAACCGCTGTTGCCGGCGGCAACAGTACTGGAAATAAGAGAAAATAATATTAATTATATCACAGAATAAATACTTTAGTTATTGAATAATTTGAAATCTGAACAATATTAGTAGGGAAACTTGAAGAAAAGTGTATCATTGCTTTCAAACTCCTGGGCACTTGCACCGTCATGTGTTGCCGGTTCAGATATCGGCAATGTTTTACTGCATACGGTCATTGACCTCGTACTAGTTATCACTGTACAAACTATGGAGGGGGGGACACTCGTTCGTCCAATGTATAAATAAACTGGCAAAATGCTCAGTTAGCAGCTAGGTTCGTTTTTGGAATTGACATGCAGCAGATACTACGTACCTATTTGTGTTTTGTTCATTTAGTCATGTGTTTCTCTGTTCGTCTTTATTATTTTTAATTCGATTATTTGTGTTCTGATTTATTCTGTGTAAGTATAATGAGAGTCAGATCCTGTTGAACCGGGAGCCTCTTCTTCTCCCAGCGAATTATAGAAAATGCTCGAAAAAGAACACTTGGGATAAGAAAAAATTCTAATTAATTTTTAGGTCAAATTTTAGGCCTATCACAACTGGCACAGGTGTTATGTACCCATGCCATGCCACTGCAACCAGGTTTAGTTTATTTTTATGTAATTAATTATTTAAATGTACAAAAACGTTAATAAACAAATTTAGAGTAGTTATTTTTTATTCTAAATATTACAACCATGACAACAATCAAGTGGAGTAATCAAAATATACCACATTGCACGTTATTACTGCACAGTAACCGATCCGGCTAGTTGTGTCCATTCTCTGGTGTTTGATGCACAAATGAAACTACTTCTTTATAATTCCATAAGTGTAATAACAGATACATGAATGGCTGGTTACAGTAACTGATCATATGCAACAATTGCATAAGCAAAACCATACCTTTAAACAGACTGTCAAGACTGGCCACGCAGTAGGTAGACAGGGGCTGGATTGACTTGACTTTGAAACAAACCCACAGGACAGCATGGATGAGTGAACACTATGCAAGTCAAATCATGGAATTCGAGGCTGTTCTGTTCTGTCCAATGGAAATGAATGTTATATTGATTAAAGAATGGCATCTTGTATGAAAGAAAAAAACAAAGAAAAGGGGTCAAAAAACCTGACAAAAAATGAAACAAAGACAAGACAAAAGAAAGAGGATCGGAGCACACTCTTAAGCAAAGAAGTGATTTTGCTAATCTTGTGTGGATAATCTGAGAAGTGACAGAAGCCAACAGGTGACAAAGGGAGACTTCTCTGATCAGAAATGAGCCTAGTACTAAACCAAAAATACTGTGATCTGTATTATGAACTGTGTAACTAAGAAACCTGAATAGCTTTATTTATTTACTTATGTTACAGTTTTCAGATAAGTCATTCTTCTGCAGAGCTAGAAAATTCCAGTCACTTCTAGAGATGTTACTAACACAGGGAACTGGAAATCTATGTAACACTGATGAAAGAAATATAGGAATAAATAAAAAAATTAAACTACAATTAAAAATTATCACTTTTAACATAATTAGAATGAGAAATATATACTAATAACATAATAAAACAAAATCACAAATTTAGCCAATAAACAATATTTAAAAATGATAAATCATGCACACACACACACACAAAGTCTGAAACTGACTAAATTGCCGGAAATGCTGAAGATGGATCACTGGCACGCTTTTCAATGTAACCTACAAATTACAGATGACTTGGCATGCTAATTAATAAAACCACAAACTGGGGAGATTAGATTATTTTGCACAGTGATTGCTGTACACATAGCTAGACGAGCTGAGTACCTTTGACACATATAATAAAACAGAAATACAAAAGAAACTGGTTTAACAAACATCTGGACAAGATGAGCGCTGACAGATCATTATCATAAAAAAATCTAAGTATATAAACTGGACTGTCACAAACGATTATTACTTATGTGGAGCAAAAACGAAATATGTACAATAACAGGGAGTATGATGAGGTTCGTACTTTTGTTCATCTATATCCCTGTGCTCAAGGTAATCCAGGCAGTTTGCTTATTACCTACAGGCCATTAAATGAATGACAAAATTAAAATCTCTGCTAATTTCTCATGGCTGGTATCGATAGAATAATAATTTCCTATGGGCCATTAGAATTTTTTCTGTGGGCATTTGAGATCACAGTTCATGCTTCACTGAAGATAGTATGTTGTGTCTTGGGTACAACTGAAATATCCAGTACCCTACCGGAGACACTGGACCATAGTCTGATAGCCGGCAAAGTTTCAATGTTATAAGATTCAAAGTGTGACTTGTTTCTTAATGCCAAAAAAAATCAACACATATAATAACACAACTCACATTTGCATGGTTCCATATAGCTTGGCACCTCGCTTTATCGTCTGTATCAGACATTGGGATCATTCTCTGTTCCAGGGCCTGCAACAAGAGCACAACACTAAATTAAGTCTACAGAAATTACATCTTCAAGAAATACACACCTACAAAAACTTAATTTCCTATGATGCAATTATAAGATACTCATACTACTAAATACTATATAACACATAGGAAAAGGAAGGTTTATTTTCATCTTGCAAATAGTTTTTTACCAACCACTATTATGCACGCATAATTGCTCCAACTGGAGTATAACATGAACATTTCCTATATAAAAACTGATGTGTCATGTTCTTAACTGAATATAAATAATGAGATGTAGATTGTTTTTAATAAAAATGCTATATCAGGTATCCAACTCTACCTGCCTTATCCAATTCTATCTATACGAAGGTGATATTTTTATAAAACAAGTTACCATGTTGAAAAAAAAACATGTAGAGACAAACTGACTGAGCTAAGGATGCTTGCAGAACAATTGAAACCTATTCCGCAGGTGAATGAACAAACGTTTTAATACTTGTTTAGTTTTTATACTTTAGTAATTAGTTTTATGTGTACTATACATGTGTGTGTGTGTGTTTGTTTAAGTATTTATGTGTTATTAAATTGTTTAATTGCTTAACTGTTTAATAACAAATTATTAAAATGTATAACATTTAATATGTTATATATGTTTCATTGCAGTCATCCGAGCATTAAAAATTATAATAAAAATCATCAATTGTAAAAAAAAATGTTGCTTGCATTTTTTTTTTTGCAGTATTCTTGTGTAATATATTTTTTATAAAAATATATTACTTCTGCAAGTAGAATGTTCTTATTTTTATCGTTTTATATCAACCTGATGCATATTTCACAGAATAGACCTTTATCATCAGAGGTTTCTAAATGAATTGAAATTAGACACTTTTAGAAACTCGTTTAGAAACCTCTGATGATACAGATCTATTCTGCAAAATGTGCGTCAGGTTGATATGAAACAATAAAAGTAAGAGCACTCTACTCGCAGAAGTAATACAATTTCATAACAAATATATATTATACAAGTATCAAATTATACAGCAGTTGCTGTGTGTGTGTGTGTGTGTGTGTGTGTGTGTGTGTGTGTGTGTGTGTGTGTGTGTGTGTGTGTGTGTGTGTGTGTGTGTGTGTGTGTGTGTGTGTGTGTGTGTGTGTGTGTGTGTGTGTGTGTGTGTGTGTGTTGATAGTTATAACATATGGGGGCAGAAACTTGGGGCCCCCATAACACTGGGGCATAGACATGGGAAAAATTAAAAAAAAAATAATAAAACACAAATTGAAAATAAATGGAGAGAAATGGAAAGAACAATGTTCTTAAGGGACAGAAAAAGTAATAAATGGATTAGATACCAATCAAAGTTTAGTGCCGTTGTAGATAGAATAACTTTTAGCGCTTTGATGCCAGGATCATAAAGTGGCCATCTTTCATCCAGGCCAGGCCAGGCCTTTTTTTGTGTTGGTTAAAATGTTGTAGCTTCAGCACCATACAGTAAAAATATGTGTAACCTATATATTTATAAAGATCTAACTGTTTAAAATGTTGTGTGCTGTACGTGATTTAGGTGACTATGTTACCTATAATTACATTTCAAAAATACATATTTGGGGGGGAAATAAAGTTGGCCAAGACACTTGTAGTTAGTAAAAACTCACAGTGTTATTATTTTTTGTTTTTAAACATATTGTTTCATAATGTTTTGTCATAATCAGTTTTATAAATTTACAGTTTTATTTTTATTTTTTTTAATGAAATCATTTAAAACATGGCTCTCAGCATACTGGAATTTTACATGTAACATACGCTTTTTCATCAGCTGTAACAAAAATAAACACAAATGCAATCTAGCAGAAAATTTAAATATTATGGAAGAACACATTTTGTTGAAAACAACTCCAAAGACATATTCATACACACAGTACCTCATAAAAACACAGTGAAACTGCAGGATATAAATTGACGTCTGTCAGCATTCTCGGAAGTTTTCAAAAGATACTCAGTGGCACCCATGGTGTTAAAGTGGAACTACACATGTTACCAGAATTAATATACTTTATGGAGTAGAAGATTTATCATATGACAACTACGGGAAGAGTTAAAGAGATGGGGAAGACTGACTGCACGCTGGTACAATGAAGTTAGAAGAGTGGATGGTTTTGCATAGGATAGAGGAAACTGGCAAAGCATGAGGGATGTCTGTCCTCAATACTGGGTGCATCTGGGCTTATAATAAGATGTATCATAATTACATAACCTAATGTATAGACTTAGTATAACACGGTTTCAGGGAAGCATGTTCTGCATCATAAGAGTTAATAGTTTGAATGTCTGGTGATGCACTTTGAATACGTACTGTGCTTCTCTGAAATATAAGTTAACTGCTGTACAATAGATATTTGTATAATATATTAATGTTATGAAATTCTATTACATCTGCAAGTAGAATGCTCTTATTTTTGTGTTTCATACCAACTTGATGCACGTTTCGCAGAATAGATCTCTATATTCAGAAGTTTCTAAACAAATTTCTAAAAATGTCTAATTTCAATTCATTTAGAAACCTCTGATGATAAAAGTCTATGCTGTAAATTGTGTGTGTGTGTGTGTGTGTGTGTGTGTGTGTGTGTGTGTGTGTGTGTGTGTGTGTGTGTGTGTGTGTGTGTGTGTGTGTGTGTGTGAAAAGTATTTTCTGTTGAAAAAATATTGTGTTATAACTGGTCTTACCAATTACAAATATACTTGCAACAATTTTATAATCATTACAATATTACATCTGCAAGAAAACTTATGTTTACAATTAATAGTATGCACATATATATATATATATATATATATATATATAAAACGTGAATTTTTGTGTGTTTATTAGCCCCACGTTGTTGGTGACAAATATGATACAAAATAGAAAACTTGCTTCTTTCTTTTTTTCTTTTCCTTTTAACAATTATTTAGATTTCTTTTAAGCCCCACGTTTGTGTGCCAATTTGTAAAAAGACTCTTGATCGATGATTTTAATAATGTGGATCTTAAATCCTAAACCTTTTAAACTTACCCTTTTTCTATAATTTTTATGTTAAAATAAATACTCCAACTCTTGCTCTTGTTTTGTCTCTGACTCAACTAATTTTTATTTACTTTATTTTGTTTTTATTTTTGACATTGATTTAATTGTAACAACATCGAATGTTCCTATTTAACATTGGTATCTCATTTCTGTTGTAGAACATGAAAATTCTCAATCTCAGGGTTAACGTAAAAGTAATGTCAAATATTGTACAAGTCATAAATATAACATAAAATATACTGTTTATGAATGAGATTTGGTAATTATGTGTTGTGAATGTCTGTTGAATAATGGTGGGTTCTTTGGATCATACAAGAACAATAAAAAACTATTACTACTAATAACTACGGTGTACTAGTTTACAAATAAAAATTCACTATTATAGCATTTATATTTTTGTATAAAAATTCAGAAGTAAACTTAACATGTTCTGCCTTGTTTTTAGATTTTTTCCAACAACATTCCTTCTTTTTACCAAAACACTAATTCCTTCAGTTAAGGCTTTGGCTATGATATGTTATGGGTCACAGGTTCAGTTTCACAATTTCTAATTAACATGATTCTGTTGACTTTATTTTTTCTTCGTCACTATATTATTATAAGTTTTTAATGTAAGATTTTCTAATTTTTAATTATTTACTTTGTTTGATTTCACTATATGGGTTATATAACTGGTTCATATAGAGTATATATTCCCTTCAATGCTCATATTATAATTATGTTTAATCACTTTCATTATAGACGATTTTTCCTTTTCAACGTATTTCACTGTTATTCTCACTTTCTAGCACTGTCACACAATACAACTTTTATAATTATAGTTTGATATTATTATTTTTGTAAAATTTATATCATTCACATTCTGTAGTTCAATGATACAAAATAACTGTCTGAGGTGCGCAGACCTCCTCATAGTTAAATAGGTTTATTCACAATGTCTTATTTCTTACATACTAGTTTTACACATTTATATATTATATTTCTATTTATAAATTACTATGTACATTTTTTGTCATTTGATCTTCACTTCTGGGTATTTTGATCATCGTCAGTCATTGTTTGTCACTGGCATTAAATTATTTACTTCATGAGTTTTCATTCTCTATTTCCCAATTATTTATTTATTATAATATTTCTCTTTTTGTTTTGATCACTTGAAAGGCTTGCGTTTATGCATACTTCACCGTGAATTTTGATGGTACATTTGTTTTTCTTTTCAGGTGTATTTTTGTTATGTTCTTATACTTATTATTATATACTATGTTATAACGATTCATATAGTCGACCTATCAGATCGTTATATGAAAGTGTGAAACTTTGCTAGTCTAGCGGCGTAAGCAAGAGAGAGGGAATAATCACAGCCATCTCTGTCTAACCTCGCCACTGCTACTACTGACGCGTGCACAGACATGAAATTTTATTCAATTAATTTTATTTATTAAAACTGCAATATCTTCAAAACTAATAAATATACGGCAATTCTGAAACCCGCATAGTGTTCAGCAATTAAAGCTCTATAAGCAGCCAAAATATCAACTAATATAATTAACATTTAAAGAAGTTATACAGAAGAAGAACGCCAAGAGATATAACTAGAGAATTAGGCTAGGTACGAATTAGGTGTTTTCACACACATACAGAGAAAGACCAAAGCAATAATATTCTGTGGTCAGATCTTTGAAAACATGTTTGCAAATACCTGTAATCAAACGATTTGCAAACAGCGGCAGTATGAAATTAGCCAGAAATTCTCTACCATCTCAAACTTGTTAAGGAGAGTTTGACCGACCTGTTCGATATTGTTTCAAATGGAAAACACATGATTTAGTTGGAACAACCAATCACAACCCTGTATTAAGAGTAGACGCTAACTCAGAATGAGGGAATTGATCACTCTTCGTTCGGGCATTAAATAAGCAAGACGTGTGTTAAATACGATCTCAATTGCACAAACAACGCAAAGTATTTATTTAAATAAACAGTTCGCGAAGTGGTCCGCGGTAGTAGAGGAACTAGTAAAGTTCAATAAATAATCTCACTGCGTAATAACTAATTAATTAATTAATTAAGTAATTAATAAATAATTCATTAACAGTGAAGTGACCTGTGCACCAGAGTAGCTACAGCATCTGTAATTGTCCAGGATTATCAGTCAACGTTATTGGTCAACATCATTTCTTCTGCGCCGAACCATCAAAAGGAGTATCTCTACTGATTACTATCTACGGTTGACGCATCAATCAGATAAGAAATATATTCATTGATCAATGAACATAAAATAACAAAATAAATAATTAAATCAATCAACATTTTAAAAGACACTATATAAAATCAAATTTTGTAGTTAATTATTAAGATTAGATATAAAGTAATATAGGAGTGTTGAATGGAAAGTGAGGTGTAGTATTGAACATGCAAATTATTGCAGACCCGTTCTTTAGCACTGGTTTGGGTGATATATAAATCCCTAAATCAATCAGATAATAGCAACTGGTCGTTTGGACGTTTTAATCTTCACTTTTCAGGCACACTCATTAACCAATAAGATTTATGTTAGCAATAAGTCATTAAATTAACTTTTAAAGAAATTAATTCAATAACAAAGTCATTAATTAAACAAATTTCAACATTATTTAAGAGTTATTTGTAACGATTCCCCTTAAATATTCCACTCACTGAACGAATCCCGAGATAGTGTGTCTCTGTGCTCTGAGCTAAGCTGAATCCGTGTCATTTGTATCTGGGATTTGTTCTGGCATCCAGGTAAAGTAAAAAGTCACGGGTAAGTAAGATTTGTTCTATCATTATATACAGAAAATAGATAGATAGACAAAAGGTCTTTATAATATATATATATATATATATTGCAACGTGACAAGCTGTCTCAGTATAGGTGAATATGGAGAATAATGATTAGCAGCTATTATAAATGTCCCAAATGATAAAAGACTGTTTGGAAATAAATAGTATTAATAAAAACAAATAAAATTAATAGGATAAATTAGAAAATTTTCTATATAAAAACTATGAAGATAGATTTTAATATGTGAGTGAAGTGTTGTGTAATGTGGGTAGCGAATAGAATGTTAGGGAAGTATATTCATGTGTTACAAAGATGTGTTTTAGAAGATTCAAGAAAGAGGAAGTTGGAAAACACGTGGGCGCTCCTGAATACATTAGAGTAATTAGAAACGACGCCTACGCGCATAGCTGTGGTGACGTCATGAGGCAGCGCGACGGCTTACATTCAGTTGCGTTATAAAAGGAGTAGTCAGTCTTCTCTAATCTCTCTCTGAAGGCGCTATCTCTGAAAGTACGTCAGCGAAGGTGGTCGCAGTGGGCAGCGATTCCAGGCAACATAAATTCCAGACAGTGCTTGGGCCCGTAGAGTCGTGTTAGCAGCGAGTGTCAGCAGGAAACCATCACGGAGTCCGAGATATTCGACTACCATTCCTGAGCATCGTTTGCTGATCGTGGCAGCTGGAATACAGGGACCTGGAGCAAGGCACTACCTGGAGGCGGTTGCTGGAATGTGGACCGAGATGACCAACATCACAAAACTATTCAAAATAACTATAACAGTACTTTGCACACTTGAATTAACCTACTTGCGAATTCAAAACACAAACTCCTAAGCCCTTAGTCGGAAGAAGTCGCAAGAACGCATAGCAGGTAGGTCACTTCACAAAACAACCATTTATCTCCTTATATTGATAAAATAAATATAATAGCAAGCAAAGAACTTTATATATGGCGCGGCCAACTTTGGGGGCTCGATATTTCACAAATTTGGTAAAATATCAAATCGAAAATTAAATTTAATTAAAGTAAAAATAATTTAAAACAAATTTGTAAAAACAAATTTTGCTGTTTTAATAAATAAAACAGCTGGCGTCCAACTCCAACAATCCCAAAGAAAGTTTTGTAAATTGGTATAAGTACAGCAATAAAGTGTCTAGAAATACTGTGTAAAAATGGATACAGACAAAATGTTTAAACAATTGTTACAAGAAATGAAACAAAACGCGGCAAAATCTGAGCAAATGAACGCAGAAATAAAACAAACATCCGCGGAAATGAAACGCGAGTTAACAGATAATATAAACGCGAAATTTGAACAAAGTGCAGCCAACGCTGAACTAAATATTGCGGAATTAACAGCCAAAATAGATGCACAAAATACAAGTTTAACCGATATACTAGAACAGAGTAACGCTGATATAAATGCGGAAATAAGACAAACCGATGCAAAAATGAATGCAAAATTCGAACAAGTAAATAAAGAAATAAACTCAAACATTGATCAAAATATGAGAACTAATTTAGAGTTAAAGCGCGAATTAACCGCTAAAATCGAAGAGACGGTAAAAAGTAACACAGAATTAACTGCTAAAAATCGATGAAAGCGTGAAAGGCTTAGATTCTAAAGTCACCGAAATCGGCAAAAAAGTTCATACGTTAGAGACGAAAATAAACGAACGGTTTAAGGTTTTTGAGACCACGATGCAAAAATCGTTTATTGAACAGGTTTCGCGCATGGAGGGGCGATTTAAAGAACACATCGGCAGGTGCGAAAAACAAACCGCTGATGTAGCTAAAAAAGTTGATACGCTCGAAGTACGAATCAAAGCAGACGCAACAGAAACACAATGCCAAGTCACTAGACTTGACGCGTCAATAGTAGAAACGCGTTCTAATATAGACACAAATAAAGAGAGTGTATTACAAGCACTTAACGACGAGATTTTTGAAGTACGGCAGGAAGTACACCAGAAGTCAGCCCCAAATATCTTAGTACAAGGGCAAGCGGACGAAAAGAACCGAGTGTATTTCACTGGCGAAAATAACGAAAACCCGTTAACTCGAAACTCGAAAATAATCGAGTAGGTTCGCGATTGGAAGACCAAGACCGGATACAGTGGGTCGTTAACGCGATGCGTGATTCAGCGAGGAGATGGTATAACATAGTACGTGATAAAATTACCACATACGCGGAATTCAAACAGAAGTTCGAAAGCCGTTATTGGAATTCGCACATGCAGAGGCTTTTGCGAAATGAACTTGAATACGGACGTTATGATCGTCCAGGGTATGTCGTCCAGTCATGTCCAGTCCAGTCCAGTCCAGTCATGATCGTCCAGTTATGATCGGGCAGGGTATAATGCCCGAAAATTATATTATACAACAAGTTGAACGCGCTAAGCATCTAACACCAGCGTTTTCCGAAGTCGACATAGTCACTAAATTGGCGTATCACTTCAGCCATAATATACGTGTAGCCGCATTTACACAAGGAATACGCACGGTTGATGAATTACTAATTTTAGTATCGCAAAGCGAAACTGTTTTTGATTTCGGTGGGGAGAGGTATAACACGAATTATAACCAAAATAACGACAGTCAGAATAGACGGGGGCAATATAATACCCAAACCGATCAGAGGCCCAGTACCAGTTCGGCTCCACAACAAACACCGCCAAAACCGCCAAATAAACCCTTTGAGTATAAGGGTAAGCCAAATTTTAGCAGGCAGAGACCACAAAACAGAGGCAACGATGGAACTCCAACGAGAACCATTCAAACAGTCGCTATATCCAACACCGGGATATACGAGCACAAACGAGCGAAGCAGAAATCGTTAGAGACCCAGTCGCTAATGTAAAACACTATCACCCTACAAAAAACGTGCAACCGGGCACATCCAAAAAGGATGTGCAATAAGTCCCGCAGAAATATCTAGAAATAAAAATGTTAGATGTAAGAATGATATTATATATGAAACATGTGATTTTTGTAATGTAACTTGTGTGCCCGTTAACAACGTATTCCCACCGGATATAAGGCAGCCGTTATTGGATTCAAATCCAAACCAACGCACAGTGACTAGCACAGCGTGTCCGGTATTACAGGCGCATGTCAACGCTGTTCCCACACAACGACTACTGGATACAGGCAGTGTTATATCCGGTGTCAGCAAAAGGTTTTTACGTGCGAACAAAAAATATTTTCGTACAGCCCCGTCGCTTCCAATCAACAATTCTACATACGCACAGCTACAGACACTAAAGAAAAAATTGACACGCAACGTTATTTAACAATCACGGTACAAAACGTGCAATTTGGAGTGTGCGTAGTAGAAATAAAAAAAATGTAATATGTGATGTATTATTGGGAGTAGACGTATTGCAACAGATACACGCGGAAATCAACATCAGTGAACGCCTGTTAAAATGCAACATTGACGACACTAGTTACACTTTCAATTTGAACACATCACACACACCAATACAAGAGTACGGCGACCCAATTAAAATTACGCGCCCGCCAAAACACGTAATTGAATAGGAAAGGGGTGAACAGGGGGAACCTTGCCGTAAGAGTGAATAGAGAGATAGGGAAAATGTTCCGAATTGATTGTTATAAAGATCAGAGCAAGTGGCCCGAATTCCTGCCATTCTTCGAAACGGCGATAAATGATAATTACCACGACACCACAGAATACACACCAGCGGAGTTAGACTCTGGACTAAAACCAGAAAGATTTTGGCATGACTATTTGCACACGCCAAAAACTAGTAACCTACCTCTGCCGGTTCAGTGTAAGAATCAACTAGTGAAAGAGAGAATTGTTTCAAAAGGACGGAAGCGAGCGGAAAGGTTCAACACCAGTCATAAACTGACGAACTTTGCGTTAGGTGAGAAAGTGCTTCTCAAGGCAAACCCAGTTGGACGCCGAGACTTGAACGTAGCAATGAAGTTTTTCCGGTTGTACAACGGGCCGTACCTATTAGCAGAACAGCTAGCACCTCACACGTTCATCGTCACGACGCTAGACAGGAAAAAGACCATAGGGAAATATCACGCAACCTCGTTAAGAAAATATTATGAGTGATATAAAATTCTTAGGCGCGTCAATACGAAACCATAGAAATGCTTAAATATAAATCTTATAGGGTTAAAAATAATTAAAATATTAATAATAATTATTGAAATAAAATTAAATGTATTAGAAATAAATAATAATAATTGTTAGTTAAGTTTTAAATGAATGAAAATCAGTTTGTAGCACTGGTACAAACGCAGACAAACGCTTACGCCCGTACTGCACACATACAGGCGTTAGAACGCAAACCACGGCAGGAAATTCACTCACAATGCAACAACATGCGCACCACTAACTCCACACAGCTGCATAAACGTACAAGCTATTAACGGCGCCAGCACCGTGATAAAGGATTAGGAAAACGGAAGCGCATTCCTGAGCGCGCGTGCCCGAAATTATCTGTCACTGTCAGTGAAATTCTTTTTCTTAAACGTTTTGCTATAAACTACTACCCATGCTACAAACATTGTTACACAATAATTGTTATGCACAAGATGTTAATCAATTAGAATTAAGTTGTAAACGAATCTTGTATGATGAAGGGTATTTATATCAGTGTATATTTTAGTAAATAAATAGAACAATGTATAATTTGTAAAGCATAACGAATGTACATGTAGAAAAAATAATAATAACTGTATATTCTACATTCATTTCTTTTTTTAAACGGGTGGGGGTGTATATAACTTGACCGAATCTCAAAGATTTGGAGTTATATGTAAAGAGTTTTGAAAATCAATGTTAAAATAAATTTAAACCGTTACAATCACGGCAAGTGCAATAGCGAGCGTTCAAATGAATTGTATAGCGACCAATGGCAGCGTCCGGTGGCAACGGCAGCGTCCGGTGGCATTACATAACCACATACAGTTATAACAATTAGGGACACGCCCTAATTTTAAATTATTAATATTTCGGAAACCGATAAATATAGGCAAAAACCAAAATAGCCAAAATGTTTGCCGAAATATTAGTAATAGGGTGTGCAAATTTCAGTTCATATAATTAAAGATTAAAAGAGATAATTAATTTTATTTAATAACTCCCCTAGTGAGTGAGCTACGGGGCAGAGCTTTGAATATGTCATAGTTATAAAAATTACCAATCAGATATATATTCTAGAATAAGCATATAACTTGGCTTGCAGCCAAGATAATCGCAATACAAACTGCAACAGGACATCCTGTCCGACATTTGAAATCCGGTGTTTTTCAGAATATTAAGACTAATAACAATTCTCAAATTGTGAGAATTATTTTCGTTTACACAAGTGAGGTGAGCTGAATTACAAGGAGAAGGGGGTGTCTCAGCCAATCAAATTATTCTAAAAATTTGAACAAACCGTTAGATTCGGGCTGAACACAGGCACTCAACTGTAACGACTTGACCTGTGAAGACGTATACTTACGATACTCTTATTTTTTTTCCAACAAATAAGCGTACAGCTCAAAACATTAACCTGTTGACTTACGCATGTAAAGAGATCAGTTATATAATACGTGAAGACACATCGAGAGTACAACAGAACGAGGCCATCTAGTACGTGGTACAAGCTGAAGAACTGACGAAGCGGAGCGCAACCCAAGGCGAGATACATACACCAGGAGTGCAGCGTATACCGGACCGAGGGGCCTGACGCAGTTGCAGCAGTTAAACCACAGACGTTAAGCCATCAACAGTTGCAGAAGGAGCTGAGTGTTGCTGATTCCCGAACTCTTAGCCATGGAACCCAAGACGCAGAGGAAATCATCGCCACTAGCAGATTGGACCAGGAAAACCAAGGAACTCCGGAAGCACCTCATCACGATCTTCAGAACAAGGGAAGT
This sequence comes from Magicicada septendecula, assembly GCA_034769895.1. Lineage (NCBI taxonomy): Eukaryota > Metazoa > Arthropoda > Insecta > Hemiptera > Cicadidae > Magicicada > Magicicada septendecula. The sequence goes on from CM068367.1 coordinate 1,255,835,471, forward strand.
CAAATATAATTTATAACTTTATAAACTTCTCAAAAGCTTATTCTTTTTCTTTTAAATCATTGTAAAACTAAATTGATTCAGATGCCAATAAAACAGAGACTCTAGATTAATAAGATACATTCATACTGTGATAATCTGTATAACACGTATAAGCTTAAGTAATAATCAATAGATAAGAATTAGACGTATATAACAAGCGCTACATAAATACTAACACTGAATTACTTAGAGACCTATACTGCAGTATACGTGAAACAATCACAAGTAAATGAAAGCACGTTGAACTAGATTCACAGCTAACTTATTTTTCAGAGTATTTAAATCATCTAAAGTAATAAAATCCATACGAAAGTACAAAAGAATTGAAAATTCCATAGATTAAATTGTTTTAAAATTTACTTCTTGAAATTAATGAAAAATATAACTCGTATCAATTGAAAATAATAAGCTCGTCTTCTGAATGCTAATACCCATTCAGAAAACATCGTACAAGATACAAATTACTGTTTAGTATGTAAGGATTGCTCTAGTTATAAGATTTTCATACATATGTGCTATCAGATTAATAAACTCCAATTTTATCCACCACTGTATTTTTATTGCTGTACTACAAAGCCTACCAACATCACAAAACTATTCAAAATAACTATAACAGTACTTTGCACACTTGAATTAACCTACTTGCGAATTCAAAACACAAACTCCTACGCCCTTAGTCGGAAGAAGTCGCAAGAACGCATAGCAGGTAGGTCACTTCACAAAACAACCGTTTATCTCCTTATACTGATAAAATAAATATAAGAGCAAGCAAATAACTTTATAATATATATATATATATATTGTAACGTTACATAACCCGGTCCTAATAAATTAACTCATGATAATATAAAGGTCAGAAATGGGTAACCTGTAACTAGCTCTAAATTAAAGTATATCATTAAAAATGATAAACAATTCGAGTGATATACGGTGCAAAGTGAGTTATAGTGTACCCATTGAGGTAAAAAATAAAAGTGAAGGTAACTTATTGTAGAGTTGTGCTGTGGGTTTGGGCATTGTAAAACTATGAGAGTGGACTATAGTAATACTAACTGATTTTGTATTTTATTTATTTTTTGTAATATTTATATTGTATGGACAACCAATTGTTATACATAAGTTAATGTTATATTTTTTTAAATATTTGTGTTATAATATAGGATAACCCAGGGTTAGTTTAAAAAAAAAAACATAAAAACTTTTAAATATCAAAGGATACAAAAAAATTAAAATAATACTATGAGGGAGATGGCAGCAGGAAGTAGTGCAGTGTAGGAATACTATGAGAGACTAATAAAAAATATATATAAATTTATTTAAAGATAATAAAATTATCAAATATTTATATACAAGGTCATAAGAAAATGAATAAAAACTTATTATGTAAAACAAATTAATAAAGAAACCGGAATGGAAAAGAATTATTTTTCGGTAAATAAAATATAAATTTATAATAATTACAAACTGCCTGTATAATAAAAATACGATGGGTTACTAAGAGTGACGGAAATAACAAGTATTGTTAATAATATAAAATTTTGAAATAAAACCATAGAGTTGAAGAAATGATGCTACTACAATTATAATAAAAATAACCTTTTTGGAACTTTGAAGAAGGAAAACTAATACTAAATTAACAAGCAACATGACCACTATATAATCATCCATGATTTATCAAAATTAAATGGTTACATTCCTTACAAAACAGTGAAAGAAAATCTTCGGATGATTCAACCTGGTTTCGCCATAGTTCTATTTGACAATCGGAAAATGCGCCAGACGGTAAGGAAATTATAACGCAAGACGGACCTCACCAGCGAAAAAGCTTCATTCCAGTAAGAACCATACGGAGCGAGGTAATATAAACATTTCGTTTAATAGTTCAAGAAGAAAACGCATTCCAAACGTGGATATAGAACACAAAATAGTCATTTAATCATATGTTTTTTTAAAGTAAACAAAAGCACGCTGCGCTCTTACGGACATTCCTGGAACTACATACTACACGACAAAATAAACAAAGTTACTTAATATTTTTTTCGCTATTTGTAAAGCTTAGTAATTATCCATTTCTGACACTCTCGTAACAAAAAGAACTTACCCTGAACCCTGGGGAATTATTAAGAATTATATATTAATTGATGTTTTTTTTTTAAATAGAGTAAAATTTGGTAAATAAAAACCATATATGTTTTTCTCTTTAGATAATTCCATGTTTGCTCTGTGAAGTCGAGATTATGTTTTATTTAAGGAAAGATCAAATGTAATACTTGTATTTTGGTGGCAGGAAACAAAACCCAATAATATTAATAAATAATATTATTGAAAAATAATATTGAATAATAAAGTGTGTTATAATTTTTGTAGTGGGTAGTTGTAATAGGTCTCAGCACTAAAACAGAAGAAATCAACACATCGGATCAGATTTTGCTATAGTGTAGGCTGGTTGAACTAAGCGTAGAAACTTATCTCACCATCAGCTGATTTAAATCACAGCAAACAATTTGAAAAAAAATCTGGAATCGTCTAAACCAAGTGTAAACAATTGGTATTTACTCTCTCTTCTTCATAAGGCTGAACAACTTCCCTCTTTGACCCCAAATCACACACTCTCGATTTCTGTTTAGATTGAGTAACATATAAAAATAAAAAAAATCCTTTATTTATTTATTTAAAAAACGTCAGTTATTATAATTCAGAAGTGACGCATACTACGTGAGGCATATAATATAACTCTAATGTACCTCACTGAGTTGCGTTACAGATTTGGCGCTCAACGTAAAAGGGCGGTAATTAGAAAAGAATTTTGATATTTAATAAAAATATATACCAAAAAATCTAATTATCGTTGGCAGTTATGAGAAAACAAGAAATGCATAATACCAGAGGCAAATCGAAGAAGAGGGCAGAAGAAAAGGAGATTGAAGAAGGTGGACAGGAACAAGAAATAGAATTAGTCACGGACAGTGAAATGGACCAACAGACAGGTGATACAGAAGAAACCGAAGTAGTTATGGATACGGAAACGGAAATAATTGAAGAGGATGCCCAAGGGGACCAACCAGATAAACCCAACCAAAAAGAAGATATAAGCATACAGGAGATGTTAAGAATTATAATGGAAGGGAATAACAAGATCCAGGAAGATAATAAGCGAACCAATGACAAAATAGACAAAAATTTTAGAAAACAGGAGGAAGCCTTGAAACAAACCAATGAGGAAAATAAGGAGAATTTTAAGAAACAGGAGGAAAACCTAAAACAAACCATGAATGAACAATACCATGAACTGAAGGAAGCGGTTGAAGGGCAAAGAGAAGAGATGAATACAAAATTTGAAGAGAATAATGAGAATTTAAAACAAATTGAGGGTAAGATGGAGAAGTTCACTAAGGAGATATGGAAAACTTTTGGGGAGAAGTTTCAAAATGTTAATACACTTAGTCAGAAAGCAGATACGTACAAGGAGGAGACATTTATGAAGAAAATGGACAGCGGTTTTAATAATTTGGATAAAACATTAAACAGCACTTCCGAAGGTACTAAAGAAGACCACAGTGCATTGTTATATGAAGATAAACCTAACAGAGAGAAAGAAAAGATAAGGCCCATAGAAATTAACATTAAGGGAGTAAAGAAACAAATAATTAAGAAAACGAAAGAAAGAAGAATAATACGTCTTAACAAAAGGAAACATACACGGGAAGAAGTAGATATGATTAAGAGTGGGCTGGTTAATGTACTTAATCTCCCAATCGTTAATTACAGAGAATTGACTGTTTCGAAAAGTTATAGAAAAAACTTAACTAAATCTATATTTAAATTAAATATACCAGTAAATAAAAGGTCAATGACATCACCAGTAAATGATATGTCATCAACATATTGGTGTAATAGACTACATATAAATATGATAGAAACAAGTGTATTAGAAAAATTACAAGACATGGTAGTAGAAGAATATGTTACAAAGGAAGAAAGAGTTCGGAAAACGATGGTAACCGTTGAAGTTAATGAAAATTCAATATCAGCAGAGTTACAATATCCGAGGATAGAGAGCTATTTAACAAGGACAAAAATCATTACGAACACCCCAGTAATCCGAGTAAAGGGAGTACCTGAAATAATGGACCACGGTTAAACAGGCTCCAAACAAACCAGAAAAAAGGGACGGATTTTATGGATACAGGACCAAGCAACCCATTGTAAAAAAAAAACCCAAAATTCTAAAAGCATGTAAGGACATCTTACTCATGTTATTTTGAAAAAAAAAAAAAAAAAAAAAAAAAAAAAAAAAAAAAAAAGCATGTAAGGACATCTTACTCAAGTTATTTTGAAACCATATAATTTAGAATGAAGAGACTAAAAAACCCCAAAATTCAAAAAAGCACGTAAGGACAACTTACTCAAGTTATTTCGAACAATATAATTTAAAATGAAGAAACTAAAAAACCCCAAAATTCTAAAAGCATGTAAGAACATCTTACTCAAGTTATTTTGAAACCATATAATTTAACAAACAACAAACCACCAAGACAAAGAGAACAGATGATTAAATAATATTTATAAAGAACTGATTTAAAATAGACTAATAGGAAAAATAATATTTTGATGGTAACAAAAGAAGAATAAATAAATAAACAATTAATGGTAATGTGCTCAGATAAGAAGGTACAATAAGAAGAATAACGAATAATTTAATGACTCCAATGAAACTGAAGGAGGATGATAATTGATACAACAAAAATTAGAATTTCTCGGAATTGAAGATTAGATAAGAAGAAATGATACGGAGAAATATGTCACAAGAAGTAAAGTCAAAAGAATTTTAACATAAGGCCTATCAATAATGTTATATGCTATTAATTAATGGAAAAGAAGAAGGAATCAAGGAGAAGAAGAAATATATAAATAAATACAAACAGCTACAGTATGAAGAATCCCAAAAGTGTTTGGTACTAGTCGCTAATTGACTACTACTTATAATTTTTTTATTTTTATGTATTGACCGTAGAAATGTTCCGGCAATAATTTTTATGAGCAGGGATGATGTTCCCCTGGTCTCAGAAGGTGTAAGGATGGACAGCGGTGTATGGACCCAGAGTGGCCACCCGACTGGAACCACCGCACAGGATAGGGAAAAATGTTAGGGAAATTTAATATTTAAGGGATAATAATTATAAAATAGCTGAAAAGAGTGATATTGGATTCCAGAAGTATAGATAAAGAAAATAGAAGGAAGATATCAGACAGAAGCTTAATTGATAAAGCGAGTATATAAAAGTAAATAGAAATGAGTGTTAAAACAAGTTTAATATGATTAGTGTGACCAGTCCTTATCAAATAAAATGTGGAAGTACCACTACCCAGAAATGAATAATTGATGAATTTGCCTCCAAGAGAGAGAGAGTATAGTAAGAAAACAGCAATTACCACCAGTCGGAATTACCAGTCAGTGTATAATCAGTCAGAAATAAAACACTATTATGAAGATAAAGCCAAGACTATTAAGAGAATGGAAATAATCAACAATTTATTTTTAATAAACGAGTTAAACTAAAATAAATTTGTTCTAGTGGGGGGGGGGCTTTATGTAACGTTACATAACCCGGTCCCAATAAATTAACTCATGATAATATAAAGGTCAGAAATGGGTAACCTGTAACTAGCTCTAAATTAAAGTATATCATTAAAAATGATAAACAATTCGAGTGATATACGGTGCAAAGTGAGTTATAGTGTACCCATTGAGGTAAAAAATAAAAGTGAAGGTAACTTATTGTAGAGTTGTGATGTGGGTTTGGCCATTGTAAAACTATGAGAGTGGACTATAGTAATACTAACTGATTTTGTATTTTATTTATTTTTTGTAATATTTATATTGTATGGACAACCAATTGTTATACATAAGTTAATGTTATATTTTTTTAAATATTTGTGTTATAATATAGGATAACCCAGGGTTAGTTAAAAAAAAAAAACATAAAAACTTTTAAATATCAAAGGATAATAAAAAATTAAAATAATACTATGAGGGAGATGGCAGCAGGAAGTAGTGCAGTGTAGGAATACTATGAGACTAATAAAAAATATATATAAATTTATTTAAAGATAATAAAATTATCAAATATTTATATACAAGGTCATAAGAAAATGAATAAAAACTTATTATGTAAAACAAATTAATAAAGAAACCGGAATGGAAAAGAATTATTTTTCGGTAAATAAAATATAAATTTATAATAATTACAAACTGCCTGTATAATAAAAATACGATGGGTTACTAAGAGTGACGGAAATAACAAGTATTGTTAATAATATAAAATTTTGAAATAAAACCATAGAGTTGAAGAAATGATGCTACTACAATTATAATAAAAATAACCTTTTTGGAACTTTGAAGAAGGAAAACTAATACTAAATTAACAAGCAACATGACCACTATATAATCATCCATGATTTATCAAAATTAAATGGTTACATTCCTTACAAAACAGTGAAAGAAAATCTTCGGATGATTCAACCTGGTTTCGCCATAGTTCTATTTGACAATCGGAAAATGCGCCAGACGGTAAGGAAATTATAACGCAAGATGGACCTCACCAGGGAAAAAGCTTCATTCCAGTAAGAACCATATGGAGCGAGGTAATATAAACATTTCGTTTAATAGTTCAAGAAGAAAACGCATTCCAAACGTGGATATAGAACACAAAATAGTCATTTAATCATATGTTTTTTTAAAGTAAACAAAAGCACGCTGCGCTCTTACGGACATTCCTGGAACTACATACTACACGAAAAAATAAACAAAGTTATTTAATATTTTTTTCGCTATTTGTAAAGCTTAGTAATTATCCATTTCTGACACTCTCGTAACAAAAAGAACTTACCCTGAACCCTGGGGAATTATTAAGAATTATATATTAATTGATGTTTTTTTTTAAATAGAGTAAAATTTGGTAAATAAAAACCATATATGTTTTTCTCTTTAGATAATTCCATGTTTGCTCTGTGAAGTCGAGATTATGTTTTATTTAAGAAAAGATCAAATGTAATACTTGTATTTTGGTGGCAGGAAACAAAACCCAATAATATTAATAAATAATATTATAGAAAAATAATATTGAATAATAAAGTGTGTTATAATTTTTGTAGTGGGTAGTTGTAATAGGTCTCAGCACTAAAACAGAAGAAATCAACACATCGGATCAGATTTTGCTATAGTGTAGGCTGGTTGAACTAAGCGTAGAAACTTATCTCACCATCAGCTGATTTAAATCACAGCGAACAATTTGAAAAAAAATCCGGAATCGTCTAAACAAAGTGTAAATAATTGGTATTTACTCTCTCTTCTTCATAAGGCTGAACAACTTCCCTCTTTGACCCCAAATCACACACTCTCGATTTCTGTTTAGATTGAGTAACATATAAAAATAAAAAAAAATCCTTTATTTATTTATTTAAAAAACGTCAGTTATTATAATTCAGAAGTGACGCATACTACGTGAGGCATATAATATAACTCTACTGTACCTCACTGAGTTGCGTTACAATATATATATATATATATATATATATATTACATTTAATATTTTATAATTAAATTTGCCTCAAGATGTTATTTTTCTTCCTTTTTTTGGAACATGTTTCGGGTACTATCTTGTACCCATCCTCAGCCTTCCGGTTTTTTTGTCTGGTGAAGTACATATGTGTTGTTGGTTGACTATTATTATTGTGGCTTCCTGTTGGCTTCTGGTATTTCAAATTGGTTTTATTGTGTGTGATTGTGGTGTATGTGTTAGTTTTTTGTGTATTTTCAATGTCGAGTCCTTTGAATATTGTGTCACAATATTCAATACCGTATTCAAAGCACTCAAAATTGAAAATACACAAAAAACTAACACATACACCACAATCACACACAATAAAACCAATTTGAAATACCAGAAGCCAACAGGAAGCCACAATAATAATAGTCAACCCACAACACATATGTACTTCACCAGACAAAAAACCAGAAGCTGAGGATAAGTACAAGATAGTACCCGAAACATGTTCCAAAAAAAGGAAAAAAATAACAGCTTGAGGTAAATTTAATTATAAATATTAAATGTATTATATACCTCAAGAAACGGACTGTAGCAGAAAGTGATTAATATATATATATATATATATATATATATATATATATATATATTGTAGCGTGACAGAAAATCCACTATTTATTAATTCATATAAAATAATAAAAATTAATTACACCACATATATTAATATAAAATCGAATGAAATTGAATGAATTCAAAGGAATAAACAACAATAAAATAAAAATCGTCAATACATTATATAAAAACCACTGTTAAAAAATCAAAGAAATTATTAAAAGTAACTCATATTATAAAATCAGGAATTTACCCAGGAAATTAGGAGCAGTAAACAAATTAGATTACACAATATCATGAAGAGAGAATCAGTTTGAGAGTGGTGAAACACCAAAATACCCCAAAGACAAGAAGAAGGAAGAATAAAATTTGTGATCAGGAAGTAAACAATACCCTGAAACCTTTAGCGAAGAGCAAAGTCAGTATCATTAAATAACTTCGATACTCCAAACTAAACATCAGTCGAGATAACACGAAGTACCTTGGTTTACCCAAGAGTGAAGAATGAAGACAAGAAGACAAGAAGAAGGAAGACCAGAAGAAAGACAAGAGCGAAGAATGAAGACAAGAAGACAAGAAGAAGGAAGACCAGAAGAAAGACAAGAGTCAAGACAAGAAAGAAGATAAGAAGAAAGGCAAGAAAGAAAACAAGAAGAGAGGAAGAAATAGTATGAAAGAAACACCGTTATAAAACCTATTACTAAATACCATCAACCCCAAACCCATAGAGACAATTAAAAAGAAAGTATAACATCACAAAATCCTATAAAAATGTAATTATTAAGAAATCAAAAGTGTTGTCTAGTATAATAAGAAGTGAACCAATTAAAGCTATTGTGTGATAAAGAAAATAAACAAGTCTTAACAGTCCATGATTACTAAAGGTCTGGTCTGAGATAATAAGACTCAAAATATCAGAACCACCAGTGAAAGTGAACTTGTGCAAGTGTTTTTGGAAATACAATAAACTTAAAGTTGGTGATACTATGACTTATCAATATGCTATATAACAACTTTTATATTCAATAATACACGTCATCATAAAATAATAAAATGGAAGATTTCCAACATTTTATTATTTTAATGTAACTCTGTTATTACAAGACATTTGTAAAAATGATAATAACTAGAGTATGGGTGGACATGTTTACTGCTGAAGGGGATAATAGATAATAATGGTTTAGTTTTCTTTATGGGGATAACGAAGAATAATGGTTTAGACCAGAAAGGACTGGCATTAATTTATGTTCATAGGTTTAAAATGTTTAAAATGGCTATTTGTTCACAGCCATGAACTCAATAGGTTTATAAGAATTTTTAGTAAATAAGATTTATATGTGTTTAAAATGAATTATGTTTGCCAAATAACAGCAGACATACCATTAATAATGTTTCAGTAGGTATGCTGTGTTAATTAAAAAGGAGTTAAATGTATGTTTTCAAACCATGTCAGCAATATGTTCAATCTTAGAATGCTGAATGATGTTCATTATTATTTTTTATATAACAGTAGTATTAATCAAATACTACACCTCACAATGGGTTTGTAAAACGTTTTATTTTCATGTAATAATAACTATGTAAAGTCAGAGGAGGAGTAGGATTAAATTTATTTGAGAAAGACAGAAATGTAAAATTCTAAACTCTAGGCCATGTGGTGAATTCACAGAAGCCATATAAACCAGTTAATTCACTTATAATTCCTGTAAACTAGCAAGATTTAGGTAAGGTAAATCAGTTAACCACTACTGTGAATGATCCTATGAGTTAAAGTGATAATAAGGAAATATACCTTAAAATATTGTAAATTTTCAAAATATATAAATTAATTAATTTTAAAGAACAATGTCAAATTCAGAGATTAACACAAAAAACCAGTTCAAAGGTTCAATTTATATGTATTTAAGGAAAGGAAGAGAAATATGACTAATTAAAATTTATTATGATAGTATTAATAACAATTAAAATGGCAGAAAAATTTATATGAAGGCGGAAACCAATTTTTGAGCCTAGATTTCCAAAAAGAGAGAAATTTGGTAATTTCCACAAAATGTCAACAGATATGGACTATAATATATCAATTTAAAAGGAATGAGATGATTAAACCAATGATAAGGTTCATAATTCATGAAGGTGACGAATAAAATAAATAAATTCCATATATAATGTAATTTTGTATCATGTGTATGGGAAATCAAAATATTTTAACAATACTTTTTCAAAGATTAACTGGGCCGGATTTTGACTAACATGAAGGAAGTTAGTTTAGTCTTTTGTTGAATATCAAGCTGTATAGTTGTGTAATATAACGTTCCTTAAAACCGTGTAGAAAATGGTACTACGGTTACCCACTAATATCAGTGAAGCGAGAGTTAAATGAATTAAACACTTTTCTAACTAAACCTACAGAAACTTTAGCGACAATAGTGAAAACTAACACCAAACTTCATTATACTAGTGATTTAAAACAGTAAAACAATATATTTGTGATAATTAACGCTACAAATCATAACCACTTTTTGAGCAGTTAACCCACAGAAGTGAACACATATCAAATAACATAATTAACACAAGTATACACGGAACACTTCTTCAGAACACACCAAACAACCTATTAGACAGATTACACCAGTGCGGGGACATTTCAAACATTTATGAAGGTAATTTTGCTGTGAGATTTTAACACGACGGCATTCCCAATAACCTCGCCATATCTAGGAGCGGCCATCTTTGAAAAATACGAATCTCTGCCTTCCGCATCGAGTGACATCAGCAGCTACATATGGTTTGATGATTCAACTTTTTTAAACATTATATCAGAATTATTTAAATATTGTTAAATAATAATTATTGAAATTACTTTAATTGTTAATGTTATACTTTCTCGTTGACCCTTCTCTGACTTAATTAATCGCTCCAAGAACCTTTTTTATATAATACTTGTAATAATTTTTTCCACTGTATGAACGAATCGATTATTCCCTGAGACGGAGTCGATAATTGCTCCCAATCGATTAAAAATCGATTATTTATTAAATTTGTTAATAAATCCATTTGTTTTAATTGTTTGTATCTATTATTATTTCACATTCTAATTTAAGGTTTATTTATTAATGCAACGAGATTTCAAGAAGAAGAAAATATTAATTAACAGTGAGATATTGGACCAGCACTAAACATCACAAATCGATTGCTGACCGGAGTTAATCTGATTAACTCCAGACTTGGTTCAGATCTTCCAGAAGTGCTCAATAATTAATAAATACCTTCTTAATTATTAAAATTTTTAACAGAACATTAAAACAGGATTATTTCACAATTACAGACATTGATTAAAACATAAACAAAATTTTTGTTTATTGATAATTTTTTTTTAAATAAAATTTTCTCTTTATTATCTTTTTTTGTAAAGACCGCATACAGGGTCTTGTTACAAATTGACGCTCGCAACAGTGGGGCTTAAAAGAGTCAAACAGCGACGTGTTACCAAGCGACACTACCCACACCGGAGCGAAACCTTACTAGCATTGAGGTTTTTTAACGAACCTCTAAGTTTATTTTTAATTGTAACGGACTGTTACAAAGTGGCGTCCAACTTAGAGGGCTTGATAAGATAAGCCTGGCAGCGATTAATTAATAAAGACAGAAGAAAAATGCAAAGACGAGCTACTTCAAAGAAGAGGGCGGCAGAGGCCGAAAAAGAAGTGGACATGGGGGATAAGGAGGCAACACCCGTGGAGGATCTGGAGGTGGTAATACCACAGGAAGATAAACAACCCACACCAGAGGAACAACTGGAAATACCAACACAAACTGAAGAGGTTACATTCCGGGAAACCCTAATGAGAATGATGATGGAGATGAAAGAGGATAACAAATCCATAAGGAAGGACATTGGGAATACCAATAAGAATATGGAGTCTAAAATGGAAGGAGTAAATAAAAACATAGAATCCAAAATAGAGGATTTGAAGGAAGACAACCATTCATTAAATGAAAAACTAGAGGATCTGAAGGAAGATAACCGATCCACAAAGGAAGAATTGGGCCGTAAGATAGAAAATACTAATAAAAGGATTGAGGAAACCAGTAAGAATTTGAGTAAGAAGATGGAAGAGAAAATGGAGGAAACAAGTAGGAAAATGGAAAGCGACAATCAGCAACTGAGGGAACAGTTGGAGGAAAATAATCAGAAAATGGAGGGGAAAATGGACGAGAATAATCAAAGGTTGAGAGAAGAACTAAGGGAAGTCAACCAGGAGAGCATGAATAAGGTAGACGAGAGAATAGCACTGGCAAAGGAAGAGTTAAATAAAAAGATAACAGAGACGAAGAAATCCATCGTAAAAAAGGTAGAACAAGAAGTCGTGGTTGTTAACCAGCAGATCAGGGAAGTGGATGAAAGATGTCGTCAGACAGAAAACGAAGTGTTGGAAGTCCAGGAAGTAATACATAAAGAGATTACACATGTCAAGGAACAACAGGAAACGAAACTGGAAGAAAACAAGAAATTTGCCCTGGAAGAAATGAATAAAGTGTGGACACATGTAACTGAAAGATGCGACGGCGTGGAAGCCGCTATGACGAACATCACCGGACAAGTGCGTCAGAGCCAGGAGGAGATAGAATTGATAAGGAACAGACCAACTGGTTACAATCATTTCCCAATGTCAGAAAACAGAGAGTGGCTTAATTTCCGGCAGTATAAACGGAAGCCCATGGAATTCTTAGCACGCATAGAGGAGTACCTAGAAAAACATAGAGGGAACCGGTGGGTCCAGAACCGGGAAATCCTAGACGAGTCGTTTCGGGAGGTGAATGACCATTGGTGGATGGCCAACCGGAGCGACATCGAAAGTTATCAGCAATTTAAGAGCCTCTTCAAGGCGAAACATTGGTCGGAGACGACTCAAAACTTGATAAGAGATAATATATGCCACGGCCACTATAAACCACAAGTCGGTAGTTCGATGACAGCATATTTCCTCGGCAAGGTATGTATGGCCAAGCATTTAGAACCGGCCATACCTGAGGAGTGCCTAATAAATAAGTTGTCATACCATTATGACGAAGAGGTAATTCGTGCGAGGAGAGGCAGCCAAATAAAAACAATCCAGGCGATGACTGAACTCCTCGAAAACTTCGAAAACGAAAACTACTACTGACAGAGCCGGAGAAGAAATGATGGGCCCGAACCAAGGACGTATCCGAACAACAACCAGGGTACGAACAACACCAACACTGGGTACCAAGGAGGCCGGGCATACCCGCAGAATAATAGTTTTAACAATAATAATAACTTTAGCACTACTAATCAAAATAATAATAATAATACAGGTCCAAACCATGTGAACCCAAGTCGACCCTCTAATGGTTATCAGGGTAACAGAAATCCCTACCCTCATACCACAAATAGTCAGAGAAGCCCCAATTATGGTAATGATCGTTTCCATAATAATAATAATCGTGCGGGTCCAAATAATGGTAATCCCGTTAATAATAGGTTTCCCCGCCCACGAGTGAATTTCATACGAGCCATAGATGGTCGTCAGCGAAGCTACAACAACAATTGAGGAAACAGCTACCGTGGATATGAAGACAGGCGGAGAAGCCTAGAACGGGACGAACCAAGGTACTATCCGGCGAGAAGGAGTAATAGTTTAGACGATGCTGAACGGAGGTCTAACCACGAATGACCGGAAGACCAAAGGACAGATCGACAGGGGCCCACTCTAAGCATCCCAAATGATGCTTCAACTAGTATGGCACAAAGGAACAACGATGTCGAGCCTTTAAACGGGCACAGGCAATAATAAATCGCCAGAACCCGTTACTGCTCCTAAATACTGGGTATCTTAATAATGAGTGTAATAGTATATATAATAATAATCGTATCACAGTCATATGATGCAACTACCTAAAGGACATCCGACATGAGTTATTGGAAGAGGATAACAGTAATCCCACCAATAACTTTAATAACGAAATAATACATGTCAAAGCAGAGGTAGAAGGCATCCCAGCCAAGTTGATGATCGATACTGGTTCGAATGTATCAATCATAAGTACGACGGAGTTGGAGAGGATACAGCAAGAGTGCGGGAGAACTTTACCAACGTTGCCGTTGAATAATATTATTTTGTTGGGTGCAACCGGCCGACAAAATAAAACAATACGTAGGAAAGTCTCCGCCAGTGTGATGAGCTGTGGTATAGCAATTGATATGGAATTCTTGGTGGCGAGCGGTCTGCCGTTTAATATACTGGTCGGGTGTGATGTGCTCAGGAGGAATTCCGCCATCATTGATCTGAGAACTGAAAAATTGTCGCTGTTTACCAACGGATATACTTGGACAGCGAACTTGGTGGGTAGTGACCAAGTCATTCCCAATAGTATCCACCAGCAAATCCGCAAAATTAACTACATCCATCCAACATCTATAATTGAACAAAGGATAGACAACACCTCCAATGAAGATTTATGGTCACAGAAAATCCAGATCAGGGATTTCCGGAGCGGTATAACTGGCGAAAAATTAACCTTATACCAATCGAACAAATTAATCAACTTCTATAACAAATATAAATCAGTCTTTTCTGATGAGCCCGGTAAAGTGAAAAACTTCCAGTGTACTCTACAGTTCCGAGACACAGTGGACTTTAACCGGAAGTCTTACCCCATCGCGCAATCACGAAAGCAAGCAGTAAGAGCTGAAATAGAACAAATGATTAACCGTGACATTATAGAGAGTAGCCAATCCCCATATACAAGTCCTATCGTGGCTATTCCTAAGAAAAACGGACAAGTCCGTTTGTGTTTAGATGCGCGCGAAATAAATAAAATGATCATCAATGACAGGACTTCGCCCGGTGAGATTGAGGAGATTTTAAAACGGTTCCACGGCACCAAGTACTTTAGTACCTGGGATACGGTGTGCAGGTACTGGCAGGTGGAATTACATCCACAGAGTCGCCAGTATCAGGCCTTTATATTCGAAGGGCGGAACTACCAGTTTAAGAGGTTGCCCTTCGGACTGGTAAATTCAGTCACAGTCTTTGTGCACTGCATGGACCAGATACTTGGCCAAGAAGCACTACAGTTCACCACCGTATACGTCGATGACTTGCTAGTGTCCTCAGAAACTTGGGAGGAACACTGCTACCGTGTGGAACACGTATTACAGAAACTAGCAGCAAATAATATTACGCTAAAATTAGCAAAATCTCATTTTATCGCTAAGGAAATACAATTCTTGGGTTTCATCTTGAATGATCAGGGAATCTCACCGTCGGCTGAAAAAGTCGAAGCGATTCAGAACTTTCCTACACCTAAGAATCGAAGGCAGTTACAGTCGTTCCTGGGACTCTGTAATTACTACCGCAAGTTCCAGGAAAAGTACTCAGAACTGACTGCCAGATTGCAGCCGCAACTGTCATCCAAAAATAAATGGATCTGGGGTAATGAACAACACAATATCTTATCATTAATAAAACAAAAATTCCTTGAACCCATCATACTTCGCCATCCGGATTTTAGCAAACCTTTCTTTCTTAATTGCGATGCCAGTGACATCAGCTTCGGCACTACCTTATATCAAGAGGATGAGGAGGGCGAACATCTTGTGATCTGCTTTGCCAGCAGAGCATTGAATCACTGTGAGAAGAACTACCACATTACAGAAAAGGAATTATTGAGTGTCGTGTTCGCGTGTGGAAAGTTCCGCACTTATATTCTTGGTTATTCCGTTACCGTCCGGACAGACCATAAGTCTATATCTTTCCTGAAGAGATGTAAGTTAAGCCATGGAAGGTTAACACGGTGGATACTATTGCTGCAAGAATATGACCTTAAGTGGGAGTATATCCCCGGAAAGAAGAATGTCGTCGCGGACGTATTGTCTAGAGTAGACATTGATAAACAGACGTTCGAAGGGGAGAAGGAGAGTATACTTAAAGTATACCATATTCTAAGCAGCAGCGCCGGTCTACAATCAATTTTGGAACACCTGAGCACACACCAACAAGCTGACCTGAAATTAATCTCTATTATAACCAGATTGGAAGCAGGGGACGAGACTATCTCCCAATATTATAAAATCCATAATGGAATCCTGTTTTCAAGACCATCTTTATATAAGGAGGAATGGAAGGTTATTATTCCAACCCATATCGAAAAGGAGATAGTGTTTAATTATCATGTTCGATATGGGCATATGGGCGCCTTAAAGGTAGTAAAAGCCCTGGAAGAGAGCTGCCATATCAAAGACATAAATCGGAAGGTACGAAAGTACATAAGAAACTGTCGCATTTGCCAACTCGTAAAAACCAACAACGAGAAAAGAGAGGGGCAAATGATTCCGATAACCTCTCAATCAAAACTTGAGAAAGTATTCCTGGATATCTGTGGGCCATTTCCCCGCAGTGGGGGCCACCACAGATACAAATATCTCGTCATCGTAATGGACCATTATACCAAGTACATCAAGCTATACCCAGCGAATCGGGCGACTACAAATAAAGTTCTCGACATCCTGACCAACCAGTACTTCCCAACCGTCAGAAAACCAGTGTCGATCATAACCGACCACGGAACACAATTCAAGGGGAGGAAATGGCAGGATACACTACTGTCAATGGGGGTTAATACCTATAAGACTTCGGTATACCACCCGAGCAGTAACCCGGCCGAAAGAGTCTTGCGAGAGGTGGGGCGCCTATTAACAACGTATTGCCACAATCAGCAGAGGAGGTGGCAAGAATACTTGGAGGCCACTGAAGAATTCCTCAACCTGGCATACCATCCAGCCATAGGAATTGCCCCATACTCCGCCATGTACGAAAGACAACCCCCAAGGGAGACGAGGAAATATTGGCGTTCCCCAGAGAGCATAAGTATATATTTAATAAAGTTCAATTTCATAATAAGGTGGCCGAAGATCAGGAGAAACGGCGGAATAAATACAATAAAAGCATGGGTAAGATTATTACTTATACCGTTGGGGAGAAGGTGTTGTTGAAGAATAGGGAATTACCCAGTTCCTTAGAAGGGATAACAAAAAAATTATTGCTTCTGTACACTGGACCCTACATTGTCTCCAAGAACAATGATAACAACACGTACGAAATTAAGGAGATGGGTTCCAATAAAGTTAAGGGTGTCTTTAACCAGGCATCCATAAAGAAATTTTATGAATAAAAACCCTCAAAATTCTAAAAATAATGTAATACCAAATTACATACAATTATTTAAAAGAAACATTTTGGAAAGAGAAGAAAAAGAATTTAGAAATCGACAAAATTCTAAAACAATTGTAAGATCACCTTACATACCAAGCATTTGAAGGAAACTTTATAGAAGGATAAAAGGAATAGAACGAAATAATTCAAATAAATTCTGAACAAGTGTAAGATCACCTTACTAACTAAAAATTTGAAAAACTTTATGACAAGAATATAAAAGAAGAATTTTGACTCATCCAAATTTTAAAACAATGTAAGACCACATTACTAACCAAGTATTTGAGAAAAACCATTTTGCAGAAATATAAAAAGAATTTTGAATTGAAAACGACTAAATTTAAAAAGAAAGCAAGCCCACCTTACATACAAATTATTTGAGAAAACTTTATGGAATAATATAAGAAGAATGAATTTTGAATTGTGTATAAATCAAGTTTCCAAACCAAGAGTAAGTACAATTTACCGACCAATTATTAATAAAACACTTGGGTGAAATAAACAGAAAAGATTTAATACCATATTTATGGTAAGCATAAAATATATTTGCCATGTTTATAAAGGATCATAATGGGATGAATAAAGGACACAGACTTTAGAATTAAAACAAATAATTCTGGAGAAATATGATCATGTCTAATTTCAAAATAAAGTGTGAAAACTTTCCATAAAGGGATACGAAAGGAAATAAACCGTGTGAGACGATTTGAGTGACTGAATATAATAAAATACAAAAACTTATGTGGAATTATGAGATAATAAAACTTTGAAGTGGTATGAGGAGAAATTATGACCTCATTATAAAATTAATAAAAAACATTCATTCGAAGGGATAATAACCATGACAGGAATAATGTGAGAATAATATCAAAGATATATGTAATTAAACGAATTAATATAAAATGCTTTATGAATTAAATGTCAATTGTGATAATGACAGTTATAAAAAGTTCTAGAAAATAGAACAAGTGGAAATAATAAAAACAGAGCAATAAAATAAAAATGTCATAAAGATATGCTACTATAAACAATGCAGATTATAATAAAAAAACCAGAAGGTAATAAAGAATTTATAACCAAAAGCTTTATATGATAAGGAAAGTTGAAGAATGTAATAATAGAAGAGCTTCCTACCATAATATCAAATGAATGAAACATCAAGTTAAAGAGTCAGAAGAACAACTGAGATAGGAATATTAAAATCTCTGAGAAATATAATAAGTAATAAGTGAAGTATCCCAAAGATTTTTTTTTTAACAGTAACAAATGTGTACTATTCTGAATAATTTTTAATCTGTCTGTAGATAATTCCAGCAGTATTAATATGTTTTTTGAGCAGAGATGATTTGCCTCTGTACTCAAATATGTGTGAAGTATTGGACAGCAGAGGAAGTAGCGTACAGTGCCTCTCTGAACTGAACCAGCTCACAAAGTAGGGAACGATAGGGAGGAAATATCCCAAGGAGAAAATACTAAGAAGAAATATGAAAATGAAATAATAAATATGAAACTCAGATGACTATTACTATCAAGGAAGATCAAGTGAGAATGAGAAGGATATAAGCTCAAAAATAAATAGGAGAATTTTTAAAATGGAAGGAAGTCAAGAATAATAACAAAATACAATAATTATCATAAGCAATTGTTTCAGACAAAGCAAGTATAGTCTGAAAAAAATTCCTTCTGGAGAAGGGCATTCTGTAGCGTGACAGAAAATCCACTATTTATTAACTCATATAAAATAATAAAAATTAATTACACCACATATATTAATATAAAATCGAATGAAATTGAATGAATTCAAAGGAATAAACAACAATAAAATAAAAATCCTCAATACATTATATAAAAACCACTGTTAAAAAATCAAAGAAATTATTAAAAGCAACTCATATCATAAAATCAGGAATTTACCCAGGAAATTAGGAGCAGTAAACAAATTAGATTACACAATATCATGAAGAGAGAATCAGTTTGAGAATGGTGAAACACCAAAATACCCCAAAGACAAGAAGAAGGAAGAATAAAATTTGTGATCAGGAAGTAAACAATACCCTGAAACCTTTAGCGAAGAGCAAAGTCAGTATCAGTAAATAACTTCGATACTCCAAACTAAACATCAGTCGAGATAACACGAAGTACCTTGGTTTACCCAAGAGTGAAGAATGAAGACAAGAAGACAAGAAGAAGGAAGACCAGAAGAAAGACAAGAGCGAAGAATGAAGACAAGAAGAAGGAAGACCAGAAGAAAGACAAGAGTGAAGACAAGAAAGAAGATAAGAAGAAAGACAAGAAAGAAAACAAGAAGAGAGGAAGAAATAGTATGAAAGAAACACCGTTATAAAACCTATTATTAAATACCATCAACCCCAAACCCATAGAGACAATTAAAAAGAAAGTATAACATCCCAAAATCCTATAAAAATGTAATTATTAAGAAATCAAAAGTGTTGTCTAGTATAATAAGAAGTGAACCAACTAAGCTATTGTGTGATAAGTCTTAACAGTCCATGATTACTAAAGGTCTGGTCTGAGATAATAAGACTCAAAATATCAGAACCACCAGTGAAAGTGAACTTGTGCAAGTGTTTTTGGAAATACAATAAACTTAAAGTTGGTGATACTATGACTTATCAATATGCTATATAACAACTTTTATATTCAATAATACACATCATCATAAAATAATAAAATGGAAGATTTCCAATATTTTATTATTTTAATGTAACTCTGTTATTACAAGACATTTGTAAAAATGATAATAACTAGAGTATGGGTGGACATGTTTACTGATGAAGGGGATAATAGATAATAATGGTTTAGACCAGAAAGGACTGGCATTAATTTATGTTCATAGGTTTAAAATGTTTAAAATGGCTATTTGTTCACAGCCATGAACTCAATAGGTTTATAAGAATTTTTGGTAAATAAGATTTATATGTGTTTAAAATG
This sequence comes from Magicicada septendecula, assembly GCA_034769895.1. Taxonomy (NCBI): domain Eukaryota; kingdom Metazoa; phylum Arthropoda; class Insecta; order Hemiptera; family Cicadidae; genus Magicicada; species Magicicada septendecula. The sequence continues at coordinate 1,255,855,857 of CM068367.1, forward strand.
AATTATGTTTGCCAAATAACAGCAGACATACTATTAATAATGTTTCAGTAGGTATGCTGTGTTAATTAAAAAGGAGTTAAATGTATGTTTTCAAACCATGTCAGCAATATGTTCAATCTTAGAATGCTGAATGATGTTCATTATTATTTTTTATATAACAGTAGTATTAATCAAATACTACACATCACAATGGGTTTGTAAAACGTTTTATTTTCATGTAATAATAACTATGTAAAGTCAGAGGAGGAGTAGGATTAAATTTATTTGAGAAAGACAGAAATGTAAAATTCTAAACTCTAGGCCATGTGGTGAATTCACAGAAGCCATATAAACCAGTTAATTCACTTATAATTCCTGTAAACTAGCAAGATTTAGGTAAGGTAAATCAGTTAACCACTACTGTGAATGATCCTATGAGTTAAAGTGATAATAAAGGAAATATACCTTAAAATATTGTAAACTTTCAAAATATATAAATTAATTAATTTTAAAGAACAATGTCAAATTCAGAGATTAACACAAAAAACCAGTTCAAAGGTTCAATTTATATGTATTTAGGGAAAGGAAGAGAAATATGACTAATTAAAATTTATTATGATAGTATTAATAACAATTAAAATGGCAGAAGAATTTATATGAAGGCGGAAACCAATTTTTGAGCCTAGATTTCCAAAAAGAGAGAAATTTGGTAATTTCCACAAAATGTCAACAGATATGGACTATAATATATCAATTTAAAAGGAATGAGATGATTAAACCAATGATAAGGTTCATAATTCATGAAGGTGACGAATAAAATAAATAAATTCCATATATAATGTAATTTTGTATCATGTGCATGGGAAATCAAAATATTTTAACAATACTTTTTCAAAGATTAACTGGGCCGGATTTTGACTAACATGAAGGAAGTTAGTTTAGTCTTTTGTTGAATATCAAGCTGTATAGTTGTGTAATATAACGTTCCTTAAAATCGTGTAGAAAATGGTACTACGGTTACCCACTAATATCAGTGAAGCGAGAGTTAAATGAATTAAACACTTTTCTAACTAAACCTACAGAAACTTTAGCGACAATAGTGAAAACTAACACCAAACTTCATTATACTAGTGATTTAAAACAGTAAAATAATATATTTGTGATAATTAACGCTACAAATCATAACCACTTTTTGAGCAGTTAACCCACAGAAGTGAACACATATCAAATAACATAATTAACAAAAGTATACATGGAACACTTCTTCAGAACACACCAAACAACCTATTAGACAGATTACACCAGTGCGGGGACATTTCAAACATTTATGAAGGTAATTTTGCTGTAAGATTTTAACACGACGGCATTCCCAATAACCTCGCCATATCTAGGAGCGGCCATCTTTGAAAAATACGAATCTCTGCCTTCCGCATCGAGTGACGTCAGCAGCTACATGTGGTTTGATGATTCAACTTTTTTAAACATTATATCAGAATTATTTAAATATTGTTAAATAATAATTATTGAAATTACTTTAATTGTTAATGTTATACTTTCTCGTTGACCCTTCTCTGACTATTAATATAATCGCTCCAAGAACCTTTTTTATATAATACTTGTAATAATTTTTTCCACTGTATGAACAAATCGATTATTCCCTGAGACGGAGTCGATAATTGCTCCCAATCGATTAAAAATCGATTATTTATTAAATTTGTTAATAAATCCATTTGTTTTAATTGTTTGTATCTATTATTATTTCACATGCTAATTTAAGGTTTATTTATTAATGCAACGAGACTTCAAGAAGAAGAAAATATTAATTAACAGTGAGATATTGGACCAGCACTAAACATCACAAATCGATTGCTGACCGGAGTTAATCTGATTAACTCCAGACTTGGTTCAGATCTTCCAGAAGTGCTCAATAATTAATAAATACCTTCTTAATTATTAAAATTTTTAACAGAACATTAAAACAGGATTATTTCACAATTACAGACATTGATTAAAACATAAACAAAATTTTTTTTTATTGAAACTTTTTTTTTTAAATAAAATTTTCTCTTTATTATCTTTTTTTTGTAAAGACCGCATACAGGGTCTTGTTACAAATTGACGCTCGCAACAGTGGGGCTTAAAAGAGTCAAACAGCGATGTGTTACCAAGCGACACTACCTACAGCGGAGCGAAACCTTACTAGCATTGAGGTTTTTTAACGAACCTCTAAGTTTATTTTTAATTGTAACGGACTGTTACAATATATATATATATATATATATATATATATATATATTACTTTAATATTTATAACTAAATTTACCTCAAGATATACTTTTTTCCCTATTAGGTACATGTTTCGAGAGTTCTTGTTCTCTCATCTTCAGCCTTCGCCATCTTGTTTCTGGTGGTGTGCGGGGACATTTCAAACATTTATGAAGGTAATTTTGCTGTGAGATTTTAACACGACGGCATTCCCAATAACCTCGCCATATCTAGGAGCGGCCATCTTTGAAAAATACGAATCTCTGCCTTCCGCATCGAGTGACAGGATTTTAGAAACAATTAGAACTCTCGAAACATGTACCTAATAGGGAAAAAAGTATATCTTGAGGTAAATTTAGTTATAAATAATAAAGTATCATATACATCAAGAAACGGACTGTAGCAAAAAGTGATTGAAATATATATATAACATTTAATATTTATAAAATGAATTTACCTCCCAAGATATTTTTTTCTTAAAAAAAAAAATCTTGAGGTATATTGATTATAAATATTAAATGTATTATATACAGGGTCTGCCAGTGAAGCGGGAAAATTAAAAGTACCCAATTTTTTCATGAAACATTTATTATCAGAATTTTTTTTACAGATTTGAGTTGAGTAAAGTATGCCATTATTTTACTTTTTAAAAATAACGCCGCTCAAGTGAGAGCAATTCTGTGTAAACATTCTTCTAATCTTGACCGAAAATTTTCCATCACTCGACGAAGCAGGTCAGGTTGAATCCGTGCAATTTCTTGTCTGATATTCGTTTTTAATTCCGGTATGGTGTGCGGTCTATCAATGTACACCCTGCTCTTCAGAAATCCCCAAAGAAAAAAGTCGCATGCGGACAAATCTGGGGATCTTGCAGGCCACGAGATGTCGCCATATCTGGATATGAGTCCGTCCGGGAAGAGTTCTCTTAAAGCAGCCATGGACACACGAGCAGTATGACTTGCTTCATCTGACATAAACATGCAGTGAATAAAGTTTTCATCATCATTTATACGTCGCAATATTTCTTCACTGAAAATCCTGCGAGCCAGCATATCGCCATCTTTAACTCCTGGATTACTTGAATTTTGTAAGGATGAAAAGATAAGTCTTTATGCACAATTCGTCGTAACGATGTGTCACTAATGTTTAGTGCGGATGCATGTTTCATTGCAGAACGTTGTGGACTACGCGTCAATGCTACTCGAAATCTTTCAATGTTTTCCTCTGTTCTTACAGACCTTGTTGCTCCTCTATGCTTTAAGTTTAATGTGGAACCAGTTTCTTCAAACTTTTTCACCCATGACATAATTGCATGAGCGGACGGCACTCTTCCATGTCGTGGAATATTGAAATGATTACGAAACAATCGTTGTACAGAAATCCCACAGTCACCATTCTTATAAAACGATTTTACGCAGAAAGCACGCTGTGCACCGGACCACTGCTCCATGTTTTAAAACATATAATAACAAATGGCATTAAATGTAAAACAACAATCGAATACCTCCACGCCCTCTCGTGAGCAGAAAATGAACTATTGGACTTTCAAAATTTCCCGCTTCACTGGCATACCCTGTACATCAAGAAACGGACTGTAGCAGAAAGTGATTGAATATATATATTGCAATGAGACAGGATCCTGATAAGCAGTGCAGGCTTGTGTAAATACACAGACGATCAACATTGAAGTTTCAAATGGTATTTTGTTAAGTTTGGTTTTTTCGCTATAAATTTTTGTATTTTAGAACGGATAAGGAATTAGAATAAGTCAAACTGTGTATTATTTTGTGTTATATTTATTCATGTACTATGTCAGTGGAAATGTGCACGTGTGTGCGAGTGATAAACGTTTACCCTGCTGTGCATGGTATAATTATCGAAACGTATTGACACTTGAACTGGACATAAACTATTATATTAGCTACAGTTTCCCTATATGTCCTGATCATAAAATGACGTTAAAATATGATTTCTTTAAAATATAAAACTCGTAAAACGCATGTCTGCGTGAGATAAGACATTCATAGATAACCATCTATGCATGCCCATGCAAATTGTATGCACTTCTCGGCATGAAACCACATTGTGCCGTGTGCAAAAATAACCATGTGACTTCCTTCCACCAATAAGAACCTCGAAGGCAGTTGGAATTTTCTTCAGCCTGTGGCTGCACGGGTAGTTCTTCTCATCTAGCTGTCACGAATGGAACGTGCAATTCTCGTGCAAGATTTTTCGCTTGCGAGAATCTGTTAAGTCCTTTTGTCGGTAGTAACGAGTGCGAACTCTCAGAACTGTTTATTTAATTCATCTTCACACACGTTATTGTTATTGAAACATAACGTGTATAAAAGTGAACTTAAACCGGGACTGTGGGAGGTATTCTACAGTAGTACCGGAAGTATTCTATAATTTACTTATCAGTATAATATTATCATCAGTAGTTTCCGCGTGAGTGGAAGATGTCCGCTTAGGGAGGCCTGCTGACCGTGGCAGATCTATTGTTACGCGTGAACACTTGAAGAGTCCGGATAGGTATAAGTCTAATATCCCGATTACCGATTCTAGTTAATACCCATCGTACGCCACGCCTGACGACTCCACTACAAAACAAACCCCCTCTCAACATTACTGTGGAAATCATCGTATATATAATGTACCACAACTCATATATGAACACTATTTAACATTTAAAAAGACTATATTTGAAAACACTATCATTATTATTCTTGTCAAATATATCGCATAAACTATTTCACATATGTCTTGTGTGCAATAAATAATCTTAAATCTTCCAATATAGACTTTTGCATTAAAACACATGTACTACCATATCCTATGCGCCAATAGTTAAGTTATTTGTGTTGTCGCAAAGAGATATTTGGCGCTTAGCAACGTAGGGCACGAAAAATAGCAATAATTTTACGCTATTCTATATATGTCAAATAATATAAATTTGTTGGTGAATTCCGATGTATAATCTTAGTTAAGTAGTATTTGTGTGTAAATGGTTCATGTAAAACTCTGAGGAAATAAATTATCAATTGTGCATATTCTCTTGTGTATCATATATGAACAAATTTATCAGTATATTGGAGGTAGATTATTAGTTGTCTTTGTGTTAGATAAGGTTGTTTACATTTTGGTATTGTAACAGGACATATCTGGGACTGGGATAAATTTTAAATAATTGAAAATAATTTTAAAGTAGTCAGTGTTCACCTGTGGGGTACCTTGTGTTCACCAACGACACATACAGTGTTATTACAAAACATCACGTCTGTGTTTTGTCTCTGGACTCAGACCGGCCAGACATATTATGCAATGACATACAGTTCGTGGCAGTCGTGAATCACGAAAAAAATGAAGCCACGTGCGGATTTCACCAGGCGGCAAAATGTTGCAGAACTCGCTGCCCAGCTTCTACAACATTTTAAAAGAACCAATTGGAGCGCAGACTGGCGATCACATGACCAGACTCACCCTTGATAATCATTAAACTAACGCCAGCTTAAGAGTTAGTCACCTCGTAACTCTGACCGCGTGGTCAACCTATAAGTGCTCGAGCGAATTAAAGTCGGCCGACAAAATAAAAAAATGTTATTTTAAAGTGGATTAAAATGACAGTGACGCATATAATACGAATCAATCAACAACAGTATCGCAGTTAAACAGTGTCAAAACCAATTTATGGTGTGTTAACCAAAAAGAGTGTATTCACAGTAATGGGGCAACACAGCGGAGTTCATCAATCGTTAAGTATCAATTGACTTTCAACTAAAATCATTTTACCCTTTTTTCCAAAGTATAGTTCAACATAAATAAATTGTAAATGTAAAGTGTAAAATAGAGATCTCTAAGGGAAAGGTGCTTATAAAAGGAAGAGGGAGGGGAAATATATAAAAAGAGTACTGATTCATTTAGTAGAAATGTAATTAAAAAATAGGTAAGACAAGTTGTTTTTTTATGTTTATTGGAGAATAAGCGATTTGTATGAAACTATATGATTTTTCTATATAATATATGAGTGGAAGTTGTAATAGTAAGAAAAGGTAGAGCCAGAAAAGACAATAGTCTGTTATGTTATTCAAAGTAAACTGAAGACGTTTTGCTCAATAAACGAGAAAGAATTTGTTAGAATCAGAAAAATTGTGTTAATATTATTTTGCACTTAAACCCAGATAACCTTTCTGCAACTGTTTTCGTCTACAGGACCCTGGATGAAATTGAAGGTAAGAAAAAGCAAAGTTTTATAGAAGTGGTAAGTTTTCATAACTCATAAAAAATAATCATAACAATGGTGCTCGAACAGCTGGACGATTTGTGTGATTTATTGTAATCACACAAATTAGACCTAAGCTATAAGTTGCAGAAATTGGTTATTTGGGAGTGAGGGCAGTTTTGTAGGTTAAAGTAAAACTATAAGTGGAAGTCACAGTGGGTATAATTGTACGTGTAAGCCATAATAAGATATAAAATGGAGCATACAGAGAATCTAATAAATGTAACTGACGGTAATGAGTCAGAAATCCAAGCATTGACCGAATCTACGGTCATGAGCGGGTTGGAGGTCCATTCGACTCCAATCGTAGTTCAAAATAGAGAATTAGATGAGCCAGCTGTTATAGATGACTCTGGGATTCAGTTAACCCCAACCTCAATTAGTAAAAATAAACAATTTGATAATAATGATATAACGAATATGATGCAATTATTTTTAGAAAAGCAAAATGCGATGTTAGATGTAAAGCTTAAAGAACAAAATAAAGAAGTAGAAAATAATTTGAATAATAAATTTGATGAACTAAGCAGTAGTGTCAAAGATGTAAAAAATAATTTTGATGTACAAAATAATAAGTTTGATGCTAAATTTAATGAACTAAAGGGGGAAATTATTAACGAAATAAACGAAAAAGTGACTGAGTCACAAAAGAATATCGATGATAATTTAAACGAAATGAATACTAAATTGATACAACAGTTAGATAAGTTGGGGAGGAATATTGAAAATAATAAAGGTATAGACAACAAGGTGAGTAATGTGGTTAAAACAAGTGATAATTATAATGGTGACATGATGACAAATAATAATCAGGTGAAAGTGTACAAGGTAAGTAATAGTGAAATTAATAGTGATAACTGTAATAATGATAGTGAAATAATGTTGAATAATAATAATAAAGAGGTATTTGAAAATGGAGTATCAAAAAGTGATACATTAAGTAATAGTAGCGATAATGAGAATATAATGGGAGTTGACGTTAGTAGTGATGGGGTGGTAATGGGTGTTGATAAGCTTGAAAGAGAGTGGAGGGCAAATTTCTTTTGTGGTATATGTGAAGGAAAGGCTTCACAAGTGGTGTTGGAGGACAAAGGTTCCTCGAGAGTTTTTGTGGGAGACAAATGGTCTCAAAAATGTTCCTTAATTTTTTGTGGTTTATCTGGTAGGGTGGGGTTCTAATAATGCGGTATTGCCCTCTAAGCGGAGTGAAAATGTGAAATCGGGTTGGGAGAGTGATAATAAAGAGAGAAATATAGTGATAAGAGTGTTCAGGTTAAGAAGAGATTATGAAGGGTTAGTGGGGGAAATAGATATTGAAAGAAATGATTATACTATTATCAATGTAGACTTACCTTGTGCAGTAGTAAACAATGATTATATTGATGATGATGATGAACATTCACCTGCTGGGAGAAGTAGTGTACTGGTAGTAGCAGATAATTGTGATAATGATGTAAATCACCTGGGGGTAACAATAAATACTAATGGAGACGGGACAAAAAATACTGATGTAGACTTGGCTTATGATAAAATAATAATGGAGGATAACCCTAGGAATTATTATCATCGTAACATGGAAAAAACAGATTTCTATGGTTATTATATTAGTAAATAAAAACGAAATGTGTAATGTGAAAATAAGACTAATTTTCGATGACGGCGGTTAGATAAACAGTGAATGAACATTTAATTATTTGAGTTTATGGTATAATTACTCTGCTGATTTATGTAATGAAGTGTGGTAAATAATAATTGGATATGACAAAAATTTGTAAATAAATGTGTTGGTGTTAAATGTATTGTGTCAAGGTTATACTGTTGGAATGTAAAACATATAGCTTATGTAAAACATGTTTGTAGTAAGGATGAATGGTATAATAATAATAATAATAATAATGATAATATTTTATTTTACTAAATAATTAACAGGAGGTACTAATGAATTTTATTTTGAATTGTGTATTTAAACATTGTATTTGCCTCCAAAAGCGTTTTAAGACTATAAAACAGGTTAATTACCTTCCGTCACGCTTTTTGAAATCCGAAAACAGGATTACTCGAGTTTCGACACATTAAGTGTCATCTTCAGATCCTCGATGAATATAGGTTAAAAATACATTTGTTGATGTATGCACATCCCGTCAGATAATAAAAACAACACAAACATAACAACAAAAATACTTAAATAATTTAACACATATTAAAACCGAGACAAAACAGAACGAAAACACAATACACGTGGCCGACGCGGACCTGCGCAGGAACACGTTATACAGTAAAATCAATCGATACCGATTTGACCTTTGATAAATTTTATCGATCTGACACAGCTAATATCTCGTTCTATATCGTTTACTCTGTGTAACGGGGCTATTTTGAAGGGTATATTTTATTCAATTTATAAATTATTGGGGACTGATTTGTTTGGACACTCTTTACGGTCACTCAGACATGCTTGATTGGACACCCTGTACGCAATTCCGTATCAGTCCGTGCTTGACACAACGATAACAGCGATGGAATGTGAGCCTATGTGCACAAGCTGTAACAATAATAAAGAAGCCAAAATATATAAAATAAATATAACCACTACCAGGACTTACCTGCACGCAATTACAACACTTACCTGTTATTGAAGTTTTACCAGAAGACCAGGGTCGCCACGATTATTTTTTATATAGGACAAAATATCGAAAACCTTTACACTTTACCTTAATAAAACGGACAATTTAGCAATCTGACCCACCCAATTAATAATTCAGAAGATTCCGGAACGTTTAGACGAATTTTTTCAACACAGAAATAAGACAGTGGTAATGACGAAATAACTTAGTCTAACACATTTTATCTGGTGTAACCGTTATTTTTAATGAGTGATTATTCAACAACCATGTGTACAGATAAAACTTTTTTGTATATTGCTGGAAACTTTAATACATTTTTTCCTTATGTTTTGTCTGTTTAAAACGTAATTATAACTTATGTAACTTAATGATTACTACTTACGACTAGACTGCCCAGCCTGCAATTCACTCACACATTTATACCTAATTTTTATAAACCCCTCAACACCTTAGAAAAGTCAGTTTAACTCGGGAACCGCACTATCGCGTTACCGGCCACGCACGTGGTTATTGTTCCAAGTTTCCGAAAATGTTCGTCTTGAAATGTTTTCAGTCTCCTAGGTAATAAAATTTTCGCTGTGATGGTTTGATTAATCTCTTGGGTCCCGGTCGGTCCTGATGAATTAATTACATTTAGGAAAACTCGACCAACCGGGCCCTAAACGAAACTGTAGGTGTCTGTAGCGGTACGCTGCTTCTCGTTGACTGTATGGCGTCTCTGCTTAAAGTCGACTGTTCCGTCACGATGAACGTAACAGGTACATGTACCTGTTCCTGGAGAGAAACGGGTTCTCTACTGCCACGATGTTTTCGTCGCTCCGGCTTCATTTGTTGGGAAGTAACCATTTTATATATGGAATGGAGCTGGTATGTGTATATCCAGAGGCCGATATTGGACTTGGTTCCGCTGATGTCACCAACAGTAGGCGGAGTTTCATGCGACTTCCGTGAGGTCTTAGAGAAGACGACTAATATTTTTTACGCTCTGGCCATCTTGAGTTTTTAGTTAGGGCGTCCTTTGAGCGCGTGCAGGTGTAGTTGCGCTTGAGCGTTGACACACACTTACAGAGTTCTTAGAATTTTGGTGGAGGTGCAAATGCTCTGCCGCATTCCTCAACAACAACTGCGCCTTATTGCTTTGTTTCACTGTTCTGTTACACTGACTGTTATTCTGACAAATACGTTGCACAATACAATTACAGTTTTTACAAATTTATTATACCAGTCCGCCCGAAAACGAAATAAATAAAAATATATAATAATGCCCCAAACGGTTAAAATAAAAACACCCAAAAATGACCCGCTACAATGCGTGTATTTTCCGTTGGTGGATGAATAAAACTTTGTAGCGAGCCCAAAGACAGGACAAAATTACATAAACTCGCTCAACAGGTGAAATCACGTGACGACTCATTATAGTGTCATGTGATTTTTAACAACGAATCACGAACAAAGTTGCCATGGATCAAGAAGGCGTGGCTATAGAGAGACACTGAGAGAACGGCACTGTCGTCTTACCGCCATGGCAGTTGCCAGCTGAACAATAGGCTCATGAGCCGAAAGAAATAATTTTAGTGTAGAAATGTAAATTAAAAAACCGTAAACAGTACAAAATTTAAACAGTGGAAAGTTGATCAAGATGAATGTTAAAAGTTCTAACAGTGCAAATGATTCGGACAAAAATGTGAACAAAAATGGACTAAATCCAACACGTGGTCATCGTGGATATAACTCCAGGAAAGTAATCATTTCAAAAGCAACTAATAAAAAATAATAATCAATTAAAAGCGCTTAACTAAATGGGGTTTTTGTAATGAATGAATGAGCGAGTGAGCAATTAATGGGTTGTCTTTTAGGTTAAGAGTTAGTTGTATTAGTTGTTAAGTTAAAGTCTGCAGCTGGATACGTAAAAGAATGTCTTGTAATTCCAAAGAAAATTAAACAGAAGCCACTTGAATAAGATTTTATATGCAAATGAACCTTTTAAGTAAACGTGTAGGTAGAGTAAATCAAATGTAAAGTAAATGTTTGGCGTGTTATTCATGTAGTAATAGACCGTAATATGTTATTTTGGAAAGGAAATATGAGTAATTAAAGAATCTGAATTAATATAAAATGAAATAAAATCTGAATTCCATCAAACAAATGAGTGTAGCGTACATTTGTTGTGTAACCTTATAATCATACTTGCATTTCACCGTTCATGTGACGCAACTCTTGTAACGGGTCAATAAAAGGATTTTTATTTTATTAATTTTTGGGGATTTGTTATAAAATATTTGAAATTTAATTTCCATCTGTGTATACGGCCACGTGTTTGAATAAAGCATTGTGCGGACAAAGGAACGGTACGCAGTAACAGTTGTGAAACATTTGCCAAAGAATGTGTAAGACGTCAATTCTAAGAACTTTACGTTTGTTAATACCTGCGCCCAAACACACTACACCAGCATGTGCGCAGAACGACGCTGAGTTGGTTAACGCAAAATGGCTTGGGCGAAGTTGATTCAGCAAGGCGCGTTTAAGCTGGAGGAAATAAAATCTAAGTCCAACCTCTTTTGTGACGTCGACCAGTGCTTAACAAATATCGTCCACGGCAACCACATGAAAAAACAATGTGTTTAATGAACAGTGACGGACGGTCCGATCATGAGGCATTGAAACTTCCGTTCTGTCCGAGTTTTTTGGAGGGAGGCATGTTGGTAACGCTCAGCCCAGTCGACTAACAACCATGGCCGCAGCCGGATGAACACAACCGGCTGGTGAGCCGGAAATTTGATAATTTAATAACAATCTTAAAATGAGTCTAACTAAATAACAGATCGACCAATAAATTGTAATCGAAGTGCGAGAACAATGTAAAAAAGTTAAATAATCAACCGGAAATCAAAACTTATAGTGAGAACGTAATTTGGACGGACAAGGGAATTAAAATGTGCTGACGGCAACACGTGGTTTTAACGGACATAACCAAAGAAGTAACCATATAATTTAAACCAATATAATAATGAAAATTTCAATTATAAAGAGATCTCTATAAAAAAGGGAAAATTTAAATTTAAATAAGTGTGAATGTGAGAATGAGCAGATTGGGCTGTCTGTCTGTATTAATATAAGATGTTGATTTTAACTTTGCCAATATAAGATGTTTTGCTAAAAAATGTGAGGAAATTTTAATTTGTCTTGATTTTTTTTATTGGAAAAGAATAACAATACAAAACTGAAATAAGTACCTATTAAAAATTTTAATTCTCTTCAAAAAATGAGTTGCGTAAGTGATTTACATAACCCATAAACCATACTTGCATTCTACGTTCATGTGACAGGATCCTGGCCCGAGAAAACAGATTATACGGTAGGTAAAAAATAAATAAATTATGTATTTGTATTTGTATCAATAGTGTAAATAACCTCATAGTTGGCTTCTGAACAGGGACAGTTTTTATAAATTAAAATTTAATATAAAAACCACACCTACAAATAAGATGCAAGTATGGTTTGAAGGTTAAATAACGGTACGTAACAATTAAATAAGGTACGTAAGTCTAAGAGCAGTATATGTAAACTAAGAAAATTAGTAAAGTTACAATACAAAAAATGGCAAATAATAACGATGAAGTCGGCTTCACTGACGATAGAATAGAAAGTCCGTCAACACCTATCCGAAATAAACAAGAGGTAGACAGTAATGAGAAAGTCATGAATATGTTGCAATTAATTTTGGAGCAACAAAGTATTAAATTTAATGAAGTACAAAGTAGTTTTGACGCCAAATTCAAAGTACAGAATAACCAATTTGATGTACTTAAATGTGACATTAATGAGGTAAAAACTAAATGTGAAAATGGTTGTAACGAATTGAAACGAGATATTGAGAAAATAGTAGAGTCAGTAGGAGAACAGAGTAAAAGTAAAAAGAATAATGATAATAAACAAGTAACTAGTGAGAAAAAGAATGTTAAAAATGAGAATATAATTAAAAATGTGGTATTAGAGAATAAGGTAACAAATGATAACAATGATATTGAAAATGGTAAGGTAATTGAAAAGGTGGTATCAGAGAGTGATACGTTGAAAATAAATAGTGAAATAGTGACTGAGAGAGAGAGAGAGAGAGTAATATGTTGTAACGGAGTAGTAATTAGTGTCGATGAATTAGAAAAAGAATGGAGAGAGAGAGTAGATGAATATGTAGGGCAGAGGGTAAATTTTCCCTATATTTGTGATGAACCAAGGTGTTCAAAAATGTTATTGTTGGAGGGCAAGAGACCCTTATTAGTGGAAGATTTGAGTTGTTTCCCTTTTTTGTATAAGTTAGTACCCTCTGTGTGGAGTGGTGTTGAAAGTGTGAGATGGTGTTATGATGAGAGAGATTTGGATAGAGAATTGTGTGTTGATAGAGAGATAGAATTATATAAGTTGCAGAGAAATTATAATGAGTTGAAAGAGATGTTAAATGATATGAAATACTTACCTGTTCAAATTGAGAGTGAAGATTATTTTGATGATACATGTTTAAATAATAATAATTTACCTTATGATGAAAAAGTAACTGACCCGATATTGAATATAATTACTAATGGAGACTGGACAGAAATAAATAATGTTGACCTGGTTTATGATTATTGTGGTGAAATGAATGAGATAAAATTTTATGGTTATTACACACAAGATAGCCATATGTGTGTAAACAAAATTGAAAATTGTTATGTGAAACCCAGACTAATTTTTGACGATGGAGGCTAAACAGTAAAACAATAAATGGACAATTTTAAATATTTTGTTTTATGGTTCAGACCTCGCAACCTTGGACAATGAAGTGTGGTATAACTGAATAATTAATGATGAAGAATTGTAAATAAATGTTTAGTGAAATTTAATTGTGTGTATTGTAGGATGTTATGTAAACAATGTGTTTATATAGGAAAGATTGTTGTGATAATAATAATAGTATTTTGCAGTCTAAGTAAATAACAAAAAATAAATTTGAAGAAGATAATAAATAGATTGTAATTATTGTAATTGATGAAAGTAATTAAAATGTTGTTTTCAATAATTAATTTAATTAAAATAATTTGAAATGTTTAAATATTTTTGATTGAGTTAAATGTTGTATAATTGAATTTTTCTAATGAGTTTAAATTATTTTACGGTTTGTGAATTTGATAATTAATAAATAAATGTGAAATAGTTTGGTATGAAATAACACTGTTGTTAAATGTTTCAGAGGTTACGTGGAGGTAATTTGGTGTGTATATTTTGTGTTTATGTCAGTAGGTGAATAAGGTACTGTAAGTATAAAATTTTATAATACAAGTCAGATATAATAAAATGTTTACAGGTGTTTAACTCAAACGAAAGAATTTTAAATTCAATAATGAGAATAATTTGAGATAATTGTTTTAAATAGAAACGATAATTAAAAAGCAATAGTGTGTGTGGTTGGGGGGTTGCTCAGGTGGGCAACGAATGTAAATTTCATAACGTAAAAATGATAACTCACTTTTGCACTAATTAAATGCTTGTATTATGATTTGATAAATAGGTGTTCATATGTTCATTATACTGTGTTTATTCTGTTTTATAAATGTATTATTTTATTGTGTTAGAGATAAGGATTGATAAAAATATGTATTTCATGTAATTTGTGTAATTTTGAAATGTGTTTGTAGTAAGGTCATTCACCTTGCTAAGAAAATCAGCTGATCCGCTGTAGAATGTCACTTATAAATGTTTGCAAATTTCCAAGGTAATCAATGCTTGAATATAATGTTTTTAATGTGTTAAAGAGGTTATTTTAAATGAGGAGAATAATTTGATATAGTTGAGAATTTTCAATGATTTGTGAAAGATAGTAAAAGATAGATTTTGGGTGATTGATATTTTGGTGGGACATGTATATCAGTCCAAGTTGAGTTTAAAGTGGAAATAGAGATGAATAAATATTGTTGTGAGTTAATGTAGAATTTGAGAAGTATTGATAGTGACACAGTAGCTATGGGGAATATATGTAGAGTAATGATTGATATATTGATGTAATAAGTAAATGATGATATTTTGTTGTAATTGAAGTGATGTAATGAGAATGGTAATTAGGGGATGGTAATTTTGTAAGAGGGGATGGGGTGGTAGGAGTCCGCAACAAAAGGGTTGGGACGGGAAGGGACCGTTTAGCGCCGGAAAGGGTTGCCTTAGGTAGAATCCAGAGACCAAAATAAGGGAATAAGCTTTGGGGGGGGAACACATCCTGAGTACAAAGGGTTAGAGAGTATTTTTTTGTTATAAGGGTAGAAGTGATGCGAATTGAGTTGAGTAATAAGTGGGGTTTAGAGAGTGTTTGATAGATGTTTTTGATAGAGATGGGTGTCATGTTAGTTAGAGCTGTTAATGAGTGTTAGAGTCAAAGGGATTAAGAATATATATATATATATAAATGCCGACTTGTAAATCAAGTTAGTACAAATAATTAAATCACCCAAACTAATGGAGATTGCGAATAGTAAAGAAAAGAGAGTTATAGTAAACATATAGAATTTTAATTGAAACAAGTGACAATTTTAATAGAATTTGAGAATAAAGTAAAGTTGTGAAATGTGTACTTTCGAGCAATTTAAATGTCAATTTTATTTGCTAATTGTATTAATACTATGGTAATTTTAAATGTCTTATTTTATTATGTTTTATTATGTTTGAAGGTAAAAAATGTTAGAGATGTTCAATGTATTTTCTGATGTAACTGGTGTATAACTTATGTAGGTCAAGGTTGTTGACTTGACCCAGTTTGATCAGCTGATGGGTGATGGTGTAAATTAGACCAGTTTTGGCAATGAAGTAATGCCAATTTCATTTCTTCATTAATTTAAATAAATTTAAATAATTTTAATATTGAGAAAAAATATATTTTAATAAATTAAAATTTTTTTTTGAAAAAAAAATTTTTGATTTTGTGCCTGCCATCTAATTGATGTTTTGAATTCTGATTATATTATTGTTTGTGTGTATTAATAGTGTTTTTATTGAATTGTATTGTTTAGAATATATGTCTAATCACATGTTAGGATAAGGAAGTTCATGTTTTTAATAAATGTTCAACTTATTTATTTTCTAATTATCAATAATAATGAAGAGAATTATTCAACTCCGACAAAAAAAATTTGTATTTTGATTTTGAGATTAATGGTAATATAGATTTGGTTTCAATTTCAAGGAAACTTCTAAATTTGATAACAAGATTTGATAGGATGTAGCAATAAGTGTGTGTACAAGCCCAGTAACTGCTAAAGGCAGCCCAGTGTGCATGATAAGGGGGAGTATATCGGTTGAGGATCTGGCATGATATAAGCCAGGGGTTTGGATTTTTGGGGCGGCATGTTAGAAGGTGAGGTGCGCTGTGGTGCATGTCTGTTCGATTTTATGGTATTGGGATCTCGTATAGAGAAGTCCAGTGATCTCGTTCAGATGCGGCCATAGTCGCCGAGCCAGGGGGGTTGTTTACCCATGAAGTATAAGAGCTAAAGGGGGTTGTTGGCACCAGTTCCTCACCGGTTCTCTTAGGGGTTTTAGTAATGAGATTTCTTCTGTTTCGACAGAAGACCTCTCATTGGGGGGAGGGGGGTATTGTAACGGGTCAAATAAAAGGATTTTTATTTTATTAATTTTTGGGTATTTGTTATAAAATATTTGAAATTTAATTTCCATCTGCGTATACGGCCACGTGTTTGAATAAAGCATTGTGCGGACAAAGGAACGGTACGCAGTAACAGTTGTGAAACATTTACCAAAGAATGTGTAAGATGTCAATTCTAAGAACTTTACATTTGTGTAACACCTGCGCCCAAACACACTACACCAGCATGTGCGCAGAACGACGCCGAGTTGGTTAACGCAAAATGGCTTGGGCGAAGTTGATTCAGCAAGGCGCGTTTAACGCTGGAGGAAATACAATCTAAGTCCAACCTCTTTTGTGACGTCGACCAGTGCTTAACAAATGTCGTCCACGGCAACCACATGAAAAAACAATGTGTTTAATGAACAGTGACGGACGGTCCGATCATGAGGCATTGAAACTTCCGTTCTGTCCGAGTTTTTTGGAGGGAGGCATGTTGGTAACACTCAGCCCAGTCGACTAACAACCATGGCCGCAGCCGGATGAACACAACCGGCTGGTGAGCCGGAAATTTGATAATTTAATAACAATCTTAAAGTGAGTCTAACTAAATAACAGATCGACCAATAAATTGTAATCGAAGTGCGAGAACAATGTAAAAAAGTTAAATAATCAACCGGAAAGCAAAACTTATAGTGAGAACGTAATTTGGACGGACAAGGGAATTAAAATGTGCTGACGGCAACACGTGGTTTTAACGGACATAACCAGAGAAGTAACCACATAATTTAAACCAATATAATAATGAAAATTTCAATTATAAAGAGATCTCTATAAAAAGGGGGAAAATTTAAATTTAAATAAGTGTGAATGTAAGAATGAGCAGATTGGGCTGTCTGTCTGTATTAATATAAGATGTTGATTTTAACTTTGCCAATATAAGATGTTTTGCTAAAAAATGTGAGGAAATTTCAATTTGTCTTGATTTTTTTTATTGGAAAAGAATAACAATACAAAACTGAAATAAGTACCTATTAAAAATATTAATTCTCTTCAAAAAATGAGTTGCGCAAGTGATTTACATAACCCGTAAACCATACTTGCATTCTACGTTCGTGTGACAGGATCCTGGCCCGAGAAAACAGATTATACGGTAGGGAAAAAATAAATAAATTATGTATTTGTATTTGTATCAATAGTTTAAATAACCTAACACTAAGGACCGAAGGACGATTTAAAGGTAAGTGGGAGAAATAATTTTGTGATTTAAATGTATTTGTAATTAATTAGATTATCACAATTGGCGCTTCCGAAGCAGGGACTGTTTTTATCAATTAAAATTTAAATATAAAAACCACACCTACAAGTAAAATGCAAGTTTGATTTGAAGGTTAAGTAACTACGTAAAAATTACGCAGCACATATAAAATAGTACATCAATGTTCAGAGGTTAAGAGTTAAGTGGTAGATATTTTTATGTAAGAAAATCTAGATTAATAAACTTATAGATATGGCAGGAAATAATGAAAGCAATATAAATGAAACGACTAGTGTCGGAAACTGTGATGATTCAAATATTATGAATAATGTTGAAATCCACTCGACTCCAAACGGGAGTCAGAAAAATAAAACAAAAAATAATGCAAATGAAACAAATAGTACAGATGATTCGAGGATTCAAGCAACCCCAAAATTGAGTAGGGAAAGTAAAACTAATGACAATGAAGTCAGCTTCACTGACAATAATACAGAAAGTCAATTAACGCCGGTCCAAAATAAAAAAACTGGACGATAGCTATGAAATGTTTAAAATGATACAAGCAATGATAGAAAAACAGAGTGTAAAGCTAGAGGAACAAAAGAATGAAATTAAAAGTGAATTTAATTGTAAATTTGACGCTAAATTTGATGTACTTAAATCTGACATTAATGAGGTCAAAATTAAATGCGAAAGTAGTTGTAACGAATTGAAACGAGATATTGAGAAAATAGTAGAGTCAGTAGGAGAACAGATTAAAAGTAAAAATAATAATGATAATAAAAAAGTAACAAGTAATAGAAATGATGTTGAAAATGATAATATAATTAAGAATGTGGTATTAGAGAATAAGGTAACAAATGATAACAATGATATTGAAAATGGTAATGTAATTGAAAAGGTGGTATCAGAGAGTGATACGTTGAAAATAGATAGTGAGATAGTGAGTGAGAGTGAGAGAATAATGAGTTGTAATGGAGTAATAATTGGTGTTGAGGAATTAGAGAAAGAGTGGCAAGAGAGATTAGATGAGTATGTAGGGCAGAGGGTAAATTTTCCCCTTATTTGTGATGAACCAAGGTGTTCAAAAATGTTGTTGTTGAAGGGCAAGAGACCCTTATTAGTGGAAGATTTGAGTTGTTTCCCTTTTTTGTATAAGTTAGTACCCTCTGTGTGGAATGGTGTTGAAAGTGTGAGACGGTGTTATGATGAAAGAGATTTAGATAGAGAGTTGTGTGTTGATAGAGATAGAATTATATAAGTTGAAGAGAAAGTGTAATGAGTTTAAAGAAATGTTGGAAGTGATAGAGATAAATGATATGAAATACTTACCTGTTAAAATAGAGAATGAGAATTATTTTGATGATACATGTTTAAATAATAATAATTTACCTTATGTTGTAATGAATGAGATAATAACTGACTTTACAATGAATATAACTACTAATGGAGACTGGACAGAAATAAATAGTGTTGACTTTGTTTATGATAAAATAATTATAATGGGAAGTAACCCTATATATGATTACTGTGGTAAAATGAATAAACTAAAATTTTATGGTTATTACACACAAGATAGCCATACGATGTGTGTAAATAAAATTGAAAACTGTTATGTGAAACCCAGACTAATTTTTGATGATGGAGGCTGAACATAAACTTAATAAATGGACAATTTTAAATATTTTGATTTATGGTTCTGACCTGGCTGATTTTGGAAATGAAGTGTGATAAATTGAATAATAATGATGAAGAATTGTAAATAAATGTTTAGTGAAATTAATTTTGTGTATTGTAAAAGGTTAGGTAAACAATGTGTGTATGTAGTGGAAATTGTTGTGATAATAATAATATTAATATTTTGCAGTCTAAATAAATAACAAAAATAATATTGAAGAGGATAAAGAATGAATTGTAATTATTGTAATTGGTGAAAGTAATTAAATATGTTGTATTTCCATAAGTGATTTAATTAAAATAATTTGAGATGTTTAAATATTTTGATTGATTTAAATGTTATATAATTGAATTTTCTAATTATTTTATGAGATGTGAATTTCATAATTAATTAATAAATAAATGTTAAATTGTTTGGTATGAAATAACACTGTTGTTAAATGTTTCAGAGGTTACGTGGAGGTAGTGGCGTGTGTGGTGTGTATATTTTGTGTTTATGTCAGTAGGTGTGAATAATAAACTGTAAGTATCAATTTTCTAATACAATTTATATAAAGTAAAATTTGATATAATTTTGAAATGTGTTTGTAGTAAGGTCATTCGCCTTGCTAAGAAAATCAGCTGAGCTGCTGTAGAATGTCACGTATAAATTGTTTGTAAATTTCCAAGGTAACTAATGTTTGAATAGAATGATTTTAATGTGTTAAAAGATTTTGATTTAAATGATGAAAATAATTTGATATAATTAAGAATTTTAAATGATTTGTAAAAGGGAGATTTTGGGTGATGAATATTTTGTTGGAACATGTAGACCAGTCCAAGTTGAGTTTAAAGGGGTACTAGAGATGAATAAATATTGTTGTGAAATGATGTAATGTAGAATTTGAGATGTAATGGTGACACAGTAGATATGGGGAATATATGTAGAGTATTGATTGATATATTGATGTAATAAGTAAATTGAGGTATTTTGTTGTAGTTGAAGTGATGTAATGAGAATGGTAATTAGTTGAGGGGAATTTTGTAAGAGGGGGTGGTGTGATAGGAGTCCGCAACAAAAAGGGTTGGGACGGGAAGGGACCATTTAGCGCCGGAAAGGGTTGCCTTAGGTAGAATCCAGGGACCAAATAAGGGAATGAGCTTTTGGGGGGGGCACATCCTGAGTACAAAGGGGGTAGAGAGTATTTTTTTTTTTTATAAAGGTAGAATGAGGCAAATTGAGTTGAGTAGTAAGTTGGGTTTAGAGATTGTTTGATAGATGTTTTTGATAGAGATGGGTGTCATGTTAGTCAAAGCTGTTAATGAGTGTTAGAGTCAGAGGGGTAAAGATTATAAATGTATACATGCCAAGTGGTAAATTAGGTTATTATGAATAATTAGATCACCCAAACTAATGGAGAGTGAGAATAGTATAAAAAGAGAGTCATAGTAAAAATATGAACTTAATGGAAATAAGTGACAAACTTTAATAGAATTTGAGAATAAAGTAAAGTTGTAAAATGTGTAATTTTGAGTAATTTAAATGTCAATTTTATTGTCAATTATAATAATACTGTATTAATTTTAAAGGTCATATTTTATTATGTTGTTGCGTTTGAAGATAGAATTTTTAAAAGATGGTTAATGTATTTTATGATGTAGCCTATGTATAACCCGTGTAGGTCAAGGTTGTGGACTTGACCCAGTTTGATCAGCTGATGGGTGATGTTATAAACTAGACCAGTTTTGGCAATGAAATAATGCCAATTTTGTTGTTTAATTAATTTAAATAATTTAAAATTTTTTTTGAATATTGAGAAAAGTATATTTTAATAAATTTAAAAATTTTTTTTTTGGAAAAAAAAGGGAGAGAAAAAATTTTTTGATTTTTGTGCCTGCCATCTAAGTTACTTGATGTTTTGAATTTTGATTATATTATTGTTTATGTGTATCAATAGTGTTATTGAATTATATTGTTTAGTATGTATGTATAATCACATGTTAGGATAAATGAATTCATGTTTTAAATGGATGTTCAATGTGTTTGTTTTTCTGAGTATTAATAGTAATAAAGAAAATTGATAAATGTAGATAAAAGAGTTTTTGGTTTTGATGAAAATAATAATAACAATCTGATTTTGAGCTTAAAAGAATGGTGAATTTAAAGGTAAATATTTTGTGACTTTTAAATGATGAGTTTGTTTATAAGATATTATAAGAGTATGTACAAGCCCAGTAACTGCTAAAGGCAGCCCAGTGTGCATGGTAAGGGGGAACATATCGGTTGAGGATCTGGCATGGTATAAGACCAGGGGTTTGGATTTTGGGGTGGCATGATAGAAGGTTAGGTGCGTGTCTGTTCGATTTTATGGTGTTGGGATCTCGTATAGAGAAGTCCAGTAATCTCGTTCAGGTGCGGCCATAGTCACCGAGCCAGGGGGGTAGTTTACCCATGATGTATACGAACTAATGGGGGTTTGTTGGCACCATATCCTCACCGATCCTCTTAGGGGTTTAGCAATGAGATTTCTTCTGTTTCGGCAGAAGACATCTCATTGGGGGGGTATTGTAACGGGGCTATTTTGAAGGGTATATTTTATTCAATTTATAAATTATTGGGGACTGATTTGTTTGGACACCCTTTACGGTCACTCAGACATGCTTGATTGGACACCCTGTATGCAATTCCGTATCAGTCCGTGCTTGACACAATGATAACAGCGTTGGAATGTGAGCCTATGCGCACATGCGTGTATTTTCCGTTGGTGGATAAATAAAACTTTGTAGCGAGCCCAAAGACAGGACAAAATTACATAAACTCGCTCAACAGGTGAAATCACGTGACGACTCATTATAGTGTCATGTGATTTTTAACAACGAATCACGAACAAAGTTGCCATGGATCAAGAAGGCGTGGCTATAGAGAGACACTGAGAGAACGGCATTGTCGTCTCACCGCCATGGCGGTTGCCGGCTGAACAATAGGCTCATGAGCCGAAAGAAATAATTTTAGTGTAGAAATGTAAATTAAAAAACCGTAAACAGTACAAAATTTAAACAGTGGAAAGTTGATCAAGATGAATGTTAAAAGTTCTAACAGTGCAAATGATTCGGACAAAAATGTGAACAAAAATGGACTAAATCCAACACGTGGTCATCGTGGATACAACTCCAGGAAAGTAATCATTTCAAAAGCAACTAATAAAAAATAATAATCAATTAAAAGCGCTTAACTAAATGGGGTGTATATATATATATATATATAATTAAATGGGGTTTTTGTAATGAAATGAATGAGTGAGTGAGCAATTACTGGGTTGTCTTTTAGGTTAAGAGTTAGTTGTATTAGTTGTTAAGTTAAAGTCTGCAGCTGGATACGTAAAAGAATGTCTTGTAATTCCAAAGAAAATTAAACAGAAGCCACTTGAATAAGATTTTATATGCACATGAACCTTTTAAGTAAACGTGTAGGTAGAGTAAATCAAATGTAAAGTAAATTTTTGGCGTGTTATTCATGTAGTAATAGACCGTAATATGTTATTTTGGAAAGGAAATATGAGTAATTAAAGAATCTGAATTAATATAAAATGAAATAAAATCTGAATTCCATCAAACAAATGAGTGTAGCGTACGTTTGTTGTGTAACCTTATAATCATACTTGCATTTCACCGTTCGTGTGACGCAACTCTGGGCCGAAGGACGATTTAAAGGTAAGTGGGAGAAATAATTTTGTGATTTAAATGTATTTGTAATTAATTAGATTATCACATCTGTTGAATAAAATATTATTTTTATGGATCGATTTTTCATTTAAGATGCGATCGTAATTATCTTTAGTGGCCTTATATATTTCAAACCTTTCAAGAGTGTCCAGTTTGAGAGATTTCCTGCATTTATGTAATATATCCAAATTCTCACTAATGCTTTTTATGTTATGATCTTGTGAACTTAAATGTTCAGCAAATGTGGATCTTCCTATATTTGATTTAGAGCTTGGGAGGTGTTCTTTATAACGCAATTTGAACGAACGACCCGTTTGTCCTATATAGAAATTTGAACAATCCGAACAATTAAGCCTGTATACACCTGTACCGTCGTATTCATCGAAAGACTTAATTTGATTTTTAAACTTAAGTTTGTTCTCGAGTTTATTATTTGCTTTTGAAGCCAATACTATATTTTGTTTTTTCAATTGGTTTTTTAAAGTGTAATGTAACATTTCGCCATACTCTATTGCGATATATTTTACTTTTTCTTTAGGCATGTCAATATTTATTAGTCTATTTTGTTTCTTATTTATTATTTTATCTATTATGTTACATTTATAACCATTGGGTATTGCTATGTGTTTAATAATTTCGACTTCGTTTTTATGGTCTTCTGTGGAGAGGGGCAATGATAACAATCTATGTACCATACTATTAAAAAATGCCATTTTGTGTGAATAAGGGTGGTAAGACGAGGCATGAATAGCATGATCAGTGGTTGTCGGTTTCCTGTAAATATTATAGTTAATTTTATTATCAATTTTTGGTAAAGACAAATCTAAGAAATTTATTTTATTATTCTTTTCTGATTCTAATGTAAATTGCAAATTTTTTGTTATGGTATTCAAATACTTATTAAGCGTCTCTAATTGTCTGCAATTACCATTGTAAATCACTATCGTGTCATCCACATATCGACGATAAAATAAAATTTTGTTGTAATGTTTGTTGTTTGGTGATAATATTTCATTATTTTCGATGTGGTTTAAATAAATTTCCACCAGGATACTTGATAGTGGGGATCCCATTGCTAATCCATCTTTCTGTAAATAAAATTTATTATTAAAAGTAAAATAATTTTGTTCTAAAATTACTTTTGTCAAATTAATAATCTCATCAACTATTTCATGGTTTAAAGTGGCTATTGATAATAATAAACTTTTTGTTATTTCCAAAGTTTCATTAATTGGTACATTCGTATACAAATTGACTATGTTAAATGAAGCTAAAGTATGTCTTTGTTCAATTGTAAGTTTTTTTGTGAGATCTACCAATTCTAAACTATTTTTCAAACTGTATTTGCTGAACACTTAAGTTCACAAGATCATAACATAAAAAGCATTAGTGAAAATTTGGATATATTACATTAATGCAGGAAATCTCTCAAACTGGACACTCTTGAAAGGTTTGAAATATATAAGGCCACTAAAGATAATTACGATCGCATCTTAAATGAAAAATCGATCCATAAAAATAATATTTTATTCAACAGAGTAAACGATATAGAATGAGATATTAGCTGTGTCAGATCGATAAAATTTATCAAAAGTCAAATCGGTATCGATTGATTTTACTGTATAACGTGTTCCTGCGCAGGTCCGCGTCGGCCGCGTGTATTGTGTTTTCGTTCTGTTTTGTCTCGGTTTTAATATGTGTTAAATTATTTAAGTATTTTTGTTGTTATTTTTGTGTTGTTTTTATTATCTGACGGGATGTGCATACATCAACAAATGTATTTTTAACCTATATTCATCGAGGATCTGAAGATGACACTTAATGTGTCGAAACTCGAGTAATCCTGTTTTCGGATTTCAAAAAGCGTGACGGAAGGTAATTAACCTGTTTTATAGTCTTAAAACGCTTTTGTAGGCAAATACAATGTTTAAATTAGAAGCTAGTCAGGAAAAAATTGCCTATCAATATATGAATATTAAGTTGAAACTATTAAAAACAACACTAAATATCAGATACAACAAGACATGTTTAGATTTGCGGATCGTACCGAATTTCATCCGGATAAAAATTACGTCTAAGTCTTATAGTGCTATAAAAACCAAAGAATTAGCTACAACATTATGGATCAAAAATGAAATCAAACAATTATATAGTAAAAGAGCTTACTTAATATGGTACTTATGAAAAAACATCTTGAACTGTTACAAAAATTACATCCATCACAAATCGACAATGTAACATATTTAATAGAAAAACAAATAAATAAAACCGTTATTAAGAAAAAGAAAACACAAAATAAAAAAATAGTAACCTTTTGAAAGTACAGAACGACCCTCAAAAGAACAATACAATAAGTCATCGATTTTATCCTCGTATAGTTAATCTTACTGAAATCAATTTCAATAACGAAGAAACTAACCTTTTAAACAAAGGCTTAAAATACTGTTTTAAAAACAAAGGATTCAAACAATCACTTATAAATGAAATTTTGAACGCTGAAACGGCAATAAATGCTATATCTGATGAGGAAACAAGAACAGTTGTAAGACATGCAGTTGATAATAAAATAACGAAAGTTTTGAAAGCCGAAAATATAAAAATTAGTTACAATAAAGAAACCAAAATATTCAGTGGAATAAAAAAGAAATTGATAGACAATAATAGCATTGCCACCAAAGCTGACAAAGGCCAGACACTCGTAATTTTAACTAACGAAGATTATAAACGTAAAATAAATGAATTTCTCATAAACAATAATATTGTCGAAATTAATAGTGACCCCACTGATAGGTTTAATAGTAATATGAAATCAGTGTTAAACAAACCTAAATATATTATAACAAACGATGAGAAAAAATATTTTAAAATGATAGATCCTAAAGCACCTAGACTTAGAGGACTTCCGAAAATACATAAAAATAACATGCCTGTCCGTCCTTTAGTAAATTTCACGTCTGCACCATCGTATAAAATTGCCAAAAAAATTGATAAAACTTTAAGACAATATGTAGTGTTTAATAAGAACTACAATTTGAAAAATAGTTTAGAATTGGTAGATCTCACAAAAAAACTTACAATTGAACAAAGACATACTTTAGCTTCATTAGACATAGTCAATTTGTATACGAATGTACCAATTAATGAAACTTTGGAAATAACAAAAACTTTATTATTATCAATAGCCACTTTAAACCATGAAATAGTTGATGAGATTATTAATTTGAAAAAAGTAATTTTAGAACAAAATTATTTTACTTTTGATAATAAATATTATTTACAGAAAGATGGATTAGCAATGGGATCCCCACTATCAAGTATCCTGGTGGAAATTTATTTAAACCACATCGAAAATAATGAAATATTATCACCAAACAACAAACATTACAACAAAATTTTATTTTATCGTCGATATGTGGATGACACGATAGTGATTTACAATGGTAATTGCAGACAATTAGAGACGCTTAATAAGTATTTGAATACCATAACAAAAAATTTGCAATTTACATTAGAATCAGAAAAGAATAATAAAATAAATTTCTTAGATTTGTCTTTACCAAAAATTGATAATAAAATTAACTATAATATTTACAGGAAACCGACAACCACTGATCATGCTATTCATGCCTCGTCTTACCACCCTTATTCACACAAAATGGCATTTTTTAATAGTATGGTACATAGATTGTTATCATTGCCCCTCTCCACAGAAGACCATAAAAACGAAGTCGAAATTATTAAACACATAGCAATACCCAATGGTTATAAATGTAACATAATAGATAAAATAATAAATAAGAAACAAAATAGACTAATAAATATTGACATGCCTAAAGAAAAAGTAAAATATATCACAATAGAGTATGGCGAAATGTTACATTACACTTTAAAAAACCAATTGAAAAAACAAAATATAGTATTGGCTTCAAAAGCAAATAATAAACTCGAGAACAAGCTTAAGTTTAAAAATCAAATTGTCTTTCGATGAATACGACGGTACAGGTGTATACAGGCTTAATTGTTCGGATTGTTCAAATTTCTATATAGGACAAACGGGTCGTTCGTTCAAATTGCGTTATAAAGAACACCTCCCAAGCTCTAAATCAAATATAGGAAGATCCACATTTGCTGAACATTTAAGTTCACAAGATCATAACATAAAAAGCATTAGTGAGAATTTGGATATATTACATAAATGCAGGAAATCTCTCAAACTGGACACACTTGAAAGATTTGAAATATATAAGGCCAATAAAGATAATTACGATCGCATCTTAAATGAAAAATCGATCCATAAAAATAATATTTTATTCAACAGAGTAAACGATATAGAACGAGATATTAGCTGTGTCTGATCGATAAAATTTATCAAAGGTCAAATCGGTATCGATTGATTTTACTGTATAACGTGTTCCTGCACAGGTCCGCGTCGGCCGCGTGTATTGTGTTTTCGTTCTGTTTTGTCTCGGTTTTAATATCTGTTAAATTATTTAAGTATTTTTGTTGTTATGTTTGTGTTGTTTTTATTATCTGACGGGATGTGCATACATCAACAAATGTATTTTTAACCTATATTCATCGAGGATCTGAAGATGACACTTAATGTGTCGAAACTCGAGTAATCCTGTTTTCGGATTTCAAAAAGCGTGACGGAAGGTAATTAACCTGTTTTATAGTCTTGTGTATTTAAATCAAAAGTGTTTTAAATAATTAAAGTAACTGAAACTGTTGTGAACAAATGAGGTAATTTAATTAAATCTAAGTAGTAATTAAATTTATTGAAAATGTGAATTTTAGTAATGTGTTTAAATTTATTTTGATTTGAATTTGAGTTGATTTAAATTGTAACATAAATGGTAACTGATTAAAACATAAAGACTAAAATATTTATATAAACTGAAAAGTGAAGGAAGTGTTAGTGGTGATGTAATCAGGAATGTTGAGGCTGAGTTAGTGTTTATAAAAGAAGTCTTGTACACAACTGTTGATGTAAACAGGTATAAATAAGCAACCTATGTTTTATGTTTAACTGTAGATTCCCCACCTAAGTGTGGCCATGACCTCACCGGATGATGACCGTTAAAGTAGTCAATTATAACAAATCATAAATTTTAATTGTTATAACCGGCTTGTGGTTTGTTTTTGTTTTGTTAACCCAGTGGTTTGTTAAATTTAGTTGGGGGGTTATTTTTTGGGGGGGAATCTACCAATTTTTGGAACAGGGCTATTTTCACCCATATAGGGGTGGTAGTCCATTAGGGGTGTATCAATCATGAATAGTAAGTAGATAATACTGAAATTTTATTGTAACGCCGAAGCAAGGATGGGGTGGAATAAAAGAAAAAATGTCCACCCCTTCCGCATCAGTCCTTGTGGAAGCACCTGGGCACTACAGTCCAGGGGGGTCATAGTGAGTGTGGATGGGGGGTTACCAAGTTACAGGCCACAAGGGAGATGTGGTTTACGGCTAGGATGAGGCCGGCGATGTTCAAGAAGTGTAGAGCAGAACACAGTAAATTGTAACGGGTATCAGGAGTTAAGGGATTTGGGGGGAAGGTTGTAAAAAAAAAATTGCGTTAGGAGTCAAGGATAAGGTATCCTTGAGGGTGTAATAGGCATTCTATAGTAATGTTATTATGATTTATTTGTATTATATGTAACCAATGTGTAATTTTGTGGGGAATAATGTTTTGTTAAGGGAAAAGAGTACTAATATTTAATTTGTATGGAATGTATATACATTAGATGTAAGTATACAGTAAATTTATATTACCATGTAAACATTGTATTTTCTATAGTCAAGCTATAGGTTTATTTAAAATCAAGGTAAAATGTTTCTGTTTAAGAGCAATGAATGTAGAACAGCTGTCTTAGTATATTAACAAATTAAAAGAAAAACCAGTACTTTATATAAAAAAGAACCAGTACTTTGCTAACAATGAACCAGTACGACTAAGAGGAAACGAATCAGTTGGGGATACGGAATGATGGAAGGCCATTTGTTGATATTTTAACAGAATGTTTCAGAGTCAGGTGATACTGTGGCGGGTGCCTATCTGATTTTATGGTGTTGGGATCTCGAGCAGAGAAGTCCAGTAAGGTCGGATGGGTGCAGCCACAGCCACCGGGACTATGGGGGTAAGTACCCATGATTTTAGTAAAGAACTAAGGGGGGTTGCGGTGCCATATCTTCACTGATCATCTTAGGTTTAGGCAATGAGAGTTTTTATGCTGCGGCATAAAACCTCTCATTGGGGGGGGGGGATATTGTAGCAGGACATATCTGGGACTGGGATAAATTTTAAATAATTGAAAATAATTTTAAAGTAGTCAGTGTTCACCTGTGGGGTACCTCGTGTTCACCAACCACACATACAGTGTTATTACAGAACATCACGTCTGTGTTTTGTCTCTGGACTCAGACCGCCCAGACATATTATGCAACAACATACAGTTCGTGGCAGTCGTGAATCATGGAAAAAATGAAGCCACGTGTGGATTTCACCAGGCGGCAAAATGTTGCAGAACTCGCTGCCCAGCTTCTACAACATTTTAAAAGAACCAATTGGAACGCAGACTGGCGATCACGTGACCAGACTCACCCTTGGTAATCATTACACTAACACCAGCTTAAGAGTTAGTCAACTCATAACTCTGACCACGCGGTCAACCTATAAGTGCTCAAGCGAATTAAAGTCGGCCGACAAAATAAAAAAATTTTATTTTAAAGTGGATTAAAATGACAGTGACGCATATAATACGAATCAATCAACAACAGTACCGCAGTTAAACAGTGTCAAAACCAATTTATGGTGTGTTAACCAAAAAGAGTGCATTCACAGTAATGGGGCAACACAGCGGAGTTCATCAATCGTTAAGTATCAATTGACTTTCAACTAAAATCATTTTACCCTTTTTCCAAAGTATAGTTTAACATAAATAAATTGTAAATGTAAAGTGTAAAATAGAGATCTCTAAGGGAAAGGTGCTTATAAAAGGAAGAGGGAGGGGAAATATATAAAAAGAGTACTGATTCATTTAGTAGAAATGTAATTAAAAAATAGGTAAGGCAAGTTGTTTTTTGATGTTTATTGGAGAATAAGCGATTAGTATGAAACTATATGATTTTTCTATATAATATATAAGCGGAAGTTGTAATAGTAAGAAAAGGTAGAGCCAGAAAAGACAATAATCTGTTATGTTATTAGTTCACAAAGTAAACTGAAGAAGTTTTGCTCAATAAACGAGAAAGAATTTGTTAGAATCAGAAAAATTGTGTTAATATTATTTTGCACTTAAACCCAGATAACCTTTCTGCAACTGTTTTAGTCTATAGGACCCTGGATGAAATTGAAGGTAAGAAAATCAAAGTTTTATAGAAGTGGTAAGTTTTATTAACTCATAAAAAATAATCATAACAGTATATTGAACTGCTTACTGTGTGCGTATAAACTGGGTTACACTACGATAATAATCTTGTAATAATAATAATTTTCGTAGCGTTTAAGTCAGGGAATTTAAATTTTAATAAAATTTTGAATTATATTTGATCAATATGGCGGATATAGCAGAAATATAGAATACATTAGCTGCCTTATTGGCTAGTATGAAAATCAGTTCCCAAGAAAATAAAGCCCGTCAAGAGGAGATGACAGCGAATATACAGAAAATGTCAGAAGAAAATAAAGCCAGTAAAGAAGAAGCCATTAAATGAAATAAAGCGCTCCATGATGAAAACAAAAAAATATACGCGGCCGTGCAAACAGAGCAAACAGATGTTAGAAGCTACGGAAAAGCGAATTAGCGAGACGGTAGAAATTATAAGATCTAACATAGAGTCGGTGTTAGAGTTTAACAATTCACGCATTAGTGAATGCAAGGCTAAAATCTCCGGGATTGAAGAGAGAGTAGTACAGCACGCGTCCACGGTGAGTGAATTAGTGGCCGAGCAAGACCTGCGAATCCAAGAGCTGCAACATCAGATGTCACGACTGCAAAATACGTCGTCGCGACTCAACTATACTACATATGCCTACAAGACCCTACACGACGCTAATTCGCAGCTGAAGTTCTTTGGAAGGGAAAGTGAAAACCCCATGAACTTCATTAAAGTCTGCCAACGGGACCTGGAAGCGATTGGGGACACTTTAGGTGAGGCCGACAAAATTACTTCGTAGTACGATGCCTAAAGGGTACTGCGGCGGAGTGGTTCTCTGTTATACAAGATAAGATCAACACATATGAAGATCTGGTACAGCATTTCAGGGCTAGATACTGGAACAAGGAGGTCCAGAGAAAGATCCGCGTGCAACTGGAATTTGGCAAATATTCCAATACCAAAGGTTCGAAAGAATCGTATATAATTCAGTTTATATCGAGGTCTAAATACCTAGAACCTATAATAAATGAACCGGATATGGTCAATAAACTGGCACACCATTTCGGACGCGGCATACAAGTTGTTGTCATTACACAAGGGATTAAATCCTTAGAAGAGCTACTTCTATTGCTCACGAAATGGGAGGGTATTGACAATCAGAGTAATAGTAGTAACAGTAATGAAACACTACGAAAACAGTTTCAATTTCAACCACAACAAAAGCAACCACAATCACAACAACAACATAAAACGACAAATAAAAATACAACTCAGAAATTTAATACCAACAGAGTAGCAGCAGTTACTGAAAATGATTCAGATGAAGGGCAGACAAAAAACGTGTAAGGCTGCACGGCGTGGGTCCGTGCAACAAAGTAAATATTACACACAAGAATACAAATAAAATTACAAAAATCAGATCCAACCATAAAAAGCAGTTCAATCAATTGAATGTGAATAATGTTAGCTGTAAGAATAGATTTGTTGTGTCTGGCCTATATCCTGCAGAGATTAGGGATAATTTAGTTTGCAATAATGATAGCAGTGAATGTGAGGAAAATATTAATGTTGAAAATGACACTAACCTTATCGTCAATGCAAAAATCAATGTTGTGTTGGTGAGGTAATGTTCGACAGCGGCGCGGAAATCTCGCTGATGGATGAGCGGTTCCTGTTGAAACACAAAACCCGCTTCAAAAAGATCCCGATTCTGCCTGTTAACAACAAAATTATAAAATCGGCAATGGGTGAATCGCAGACAGTTGACAAACAAGCACTAATAACAATATACATACAGGGAGTAGAAATAGAAATCACCGTACTTGTAATTAAAAAACTCGTATATGATATTATTTTGGGAGTCGACACGTTAAATAAACTGCACGCTACCATGGACTTTCCGAACAAAACATTGAAATGTACAATTAATAATAAACAACACAATATCAGATTGGGACGCAGGACAGGTAAGGAGGGGTCCATATGTAAGCCGTATACATTAGCTCGACCGGCGGTCCAACAAGCCGATAAGATAACACATAACTCACTGACCCACAATGTTCAGATAACGGGCAGCGAGCAAAATAAACAAGAGCGACATTCTTCAAATAATAAAGAAATACAAATTCTGACGGTTAAATACAAAATAGAAGATAGTCTAAAGAATAAGTTAAAAAATATTGGTACTTTTTAACAGCAACGGGACACCAAATTAAAACAAATCAGTGACGCGATCCAGATCCAAGAAAACCCCAAATACAAAATATATAAAAATGTGCTGTATAAAATTGTTAAAGGGGGTTGGAAAATCATGGTGCCTGACGCGATGGTGGAAGACCTTACCTGGATGTGTCACGAGAGCCTTGCACATGCGGGGGCCTATAAATGTTACCTAGCGATGCGGGAGGATTTTGTATGGCTAAATATGGCCAGGAAAGTAAAGGCCATACTGCGCACATTCCACGCCTGCCAAACTGCAAAATATCCCAACCAACATACCCCGGTAGAAATGGGTAACGTGCCAAAGAATAAAAATGACCTCGTCTGCATCAACTTTGTAGGTCCACTTCCGCGGGCGGCTCGTGGGATGAAGAACCTTGTAGTTTGTACCGATGCCTTCACCAAACATGTCAGCCTGTACGCCATCGGTAGGCCAACCACATCTGCGGTAATAAACATCATAATAAATAAATACATACCTAAATATGGTCCCATCAAAAAATTACTGTCTGATCAAGGTAAACAGTTTACGAACACCAAGTGGCACTCTGAGCTAGAAAAACACGGTGTGCAGACTGTTCTGACAGCGATCCGGAGACCGCAAGGAAACCTGGCTGAACGCGTCAATAAGGAGTTGGGTAGATTGTTCCGGACATATTGTAATGTCAATCAGAGTAAATGGCCGGAATTCCTGGAATTTTTTGAATCGGCCATAAATGGCAATTACAATTCAACAACAGGATACACCCCAAATGAACTCCAAACTGGAGCGATGCCAGGGCGGGTTTGGGAAGGCCACATCGAAAGGACAGCTACTCAAAATGTTCCGATACCAGTCGAAATAAAGAAAATTGAGGCGAGGCGTCGCATTAAAAAGTGCGCAGAAGAGCGCACGGAAAAGTTTAATGCCGAACATAAACTTGTGAGTTTCAAGACTGGGGAAAGTGTGCTCTTGCGGGCATTGAATGTTGGAAGTAGGGAGGACAACACAGCCGCGAAGTTTTTCAGGCTATACAACGGTCCTTATACCCTATCTGAGCAGGTTGGAAAGAATACTTTCATATTAACCAACCCCAACACTAACCGTGCGATTGGCAAATTCCATGCCTCGTCGCTGAGAAAGTATTGTACGACAAATCCATAAGTAAATAAATGTCAGGATATAGGATGTACAAATGTGTAGCTATATTTAAAATATGTCAGTTTATGTACAAATGTTATATGTAGGGTAAATCAGTGAATGAACGTTTACTACATCGATTAGAGATGTGTCTGATGTCTGATGTGTAACATGCCAGGGTTTGGAATTGTTTATATTGCGACCTTGCCCACTTGCCATCTGCTTGTCAAGAACATGTGTATTTGTTATGGTTTAAAGGTCATTGTAGCCACATGTCTTTGTTTTATTTATTCTGTCAAGTTGACAGTTATGGAATGCTAGTATTGCAAAGTAGTTGTTTATTTGGTTTTACGTTTGAGATTATTAGTGTTGTATTATTCATAGAATTTGTTATGGAGGTATCAAAAGAAAAAAAAATTTGTTTACTTTGTCAGTCAACTAAAAAAAAAAAAAATTTATGCGGGAAGGGGTTAATCCTGCAATGAAACACAGGATCCTGATAAGCAGAGCAGGCTTGTGTAAATACACAGACGATGAACATTCAAGTTTCAAATGGTATTTTGTTAGGTTTGGTTTTTTCGCTATAAGTTTTGTATTTTAGAATGGATAAGGAATTAGGATAAGTCAAACTGTGTATTATTTTGTGTTATATTTATTCATGTACTGTGTCAGTGGAAATATGCGCGTGTGCGCGAGTGATAAAC
Organism: Magicicada septendecula; assembly: GCA_034769895.1. NCBI lineage: Eukaryota > Metazoa > Arthropoda > Insecta > Hemiptera > Cicadidae > Magicicada > Magicicada septendecula. Next base: position 1,255,890,669 of record CM068367.1, read on the forward strand.
ATTTTTCCTGCTGTGCGTGGTATAATTATCGAATCGTATTGACACTTGAACTGGACATAAACTATTATATTAGCTACAGTTTCCCTATATTTCCTGATCATAAAATGACGTTAAAATATGATTTCTTTAAAATAAAAAACTTGTAAAACGCATGTCTGCATGAGATAAGACATTCATAGATAACCATCTATGCGTGCCCATGCAAATTGTATGCACTTCTCGGCATGAAACCACATTGTGCCGTGTGCAAAAATAACCATGCGACTTCCTTCCACCAATAAGAACCTCGAAGGCAGTTGGAATTTTCTTCAGCCTGTGGCTGCACAGGTAGTTCTTCTCATCTAGCTGTCACGAACAGAACGTGCAATTCTCGTGCAAGATTTTTCGCTTGCGAGAATCTGTTAAGTCCTTTTGTCAGTAGTAACGAGTGCGAACTCTCAGAACTGTTTATTTAATTCATCTTCACACACGTTATTGTTATTGAAACATAACGTGTATAAAAGTGAACTTAAACCGGGACTGTGGGAGGTATTCTACAGTAATACCGGAAGTATTCTATAATTTACTTATCAGTATAATATTATCATCAGTAGTTTCCGCGTGAGTGGAAGATGTCCGCTTAGGGAGGCCTGCTGACCGTGGCAGATCTAGTGTTACGCGTGAACACTTGTAGAGTCCGGATAGGTATAAGTCTAATATACTGATTACCGATTCTAGTTAATACCCACTGTGACCTGAGATACTTGTGAATTCTAAATACTGTATAAAATTCCAGTAATAGTACCCTTAGAACCATTGTTTCTGTGCAGATCGTCAGTGTCGACGTAGGAACTTCAGGACGCCAGCCCAGCTGTAATTATCACCAGGGTCAACCATCTGTCATCGTACGCCACGCCTGACGACTCCACCACAAAACAAACCCCCTCTCAACATTGCTGTGGAAATCATCGATATGTAACGTACCACAACTCATATATGAACGCTATTTAACATTTAAAAAGACTATATTTGAAAACACTATCATTATTATTCTTGTCAAAATATATTGCATAAACAATTTCATATGTATTGTGTGCAACAAATAATCTTAAATCCTCCAATATAGACTTTTCCATTAAAACACACGTACTACCATATCCTATGCGCCAATAGTTAAGTTATTTGTGTTGTCGCAATATATATATAATTTATATATATTTATTTATTTTACTATACATTTTCAATGCAAGTATTTATTTACAATTCAGCATTAAATCTTGTTCATACTGTGCAATGATATTAAATGCCATGTGCATTAATGTCTTCATCTGAAAAATCCAGTGCCACAATGCCATGACACTAGTGTCACACATCAAAATGTATCGCAGCAGTAGTGCCACTGTGAGACGCACATAACTTCCACACCCAATCTCAATGTATGAACGCCCAATAACAGTGGAAGTGTGATGCTGTACAAGGCAGTAATCCAAATAGAGTGTTTACTTTGAAAACTGTTTAACTTTACAAGCACCACAGATCAAAAATCAAAGTCAAAATTCTCATAAAATTCTAAAAATCTGTGTTGTAGCAAACAACAAGAAATTTATTCAAAATATGAACTCAATATCTTTGAAAATTAGTGTTAATAGTTCCAAAAAGTTTGTAATCTTTGTTTAACAAAACTTTATGAATTGTTATCAGTTAGCAGTTAACAAAAAATATCAAAATACAAATAATAATAAAACATAAAATACATAAAATGACATATAAATCACCTCCTTTGGCATTTCTTGGGTAACATTAATAATCGAACATGCAAAGAACTTTAGTCCACCTTTAAAATATTAAAATTTATTAATTTGATTTTATCTATTAATAAAATGTATTTCTTCAAAATAGTGAACGAGCTCTGCAGCTCAGGGAGTTACTAGGCTATTATGTCACCATTTGATGTGTTAACATTTTTAGAGAACTATTAACAACACCACTGTTTTAGCCCCTTTTTGTATATCAACTATAAAAACAGGTGGAAACAGTGCTGAAGTAGCGTTGTTAAAAATTATTGAACTTGAAATTCTTAAAACCTTGAGCGCTAAGTGAAATCAATTCATGGCTCATTTTGAGCAGAGTGAAGTGTTCAGTCAGGACACAACAGAAGTGTTAAAATGTTATTAGTTCCAAACAACTAGTGCCTAGACAGCGAATGTCACTGTCATTGCATCAGGTGTCATGACATCAGGGTCACTGTGTCAATGAGGCTTTATGTATATAAATCAAAGAACAAAAACAGTTGATCAAAATTAAATACAGCAACTGAATAAACAAACAAAATTTAAATTACAAAATCAAAAGTAAATACAGTTTAAGAACAAAATCTACATTGGCAAAGAAATAAAATAAAATGTATATATATTTTTTAAGCACAGTAATAAATACTGTTTAGTACTGAATATTCAGATATTATTAAAATAAATAACAACCATAGTAAATAATGTTAATTCATATAGTATTAAATTGTATATCTTAAACCTTTAGTAATACTCAGGTTACTGATTACAGTGTACTCACTCAGGTTCCAGCAGCAAGAACCTACCGCATGCACCAGTAATTTTACACTATAGCAATGAAAATATGTTATTACTTTTACATATATAAATAACACTAAAATAACAATCTAATGGGGTTCTTTACTGAAGGGATTTCTACTAATTATTATGTTAATAATTGAAAACTCACTACCTTGTATACCTTGCCTCACTGTTTTCAGAATTAATATCCAGATAAACATGCACAGGTTGTGTACTGTTCACCGAACAAAAGCACAAATGCATACACAAACAAAACAATGCTCACACAAAATTATAAAAACAATGCACTGTAAACAAATAACACTGAGAACTACATGGCTCACCTTTGTCTGATCAATCAGTATTTGCAAGTATGCATCTGCTTCAGCCAGTTTCTTATCAAAATCCTGTATTGTTGGTGCAGGTTTAACATCTAATCTGAGCTGCAACAAGAAAAGAAAACAAAGAAATAATTTCTGATAACAACTAATTTAATGTATATCTGTCTCACAATACACAATGTACACAACTTAATTCTAAAACAAACGTAATTACTAGACTCCATATCCGCCATTTACAGTATATGTGTGTAATTGTAGCTGTTATTTATTACTCTTTTGGACCATGATTATCAGAACAAATGAACTGAACAGACTGTGACATTATCAATGTTAAAAAAAAACTATCACAACTCAAAAATACTTGTAGATCCTGAATAATATCCATGAGCAAACACAATACCATGATTTTTAAAGAAAAACAAAAATGAGAATAAAAGAGTTAAATGTTTATAATTCAAACTCTTACATTCATGAGTACTACTACATTTTTAGACATTTCAAATGGGAAATAAAATGTTTTTACTGAAACATGGCTTACTTTCTTTTTATTGGTACACAGTACACAATACAGTTGTATGTTTGGTAACATATTTAGCTTAATGTTTGATACAGTAATAAAATTTTCAACTTTAAACGATGATAGAATCGAGTTACTTTCCTCATTGGAATGTTGTCAGAAGAACACAACAATTCAGCTAAAATGGCTGTGATGTCTCCAGTCACCTCCAGATAACAGTAAAAATTCATATGGATTATGTAAAACTCATACGAATTTGTTTTGGACCATGTTGCAATTATTCGGCTTCGGCCGAATGCAATGATCGGCGAATCGTACTTTGCCCGACGTCACGCCCTTCCCTTTACTAACCAAGCCGTTTATTTCATTAAATCTTGTCAGTCGACCACCAGACCGGCCATTTGAGCAGAGCCGCCCGTCGCCGAACTTTCAGCGATTTTGGGAGCCGAAAAAAAAAACAATTTTAAATAATTAATAATTAGACATTAGTAATACAATTGACAAGAGAAAAAAATAAAAGTCTATTATATAGCTCATAGTTCATGAATTCTCAACATGGCGCGCTGCTGTCCCCTTTCAATAACAGTGAAATAAAGCAATGGAAGCCATATTCCTTGAGTTGTATATACACTACTGAATGTTTAATAAAATTTATATGAGTTCTACACTTTTGTTTGTTCAAAATAAGTTTGTGTCACTCACTTTGTATATCATAGATTATGTTTATACATGTAGTCGCACTACATGTGTTCTTTATTTAGTTTGTATTGAAGTGTTGTGTAAAACGTTGATAGTTTTTTGTTGTCAAGATGGCTTTAATATTAAAATGATCTCACCAAATTCAAGATGTATTACTCCATTTTAGGATATTATTTTGAACGAAATTTTAATGAAATTTCGAACACTGAAACTGCAATAAATTCAATAGCCGACGAAGAAACAAAAACATGCAGTTGATAATAAAATAAAAAAAGTTATGAAGGCCGAAAATATAAAAAATACAAAAACTAGTTACAATAACGAAACAAGGGTATTTAATGAGATAAAGGCGAAATTAATAGACCACAACGCAATCGTCACCAAAGCGGACAAAGGTCAAACACTCGTAATTTTAAATCACGAGAATTATAAAAACAAGATACATGAATTTATTAAAAACAATAACATTATTGAGATTCAGAGCAACCCCACTGTTAAATTTAATAATAACATGAAATCAGTATTAAATAAAACCAAATACATCATAACGAACGAAGAGAAAAAAATACTTAAAAATGATAGATCCCAAGGTACCTAGACTTAGGGGCCTTCCAAAAATACACAAAAATAATATGCCTGTCCGTCCTTTAGTAAATTTCATGTCGGCACCTTCTTATAAAATTGCCAAAAAACTCGAAAAAATTTATAGACAACATATAGTGTTTAATAAGAACTATAGTTTGAAAAACAGTTTAGAACTGGTCGAGCTTACAAAAACAATTACAATCGAACCGAGACACACCCTCGCTTCATTCGACATAGTCAATTTATACACGAATGTACCAATTAGTGAAACATTGGAAATAGTAAAAAGTTTATTACTCTCTGAATCCACATTAAACCATGAAACAATCAATGAACTAATCAACTTGACAAAGGTAATATTGGAACAAAATTATTTTATTTTTGATAACAAATATTATTTACAACGGGATGGATTGGCGATGGGATCCCCATTATCGGGCATCCTGGCGGAAATTTACTTAAACCACATCGAAACAAACGAAATATTATCAACTAAAAACAAACATTATAAAAAAATTTTATTTTACCGAGGATATGTGGATGACACAATAATGATTTATAATGGCAATTGCAGGCAATTGGAGATGCTTCAAAAATATATGAATACTATTACAAATAATTTGAAATTCACATTAGAGACGGAAATGAATAATAAAATTAATTTTTTAGATTTAACTTTAACAAAAATAGATAATAAAATTAACTTTAATATTTACAGAAAACCAACAATCACAGATCATGCTATTCACGCCTCGTCTTATCACCCTATTTCACATAAAATGGCATTTTTTAATTGTATGATTCATAGATTGATGGCATTGCCCCTATCTACGAAAGATTATAAAAATGAATTAGACATTATTAAACACATAGTGACAGCCAATGGATATAAAAGTCACATAGTAGATAGAATAATTAATAAAAAACAAAATAGACCAATAAATATTGATGTGTCCAAAGAAAAAGTAAAAAAATATATTGCAATAGAATATGGTGAAATTTTACATCATAAAATTTTACATAGGCTGTTTGGCTGAAAATGATTTTAAATATAAATCTTAGAATATGGAAGTCATGTATGGTTCTCCATACCGATATTTAATTTTTTAATTGTATGATTCATAGATTGCTGGCATTGCCCCTATCTACGGAAGATTATAAAAATGAACTAAACATTATCAAACACATAGCGATAGCCAATGGATACAAAAGTCATATAATAGATAGAATAATTAATAAAAAACAAAATAAACCAATAAATATTGATGTGTCCAAAGAAAAAGTAAACAAATATATTGCAATAGAATATGATGAAATTCTACACCATATTTTAAAAAACCATTTAAAAAAGCAAAATATTACTTTGGCTTCAAAGGCGAATAATAAGCTTGAGAAAAAACTTACATTTACAAACAAAAATATACCCTCCGATATATTTGACGGTACTGGTGTATATAGACTTAATTGTTCGGATTGCACGCAGTTCTACATAGGACAAACGGGTCGTTCGTTCAAATTATGTTATAAACAACACATCCCAAGCTCCAAGTCAAATGTAGGAAGATCTACATTTGCTGAACATTTAAGCTTACATGACCATAACATAAAAAGTATTGGTGATAATTTAGACATCTTACATAAATGTAAGAAATCACTAAGCTGGACACTCTCGAACGGTTTGAGATATATAAAGCTATAAAGGAGGATTACAATCGTGTCCTAAATGAAAAATCAGTACATACAAATAATATTTTGTTTAATAGAATTAATCATATAGAACGAGAAATCGGATATATCAGATCAATAAAATTGAACGAAGGTCAAGCCGGTATTGATTAGTTTTACCGTGGGAGCGTTCCTGTACAGGTTCGTAACGGCCGCATGTTATTTTTCATTCGTTATTTCGTTTTAGTATGTGTTAATTATTTATTATTTTTGTGCAATATATGTGTTGTTTTTTATTATTTGACGAGATGAATATACATCGAATAAATGAAGTTTTAACCTTAATCATATTGGATCTGATGATAACACCATTGGTGTCGAAACTCGAGTAATCCCGCAATTGGATTCAGAGAAACGCGACAGAAGGTAATTAACCTGTTTTATAGTCTCAACCGTTTCTGGAGGCAAATAAAATGTTTAAAATTATTTTCAGCTTTCCTTCTTCAGGTTGGTCGAATATATATTGTTCGTTAGTTTGTTGATATCTCCTATAACTTTAATTGTCTTTTTACTATAATTTTCTTCTCTAATATTGGTTGGATTGGCAACTGATTTAGTTTGTTCCTTTTGCACTGAACGCCCACACTAGAAAGAAAAACCTTTCTTCCTTCTAAAAACAGTCTTTGATAGTACTGTCTTCTAGGATCTCTGTTAGTTTCTCTATTATTGGTTCGTATATGGTTTACTCTAGGTTTTTAAGTTCGATTACTATTATTATTATCACCATGATTCTGCCGGTTGTTATTGTTATTAATATTATTACTAATATTACTGTTATTATTATTATTGTTACTAATTCCAATATAGTTATCATTTCTTTGCCGGCTTCGGCGGTAATAGTTCTCATGTTCATAGTTTTCCAATAAGGTTGCCATGGCTTGTATGGTTTTGATTTGCCCACAAAGTCTTGCTCTTGCAATTCCTTCTTTGTAGTGGTAAGATAATTTAGTAACCAAACATTCTTCAGGTATTTTAGGCTCCAAATTTCTGGCTAAACATACCTTACCTAGGAAATATGCTGTCTGTAATTGTCCTCAATGCGGATCATATTTGCCATTACAGATGTTATCTCTAACTATATTCTGGGTATATTCCAACCAGTATTTGGCCTTGAATAGTGTTTCAAATTCCTGGTAATCATAAATGTCGTGTCTGGTTGCAGTCCACCAGTTATCATTCATGTCCTTGAAGTGCTCATCTAACATGCTCCTAATAGACGTCTACCTTGTTTCTCGGTGCCTGGCGATATTTTCTTCTATTCTTTCCAGGAACTCCACTGGGTTTTTCTTATAGTTCTCGAAGTTAATTACTTCTCTATTATCAGTAGGTTGTACATTAGAGATACTAAACGGCCTACTCCTAATCATCTCTAGCTCTTCTCTGATGTTTACTAATTCTCGTTGATGAATCTCTTCTATTTTCTCTTTATTATTAATTATTTGACCTTTTACACTATTCATGTTGGCATTAATGTCTTCAATTCTTTCTCCTATCCTTGCTTGTACTCTTTCTATGTCTTTTTGGGTTTCCTTCTGCAAAGATTCTATTCTAATTATATTATCTTCTTCTACATTATTTATTCATATGTGGACGTCTTCCTTAACTTGCTGTAGTTCCTGATTTGTCTGGTTCCACTTCTCCTTAATCTCTGAAATTTGTTGTCTTAAGTTCTTATTATTCTCCTCCATCTGATTTTTCATTTCCTTCTGATTTCTGTCATTTGTTCTTCTATCTCTTTTCTTAATTGTCGGTTATCTTCTTTTAATGTTTCCATGTTTTTATTTAATGTTTCACTGAATTTATTGTTATTTTCTTTTATTGTTTCTATTGATTTATTGGTGTCTCCCATTTTCTGGCTTAATTGTTCAAACATAACCCTCATCATTTCCTGTAGGCTCACATTCTCTGTTTGTGCTGGTCTGTCTGGTTGGTTTTCTTGTGGATCACTTGCTATCACCTCCACTTCAGGTGCTGGTTGGGCCTCCTTTTCTTCTATGTCCATTTCTGCGTCAGTACTTTTGGTTCTCCTGCACGAAGTTCCTCTCCTCGACATTTTTTATTTTTCTTTTGTACAATCGCCAACTAGGAATGTAAATTATATAGTGTTAGTCAATATTTCACCATTTATTTTACTCTCCTTTTCCTAGCCCCATGTTGGGCACCAAATATGTTATGTGCAATCAATCTGTGTATATATATTTTTCTTTAATGCCTCACTTTGTAAGCGCCAAATTAGATTTGGGTTTATTGATTGTAAATGAGTATAAATGTTCAATTAGTCTCAGCAATATTCTGAGTTGTATGTTTAATGATATTTATTTATAAATGAGAACACACTTCTTTTGCTGCTCTGACTCATTCAATTTTTATTCCTTAATTCTCTTATTATAACAATTTTCTTTTTTTCTATTAATTAATAACAAATTTTCCTTTTTTAAGGTTCCTGCTCCATCTAGCTCTCGGATGCATGAAAAAAATTTTATAACCAAAGGGTTATAACCAAATTAACAATCGTCATCAGTAAAATTATAAATTCATACAAGTTTTACGTTAATAACATATATGAAGAAAAAATGTTAATGTGTAGTAATTAAATGTTGTTTGTGTATGATTGTTTGGGTGTGAGTTCTTGTGATTATACAAAAAGAAATCAAGTCAGATAATTTTACAAACTTAATATTACACATTACAAATATAAACTAATAAAACAATTAAAATAATTAATAATTAGACATTAGTAATACAACTGACAAGAGAAAAAACAATTTTCTATTATATAGCTCATAGTTCATGAATTCTCAACATGGCACGCTGCTGTCCCCTTTCAATAACAGTGAAATAAAGCAATGGACGCCATATTCCTTGAGTTGTATACACACTACTGAATGTTTAATAAAATTTATAATATGAGTTCTACACTTTTATTTGTTCAAAATAAGTTTGTGTCACTCACTTTGTATATCATAGATTATGTTTATACATGTAGTCGTGCTTAATGTGTTCGTTATTTAGTTTCTAATGAAGTGTTGTGTAAAACGTTGATAGTTGTCAAGATGGCTTTAATATTAAAACGATCTCACCAAATTCAAGATGTATTACTCCATTTTAGAATATTATTTTCAGCTTTCCTTCTTCAGGTTGGTCGAATGTATATTGTTCATTAGTTTACTGATATCTCCTATAACTTTACTTGTCTTTTTACTATAATTTTCTTCTCTAATATTGGTTGGATTGGCAACTGATTTAGATTGTTCCTTTTGCATTGAACGCCCACACTAGAAAGAAAAACCTTTCTTCCTTCTAAAAACCAGCTTTAGATTCATTTATAAGAGGCCTTGGTTTGTTTGGTGTATTTTTCGGTCTCAGGGCTGTTTTATCTGCCTCCAGTAAATATAAGTTTTTAATATAACCTTACTTTTCCTGATTAGTTTTACATAATCCCATTTATGTTTTTATTTCACTTAATTTTATATTGACACTCACACTAATGAAGCTGATTTTATTGTTATATGATCACTTTATATAAAATACATGCCATTCTCACCTTTTGGCCATACTAGGTTCATAATACTTTATATTTTTATCATTGTTTACACTGTGTCATTTGCTCTGTTTCATTATTATTATTTATCACTTTTCTATTCACTTCTCTCACCTTTTATGTTTTTCGAATAAACACAATTATAAAAATAATTACCTTGTCTTTACCATAACACTATATATGAGCTAATTATAAATCCAGTCTTAGGTTAAAGACCTAGCTTGACTTTTAGGCTTGTGTTACACAAATGATTTTGCATAAGTCTACAAACATTTTTTACTTACATACTACAACATTATTATTTACAATATTATAATAAAATATACAATATCACTTCCCTAATTTATTGGGTAATTAGTATGTCAAAGTCACAGTCCAGTCTAGTCCTTTATTATGTCTGTTTGTAAAGTTATTTACTATGTTTGTTTACAAAGCTAATTCCTGTTTTTAATTTATTCATGCATCTGTAAAATACTTATTTTCTATTCATGGTTTATTGTTTTAGTTATTATAATTCTTCCTTATATTGTAATGGGACAAAAGGGGTTATTTTATTATAATACAAATTTTATTCAACATTATTAAACATTTGTAATCGACACAGAAAGTCCACTACATAAAACGGTGTTATTCAGACAAAGTACAATGGAATGCAGTGCGTGTCCAACAACGCAGCATAATTCCAAGAACTTCGGTGCTGTGTGACGCCCACAAACGTGCGACCACCAGCGGGGCGCACTAACGATGCTTCGACACCTCGACCAACATGGCTTTTTGTAAAAGTTGTTCGCCATGTGCTCGGAAGCAGCCGGAAACGTAATTGAAACTTCAACCAATTGAGTGACGGGACGAAAGGCAGTGAAATTTCGTCAATGCCTGACACACGTGAATAACCCATGTTACCTGAACAGTGACAAACGATTCAACATCATAAGGCATTGTAATTTCCGTCATGCCTAACTTCTGGTGGGAGATTAATTGGTGACTCTCTTCCCACTCAACTAACCGCGTTATCCCGGCTGGGAGCGAAGAAATAATGTGTGCACACCAAATCTAAATTTATTATGTAAAAAGTGGTAACCAAAATTGAAAAATGATTTAATATAGCAAAATAGAATCAGTGAAGTGAACGGGCCAAAATAAAATGTGAATTGTAAACTCTAGGACACTTAAACACCCACGGCACATGGCAGCGAAAGGAGTGATGCCGGTTTGGTAATCAATCATAATAATTTCATTTTTTTAAAAGGGGTTCAACAAATGAATTAACACAAATGGGGTTTAAATGGTGTGAATGTTGCGTGTGAGCAGGCTGGGCTGTTTTCTATTAAATAAGGTGTTTGTTCTAACTTTCATTTATATAAGATGTTTTGAATAATATGTAAAGAAATTTTTGTTTTGTATTAATTGTTGGGAGATAATTGATAACCTAAGAGAAATGATTAATTCATGATCTGAAAGCTTAAAGAATAGAATAAAATTTTAATTGTTTTTTCATAAATGCGAGTAGCGTACGTTTTTCATGTAACCTTACAATCATACTTGCATTTCGACATTCGTGTGACATAACTCTGGGCTGAAAGGAAATTTAAAGGTAAGTGGGAGATAAATATTTTATGATTTAAATGTGTGGTAATTAAATAACTTCACAAATGGCGCATCCGAAACAGGGGCCAGTTTTTATAAATTGAAATCTATATATAAAGACCACACCTACACGTAAATGCAAGTTGGATTTCAAGGTTAAGTAACTACGTAAAAAATTACGTAGCATACATACAATGGTACATCACTGTTCAAGTGTTAAGAGTTATGTGGTAGATGTTTTTATGTAAACAAAGGTAAATCAGTAAACTTATAAATATGGCAGGAAATGACGAAAGTATTGTAAGTGAAATAATTAATTTTGATGAATCAGCTGTTATAAACGGCCCCAAAATACATTCAACACCCAATGTAGGGAAAGACGATAAAAATGTAAATATAACTGTTACAGATGAAACAAATATTACAGAGGATTCAGGAGTCCAGTTAACTCCAACCTCAACAAAATGTAATAACAAATTTGATAATGACGTGATGAGTATTTTATTAAATCAATTCGATAAAATGAATTGTAAATTTGATGTCATAAATAGTTGTTTTGATGAAATAAATACACAAAATGCTAAGTTTGAGGTTAATATGAATAAACGTCTAAATGAGATGGATGAATGCTTATATACATTTAAGGAACAAGTGATAGAGTCAGTAGAGGAACAAATTAAAAGTAAAATAACTCAGATAATTAATAACAAGGTGAGTAATAATGATAATTGTAGTAATAAGGTAACAAGTGATAACAATGATGTTGAAAGGGGTAATGTAATTGAAAATGTGGTAACAGAGAGTGATGATAATGAGGTTGATTACAAGTCTGAGAGTGAGAGAGAAATGGGTTGCAAAGGGGTAGAAACAGATGTTGATCAGATGAAGAGAGAGTATGGAGATAGTGTACAAGTAGAGGGATGGCAGAGGGTAGAATTTTTTCGTGGTGTTAAGGGGGGTGAAGAAAAGTCTTCATGAAGGTATTGGGTAGAAAAGTGTTCTACTAATAATTGTTTTTTGAGTTTTTTTGTTGTTCCTGGAGAAAGCAGGAAATGTTTTAATGTAGCAGTACCCTCTGCATGGAGTGAGAGAGAAAATGTGATATGGCGGTGGGGTGAGAGATTTTTAGAGAGAGATTTGTGTGTAGATGGTGAGATGCAAGTATTTAAGTTAGATGGAGGTTATAAAGAGTTGATAGAGAGATTAGGATGGGAGAAAACAAACTATATGAAATACTTACCTTGTAAAATAGAGATGGATGGTTATTTTAATAATGCTGTTGTAGATTATAAACGCTTATTTGATGAAATTGATATAGTAAATGAATATGAAGATAAAATAACTTGCTGTATATTGAACAAAAATACTTACGGAGACAGAATTGAAATCACAAATGTAGACAGGTTTTATGAATCAATAGGTAATAATGGTGTTAAATATTATGTTGATAATGGTCATTATAATAATAATAATAAATGGAAGGTCGATAAAAATGATTTATGTTTTAAATATGTTAGATATTTACATGATGATAGAGTGTACATGTAAACTCAATGAATGGACATTTTAAATATATTAAATATTTTAATTTATGGTTATGACCTTGCTAATTTAGGAAATGAAGTGTGGTAAACTGAAAAAATAATGACAAGAATTGTAAATAAATTTTAGTGGAATTAATTGTGTTTGTATTGTAACAAGTATGTAATGTAAACAATGTGTATGTAGTAGAAATTGATGTAATTATAATAATATTTTAGCAGACTAAATAAATAATGAGAATTAATAATATATGAATTGTAATTGTTTTGGGAGTAAAGTAATTGAAATATGTTGTGTTCTTGAATAATTGATGGAATTAAAGTAATTTGAGATGTTTAAATAATTTTGATTGATTTAAATTGTTATATAAAGAAATTTTGATGATGAATTTCAATTATTTGTATGAGATTTAAATTTGATAATAATTAATAAATAAGTAAATGTTAAATTGTGTTTAGTTGTGGAATAACATGGTTGTTAAAATGTTTCAGAAGGTACATGGAGTTATTGGTGTTTGGTGTTTATATTTTGTGTTTATGACAGTGTATGAGTGATATACTGTAAGTATGAATTTTATAATGCAATTTATGTAAAGTAAAACTTTGTATAATTTTGAAATGTATCAATAGAAAGGTCATTCACCTGACCAGGAAAATCAGCTGATTGCTGGAGTTATAAATGCAGTATGTCGCTTATAAATGATTTGCAAATTTTTCAATGTAATTAAATGTTTGAATATAATTAAAATGGAATATAATTAATGATTGAATGATAGATTGTCAATATGTTTAAGAAATTTTGAATTAAATGGTAAAATGAGTTGCGATAGTTTTGAATTTTGAAGAGTTAAAATGTAGAATGTGGTAAAGGTTAGATTTTGGGGTGATTATTATTTCGTTAGGACATTTAAATCAGTCCAAGTTAAGTTTAAAAGGGGAGTTGAACAAAGTAAGATTGTTACGAATAAAAGTAATGTAGAATTTGAATACTGATAGTGACACAGTAGCTATGGGGAAAATATGTAGAGTAATGATTGATATATTGAGGTAATACATAAATGGAGATATTATGTAGATGAAAGTGATGTATTGGGAGAGAAATTAGTTGATGGTGATTTTGTAAGGGGGGTGGTGTGATAAGGAGTCCTCAACGAAAAGTGTTGTGGCGGGAAGGGAACCGATTAGTGCCGGAAAGGGTTACCTAGGGAGGGTCCAGGAACCAAATAAGGGAATGAGCAGTGGGAAGGGAACACACATCCTGAGTACAAAGGGGTAGAGAGTATTTTTTGTTATAAGAGTAGAATGATGCGAAATGAGTTAGAGTAGTAAGTTAGAGGTAGAGAATGGTTGGTAGATGTTTTGATAGATGGGTGTCATACTAGTTAAAGCTGTTAATGAGTATTAAGAGTCAGTAAGGGGGTTAAGATTATATGTAAATGCCAAGTTGTAAATTGAAATGTTATAAATAATTGAGTCACCCAAACTAACTGAGAATGAAAATATTAAAGAAAGAAGGTCATAGTAAAAATGTAATAAAAATAATTGAAACAAGTGACACATTTTAATAGAATTTGAGAGTAATATAAAGTTATAAAATATGTAATTTTTGGTCAATTTAAATGTAAATTTTATTGTTTAGTGTAAGATAATAATCACCATGTTAATTTCGAATGTTCTATTTTATTATGTTGTATTATTTTGAAGATAGAACAATTTTTAAAGATGTTTCATGTATTTCACAGTGTAGCTTTGTATAACATATGTATGTCAAGGTCATTCACTTGACCCAGAGAGATCAGCTGATGACTGAGGTTAGAGACAAGACCAGTGTCTAGTAATTGATTGATGCCATTTTGTTTCTTGATTGAATTAAATATTTTTGTTTTCCTGAGATTGGGAAAAGAGATTTTGGTAAATTTAAATTTTTTTGAAAAAAAAAAAAAATTATTTTCATGCCTGCCATATAGGTGATGTTTGAGTTTCAAGTATATTATTGTTTATGTGTATTACTAATGTTTTATTGAATTACATTGTTTAGTATATCTGTATAATCAAATGTTAGGATAAGTGAGTTCATGTTTTAATGAGATACTCAAATTTTTTGTGATTGTTATTAGTAGTGAAGAAAATTGATAGAGTTGATAGATTCATATAAAAGATTTTTTTATTTTTTTATTTTGAGAAAGTAATGGAGATATAACAATTTGATTTTGAACGTGAATGAACTTTTGAATTTAAAGATCAATATTTTCTGAATTTTAAATAAGGAATTTGTTAGGATGTATTGATGAATATGTGTACGCGCCCAGTACTTGGTAAAGGCAGCCCAGTAGTGTGCATGTAAGGGGGAATATATCGGTTGATGATTTGGAATGGTATAGGACCAGGGTTTTGATTTTGGGGTAGAATGATAGAAGGTTAGGTGCGCTGTGGTGCGTGTCTGTTCGATTTTATGGTGTTGGGATCTCGGACAGAGAAGTCCAGTAATATTCAGGGGCAGCCATAGTCGCCGAGCTAGGGGGGTAGTTTACCCATGATGCATTAAAAATTAATGGGGGTTGTTGGCACCATACCCTCTCCGATCCTCTTAGGGGTTTAGCAATGAGAGTTCTTCTGTTCCCGCAGAAGATCTCTCATTGGGGGGGTATTGTAATGGGACAAAAGGGGTTATTTTATTATAATACAAATTTTATTCAACATTATTAAACATCTGTAATCGACGCAGAAAGTCCACTACATAAAACGGTGTTATTCAGACATAGTACAATGGAATGCAGTGCGTGTCCAACAACGCAGCATAATTCCAAGAACTTCGGTGCTGTGTGACGCCCACAAACGTGCGACCACCAGCGGGGCGCACTAACGATGCTTCGACACCTCGACCAACATGGCTTTTTGTAAAAGTTGTTCGCCATGTGCTCGGAAGCAGCCGGAAACGTAATTGAAACTTCAACCAATTGAGTGACGGGACGAAAGGCAGTGAAATTGCGTCAACGCCTGACACACGTGAATAACCCATGTTACCTGAACAGTGACGAATGATTCAACATCATAAGGCATTGTAATTTCCGTCATGCCTAACTTCTGGTGGGAGATTAGTTGGTGACTCTCTTCCCACTCAACTAACCGCGTTATCCCGGCCGGGAGCGAAGAAATAATGTGTGCACACCAAATCTAAATTTATTATGTAAAAAGTGGTAACCAAAATTGAAAAATGATTTAATATAGCAAAATAGAATCAGTGAAGTGAACGGGCCAAAATAAAATGTGAATTGTAAACTCTAGGACACTTAAACACCCACGGCACACGGCAGCGAAAGGAGTGACACCGGTTGGGTAATCAATCATAATAATTTCATTTTTTAAAAGGGGTTCAACAAATGAATTAACACAAATGGGGTTTAAATGGTGTGAATGTTGCGTGTGAGCAGGCTGGGCTGTTTTCTATTAAATAAGGTGTTTGTTCTAACTGTCATTTATATAAGATGTTTTGAATAATATGTAAAGAAATTTTTCTTTTGTATTAATTGTTGGGAGATAATGGATAACCTAAGAGAAATGATTAATTCATGATCTGAAAGCTTAAAGAATAGAATAAAATTTTAATTGTTTTTTTATAAATGCGAGTAGCGTACATTTTTCATGTAACCTTACAATCATACTTGCATTTCGACGTTTGTGTGACGTAACTCTGGGCTGAAAGGAAATTTAAAGGTAAGTGGGAGATAAATATTTTATGATTTAAATGTGTTAATTATATAACTTCACAATATAATTATTTTTGGTTGTTCTCATTTGATTACTCATTCTTTATTGCATTCCTCATTCAGTTACATAGTATTTATCTATTTGATTAGTTTTACTATAAATTTTGATGATTAAATTGAGTTTCCTTTTTTGTATTATCTTGTGATGCTACAATATATTATCCCTTTAGTAAAGCTCTTTCATTCCAGTTTAATGGATGTAGTTGTAACCTGAACTAAATTTTGAAAGTTCTACAACTTTACAAGACATTTTGGATTTAGGTTAACGTTTTAATTTTTGTGTTCTTAATTCTTCACAAATGCAATTACCTTTCACTCCTTAGTAAGAAAAGGTATCAACAATCATATACAACACTTAAAGTGAACACAAGAGTATCGAGTGAAAGTAAAGGATATTTTGTTTTTACAAAACAGTTTGTACAAATCCCAACACAAACACTTGACTGCATTTTATTTTTCAAGTTCTATATGGTGTGTAAGGTATATGATGCACAATATATAGCCTCTCATGTACAAATGCCAACCTCACCTTCTCGAAGTACAGCCTCAGTTGTATGGTGCACCCTGTTTTAACTGACGAGGAAATGGCAACCGAGTGACTACCGGAATAAGTATGTCTTCAGTATCTGGGACATCTCATGAGAAATGAACAGAGATTTTACTTATTGCAGTCCATACTACAGGGAAAAGTACTTGGAAGGAGAGGAGATGGGTGACCGAGAATATCATGGCTGAGGTATTTAAGGAGGTTTAGCATGAATACAACTGACTTATTCTGTGCAGCAGTATAGAAAGTTAAAATAGTCTGTATGATATCCAACATCTGAAATGGATAGGAACTATCAGAAGAAGAAGAAGTTTTATGTGTGTGTGTGTGTGTGTGTGTGTGTGTGTGTGTGTGTGTGTGTGTGTGTGTGTGTGTGTGTGTGTGTGTGTGTGTGTTCCATATGCACATTTGGTGGTAATATAATGTTGGTGAATCAAAAGGTAATAAAAATACACACTAAAAATTTTGTCTATTTGCTAACATTATGAAGTCTCTTCTCAATATTAAGTACTGGTATCAAAGTAGATATTAAGGCAACATATTTTTCAAGCAATATACATATAAGGGTTTCAATTTAAAATAACAACCATAATTTTGTGGAACTGACCTATGCACCACATCAATGACCTATGCATACAGACAGTTGGACATTACTGCACTTTGACACTTTGTATTGGCGATCAAAACATATAGAGGACAGTAGTCTAACACAAAATATATTAACAAATTTATATAATATAAATATATACAATTTACAACAAAATAATTCACCAGACTGAAAAATTTGTTTTTTTTTCTTAACAGTAATTCAAATATTAATCATTAACTAATTACTTGTATATGTGTGACACACCATTACATCACTAGCGGACAGTGGCAGGGGAAAAGTAGGAACTGGGCATGTATGATAGAATTTGGGGCTCTCATGCATTTTCCAAAAGGCATGTTTACTCTGTAAAAGAAAAAAACTAATTAAATATTATACAAGTTCTCTTGTCTATTTAAATTTCTGTCTACAAAAATATGTACATATTCTGATTAATTATACCACCATCTTCAGTCAACTTTAACAAACCAAGACCTGAATCATTAACTATGTTAATTATTATTAAATTTTAGCATAATAAATTATCAGTTTCAAACGAACAGACAAATATATTAGAGTATCAGTTATCTGAACATGAAATATTAGAACTGTCAAACATCTGAACTCACTGAAAAAAAGTATTCACAAATACAAGTATCATACCTTTGTTACTGTATTCATGATACATACTGAACCTGTTTTTCTATTAATCGACTTAATTTTATATCTTATATTTTATACGTATTATTAGTCCAAATCACCAAAAGGAACATGGGCTAGTTATTGATCTTTTTCAATTGAAATTCATCTGGGAATATAAACAGAAACGAGTGAATGAATCTGTGATAGTAAGGCTGTTGACACACGGGCCACTCTGTGGCGCCACTCAGTCGCGCCCGGTTATTTTGCATGGTTTTAAATTGTACCCTTGCACACGAGCGACTGTGGCATGCAACTGTGGCAGGCAGAAGCCAGTCCCCGCCACTAGTGCTGACGATTTGTGGCGTTGGAGCTTACACACGGGCCACTTTCAGTGATGCCACAGCAGTGTTCAGAGTGTGAAGCGTGTATTAACACTGTAATTTCTATAACATTTTTTGAATTTTCTTACTACAGTAAAGCCCCGATTATCCGCGGAATTGGGTGGCAAGGGCACCGCGGATAGTGAAAATCGCAGATAACCCGAAAAAAGACTAAAAATGAGGTCTAAGCACGAAAAAAAATATTTCAGCATAAAAACTATGTTTTATTGTACAAAAAACATAATATGTAAAACTTTTAAAATATGTACAGTACAGCAGAAACCTTTGCTCTACGTCTAAATCACTAAAATAAAGAACAGTAAACAAAAAACAATACTGTACTGTTAACAAAAAGTGTTCAGTTACGCCTTTTTAAAAAAATCAGTCACTCGTTTTTGCTTCTTGCTGTGGAAACACCTTTTCTTTATTCTAGATTGTACTTTCCTTAACATGAGTTTTTCTGCCAGATGTGCGTCGTCGTCTTGTTCCTCTAAATATTGAAGCAATCCGTCTACGTGCTGCAAAGCAGTTTCGTGTCATCCGCTCAGGCGCCTCGTCTTCTTCACTTTCACTTTGTTCTTCTTCGTTCTCGTTCACTCCCATTGCTTTGTTCGTTATCTCTACGTCAGTCAGTCGTTCAAACCCCGGCTCACTTGCGTCGCATTCCAGCCACTCTTCTATGTTCTCTTCGTCGACATTCTCACCTCCCGGAACAGATGTCACTAGCCAACAAGTGTAGCGGTCGGCATGACTTCATTCTCTTCTTCACAAATGTTTTGGTTGACATTTGTTTCGATACTCGGAAAGAGTTTTCTCCATGATTTAACAAGGGTTGAGGGTTTGATGTAATCCCATGCAGACGCAATATCGTAAATGCTATCCAAAATTGTATAATTCTTCCAAAATTCTTTGAGATCGCAGCCTTCTTACATTTTTGACAGTAACAACTTTGTTCTGTATGTTCTCTTCACGGTTGCAATGAGTTCCTGGTCCATAGGTTGTATCAGCGCAGTAACATTTGGGGGCAAAAACTTTGCGAAGATTTGCCCGTCAGAAGATTTAAGCACACATGTAGCTGGGTGTGAAGGCGCGTTGTCAATTAACAAAACAGCCTTCTTTGGCAAATTTTTTGAGTCAAGATGTTTACGTACTTGAGGCACAAAAATGTTTTCAAACCATTCTTGAAAAATCTGCTGGTTCATCCAACCTTTTTTTGGTTGAAATAATCAACTGGTAAATTTTCTGCTCTTGTCCCCCTTAAAAGACCTTGGTTTCTTAGATTTACCGATTACAAGAAGCCTAAGTTTGTGACTACCCGCAGCGTTGCTGCATGGCAAGATTGTAATTCTTTCCTTGCTACTTTTGTGACCTGCCGCTTGATGTTCACTTTCAAATGCTAAAGTACGAGTGGGAAGACACTTCCAAAAAAGCCCTGATTCATCAGCGTTATAAATTTGTTCATATGACAGATCTTCAGACAACACAAACTCTTCAAAATCACGTTGAAAATCATCAGCTGCTTGTTGATCACCACTCAGCTTCTCTCCGTGTAGACCAATCTCTCTAATTCCATGACATTTCTTAAAACGATGTAACCAACCGGACGACGCATCAAAATTTCCTTCCAGGCCTAACAAATCAAAAAAGATTTTTGCTTTAGCTGCAATGGTAGGACCAGACACGGGGGTGCCCTCACTTCGCACCTGAGCTAACCATTCCGCTAATGCCGAGTCAAGTTCATTATAGGTGGATTTCTTCATTGTTTTTCGTTTTTTCATCCCAGAAGCACTGTCCGACACTGATCCAAAGGCTAACAGTTTGTCTTTTTGCTTTAAAATGTCTCGCACTGTTGTTTCCCGCTCCCGTAATTCAAACACATCTGCTTCCTTGAAGCGCCATTTTCTATTTTAGAAATCATTTCAAGTTTTTGTGCAATCGTTAACACAGCCTTCTTTCGTTTTTCAGCCATTATTAATTTCAGGAACTAACGAACTGATCACGACTGATCACTAAGCACGCTTACTGACAACTGACACCACTGGCAGACCGAGAGAATATGTACGTAGAGGGGGAAGGTTAGTGAACTTGACCAAAACAAAAGAGCAAGAGCCAAAACAAAATTCCGAGAAGGCCTATAGGATTACGATGCACAATAAACCTGTCAGAAATTTTCGACCTTCGCACTGTAGGGCCTATTGTATTTTCCCTGTTGTTGGCTTGGATTAAAATTGGTTTTTTTGAGGTTCGTAATTAAAAAAATTTTTCGCAGCACTTGCGGATAATCGGGGCTTTACTGTATTTGTTTTTAAAATTTTTAAGACTTTCTTGTTTCTAAAAACTATTTAAAACTATCATGTCCGATTTTGATTCTGATCGATTTATAATTGAAGTGGAACAGAGACCGGCAATTTGGGACCCCGAGATGCAATGAATATTCAAATAAAATGGCAAAAGGGAGAGCATGGGAAGAGCTCTGTTATATTTTTGTATCAGGTTTCAGTGAAATGGACAGCCTTTTAAAAAATACTCAGGTATGTTTCTAATCAGTACTGTAGTAAAGTATGTAATACAAATTAGAATAGTAGTAATAATAATAAAGTAGGCCTACTGCACTAAACTAATGTGTAAACTTCATAAAACAACTAAAGTCATAAATGTCTAAAGTTGGTAGACATTTTATTGTGTAATTATATTATGACAAAAATGGTGGTGTATGTAATAGAATAGAAACAAAATACATATACAAGGTCTACAAACTGCAGTATTTGACTAATGTCTAATTTTCGTATAATGCGAGAACTTGTGCAATCCAGAAAAAAATTCGGTCCCATGCAATTACGCTTTGAACCAGTTTTTCTATACATATTTTCTCTTTTATTATCAATAATAATGAAACGTTTTGTACAAGAATATATTTTTCTTTTTTTTTTTTTTAATATAACACTGTTCAAATAGTATTTAACAAACATCATCAGATATACAAATTAATAATTATTCAAATAGTGTTATGTTGAAAAAATAATAAAAAATATATTCTTGTACGAAAAGTTTTATTATTATTATTAATAATATAAAAATAATACAAGAATACTTGAGTAAATATGAATGTAATATTTTCTCTAATTACTATTGTATTGTATGGCAGTGGACCATAAAAAATTTAACATCATTCTCTGGAACAGTCGTATACATTTGCATCTAGCCCATATGGCTCCTACAAGTGTAATAAATATGTAACGAATATTCTCCCTGCAAGATCAAACTCTAGCCATAACGTTTACTGGTGAGTATCATAATTACAACACAAGAAAAACAGCAATTACTTCTAAATTACATAATAGCATATTAGCGATCAGGCGATACGGTCTCAACAATGTTTTATGCAAACACTACTTGAGCACATATGAGCCAAAACAATCTAGCGAACAATGCAGACAGTTTACAGTTGCAGACAAGTTTAGGTTTGGCTTACACAAAGCCAGTTAATCGATTACTCAACACCAAACTGATTAATATTTCGTCTACTGTAATACAACTAGTGTGTGTGTGTGTGTGTGTGTGTGTGTGTGTGTGTGTGTGTGTGTGTGTGTGTGTGTGTGTGTGTGTGTGTGTGTGTGTGTGTGTGTGTGTGTGTGTGTGTGTGTGTGTGTGTGTGTGTGTGTGTGTGTGTGTGTGTGTGTGTGTGTGTGTGTGAAAGAGAGAGGGATGTAGGGAGGGGAGGAAGGTAAAGAGAGTGTACGGGGGTGTAACGTTTTTAACATAATCTATCAAAATCTTTGAAACAAATTAGATGTGACAAACGAACAATATTCATATAAATAGAAACCCTTTCTATTTTCAAACAAATATTTCAACTGAGAGATATATTTTAGGTAAGAACACATTTTGAATAAGACCCAAAATAAGTTAAAATATTTTTTATTATCACTATCTTTTATAACTGAGCAAATGGACAGTGGCATGTCTCTGAAGCGAACCCATGCACACAAGCCACTGCGTGGCGCCACAAAGAAGCTAGTACAAGTGACCGAGTGGCGCCACAGAGTGGCCCGTATGTCAGCAGCCTAAAGGTACATGTTTGTAGTACCAGAGGCTGTAATGAATCATCCCCATAAACTGTATGAATTTTTTTCAACTCAATTGAGACTGAGACATTTTGCATTTAACTGAATGTAATCAGTACTGTGGAAGCTTATGAATAAGACATATCAGCAGCGCAGAATTACAGTTTGTAATTGAAGACTTCGGTGCAAAAATCAGACAGCTCCATTTTTTTTTAATTTTCAGAAGAAAAAACGTTTTAAAAATACTTAAACTCCTAATGTTAACTTGAAATCATTTACACAAGCAAATATTACCCTCGTGTCATATCTCATTCATGGTTTATGAATATTATTTTTTGTTTTCGTATTATTCAAAAAACAAAATTGGAGCTGTCTTGTTTTTGCACCAAACATAGGAATTTTTATATTGGACATAGTAAGAGGTAAAATATTTTTTTTTAATTCATTTATTTTTAAATTTTTTAAAAAAATTTACAGAAAATACAACAATTTTTAGGAATAAAAAGTTAATGTTTTTTTGTTCAAAGATTTTGTAAAAAATACAATGTACAGCCTTAAAGGGCACTTAAGAAATACACAAACTCGTATCATACATTTAACAAAAAATGTTTATTATTTATTACTTGACCCATCATCTTGAGCACCATCATCATTTCTCATTTCAGTTAGTGCATTATAAAACCAGATAGTCTGGAGGTACATACTTTTTTGCCAGTTCCAATACGTCTTTGAGCTTCTTAGGCTTTAAACCCAGTGGATGTTTATATAAAGTTTTACTTGGTTCGGATAATGATAACAATGGACCATCCTTTTCCAGTTTGAATGCTTCCTGTATCAGTGATGTGGATAAAGTTTTACAGATGAGGACAACAGAGTTGTATTCCAGATGTCTGTACTTGGAAATTCCAAACTTAACACGTTTGTGCTGACCCTTTTTAGGCCTACTGGTTTCTGCTGGTCGAATACTTGTTTTTTCATCTACTTTTGCATAGACAGTGGGCCTAAACAGTTCATCGAAATGAGAAGAGAAGTCCAAAAACATATCTTGTTTGGCTTCCACCACAATGAACTTTTTAGAGGTGTTCCTAACTAAATCTTGATAGTCCTTATGTACATACATCCTTTCTCTCTTTCCTTTCTCTTGCTCAATATTTCCAAAGGTCCGGTCACAGAAGGTAGCTATGACCAGGTTCTGGGTACTGATGTATAACTTTTGTCAAATCTTTTAAGTCCCTTAACAAGTGTGTAGAAGTAATGGATCAAAGCATAATTTTCGTTCTGTGCTGAGCAGTTGTCTGAAAATATGTACAAAGTTTTAACGTTTTCATTTATTTAATTTTTTACAAAATGTTTATCATATTAATAACCTCGTTTTGATCTTTCTTGCCTGTGTTTTCATCATACATGTAGCAAAATGATTTACCTTGTCTGACAGAACATATTGTACAGTTATACACCCACAGTTGACGTTTGTAAAAAACGTCTCCACTTGGTACTGCGGGTAATGCCATTTGTTACAAAATGTCGGTGATAGTAGTCATATTTAACATATGGCTCGCATTTTTCACGTTTCTGCAGCTTAGCAAAAACTTCTGGTTCATATTTTTCCAAATACATTAAATGCATTTTTTTTGACATTTAAATCAGGGGACAAATAACGAATTCTCTCGTTTTTAGCTCTACTATAGTGTGATTTCTGCTTTGGAAACATTTTTATGTGATGGTGTCAATAACATTTTGAGGGATTTTATTAGGCCTATTTTTATGTTTGCCCCAGTTGTCTTTTTGAAAAGTATTTTTATCTTGCAAACATGCTACTATTCTCTACCCTGGCCTTGCCTATGCCATGAAAAGAGTAGAATGCTGTTTTACATACAGACGACTGAAAAGTACCTGATTGTTGACCTTGGCCTGTCTTGCCACTTAAATAAATGTCCTGTTCATTTTTGTCGGCAACACCATTAAAATTTGATATTATTTCATTTTGAACATTTTGAGGGACTTTAGTGAAACATTTAAATTTACAGTTACAGTTTTTCCCTGTTACTCGGGCCCCCATTAATTTACCAGATTTTGTTTTATATTCACTACCAGAAGCCCTTAGCTTTTTATTATTACTTCTTTTCCAAACTGATGGATCTCTAATGCATTTGCACCCAGGAGAAGTCTTTTTTGTTGCTTTGTCATTTAAAGTCGTTGTTTTATCATTAACAGTCGTTGCTATATTATTTACAGGTAAATTATTTGGTTTTGGGACGGGCTCACTAAAGTATTCTGTGGTGGACTTGCCGCCTAGATGTAGATGCAGTACTTACAGTTGTCTGTTTTTGAAGAATACCATATTTAACTTATTGGGCAATCTAGTATAAGACACGTAATCGGGATCACTGTCTGTATCATCACTGTCAGTAAAAAATATTTTACTGTTAATGATAATTAAGTTCATAAAACAAACCAGAAAACATAACCTCAACACGTGATACGCACAACAACAAAACAGCAGTTGATTGACTGTGGCTATGTGGGCAGTGCTGCTCCCAAGCGACCAAACAATGAACTACGTTCTGTGCAAAAACAAGACAGCTCCTGGAGCTGTTTTATTACTGCACCAAACACAACAACAAGGCAGCTCCTTTTCCAATACTTTGCTTCTACTGCTTGGAGCTGTACTGCTGTTGCACCAAACGATAGAGGATTTTTTTAGGTATATATGTTCATGTCAATAACTCAAAAACAAGAAAAAATGGAGCTGTCTGGTTTTTGCACCGAGGTCTTCAATTTGTAATGTGTTGTTATTTGTTGTTTCTTTGCATTTAATTTTTGCTACTTCAGCTTTCTAGCTTTAACTGTGATGGCATCTTCTGCGAGTGCTAAAAGAAAACATTATGTTTTAGTCATAGAAATTAAAATTGACATTTTGCAGAGACCTTCAAAGACTGGTAGTCGGATATCCTTGATGAAATGTTATAATACTGTAAGGACCATAATAAAGAAGACATCTTAAAATACATGTCTGATTATAATCACAGTTTGAAAGAGAAAAACTATAAGAAAGGCTACCCACTGATAAATAAAAGAAATTATATTTATTTATAGAACAGTGAAAAACAAAATTCAGGCAAACCAATTTTGCCTGAAATTACTATGCAAACAAGCATTTGATACAGAAAAAAATTAAGTTGCCCTTTGGATTTTACATATTTTATTATTAATCCGAATTACACCTATTACACTAAATTACAGTATTGCTGTGTAGTTGTACGAAACTGTAATTATGTACTTCAAATACATGGACACTAGAATAATATGTACGCCAGAAATGGATATAATAAAGAATCTATAATTACAATATTCACAACACCTCAGCATATTTTAAACACTATATGGAAGCCTATTCATATGGTCATATAATCTATTGCATGTTTTTGTGTGTCTGAATATCTAAATTTTTTTACAGCCAAACTACTCTTTATCCTAAATAATTTGGATAACAGATGCTCTACTGTACTGGTAACTACTATTTATATGGACCATTTACAGTCATTCTGTTGTGACGGAATATTAGCAGACAACACACTATGTACTTTACTAAAAACAGTCATCACAACTTGTTAAATAAAATGTCTCTGTGTTTGCCAAACAACATATTTTAATGTTGAATTATATTTTTATACATGCACATAACCAAAGGTTGCGTGAAAAATTAACAAAAAATAACCATACAATGTATTCTGGAATTCAGGCAAATTATAATTAGAAGGTGCAATGAATATTTTGATTTCAGGAATAATTAATCATTAATGGTCACAAACAATACCTTCCCCCTACCTAGCCTGGTACAAATGGCAAGCAATATCAACCATACTAATTTAAGTCTCAAATTATTAAAGTGACCTGAAATGACAAAAAAAAAACATAGTGATATAATTTGCTTTACTGAAGACTGTAAATACTTTAATTTACATATTTCTTTAACAAAAATTTACAATTGACTGTACTAAAAACATATTTTGTAATTACTTAATGCAAAGGTAGATGTATTTCATGACACAGCTGGACAAATATTTAAGACTCCCTTATAATTACTAAATAATATACTTGTGTATTTACATAATTTATCATTTACATAAACCTATATTTCAATATAAACAAAAGTTTTTAGTGCTATAAGAAAGTATTTTTACCTAGTATTCTTGTACAAAAAATGTTATATATGTTCAGGTAATTCTGCGGTGTATACGGTGAAATCAAAAAGTGCACTAATAATGGTTAAAATTATTTTAATTAAAAAACCTCCTAGAGTCTCTGCCTACAAACTTAGAAAATTTATAATATATTTATGCTGCTATAAATCATATTTCATTTATTTTATATGACAATCACAGAAACACTTGTGAAGACATTTCAGTCAAAATTTTGAGTGTGTAATATGTATGTACACATACAAGCTTCTACATGGACAAGTCACTAGTTATCTGTTTCCATTCAATGGATAATATCTTTTAAGTCGCGCACGTACTGTAAGTAGCAGGTATCCATAAATAAATTTCAAATGCTCTCCAATCTCAAATACAGCTTACAATTTTAAAATTACATCACAGTTATCAAATGATATCAACTACCATATGATATTTTAACTAGTACATTTTCTCACAGTTCATGATAACTTTTTTTATTATTAATAAATAGTAAATATATTTTTAACACATTTTAGACAACCTGAAACTCTAAAAGGAGAAAAATAAAGTAAAAACAAATGAGTATGTAAATGCAGATAAGAAATGAATACCAATGACAACACACAGTTTGTAAACAAACACTTACTTCTTTGCCAACACACATTCCCATCAATTTGTAGGGCAATACATAAAGACAAATACAACTTTATAATACCAGTGATGGACAAATATTTGTACAGCCCAGGTGTATAGTGTACATATACTAATATAACCAAAACATTATTCACATTAACAAACAAAAAATTGTGAAGAAAAGAAAGAAAAATCAATCGAACGCCATATTGATGGTGTCACAGATCCTGCACAAGAGAACCACCACTACTGTTAAGGAAAAAACAGATTAAAACATGACAATAGCCCGACACACCACACTACACTACACAACAGAACAGAACAAAACTGGGTGTGGCTACCGCATTATTATTATTATTGTTACAGAGGGAAAAACGGCTGCAACGAAATAATAATAAATATTTCAGCCTTATACCTCCTTCCTGAATAATGGAACACAATTTATCAACACGTTTTGCCCAGTTATACAGGTTTCTTTTTATATGTGCTTGACCCAATAGCAATCATACAAAAAAAATGTGTTAATTTATTTAATATAAGACTATCAAGTTTTCCTTTGTATTCTCTTTACTTGTTTTTGGCTTATAGAATAATATAATCCCTTTTAATGGTATAATATTTCAAACAAATAGAAAATGTACGTTATTATATTATATGAAAAAATTAAAATAGTTTTTACCGAAAAGCTGAGCTTATATAAAACAAAGGAAAATACGGAAACTAATGTTTTCTGTTTTTCATTACATATCCACACTGTAAGAGTGGTGGTTTCACAAAAACATAATACAACAATTCTTCTTCTACAATTCACACTTTAGGTAAGCCTGCCTATTCCAAAGATCATCTGTTATGTAGGTCATCGTTTTTTTTCTCTTTCTACTGTACGCTTATTAAACGAAAAGTGAGGTTATTAAACAAATTCAAAAACAAAAGTGTATTGGAAAAAATAGTGAAGTGAACATCAATAATAAGTGAAAGCAACAATCAAATAATGGAAAAAGAAATATATAAAAAATTATTTCTCACATTAATATACATTAACATTGTAACACTAGATTTTTTTTTGAAAATTTGGGATTGACGTAGACACACAAGGGCAGGCGTTGGCTGTCACAGCATTGATGAATGTGTACGCTAGTAGCAACAGTCGTTCAAAGAAATGGGTTGACAGACAACTGATCTACGCCTTGCTCGACATGAACGAAGAACAATAAGTGTAGCCGAAGCGAATTAGGGTAGAGCGTACAGCATTGTTTCGAGCGAAAGGGTAACAAAGAAACAGACCAGCACATGGCTTACTTAGAAAACACTCTGTACACAGTCGATCGTATTGTTGGTGATACATATACGGGACAATACGACGATACAGCTTAAAAGGGTATACGGGGACTCAAGGAATAGAACAATTGAGAAGAGTACGAAACAAAGAATTAACGAGGTCACACACAGCTGGAATCCATGTAACACTTAAAAAGGACTACAGCTTGCTAGCAGAAAGGATGTAGCGAGAAAACACGAGTACAATACCGCAATTCGACATGCTGGAAGTAGAGAGGTGTCAAGGAGATGAAAAATTATTGCCTGTACAGTAAGACGACTGAAAGGATTGATTGACAGGCGGGGATATTGCTTTTTCATGGAATCGCGTAGGAAGAGAGTTTAGCCAGAGTTTGGGGGTGACTAGGTGAACTAGTGTCGACCTATAGGAAGCCGAGGATTGACAAGGGTTGGACATCTAGACTACGTCTCCATGATGATGAAACCAGAGAACGAATCATCTGAAGGTGGTGGAAACGACTCAAGACGTTGGGTGGAGTTTTCTCCGGAATTCGAGATGTTGGGAGGAGAACTATCTGGAACTTAGGACCAAAAGCCAATAAGATACGACTATAGGGGTTGGACAGAAAAGTATGAAGTAGCTTGGTGGGAACGAAGATTATAAAAGATAGTGTTCGCCACGAGGAGCTTCTTCTTAAGTCTTCTTAAGCATTATATCTTATATCCTATGTCTTAGTTTCTCAGTATCATAGTTGTAAACTCAAGTGTTAAAATTCGTGCTTCGAATACTAGTAGACTTTCTTTTGTGAAGAACACTTTAATTACCGTTATGTAATTTAGTAACGTGAAGTGGTATACGAGTTATTATTCAATGTGAATAGAGTGAACTAAAATTCTCTATATCGACATCTTATCAGTGACTTTACAAGTAGACTTAGAATCTTAACAAATACAGTAAAGCCCCGATTATCCGCGGAATTGGGTGGCAAGGGCACCGCGGATAGTGAAAATCGCAGATAACCCGAAAAAAGACTAAAAATGAGGTGTAAACACGAAAAAAATATTTCAGCATAAAAACTATGTTTTATTGTACAAAAAACATAATATGTAAAACTTTTAAAATATGTACAGTACAGCAGAAACCTTTGCTCTACGTCTAAATCATTAAAATAAAGAACAGTAAACAAAAAACAATACTGTACTGTTAACAAAAAGTGTTCAGTTATGCCTTTTTTAAAAAAAACAGTCACTCGTTTTTGCTTCTTGCTTTGGAAACACCTTTTCTTTATTCTAGATTGTACTTTCCTTAACATGAGTTTTTCTGCCAGATGTGCGTCGTCGTCTTGTTCCTCTAAATATTGAAGCAATCCGTCTACGTGCTGCAAAGCAGTTTCGTGTGTCATCCGCGCAGGCGCCTCGTCTTCTTCACTTTCACTTTGTTCTTCTTCATTCTCGTTCACTCCCATTGCTTTGTTCGTTATCTCTACGTCAGTCAGTCGTTCAAACCCTGGCTCACTTGCGTCGCATTCCAGCCACTCTTCTATGCTCTCTTCGTTGACATTCTCACCTCCCGGAACGGATGTCACTAGGTCAACAAGTGTACCGGTCGGCATGACTTCATTCTCTTCTTCACAAATGTTTTGGTTAACATTTGTTTCGATACTCGGAAAGAGTTTTCTCCATGATTTAACAAGGGTTGAGGGTTTGATGTAATCCCATGCAGACGCAATATCGTAAATGCTATCCAAAATTGTACAATTCTTCCAAAATTCTTTGAGATCGCAGGCTTCTTCGATTTTTGACAGTAACAACTTTGTTCTGTATGTTCTCTTCATGGTTGCAATGACTCCATGGTCCTTAGGTTGTATCAGCGCAGTAACATTTGGGGGCAAAAACTTTACGAAGATTTGCCCGTCAGAAGATTTAAGCACACATGTAGCTGGGTGTGAAGGCGCGTTGTCAATTAACAAAACAGCCTTCTTTGGCAAATTTTTTGAGTCAAGATGTTTACGTACTTGAGGCACAAAAATGTTTTCAAACCATTCTTGAAAAATCTGCTGGTTCATCCAACCTTTTTTTTGGTTGAAATAATCAACTGGTAAATTTTCTGCTCTTGTCCCCTTAAAAGACCTCGGTTTCTTAGATTTACCGATTACAAGAAGCCTAAGTTTGTGACTACCCGCAGCGTTGCTGCATGGCAAGATTGTAATTCTTTCCTTGCTACTTTTGTGACCTGCCGCTTGATGTTCACTTTCAAATGCTAAAGTACGAGTGGGAAGACATGTCCAAAAAAGCCCTGATTCATCAGCGTTATAAATTTGTTCATATGACAGATCTTCAGACAACACAAACTCTTCAAAATCACGTTGAAAATCATCAGATGCTTGTTGATCACCACTCAGCTTCTCTCCGTGTAGACCAACCTCTCTAATTCCATGACGTTTCTTAAAACGATGTACCCAACCGGACGACGCTTTAAAATTTCCTTCCAGGCCTAACAAATCAAAAAAGATTTTTGCTTTAGCTGCAATGGTAGGACCAGACATGGGGGCGCCCTCACTTCGCACCTGAGCTAACCATTCCGCTAATGCCGAGTCAAGTTCATTATAGGTGGATTTCTTCATTGTTTTTCGTTTTTTCATCCCAGAAGCACTGTCCGACACTGATGCAAAGGCTAACAGTTCGTCTTTTTGCTTTAAAACGTCTCGCACTGTTGTTTCCCCGATCCCGTAATTCAAACACATCTGCTTCCTTGAAGCGCCATTTTCTATTTTAGAAATCATTTCTCAAGTTTTTGTGCAATCGTTAACACAACCTTCTTTCGTTTTTCAGCCATTATTAATTTCAGGAACTAACGAACTGATCACGACTGATCACTAAGCACGCTTACTGACAACTGACACCACTGGCAGACCGAGAGAATATGTACATAGAGGGGGAAGGTTAGTGAACTTGACCAAAACAAAAGAGCAAGAGCCAAAACAAAACTCCGAGAAGGCCTATAGGATTACGATGCACAATAAACCTGTCAGAAATTTTCGACCTTCGCACTGTAGGTCCTATTGTATTTTCCCTGTTGTTGGCTTGGATTAAAATTGGTTTTTTTAAGGTTCGTAATTAAAAAAATTTTTCGAGGCACGGCACTCGCGGATAATCGGGGCTTTACTGTAATGTATTGTACGGACGTTTTGTTTTAAACGTAGACAATTTATAAGTGTATTATTCGGTATAACATTAACCGATGAACTGTAGGCTCAGTGCTATAAATGATTTGTAAACGGAGTCGACGTGATATTCGTATATAAACAAGGACAATGTATGCAATGTTTGTATGAACTATATATAAACAGTATCAATGTCGATAGATATAATTATCTTGAATGCGGGAGCTTTGAATATAAATAAGTAAATTATAAGCGACTCGTAATATGAACAATCTGATCTTTGCGTGAGAATTTTGGGTGACATAATAACGCAGGAGTGCGGGACGGATGTGACGGACGTGGAACGACCATATTCTGATCAACCACAGTTTAAACACCAAGCGACAATGGCAGCGCTGGAACGAGGATGGGATCTTCAGAGGATAGCCGACGCACTGTGGATATTCAAATACCAAGTAAAATTTAATATATTATTTTAACGTAGAAAAAACCACTGACCTGTAACTCATAAAGAAGCCAGCTTGAGATAAGCATAAGTCTTAATAGAGAATTCAGTTTAGTAAACCTATTAATCAAAGCGGACCATAATCTGGGGGTATGAACGCATTAAATGTAAAAAATGTGTAGAAGTAGAAGTAGCAATAATATGAATTTTATGATGTGTATTTTATGTATGTGTTCTATTTCAGGATATATCTCCAACTAAGGAGAGAATTGTTTGTTTTATGTATCATTTGCAGGAATATATGTACTTTGTATGTGTAATGTTGGATAATAAGTGCATGATTATAATAAACATGTATGAGAACCCAGATCCATATAACTTTATATTATTTGATACACCTTTTGATAATTAAGATCACTTGCAATTTTGAGTATTGATGATTCTATTTAATACTCAATTGGAATACTTAATTAGTAGTGGCTAAATTGTGCATAAATCTGCAAAAGTATTTATAGTTATATATGTCGCCCAACACCTGGCAGGGGTGATTTGATTTTACATTTGTCGTTACAAATTAATACACAATCAATTAATTGCTCATTGTTAATTAAATGATTATGCATATATCAGCATAATAAATTTGCATTTTAACACAATAAAATTTCTCAGTTTAATTCATAAATTTTGTCAATTAAATAATTAATCATATTAATTAATAATAATGCATAAATTTGCATTATAACATGTATACAAACAACATAACCACAACTCCATATAACCACATTACCAAGTTATTAAATAAATTTCAGACACGAAAAAAACAACTAATAAACACAAACATGAATATTGTAACGTAACAAAGTTAAGGTTCCCGACGTTACATAAAAAACTTTGTCAAAATAACTGAAACAATGCCCAAGGTATGCCATAATTAAGTACAAGAGGGCCAATCTCACCTAAAAAATGTATTGATGATACCTAGTAAGGTTACTAGGTAATAAAATATTTAAGGTGTACCTAAATATAAAATATGTAATGAGCAGTGTAAGATGTAAATTATAAACACTGTGTCTAATGGGATGAGTTTACTGTGTATGAGTTTGAATATAATAGACTGTTCAATTAATATTTAATGTTTTATAAAATGTACTTGTTGTTGTACTTTATCATGATATTGTATTTACATGATATTTATTTTGTGTTTTGTATGTAGCAGGTGTGGAGCCATTGCTTTAAGGAAGTACTAAGTAATGGGTACTCATTTCATTCATGTTAAACTTGTATTTAAGTAATTAAATACAAGTATATTTATTATGTATGGTATTATGTTAAGTGTATTTACTTTAAATAATTAATGAAGATGTTTTAAAATAATATTTGTAAACTTGGCCAGGAAGACAATAAGTGTTAATAAATTGTCAAGTGGTCATTATAATTATGTTAAAAACCAATGAAGGGTTCAATGATGAACTAAATAAAATTAATGAATTGAAATCATGAAATTAAAATTGAAATAATGGGCCATAAGCCAGTGACTCTTTGTACAGTAGGTCAGGTAAGAAAAAATAAATTAAAAACAAAAAATTATAACACAGGTAATAAAACTAATAGGCCTAAAAATTAGTATTTTGTAAAAGGAAATTAATACCTTTTAAAATAAGTCAATTAAGAAGAAAATGTAGTAAAATGTATACGGTTTAATAAGGCAGATTAAGTGATACTTTTTTGTGATTTAATGTAATTCCAAGCAGGGAGTATTTTATTAAATAAGTGTAAGAATATTTCCTAATTCTGGCTCTAGGATAACAAATATTATCCAATGACAGAAGAAGCAATGGTTGTTAGGGCAACAAAATGCAGGAAATCTTGTTGATTTAGACATTCAATTGTTATATATAAACGAGGACAGTTCAGTCATTAAAAATCGTCAGAAAACCACAAAACCTCATGAATAAAATTATTACAAATCAACATTAAAATATAATCACTAATTAAAAAGATGGATTGGACGGCTTCCTAAACTATCACTTTGAGAATACAAACTACCTATCTACAAAATTCAAATCAAAAACCTTAAGAAAAATGAACTAAACTTACCACCAAATGAGTTATGCAAGAAACCATAAATAAATGCAGATAATCCCGACCGGGAGAAGTTGAATTGAATAAATACCATACCACAAAAAATTAAAGAGAATTAAATTTACCTACTGAACCTCACTT
This sequence comes from Magicicada septendecula, assembly GCA_034769895.1. Classification (NCBI taxonomy): domain Eukaryota; kingdom Metazoa; phylum Arthropoda; class Insecta; order Hemiptera; family Cicadidae; genus Magicicada; species Magicicada septendecula. The sequence goes on from CM068367.1 coordinate 1,255,925,658, forward strand.
TTGACTGCAGAGCAAGAACTTAATACTACACTAATTCCATCGGGACCTGTAACCACCAGAAACGAAAAAATCAGCGAAGATCAAGAACTGAACTTTCCATTACATCCTGGGACACTAACAACAACTTTTATTGAGAAGCTGGAGTTGGAAATATTCGAGCCATTCTTCATCACTTGTAGATCTGACATCGTTAGTGGAACACGGCCTGAATGAGTATCTTGTAAACGCTTGGTAAAAACCTGCTTATGTTAATACTTATATAATAAGATTTTAATTTAAATTGTAATACCTAGTAACCTGAATTTGCATTACCTGGCCTTACTAATAGTTAAAAGAATTACATGTACCCTGAGATAAGAGATAAACTGAAAATTATAATTAAATTGTAACATAAACCACGAGTTCAATAACAAATCGATTCGGTATTGTATGATCGATATGATGCTTTAATAACCGAAGAAAGCAACTGTTGGAAATTTAAAATAATATAAAATAAAGAATCCTTCTTGTATTTGACGAGTCTGTGTTATTGTAGAATAGTTATTGTATTTCGAGTAGGGTGTAATTTACAGGGAAAGAAAGTGATAAAAGCGTCAAGTGGAACAACTTAACCTATAAGAACGGGTCATTCGCTAATGACAGCGCTCGATTGCAGACAGCTGGTGAATACGGGAGAATAGAGAACTAACTTACTCTCTTCACACTCCGCTCTTTTCAATTTAGATAATACATAGTGACTAGGGTTGGAGAAAAATACTGAATTATTCATTATAATAACCATAATATAGCGTTTTTCCCTGGTAAAACACTTGATAACTAATTAACACAGGTCTATAATCAACAACCGAATAATATCCACAATATAATAAATATTTTTCCTTATAAATAGATTGAATTTGTTAATTTAAATTGTTAAATTAACTATAAACCCGCAACAGTAATTAAATAAGTAACACAGATCATAAACAGAGGGAAGTGGTGACAAATTGCCGCATTCAACGTGGGGCTGAATTAACAATAAACCCGCAACCGTATTACACTCGACCTAAGCAAATTAGTCCAGATCGTTTCATTTGTTACAAATTGGCGCTCAACGAGTGGGCTTTAGTTAAGTAAAAAATCGACTATATCGCTATTACTTAACTGGAGCAGGCAACTATTAGGGCACAGGAATGCATATGAGAGGTGTTTCTAAAAGGATGGCGAAAGACCAAGAAACGGAAGAAGATAGACGGGAGGAAGAAGCAGAAATAGTTACAGACGTTGAAAAGGAACAACAGGCGGGCCATAATGAGGAAGCCAGAGGTGATATGGATTTACTAAAACTATGGGAATTAATTAAAGAAGATTCCAAGAAACTGAAGGAAGCCAATAAAGAAAATTTTAAACGAATGGAGGAAAACTCAAGGAAACAAAACGAGGCTTTAAGCGAAAATTTAATAAAACAAATGGAGGAAAGACTTGACCAGAATAAAGAGGAAACTAATGAAAATTTTAGGAAACAAAATGAGAACAACCGACTAATCAATGAAAAAATAGACAGTATTAAAAAAAGTACTAGTGAAACCTTAAGACAAACTATAAATGAAAATAATGAACAATTGAAGGCCGATTTTAGACAAATAAATGAGAAACTCGACAGTTCCAATGAAAGGACTAAAGAAGAGTTTAGAGAAATACACGAGAAAATAAATCGTATGAGTGAAAATATAAACAATAGGATAGACAAAATTAACGATAATACCGATGAGAAAATAAAGAATATTAACGAAACAATCAGCCAAAGAGTCGACCAGACAAAAGAGGAACTTATAGGGTTCAAGGAAGAGTTACCAAACTGATTAACTTTTTTCACAATATATAACTCTCACTCTGAACTTTGAACACCAATTTCTGTCAAGGATTAATGAATCATATTTAATAACACTGTATGTAAACGTAAGATAACCTATGTCTGAAACTGATAAAACTGACACACACTTTTGAACAACAAAGTTGAATTTTCATGTAAACCTTTTTAGTATTTAAGTACCACAATTGTAAGGTGGTGTACTTTATTTGACATCTTGTTTTAAACCTTTTTCGTACTCAAAAGAACTCATTGGCAAATTAACCTGTGTAAATAAGTACACATGTCAGCCATAGCGGCATCCTACGACTGAAGCGCTGCCACCTTTTGCTATCCGCTGAGTGAAAACTAATTTGTGGCCGAGGCTAAACTTTATTATAATAACATTTATTGTATGACAATTATCAAAAATTAATGAATTATCAAATCAAATAAATCAGTACGAATCTTTACTAGCTGTCTTGTGTTTATTTAAACTGTATTATGTATGTTATGTACTTTAGCGGAGAATAGAATTCTTTGCTCAAATTTTATGTTGGCAACATGTCCAAAGACAAGCAAAAGTCGAGTTCCCGCCAGTCAGCGAGGTAATTCGAATCATTCTTCACCGTACAGGAGACAATCTAACTGTGAACCTTTTATTTGTTTTATGAAAAACAATTTGGCGCCTTTCGGGAATTAAAAATACAAAATAGGACAGGTAAGGACTTCGGTACTGGTTATTCGTACGTTCACGATGGACACAGTCTGCGTGAGGTACGTTTAAGAGCGACGACGACTTGGTAAGACTTGAGAGTACACATTACACTCTTACACTTTTACCCTAATAACGAATGATGACGAAAAGGGGTTCGTTATAATATAATGCAGTAAGTCTGGCATAAAAAAATGTTCTCTTCTAAAGCAGAAACTAATATTAAACAGACAATTAAATACTGAAAATGTCAGAACCAAGCAAATAACCACTCTCTCTCTCTCTCTCTCTCTCTCTCTCTCCCCCCCCCTGGATACTCACTTTATTTTCCTCTGTATGGGCATGAGTAGATTTTACATTGCCAACCAAATTAGACCAATTAATTCTGTGACCTACTGAAATAAGTTAACACCAGTTTTCCTGAATATAAATTAAGCATGTTAATTTTGTTAAATATTAATCGTATATTAAATGAGCAAACACTGTATGTAAATTATTCCTCAAAAACCACTCTAACAATTTTGATGAGACTTCGTCATTTGATGTGTTTAGGTATGAGAAATCCACTGGGCTATGTTTCATGTTTGGCAAAATTCGTCTAATGGCTGAAATAAAATGCATAAATTAACCAGGCAAAAAAGCATCAATTACCTTCAGTTGTCTTTGAGTTATGTAGAAACTGAAACATGTTTATTTTGGTAGTCTATTTGTTGTTTTGACATTTAGTGACATACAAATTTCTGCAACATGGTAAAATAATTTGTGATCTTTCGTTAAAGTTTTTAGTAATCTGAAAGTAAGACTTTAAATAATTTAATAATTGTTTTAACTCCTTGTAGAAGTTTTCTTTAAATAATTATTCATTTTAAGTTTATGTATTTGACTAACTTTACAAAACTCAACTTATTTCAGTTCAATTTAGTTGCTGAGCTAAAAAACTTTAAAGTAACTTGAAGCATGTACATATTGTTACGACGGTCTACTTGATCGTCGTAGGTACAGTGGAAAACAAAATAAATACAAGACACCAATTAAGTCAATAATCACCAGCTTTAATTTTTACAGTTAAACAGTTCGTAATTAACAACACACTCTACTACAACAAATCAAATAAAAATTGTTCACATGCAAATAAATGTCAACTAATATTAAAACACAGTTGTACACTATTACAATATACCGCCTGATTATAAAAAACAACACTTAACTAATAACCACTTGAACACGCACAGTAATCTCGCCCGATAATAACTCGAACCGCTCTGTAAATATATCGCTGCTATACTGACTCTAAGGCCGCTGCCGCCAAGTATTTATACAACGCTCACAGCCCAGGACGTTCCTAATTGCATCTTAGCATCCGTATGAACTACGTAATTAACTGCAGCCTTGACACAGTCCGCACGGCTGGTGGCATCGAGAAGACTCGCAAATGCGTCTACAGTCACGTACGCCGCACACATAAGAGCGAGATTCTTCTGGCACATTCAACAAACACGTAGATTGTTCTGTGATGTCGTAACACTGCCTCCTCCTTAAGCCTGTTCGTCCTGAACTGGCAAACCGTCTCTGAAGTAATACTCGACCAGGCAGTCTAGCTGGACGTCCTTGCGAAAGATAATTCTCTGGTCCTTCGAATTCAGTATCGTGTCATACGTACATCACGTTCCCAGGAATGCGAGTCTTCCGTTCAACCACTAACTTCGCTGGAATCACTCCTATCGCATCATGTACTGATGACCTAAACGTCACTGGCTGATCCAAGTTTGTTTGGTTCTCATCAACAGCCTCTTGCGTAACCTCATCTTCAGCCACTTTGCCCTCGGGCGCTACTATCAGCTCAGGAACAAGCAAAAGTTTTGTCTTGACACCCATAGTTGGCTTCCAATCACTTCTTTTGTCGTTACACTTATTTGTATTTCCTCTGCTAGTTCTTCCACCATTGCTGCTTGCAATAGGGAGGGTTCCTCTTGCCGAGACCTGTTGACTTTTTCTTCGACTAATGCCACTCTCTTAATCGAATAGTTGGTAGACCCTGTCATTTTAGCCACGCAAAGCTTTATCTTCTCTTCGCCAACTTCAGGACATTCTCTCTTAAGGCCACAACGAATCCGTAGGCATTCATTATGTCCATGCCAAGAATCATTTCATCAACAATGTCTGCAACGAGCATTTGGTGGCTAAACTCGAGAAGACCCAGGCGTACACGTACGTCTACCTTTCCTAGCACCTTGACGGCGCTTCCAGTCACAGTCTGTATCGTACAAGAACTAATTTGAGGCCGTCGGTGCTGATTAAGTCAGGGCACACAATAAACACTGTTGCGCCCATGTCAACTGTAAATGATGTTGGTTTACCTTCTGCAAACCCATTAACAATCCAGTTTCCACTGGTCTTATGTAGCGTGGAAACTGTGTGCTGTTCTGAGGCTTTACTTCTCCAATTGGTGCGATCACTCTCTTCTCTCGATATCTTCTTCTCCCAACAGTCTATCTGTAGATGACCACGTTATCCACAGTTGTAACATTTCGGTCTTCTGTCTTTTTCAAATCGTTGCGACTCTCTTGAACTTTTGAATCGTTTGTCCGACAACATTGTTTTTCTGTACCCATCATAACGGCAATATGATACAGGAATCTTCTGACTGCAATGTGATGGCACAAACCCAATAACGTAGTGGGATGCTGACTTGGCATCTTCAAACTCTAGGGCGTGAACAAGAGCTTCTGAGCTATTTCGGTGCCTTGCTATTCATAACACTTGCTGAAGTTCACATTTTCCGATGCCATCAATAAATGTCTGCACTGCAAACCTTATTCGGAAGTCTTCTGGTGCTTCATGATAGGCCAATCTAATCAATCTGTCGATACTTGCTTCAAACTCTTGAAGACTCTACCCGGAACGTTGTCGTCTTGTTCTCAACTGAGCGTAGTACACCTCTCGCAAATGTTTATCACTGTAGCATAATTCTAGAGCTTTTATCAACTCGGCATAGATGTTCTGGCTGTCAGGTGGCACTTTCTGTAGTAATTCTGCTGCTGGTCCTTTTAATGCGAGAACGAGTGAGACTGCTTTGTCCTTTTCTGTCCAATTATTATTTGCGCATGCCGCAGCTTCAAATTGGCGGAGGTATGTTGCCTAGTGACTGCTTCCGTCAAAGGTTGGAGCTTTGACATGAACTGTCCCTATTGCAGGCAAAGTGACTTTCTCCATTAACTTATTTTCTGGGTCTTTTTCTGTCTTCATCATTGGTACACAAAGTTGTTTTGGTTGTAAGTTCAGGCACTACTCTACTTCATTTTTAATCTGCTCTTTTATATTTGTAATCGAGTCTTCTATTTTTTTTTTACATAGCTTTTTCCACACTTGTGACTGATTTTTCTACTTCAGCTATTTTATTAGACATCGATTCTTAAAACACTCGAAACAGATTTTTCTACTTCAGCTATTTTTAATGTCAATGATTCTTGTACCTCTGATATTTTAGTAACTTGTTTATTAAGCTCACCTCGCAGGAGACCCAATTCTGCGGTACTGTGTTCTTGCAACTGCTTCTGCAGCTTCAAAGAGAGCTTCCGTTTTATCTGCTTCCTGCTTACGTTTTTCATCCTGTCGTTTTTTTGCTTCTTCCGCCTCCTGTCTGCGTCTTTTCTCTACCTCTTCCATCTCTTGTCTTCGTTCTTCTTTTTGTCGTCTTTCTGCTTCTTCCTGTGTCTGCCGCACCAGCATTTGGAAAGCTTGCATCATCTGACTGGCATCCATGTTTATCGATTAATTAAGAATTACACTCGTCTTGTATAAAGTGTCCACTGTTTCCACTGTTAACCGTTCTATTCCAGTTCTGACACCACTGTTATGACGTCTACTTGATCGTCATAGGTACAGTGGAAAACAAAATAAGTACAAGACACCAATTAAGTCACTAATCACCAGCTTTAATTTTTACAGTTAAACAGTTCGTAATTAACAACACAGTCTACTACAACAAATCAAATAAAAATTGTTCACACGCAAATAAATGTCAACTAATATTAAAACACAGTTGTACACTATTACAATATACCGCCTGATTATAAAAAACAACACTTAACTAATAACCACTTGAACACGCACAGTAATCTCGCCCGATAATAACTCAAATCGCTCTGTAAATATATCGCTCCTATACTGACTCTAAGGTCGCTGCCGCCAAGTATTTATACAACGCTCACAGACCAGGATGTTCCTAATTGCGTCTTAGCGTCCGTATGAACTACGTAATTAACTGCGGCCTTGACACAGTCCGCACGGCTGGTGGCATCGAGAAGACTCGCAAATGCGTCTACATTCATGTATGCCACACACATAAGAGCGAGATTCTTCTCGCACATTCGACAAACACGTAGATTGTTCTGTGATGTCATAACAATATAATATGAAGTATTATATTAAGTACTGCGTTTACAAATAAATTTTAAAAAATTTCAATATTTTTTAAAGGTTTTATGTTATTTTAAGAAGGTGCTGCAGGTATATTCGTTTTTATGTGAAGAACAGAAAGGTAAATTGAAGTGAAATGTTACAAAAAGTTTTTTGGTACGCTAAATTTAATAATTTACGTTTTTTTAAACAATTTTCATCAAAACAGGTGTTATATCATTTTTTCAAACTGATGATTTTTTCTTCTTTGTGATTAAGGACAGAAAGATAAGTTTCATATACAGTCAGTCAAAATACTCTGTTTGGTGTGTGACGTATGTATTGTTTATAGATTGTACATGTAGGTATTGGAGATGTGTGTGGAGATGATATTGTCTCTGGACGTTTTAGAGATGTTTCTTATTACATTACAGAGGTATATGATATGACGTCACCAACGTAGAGGGAGTATCACGTGACCGGCGTTTATATACTACATACGCCTAGAGAAATCGTTCTGTTCAGCACAACATCTAAAACCGACCGGTTGCATATAATTTAAGTCCGCGGACAAATCAATTTTGTTATTTCTTTTATGAATTTACTAACTGCTATTATTTTTTATTGTTCGACTAAGCTTTTCGTCATTACTGACATCTTCAGGAAGGTTGTTTAAGACCTGAAGATGTCAGTAATGACGAAAAGCTTAGTCGAACAATAAAAAATTATAGCAGTTAGCAAATTCATAAAAGAAATAGTAAGGATGGCTGCTAATTTAAACAATACGAAGAAATCAATTTTGGCAATTTAAACCAGTTAAAATGTGATTAAACACTGTACAGTAAATATCAACAAGTATCGACAGCAAGTGACGAATAAATTAAACAATTTTAGACAGTTCAGGAACTATGTTCGTGAAATTTACAGCAGAAATTAGTGGAGCGAGCAATGGCACTGCATAACGGATAACTCTTCAAGATAAGTACAAAGACGTAGGCAAACTATAAAAACCAAACAAATAATGATATCTTAAAAGTAACAGGGGGGTTTTAAAGAATGAAAGTGAGCGTGAATATGAAGTACTGGTGAGCCTTATTAAAAAATAAGTAAATGTAATTCTATCTATTATTAATTATGTATGTTCATTAATGTGGTCAATGAATCACCAGAGATATAGGGGCAAACCCCGTTAATGTTTTAATTGCAAATAAAATACTAAGTTCAATTCACAACGACAATTCAAAGGGCAATTCACGTGTTAGTGCAATTTATTAAATCGCTACCTCAGTCTGTTTTCGCCATTTAATCCTCGCTTAACGGATGCTGGGATTTCTGGATACAGGTAAGAGTTGGAATGTCAAAGGTAGGTGGTGTTTTGGGAGGGACGTTTGAAAGTTAAAAGATCAATAGTTTGAAAAGTTACAATTGGTGCCATGACCAGGATTATTGTTTGTAAGAAGTTAGTGAAGTCACAAGGGTATCATTTCTAGTGGCAATGTCATCGACAAAATTTTTGGAAATTGTGTAGCTAATAGCAACTATGAAGGAATGAAAGACAGAACTATACTTGACACTTTATAAAAGATGTGAACAAACTTAATGCCAGTATCATGAAGAAACTAGATGGAAATTATAAGATTTGTCACAGCTATGATTCAATTGAATATCAGCCAGAAGTAGCACTTCAATTTATTTCAGAGTTTCTTAACTCTGTCAGTACTGTCGATTTGCCGCCACATGAATTAAAGTTAAAAAAAACTCAATCACAATGGTGCTGAGAAACTTAGATGCACTACAAGGACTTTGCAATGGGACAAGATTGGTTGTAACTGAAGTTTGTAATATTGTCAAGGCACGAATTATAACTGGAGAACAATCCGGCAGAGAAGTTCACATTCCAAGTTATTTGGGATGTGTAATGTTAGACCAGCTTTTGCTATAAGTTTGCACAATCTCAACGGAAAACATTCGAGTGTGTCCGCATCCACTTATGAACATCTGTCTTTATGCACTGAATGATACATGTAGCTTTTCCAGAGTTACAAGAAAAAACTGTTTAAGTTTCTCTTGCCGCCAAACTCGCAATGCTGTATGGAAAGAAGTTCTGAATACCACAGATCTTAATTTTAATCTTACGATGATGGATGTCACAATGAAACTGATATTTACAGATACACAAATCATACGGAGAACTTTAATATTACAAATGAATAACTTTAAGGTAACCGGAGGTTTTTTTTTTCAATTTATTTTTAATATTTTGTTTTACTCTATATATATATTACATTTTGTTTTTGTAATTTTTCTTTGTCTGCTTTGTTACTTGATGATATGCTTAACATTTCATAGTGTTTATTTTGAAGCACCAATTAAGTACCTTACAAAATATTCTTAAATCCCAAGTTTACATACTTTCATAGTTACTTTCATTGTTCATTACAATATTACTGAATTAATTATGAAAATGTCTTTGAGGTTGTGTAGCTATTTAACAGATTTTTCGATTAGTTATAATTCACATATAAATTTTTACATTATATCTATAAAAGTATACCTATATCTACTCATTTAAAAGTCTTTTTTATTTACTACAAACAAAGTATATTGATATACTACAATCAAGTGAAGCTCAGTAACCTAATATTTATATATAAATTCCAACTCAAATAATGATTTCTTTTAGTTATTTCATGGGATATAGCAGTAACACATAAATAAATACAATGCAACAATGAAAACGCCTATTCAATAACAAACACTGGCAAGATATTAAACATAATAGAAACTAGTGAAAATCATGTTTCATTTTCATAACACTAGATAATTCATCAACTCTATGAGCTCCATTTGACAAGAAAAGGTGGCTTAGACATTGTTATCAAGTCGACAAAAGTTGATATTAACACTGTATAAACACATATCCTAAGAAACTAACAGTACTGTACCAATGAGACAAAGAAAACTATAAGTACAATCACACAACATACAAAACATCATTTTCTTTGATGATGATGATGAACCTTCTTATCATTTATGACAACAAAATTTTTTAATTATGTAATGACAGTAATATTATAAATCATACACAATTAAAAACAATTATATAAATGGTAACACGATGATATGTATAATGAGTAATGAGTCTAATTCATCACCTATATAATTTCATATCAACATAAAAGCAAATGTTCATTTAGTGAATATGTCTTGATTGATCATTGCTCAAAGTGTTATCAATAGTTTTAAGTGAAACTACAGACAATTATTTCTGGAAAATCATATAGTTCATGAAAACAAAATGGAAGTACAAGAATACTGTGAGAATTGGACAATTAAATATGCTACATAGATACAAACTGTCTCACGAGTATGGCATAAAATTTTGGTAAAATCACTTATCATGGTGAAAAAATCTCTCTCTCTCTCCCTAAACACACACGCGCGCGCGCGCAAAAGAATTTCGATGAAACCGAAACATCGAAGCATGATAATGTTTTGTAAACAAAAGCTTTCTAGACTGTGGGGAATCGAAAGTGTGGAAGCATTACATTTTTCGATGACGCATCATGCATTTTTTGGAATGACCCCCAGCCTAAAAACATTATCATGTTAACAAACAAAAATTCATAACAGAAAAATCAAACTCGTCAGAAGACACCTGTGACTGAAACGTAAAAGAGGAGTATTTTATTGAATAAAAAAGCTAACACAGAGCATTAAAATGAAAGACACACTGCACACAAAAAACAAGTTATTAGCATTACTCTTAAATGTTTTTCATTTAAAATTTTATACATCTGCATAGTTCTTCACACAGTCCAAGTTTGGACGTCTGCATCATATAATATACGTAAACTAGCTTACCACCTGCTCTCACATCTACACCACTTATTATAAGAAATCATAACTAGGGGGGGTCAGCGGGAACAATCGCCCCAGAATTATTAAAAATTTGTGTAAAAATTTCATAATCACTTAAAGTAGGCCATTCTAACTCAGTTTCATGTGTTAAAAAGAGATTTATAAATAACTGCATAAATAATTATATGGGAAAAATCTTTAATATCTAATTTTTCCTGAGAAAAATGGGGAGTCCAACCTTCAAGCTAGTTCCCCCCCCCCCAAACTAGTCTTATTCCCCCCAGGAGCAGCTTCTAGTTACGCCACTGACTGAAATTATGGTTGGAAGTTCAACTGATCGTTAATTATATTGCACCCACTACTGTTATTTTTTAAAGGCCTCAAATATTTACACAGAATTTGATTATAAAGAATCTGAAATATCAGTCCAGCCACTGATGATGTTGGATTGTAGAATGGGCAAAATGTTTGGTGCTGAGAAAAATACAGCATGTGTTAAAATAAAAACAAAAAACTAAGTTGTTATGAACCGCTTGAGACATAAATTCACTGCCTGCTACATTACAAAACCAGATACTAGTAAACCAGTCACATAAGATCTTGATTTTAAAACTTACTATTAAATTCACTACTTTGATAAACATTACAATATAATATGTATATAAATACTCACAGCGTTTGGACTTTTGTATCCATACGCATGCCTAAGGATTGTATCCTCTAAGGCACGAATCCATTTTTCTCGTTCTTCACCATCACGTGCTTGAAAATGAAATGTCTTTGAATCCACTGTAATTGTAAACGTACTGTCATCTTCATCGTCAATCCCAATAACGGCACCCTTCAACCTCACACACCCTCTTCGAACACCGCGCATCATCTTTTCTCTTGACTGTACAAGCAATAAACGTACAAACTGTTAGAGTGGATTTTTTATAAGTTGTCATTTTAAACAGTTTTTTTTTTAATGTTCGATTTACAAGATTTTCTACACAAGAGGGATAAAAAAGTATATATATAAGAACAGACAGGACAGAATCCGATACAAACTGAGGAACAAAATTAAAAATATACCAAGGGACGAAAAACTATTTTTTTTCGTTAAACTAAGTCACCCAGTCAGGGTTAAAATTATAATTATTATGACATTCAACTCAAAGGTCATACCTATTTCAAGGTAACCAAAAATATTTACATACAATTTCAAATTGAGATTCATTTGCAATTAAATGACTGACAAAAACCTAAACTACTTCACTTAAAACTGTTGATATTACTGTATTTAGGAACATGGTCAGTACCATCTTAATCTACTCTTTGTTCGGTTCAAGATTCTAGAAATGTGTACATTTGTCTATTTAAATCGACAGTTATTAATACCTCACAAATAAGAAGCAAGGTAAAGGACTTATTAATATAATATTATAATTTTTTAGTTTTACATAATAGTTTTCTTTTTCAATCATTATTGGTATACTTTCACTCAAATATATTTTTCCACTATACTAGACAACAAACCAACTCTAATATATAGGCACGTGTATATGTGAGGCTTTCTAGATGTTGTATATAGTAAAGCAACATCAAAACATGTCTGCATTTTTATAACATTATTTCAATTAATAAAATTTTTATTGGCTGGTAATCCAATCATAATGTTTTTGGTCTTTATTAAAAATACAAACTTTATTTTGGGTATAAAACATGTTATACTTCCGTTACGATCAAACGTTTCGCCCATATTATTATGAGGCATATGACAATGGTTGGGAGAATCCTCATTGTCAAAATATCTCATTCCTCACTAGGGTAACAATTTACCTTTTACTATAAAATCCCTAATCTATAGAATAATAAAATATTCACTGTCAACAAAAATAGGTCTTGTGTTAAATACATCAATCTTTCTCTACATGCGTGTCTTTTATATACCTTGGTGAACTGTAATAATCATAATCCTTACTGATACCTCACCGTAGTCACAGTCTGTAAAACAGACATATTTGTATTACTATTATATGTGTGAGACTTACATGTGTGACATGTACACTTTGCGTCCTTTTTCTACAAACAGGATAATTCAAAATTGCACAGAAATACATCAGGAGCTGATTCGGGCCATTAACATTAGCAAAAAGTTCCTTTAAACATATGTCTGAAAACGCTTCGTTATTGAGTTGTGGCTAGTGAATTATTTCACTCTGATTTGCTCTTCAAGGATAATATTAAGCCATACTGAAATCTTGGAACTTAAATTAAGGAGTAAATTTGATAGTTTTATATGGTTTTTGGCCTGAAAAATCTAATTAAACAGGTCCCAGAACTTTATCTTTAAAAACTTGTGACAAAAATACTGTAAAACACAAAAAAACAAAATGGTGCCACAAAACTCTCTTTTTTAGGTTTGAAGTATAATAACTTTGTTAAATAGCTAACCAATGTATAAAACGTTTAAATGAAACTTTTAGAATATTTAACTCTGAGACAACTGATGTATGTAAAGTCAGTAGAAAACAAATTTGCTTTACAAGTACCTTTTTTATTTTGTTTATTACTGAAATTTATGTTTGGATTTCTCTCTTTAAAACTACAGTTTCTCTACCAAAATTTGGTCTACTTGTCAGAGCTGAATATCTCTAACAAGTATTTGTTTTCTACTGACTAGTTAACAAAGTTGTTATACATCAAATCTTAAAAATTCTGTTTTGTACCACCAATGTTATATATTTTACACTATTTTTCTCAAAAATTACCTAAAGTACAGTTCTGGGACCCATTTTATTTCATTTTTAGGTCAGAAACCACATGAAACTATCAAATTTACCCCTTAATTTAAGTTCCACGAATTTCAGTATCACTCATTTTTCACTTAAGAGTAGAAATCACAGCAGAATATTTCACCAGCCATATTTCACTCATAATGCTTTATTAATGACCCACATCAGCTCCTGAGGTGTTGCAGTGCAGTTATGAATCACCATGTGTGAGCACAAATGCGTGTGTGTGCGTGCGTACGTGTGTGTGTGTGTGTGTGTGTGCATGCGCCAACATTGCTAACACTGTACGATCCCAATAAAACACAAGATTCGGAGAAGTCATAATACCATAATACACGACACGACACGTGTGTGCTGGTCCATATTAAACAAAGTGGGTGATAAGTCACTTGACAAAAAAGTATTTTTTGAATACCATTCAAGTAATTTATGGTTCATCCTGTGTAGAAAAACTATACTCGACACAGTTTTATACTGTACTATGTCTTTATACGCGTATTTATTTATTTTAATTCTCAAGAATATCATATGAATTTGTCATATCCATAAATTGCAACGTGATGTTTCCCCCAACATAAAGAATATCCCTTAATATAACAATTGTATTATTAAAATAATGAAGGACAAAACAATAATTAAATAATTAACTAATATAATGAGATATATATGTTAAACCATAAATTTAAGATCATTGTAAAATAACATAATAAGACCAAGATACCATATATGACTATCTGGAACTTTGTAACTAATAACTCCACTAGAATCAATAAGAAATATGGCACAAAATAGGTGAAATCCTATTCAGCAGAACCTAACTGGGTTACCAATTAGGAAAGTATTTATAAACTAAATAAAAGGTTGATAAAACCGAACAATAAAGCTAGAGAATAATCCTACCTGAGTGTGAATGAAATCACATAGAATTCAGAGAATAATTATATCAGATAAGTGTATAATACTAGTTTTTAATTCTGTATGAACATGTTACAATGTAGGTTAGGTTAAGAACCATTGTTATATGTTAAAGAAAGAGAAGAATATAAAGAAGATTGTAAGATAAATAATTTCATAATAGAAAGTATAACCAATAAACTGAATAACAGCTAAGTCAATGATACATAACTATTGTTGGTTATGAACCAAATAATAATATAAATAGTAAGAAACTCATGTTACACCTAAGGCCTACACATACTGGGTAGGAAAGAAGAAAACCAATTATATACATAAAACATGTTAAATCAACTCTATAGATTAAACGGTAATGTATTTTAGTAGAGTAAGTTATTAGTAATCAAAGATGTTAATAATGGACCATACATAATGTAAATAATCACAAATCAACTTGGACAACCAATTTATACCTACTGTATAAGTTAGTAATGAACATTACAAGGAGTAAAGAGTGTATTAGTTTATAAGATATATAGTACAAGTTCATGTAGTTCATAAGGAATAATTAATAACTGCTGAATTGTATTAGAGTTAAGTAATTTTGTTTAAAGAAAAGAATTATAGTCCATAGAACAATGGACATTATGGGGAAAAGTTAATGTTTATAGTTATCAGTACTAATATTAAAATGTCTTTTATTAGCATAAGATAGAATGTACAACCACAAAAATTTAGGTATAGACAAGTAGGACTAGTTTTAAAGAAAAATGTTAGAATAGGCCATCAGTTAAAAATGTTATTTTTGTTATTACTGAACAGAAATATGGCTTAAGAGATCTCAAAACGATCAGCATAAAAAATGCATTTTAATGGTGGTAATATCTTTGTTATATTCAGTAGCATAAGGAAAATATGTCACTTTTAAGATTTTTTAATAAATTTGGTCAAAAAAGGGACGCTTAGGTTGGCGTCTGTTGGTGAGCATCAAACCATAAAACGGAATTTTTGTGATTAAAAACGGAATGCTTGGTAAATTCCAACAATCAGAATCTTTCACCCGTCAGGTGAATCAACCCATAATGCATCGCCATAATACCGTTCGCTGGTAATCATACAGTAAAGCTACCTTCTTTGTGACACAGAAAATGTAAATAGTCTCCAACCCAAAGTGTAAATAGTCTTGTCCCCAAAGTCTCTAACCCGAGGGAGGTTAGGAGAAGTGTAAACAAAAGGCAATCTAACCTTGAAGCGGGGACGTAACCTAACAGTGAACATCACGTGTTGTGAAGTTTTTTTATATTTAAAGGACATTATAGAGAACAAATAATAACAGTGAATTATATTAAATGTATAAAGAAAGGGAAAGTATAGAGTGCATCTAAAAAATGTATAACCCAACTTAATATTTAAGTATCACTATACCACGGTAACTTTTATATACACTTTCTATACCATCAGAGTATAGAAACACTAACACTATTATAATCATTTTATGTTTAACTATTATTTCATTGTACTTAATATTTAAACTTGAATAACATAGCCACCATTGGTTAACCTCAAAAGCGGACTCGGTCCAATATACGAACTGTTCGTCACTTTAGATTTAAGTTGTTATTTTATAATATTGTATTTAATCTTGTATTGTAATGTTTTGGTCTTCAAAAAAAGGCATTTTTTGTTAATTATTGTAGTCAAAAGAACCCAAAAGGTTATATTTTAATAACGTAAACAGTAACCTACATCTCTCTGAGCCTGTGAACTCATGCTACCAATGGTTAAACTACCAATACAACAAGCCTGGTCAATTATTATTACAAGAAATGTTATTCATTTTTATATCAGAAGAATAGAATAGAATTCTAAAAGAAAATAAAATAAAAGTGAAAGTAATTAATGGTGTACGAATTATCTCTTTTAATAATTAACATTTTATTTGCAATTTATGAACACTAGTGTTTACATCAACTCCAGAAGAATAAGTTGGCAGTACCTATTACGGAACAACACGTGCTTTGTAAATGTTTAATGAAGAAATTTGTGTTAGTGGTTGAAATCACAATCAGAATGATCACAGTTGCACACCACTATATATCGGGATAATTTTTATATAGTGGTGTGCAACTGTGATCATTCTGACTTTGTAAATGATTTAACTAGGTCAGTGAACTCTAATAAAGTAAAAAGAATAAATTAAATAAAACTTACGAATCACAATTAATACAAACTTTTAATATCACAATTACTAATAAACAAATAAAAGAGAATTGGAGCAATCTAGTTTCATACCAGCAAGCACAAGGGAACCATTCTACTATAATTACAAATCAAACAAACTACTCATAATTTTATTTAATCATAATTATATTTGTAATAATAGATATTACAAACTGGCATCCACAGCGTGAGGCTTGTATTTGCAAATTAGAGGGGGGATAAGAATTATTTTATGCTCATCAAGCAAATTATATTCATAATTAAGTGTTGTAATTTTTATTACAAAATGGCGTCCACAACGTGAGGCAACATTACTGATTTTTATTTTGTAATCTTTTTGTATTTTATCACAAATGGCGCTTACAACGTGAGGCAAAATTAATGATTTTAAATTAGTAAACCTTTTTTTATTTTTATTACAATTGGCATCCAACTAGTGAGGCTAGAAGTAGGGGAGAACTTATATTATTTCAGTGTATTCTCTTAATAATTTATACTCTAGCGGCAGCTACAATAAACAACGAAAATGCCACGAAGAGCAACTTCAGCAAAACGAGAATGTCAACGCGAATAGCCTAATGGAATTCATGCAGGAGGCGTTTAAACAAATGGAGAAGAAGATGGAAAGTAACAATGAAACGTCAAAACAGAACAATGAAACATTAAAACAAATGGAAAATAACAATGAAACACTTAACAAGAAGATGGACAGGAACACTGAAACTATGAAACATCAATAGAAGAGTACAGAGAAGAAATAAAACACAGAATCAATGAAACAAATGAGAAGATTGAAAGAACTAATGAAACATTAATACAATTCCGTGAAGAAATTATAAATCAAATAAACAATGTCGAAGATAACAGTAAAATTAGGGTTGAGATAATTCAACAAAAAACTCAGGAAAAATTAGAAAAATTGCAAGACAAGATAGAGGAACAATGCAACCAGATAGGGAATAACCTGGAACAAGTACAATATCAGGTAAACAACAATAAAGAGAAAATAGAAGAAATACAAAGGAACGAATTGATTAACATCAGGGAAGTATTATAAATATTGCGAAACAGACCGATAAACTACTCACACATGTACCACTAGGAGAAAATAGAGATACAATCAATTTTAAAGAATATCGAAGAAACCTGGTAGAATTCCTGGAGAGACTGGAAGAATTATTTAATAGAAATAAGGACCGGTGGCACATGATAAAAAATTTTTTAGATGAGAGTTTCAAGAATATTGCAGATAATTGGTGGACCCCGATAAGGAATGATGTCCACAATTATACAGAATTTAAACAAATCTTCAAAACTAAATATTGGTCAGAGTCTAAACAAAATATCGTCAGGGATAACTTATGCAATGGCAGGTATGACTCAACGAGAGGCCAAACACCGACAGCCTACTTTTTAGGTAAGGTTTGTATAGCAAGACACCTAGAACCAAGAATCCCGGAAGAATATCTGGTAACCAAAATATTGTACCATTTCGAAGAAGGGATTGTACAGGCCACACTGTGTGGACAAGTGAAAACGATTGGCGGAATGGAAGCCCTCTTGGAGAGTTATGTATGAGCAGGAGGATTATTATAGAAGAAATTGCCGGAGGCCCGAGAATCAAAACGAGCGGCGGAATGAACAGAACCATGATAACAGACAGCGAGTAAATTATGCAAGAGCCAATAATAGTAATCGAAGTACACAAAACAACCGATTCCGAGGTCGTAGAAGTTTTAATAACGAACAGAACTACAGAAACCAATATCGAAGAGATGAAGACAACCAACGTCCCCAAAGGAGTCGAAGTAAGGAGAATCGCCAATCTAGAAGTTGGGATGGAAGAAGAGATGTACTCTCCGAAAACCAGCATAGGAATGACCAAGAGCAACCAATAAATAATGACGGGAGTAGGAGAAATGGGAATCCGCAGTGAGAACACAGGATAGCCCATCACTGCAAGCAAACACGGGGTCGATCAGAACGATAAAAACGTCCAATCAAATTGAAGAACCTTCTTCTTCTTCTACACTTCATGGTATAGGCAGAAATGCCTGTTCCGTCTCCACAATGTCATAGTTGGTCCCATCTTGAAAAAGGTCTTCCAACGTTACGCTTGCCCGTTGGTTTATAAGATCTTATTTGTTGTGGTAGTCTACATTTGTCCATGCGGTCGATGTGTTCCTGCCTTTTCCGTTTGTAATCATTTATTCGATGATTTAAATTGTAGATGTTTAGCGCATTCCGGACGTCATCATTACGTATTCTATCTAATCGTGTACAGCCCTCGACTCTTCTCAGAAAGCGCATTTCAGCTGCAGTGGCGGCTCGTGGCTTCAAGAATTGGTGAAGCAGAATCGGTGGCAGGTCCCTCCCCCCCATAAATTATGTGAATATGTTTCTTCCTGTTTTGGAATCATGAATAACATATGGAGACAAAAGAAAAGTATGTTAATAAAATTTACAAATATAGTAGTTAAAAATAGTAAGTACTTACAGCTTGCATTTTATTTCTTGAACACAAGGTCAATTCTCCTCTCTTTCAAATATGCAAACTTGTCGATAATGTCGTCATAAAATGGTTGTACATTAATTAATTCGTTTAATAGTTCCTTTTCTATGGACAGTTTTGATAAGCTAGTAAGTCTGTCCTCTGTCATTGTATTGCGCAGGTATGTTTTTATTCTTTTTAAACAAGAAAAACTTCGTTCTACGGAAACGCTAGTGGATGGAATAGTTACTATTAAACAAAACAGTTTGTAAGCTTCTTTAAAGATGTTCCTGTTGTCAGCTAAAAGTTTCATAAAATTTAGTGGTTCCATTTGTCTGTATTGCTTATCCTCATAATTAAGCTGTAATTCGTTTTTCAGTCTTTGGAAATCGGTAAACAGATTAGGGTAGCACACCTTTAAGTTACTTAATGCATCTGTGGGAAAGTTTTCAGAATACGTTACGAACTTTGAAGTATCCATTAATGTAACAAACTGAAGCTTTTCCATATCATTAAAACGTGTGGTTATTTGTACTGAAAGGTTATCTAAAATTTCATAATACAGAATTTTGTATTTTTCAAAACGTTGATCACGTGTGAGTGTAATTCTTTTCTTCAACTCATAGTATTCAGTTGGAATTGTTGTTTTTGAAGCAGCTAAATCGAAAATTTTCATAAATGCATCATCAGTTCTTTTGCTATTTATGAGTGTTTGAGTATTTTTAACTTGCGAGATACAGAAATTAATGTCAATTGACTTCTTTTGTAGCACATCGAAGAGAACATCCGTGGCTCAAAAAATATCGTTAAAAACGACAACCAAAAGCGTAAATTCAAAATCATTAAATTTATTTAAGAAGCCATCACTCTGCCTAATTGATGTTTGATCATAATTTGAATCGTTCACAATTTTAGTGAATACTTCTTTTAATGAATCCCATTCGTTGTATATAGTATTCACAATTTTGGAATTAGACTTCCATCGCGTAATAACGGAAGTAGGGATTCGTTTTCCAACGACTGTGTCTACTGCGTAAGTTCGCTTAGCAGAACTGTGGAAAAGAGAGGGTAAACCGTTAACAGTCGCAAAAAATATCCGACATTTCGAAATGCTGTTGCAGCTTTGTTGTAGCACTAAATTCAAACGATGCGCCATGCAGTGAACAAAAACCGCTTGTGGCACTACTTCTTTGATTTTTGCCTGAAGAACATTTAATTCTCCTGACATAACGCTTGCACCATCAAAACACTGGGCAATAAGTTTTGATTTATAGTCAAATTTTTCGAGGGACCTTGACACAACGTGAAACAGTGTGTCGGTAGTCCGACTGGAACTAACATCATAAAATACCAAAAATCTTTCCACCAGCTTTCCTCCGGGAATAACGTATCTAATTATGATGCTACATTGAGATTTGTGGACAATGTCTGTGGAATCATCCACTTGAATTGAAAAAAAATGTACTATCTTCTATTTCCTTTGCGACGTGCTCATCAATATATTGTGAAATGCAGTCAATTATTTCATTCTGAATAGTCTTAGAATTGCCAGCAAAGACGGGTGAGATTTTTTTATAGTGTTCTTGAATATCTACAGGGCTTATCGAAACGAAGGTTTCTAGCAGTTCTTTAAAATTTCCGCGATTAATAGATGATAACTCTTCGTGGTGACCATGAAATGCTAATTCTTGTTTACCCAAGTAAAGAACTGCACGAATAGGAAGATGCATGAAACGTCTGTTAAGCCGAACGTTGTCATTGAAGTGTTTAATATAGACTACAACCTAGAATTTTCCTTCAAAGCATCCTCGATAGTACTTAAATTTTTCTTTAATTTTGAAAAACTCAATGCACAACGCATGTGCTCAGAAGAACCTTCATGTTTGGAAAGAGCACGAGTAACGTTACCAAAATCATCAAAGCCGTTCTTATTCCACGCACTTGATTTAACACTAATAATTAAGCAGGGCATACAAAAAAGTTTATTTAAATAATAACTGCCACACAACCACTCGAACGTTGAATGACAATTTTGTTTAAAGTTGCAATTGTACACCTTGTCCTTTATTTTTGCAACCTTATTTACTTTCAATATAGGCATAGGTTTTTCACAGCTTAAAAAGTTTTTCTTATCATCATTATTCCATCTTGAAAATGGTGTTTCTAATAAAACACATACCGGATCATATGAAGGAAACATTCTGTAAAAACTTCACACACCACGAACAACGAACAAAACAAACGCGCTGGATAGGTAAAGCACTGTACATGTAGGCCTACACCACTGAGAAACAGCCAGCAACACTGCTTCACGTGTGTGGGGGGGAACGCTGAGTACGGAATACGTTGTCATGGCAACCGTGATAAACCGAGCGTTGTTAGTGACGTATTAACTGATGCAGCATTCGAGGTACAGAAAGCTGCTTCTACGATCTCAGCGCTTTCCGCCACCAGTAGGCTTGTATGTGATCGCAGCGAAGTTCAGCTTCTGTAACCTATTTCCATCGCTTGTAAATGTTATTTTAATTATTATACAGACAAAATTTAATAAAAAAAAATATTTTTAAACATAAAATTTACTAAAAATTGAAAATAATTTTGTGTAAAAAGAAACACATTGAACCAGTTATTTTAGGTGAAGCAGCGCTTCACCTGCGTCACCTGACGAGCCGCCACTGTTCAGCTGCCTGAATCTTTGATCTATCTAGCTTCGAAGGAACCCAGGTCTCACTGCCGTACGTCAGAATTGGGACAACCATGGTTTTATATAACTTTAATCTTGTCTCCTTACGCATTTTATTTCCCAACGTTCTATTTATCGTGCCCCCTATGTATTCAAATCTCTGAAGTTTTCTTTCTATATCATGTCCTTTTAGATAGGTGACATCCGATCCTAAATAGCAAAAATGTGATACTTGTTCTACAGGATGTCCATAGACCATTATTTTTTAGCGTACTGGATTCTTCCCTTTAAATGCCATAATTTTAGTTTTCTGTGCCGATATTTCTAGAGAATATTTGTTAGCTATGGTTTCTAATGTGTACACCGATCTTTGCAGGCCATCTTCAGTCGTTTGAATTATTGCTAAATCATCTGTAAAAAGTAAAGAATTTAAAGTGGTGTTGCTGTTTATTTTAATACCTCCACGGACTTCTTCCTTCCATATCCTGATTATGTGTTCTATGTATATATTAAACAAAGTTGGAGATATGCTACAACCCTGTCGCACACCCTGTGTTGTTACTAGCTCTGTGCTTATACTTCGTCCCGTATTTATCACTATTTCTGCTCATTTATATAGTCCTTTGAATGCCTGGATCAAGTGTCGAGGGTACCCTCTTATATTCATAATTTCCCACAGCTTTTGTCTATTTACTTTGTCAAACGCCTTCTTAAAATCTATAAATGCTATGTGCGTTTCAAGATTGAACTCTCTTCTTTTTTTCAATCAGTTGTTGTATTATAAAAACACTGTCAATGCAAGAGCGTCCCTTTCTAAAACCTGACTGTTCTTCACATAGCAATGTGTCAGTAATAATTTTCAATCTATTGTTGATTATCCGTGAATAGACCTTATAAGCTGAATTAAGTAGACTGATTCCCCTATAGTTATCACACCTATGTCTGTCACCCTTCTTAAAAAGGGATATTACCTCCGCTTTGTTCCATGCTGATGGCACATTATTTGCACTCCAACATTCATTAATCAAATGAAGAAATCACAGTTCAAAAAGAGGCCCTCCGTGTTTTAGTAATTCCATGTTTATCTTATCCAGTCCACTTGCTTTCCTATTTTTAGAGACTCTAGTGCCTGTTGCAGCTCATCTAAAGTAATCATATCCACGCAAGCACTTATGTCGCTTCCTTCGCCCCTGTTTGCTTCTGCTTGACACCATAGTTCTTGGTAGTGCCTTTTCCATTCTTCATCTACGATCACGTTTAGTCTAGCTGTGTCTCTTTCCTGAGAGTTTAGATGTTTAATGATTTTATAGGCTACTTCCTGCCATTTGAAGAACCTATAACAATTATTCGGAACTACTATTTAAAAAATATCCAATCTGATTTGTTAGAAGATAGAACAGTGGAGGAGGCTAAACCGAATAGTGACATAATAAATGTCAGAGTAGAACTACAAGGGGTGCTGACAGAAATAACTTATGCAATGGCAGGTATGACTCGATGAGAGGCCAAACACCGACAGTCTACTTTTTAGGTAAAGTTTGTATAGCAAGACACCTAGAACCAAGAATCCCGGAAGAATGTCTGATAACCAAAATATCGTACCATTTCGAAGAAGGGATTGTACGGGCCAGACTGTGTGGACATATGAAAACGATCGGCAGAATGGAAGCCCTCTTGGAGAGTTATGAGTAGGGCTTCATTATGTCCACAACGTGAGGCAACGTTAATGATTTTTATTTTGTAATCTTTTTGTATTTTATCACAAATGTTGCTTACAATGTAAGGCAAAATTAATGATTTTAAATTAATAAACCTTTTTTATTTTTATTACAAAATATAACATGAAACATGTGCATCAGATAGGTGTTAACCTAATTTTTTTACTCCTGACAATGTACGTGTTTAATATACAGGGTCCGCCAGTGAACCGGGAAAATTAAAAGTACCCAATTTTTTCATGAAACATTTATTATAAGAATTTTTTTTATAAATTTGAGTTGAGTAAAGTATGCCATTATTTTACTTTTTAAAAATAACGCCGCTCAAGTGAGAGCCATTTCTGTGTAAACATTTTTCTAATCTTGAACGAAAATTTTCGATAACTTGACGAAGCAGGTCAGGTTGAATCCATGCAATTTCTTGTCTGATATTCGTTTTTAATTCCGGTATGGTGTGCGGTCTATCAATGTACACCCTGCTCTTCAGAAATCCCCAAAGAAAAAAGTCGCATGCGGACAAATCTGGGGATCTTGCAGGCCACGAGATGTCGCCATATCTGGATATGAGTCCGTCCGGGAAGAGTTCTCTTAAAGCAGCCATGGACACATGAGCAGTATGACTTCTGGCCCCATCCTGCTGGAAAAAATTAATTTCCAGAAACCTAGGGAGCTGTTGCATCAAAAATGTTCTGACCATGTGTGTGTAGCGGTCTGCATTGACAGTTGTGGTGTTTCCTCTATCGTCTTGGAAAAAATTAGGCCCAATAATGCCAGATGATGAAACTGCACACCACACCATAACTTTCGGACTATGTAATGGCTTTTCATGCAACTCACCTGGGTTTTCATCATTCCAATATTGACTATTTTGTTTGTTTACATATCCATTTAAATGAAAATGTGCTTCATCTGACATCAACATGCGGTGAATAAAGTTTTCATCATCATTTACACGTCGCAATATTTCTTCGCTGAAAATCCTGTGAGCCAGCATATCGCCATCTTTCAACTCCTGGATTACTTGAATTTTGTAAGGATGAAAAGATAAGTCTTTATGCAAAATTCGTCGTAACGATGTGTCACTAATGTTTAGTGCGGATGCATGTTTCATTGCAGAACGTTGTGGACTACGCGTCAATGCTACTCGAACTCTTTCAATGTTTTCCTCTGT
This sequence comes from Magicicada septendecula, assembly GCA_034769895.1. Lineage (NCBI taxonomy): Eukaryota > Metazoa > Arthropoda > Insecta > Hemiptera > Cicadidae > Magicicada > Magicicada septendecula. The sequence continues at coordinate 1,255,950,414 of CM068367.1, forward strand.
TCTTACAGACCTTGTTGCTCCTCTATGGTTTAAGTTTAATGTGGAACCAGTTTCTTCAAACGTTTTCACCCATGACATAATTGCATGAGCGAATGGCACTCTTCCATGTCGTGGAATATTGAAATAATTACGAAACAATCGTTGTACAGAAATCACACAGTCACCATTCTTATAAAACGATTTTATGCAGAAAGCACTGTGCACCGGACCACTGCTCCATGTTTTAAAACATATAATAACAAATGGCATTAAATGTAAAACAACAATCGAAAACCTCCACGCCCTCTCGTGAGCAGAAAATGAACTATTGGACTTTAAAAATTTCCTGCTTCACTGGTGGACCCTGTATATTTGTTTTACACTATTTTGTTTTATAGTAAGAAGCACAGATGTCTACTAATTAGTTTCCTAGTAACTTGAAAGTTTTTTTTTTTACACAAACAGGCCAGCCGTAGACCACGCGAATATGATTTCCTTTTCTTCTCCTGCCAGAAGGCCCTCATTCGTACACTACGTGCCACCTTCCTTTCCACTGTCCACTATTTTCTCGTCTCCTTCTCACTGCAGAAAACCTCAAGATTTTGAATTTTGTTTCTGTATGTATTTCTATCCACACAGTCATTCAAAGAGATACCCAGTTTCATCATTTCCTCCTTGAGTTCTTTGGCGTATCCGTTCAGACTGGAAAGTTGCCAAATATATTTGAAAATTTGTTATTTAATCTGGACCGATCCATCCGAACCACATGTCCAAGGAATCTCAGTCTTTTCCTTCAGAAAGCCATTTCCAGATCTTCCAGATCCCTGTACAGCTCTTCTTTGAGTCTACGCCTGTACCCAAGTTCAGTTTTCTTGGGGCCATAAATTTTCCAAAGACTTCTTCGTTCAACTTCAAGAAGAGGTTCCAAATTTTGAAAGCACATTGTTTCCACTTCATACATGATCACCGGCCTGATCACAGTGCTATATTGGCGGACTATCGTACTTTTGGAAAGGTTTTTCTTTCCGTACATTCCTGGGTTAGAGTTTCATGCTAGTACATGCCTTTGCTAATTTGAGTTTCCTTACCTTAAAAGATTCTACGGCTGAGGATCTTTCGTAGGGATATGTTTTCCCCAAGATATTTAAAACTGTTGTATATTTTATTTCTCCATACATAGTGTCCAGGCACATTTTAGGGAATTTAAATAGGTGGTCACAATTTCCGTTTTAGCAAAGGAGATTGGAGGCCAGTTTTCTCAGCTATCTTCTACTTGTAACTTGAAGGTTTTATTATTATTATTATTTTTTTCACTTCCATAGTTACTATTCAGCAACTTCTTATTGACTATTTATATTACCTTTCCCATCAGCTTCTATGATTATTTATTTAATTGGTCGTTTTCTTATTTTTATCAATTTATGGCATTTCTGCAAACACATTGAAAATAAAACTGTGTTTGCAGAAATGTTTTTTTATTTTAACATTTGTTTTTCAACACACTGGAAGTCTGTGCTGGAAATTTGAATCCACAGTAGCACGGTGATTATAATCTTCAGTTTGATCTGTGTCTGTAAAAAATTAAATTTAATTTAATTATTACTTCCATATTCCTTAAGGAAATGGAAGTATGGTGATGGCAAAAATAATCGTGTTCGAGATTATTGCAGATTCTGATTGTACTACACTCAAAACATGAAAAAAAGTCGTTTTTGAAATGTGTGTGTGTGTGTGTGTGTGTGTGTGTGTGTGTGTGTGTGTGTGTGTGTGTGTCTTGTGTAGATTTTTTTCTATGGCAAACGATAACTGCCGCAAATTCAAACAGAATCAAATAATTTTTTGTGTACAGCCCTGATTTGTAGAGTACTCACGACCTATTGTTTTTGGTGAAGATCGGTTGAGGGAAAGGGGTAGTTTACCTGCAACGGTTTTTTTTATCAAGAGTAAATTTTTTTTTTTTGGCAAACGATAACAGCCGCAATTTCAAACAGAATCAAATAATGTTTCGCATACTGCCCTGAATTGTAGAGTTCTCAAGACCTATTGTTTTTGGTGAAGATCGGTTAAGGGAAATGGGTAGTTTACCTGCAATGTTTTATGTTTTAACAAGGGTATTTTCTATGGCAAACGATAACAGCCGCAAATTCAAACAGAATCAAAAGATTATTTGCATACAGCCCTAAGTTGTAGAGTTCTCAAGACCTATTGTTTTTGGTGAAGATCGGTTAAGGGAAAGGGGTAGTTTACCTGCAACGTTTTTTTAACAAGGGTATTTTCTATGGCAAACGATAACAGCCGCACATTCAAACAGAATCAAATAATTTTTTGCATACAGCCCTGATTTGTAGAGTACTCAAGACCTATTGTTTTTGGTGAAGATCGGTTAAGGGAAAGGGGTAGTTTACCTGCAACAGTTTTTTATCAAAGGTAATTTTCTATGGCAAACGATAACAGCCGCAAATTCAAATAGAATCAAATAATTTTTTGCATACGTCCCTGAATTGTAGAGATCTCAAGGACTTTCGATTTTGGTGAAGATCGGTTAAGGGGAAGGGGTAGTTTACCTGCAACCTTTTACGTTTTAACAACAGTAAAGTACTTGAAAATTCATTTAAACTTTTTGAAACAATGGTAATTGTTAAAAATAAAATAATTTTGTTGCCAGGCAATAAAATTATAATTTTTCATTTTAATGTAAATCATGTATGAGTTAATAGTATAATGGATTAATTTACACTCAAAATGTACAAACAGAAAATTTTGTTACAAACATCAATATCGTTCGTGGCAGGCAAGCATATCTCAGTTATGTAATGTTTACGTTTCCATTTTATTATTATGACTACCGCAATAAAGACAGGGAAGACACACACACACACACACACACACACAATTCGCATTATATCTGGCCTCACTCATGTTTATTTTCTTACATTTGCACGCTTTTTAAATGGTACGTGCCGAAACCCATACCAACATAACGCGTGCAAGCCGAAAAAGTGTCCAGCGTGGATAGCGATTTGCTTCCTGTGGATCGCTGGGCAGTGTAACTGCACGTGTTTACAGAGGAACGATTCATAGACAGACTTTTCGTCTTTAGGGAATGAACCCTCTGCAAGATGCTGAGGGTCCATGAGTGACTTCGGAGTGCTCCTTCTTTTTCGCGTGTTTGTTCTGTGAAACGTACACTGTAGATTCGCAGCTTTACTCTAAGCAACGCTCAATAGGAAATGTTGAAAATTTTTGTCCACGGCGTACCCTCATACACACTAAACCTGCTCTGATGTTTTAATTACGGACATCATAATATTAAAACTTTGGAAACTTGAGCACTACTTAATGGAGATCAATCATTAACTTATACAAGCCATTAATTTTATGCAATTTTTTATATATATGTGTACAACGTTATCGGCAACAAAGAAGTAGTTTTTGTTAAAATTCCTTCCCGGGATATTTGGCCGTAGTCCAATGTTTTCTACAAAACCAGACGTTTCGGCAATGCCATCGACTTCCATCATCAGTGAAAATCGAGTGCGATAACATGAGGTGGTATACGTTAGTGACCACAGTACTGTGGTTAAGGCTGAAGCAGTAAGTAGAAAGAAGTAGTTTCTATGGTAATATTTCATTTCCAAAATGATTTTAAATATAAATCTTAGAATATGGAAGGCATGTATGGTTCTCCATACCGATATTTTTTATTTAAATTTATAATTTTTGTGTTTATAAGAACTAAAATTCTGCTTCAATTGTCTATTAAAAATGGCTCACATTCTATTAAACAGAACTTGCCTCTAAGTAAAGAGGCTGCTTACAATCTTCCAAAAAAGGCATCCTCTTCTGCACAGCATTTCTGCTGAAACAATTATTGTCTAATGACATTACATGATACTGTTGATGTAGTGTAACACTGTACCAAGAAGAAGTGCAACAAGCCACAAGAACATTAGAATATTAAAAGAGGATTAAAAATTGGTTATATGCTTTGCAAATTTTGTACATTAAATTGTTTATTTTCATGTACGAGTCCAGAAGTTCGCATGTTATGAATAGTACAGTTGTGAACTCAGTGATGTAGCATCAGTGGAAGCACTGGAAGCAACGCTTTCCTTTTTTAAAAATCTCGATAAGAAAAAATCTTAATAATTATATAATAGTTTACCAAAGTATTCAATGATGAGATAAGAGAAACAGAATGATGAACACAATGTAATTTTCTGGCACACTATTTTACTTAGCAAAGAATAACTTATTATTAGAAAAAGTTTACTCTTATAGTCAAAAACTTACACATAAAATACAGTAATAATATTAGCAGTCATTGGAGCTAATGAAACACAATTTGCTTTCAGTCCATTAATGCATCAATACAGACAAGTTTAACTTCATATCTTTTAATAAAGTTAAAATTATAATTATCACAATTCTGCTGTTATTACCATCACAACAGTGGAGGCATCACTGTCATCATCAGTATAAATAAACGTATCATTAATAATTTTATTGAAAATAATTTTTCTCGCTGATTGATAATCTGAAAAATTGGAGTAGAACTTTCAACTTGTCCGTTACAGAAACGTTTAACTTAACGACAACAGTGAATCTTGAAAAGTGATTAATTGCTAAGCCTAGACTTTTTTATACTACAAAACCATTTGTTATGTCTAAGTCTCGTGCCACTTCCTTCAAAGTGAACAAATTATTTTGTCAACATTCTAAAATAAATGACTTTGTAACTTTTTACAGCAGTTTCTTAACACTATATTATGCAGAATATTTTCTTACAGTAATTCCATTTTAATAATTTATTAAAAATATGCAGCCCTGATATGTAACAGTAATACAATCTGCAGTAACATATGCCACTGAAACATTGTGCTTTACAATGGTGAGATTAAGGTGACAGGTTTCAAGGCTGGATAATAAGGAAAATCCAGCGAGTAGTGCCCGTGGTGGCAAGCCCATTGTTTCACTGAAACGTTTCACTGCAGGAACAAATTGTGTTTCAAACCACTCCTTTAAAAGTGTTGCATTCATCCAGCTCCTGGCATCTGGCTCCTATAATACACTGAGAGAGACTTTATGTTTAGGTTTTTGAAGGCCCTTGGTTTTCCCAACTTGCCAATAACCATAAGAGATAATATATATGTCCCCGCAGCATTACTACATACCAAAACAGTTACACGCTCCTTACTCATTTTGAAGCCAGGTGCATTTTTTTTTTTTTTTTTGGAGGCTAGGCTTTTCTTTGGAAGTGCCTTAAAATTTAGGCCAGCCTCATTGGCATTATACACTTCCTGCAGCGAATAGTTTCCTGCTGCAAACACGTCACCAAAATTCACTTAAATACTTTGCCGCTGCAGCGTGATCGGTAGATAAAATTCAGTTATCTGTATAATTAATGTTTTGAAATTTAAAATGCTCGGTGCCATCGTCTGCCACTACCCCCACCCATCCATAATCACCAACCAAAGTTACTTGTGCGTATGCTCTTACTTACGCATACATCATACAAATAACTCATGTACATAATTGAGTTATCTGTGCAATTAATGTTTTGAAATTTAATAAACTTAGAAATTTCATATTCCCACACCAACTGTGCAGCAAGATGAACTTGCATTTTAATGTAATTTAATACAGCTTTCTTCACTCACATACAACTATTGAACTCTTAATGAAAACACTAGTTGCCCAACTGTGAAAAATGATATTTTTTTTATACTACCAAGACATTACCAATAGACATTGGGATTCCAACCTTCACCCGACACAGAAGCGTTCATTGATGAAGACGCTTGAAGATGCTAGTTCACGGTGTGGTGTGTATTTGTAAGCACCAGTGTCTGGCTGAAGAATTGAAGCTCCTTAATACTGCCCTGCAAGGGCAATGGCTATGCTTCAGCGTGAAGGCAAAGTCAATGTTGTAGCCAAGAAGAGATGCCCAGTCAGATGCACAATGAGTTGTAGTAATTCATCCTTCTTTCCTTATATCAGTGATATAATGCACCAGATCGGCAAGGTGTTACAGAGACATGGCATTCGGATAATCTCCAAGCTGGCAATGAAGACCCAGCAGTACGTGAGACCAGTAAAAGATGACAGGGATCCGCTCCCCTCTTGCATAATATGTAGGTTGCCATGCTAATGTGGGATGGTTTACATCAGTGTCATAAAGAGTACTATTAGAGTAGTATCTGCACTTGTCTTGGTGAACACAGATAACAATGCCATTTTAATATTCATGTTGAATGCGGTATCCAAGTCACATGTACGAATTAATAACTAAATTACCTTAAATTTGAGTGGCAAATTGAACTTGAACGGGTGCGCATCCTACTTCCGCATGCAGTTCATATGCAAATTTTGACATTTTAAATTATGTAACGACCTCGGCAAGAGTGATAGTTTTATTTTAGTCAATATCTGATGATGGAGCATAAGCTCTGAAACGTGGCATAGTGAAAAATTACAAGAAGTCACAAGGCGGACAATTTAAGGCAATTTAGTTATTAACAATGCCATCTCGGCCAGCTGGAGAAGTCTGCCACTGCAAAGCACCATGCCTCAACAAATAATCATCCCATTTTGCTTGACAAAGGTGAAATCCTAGCCACAACTTAAGAGAGTCCATAGACATCCTCTAGCATGGTAACAGCTACATCAACAATCAGCAGACAGACATAATATAGCCTGGCTGCTTGCTGCTGGGTGTTAGATGTTGTGAGAGTGACTTATAGGAGACCAGTTGACAATGCACTGACCTTAAATATAATGCTGAAAGTAGGCCACTAAGAATACTTTCTTGCTGAGCTCAGTTGGTGTTTAGTGCAAAACCAATCAGATATAGACTGGAGTCTCTAAGGTTATTAGAGAAGTTGCTTCCAGTGTTTGAATCAATCCTTGTTGGGACAATTTTTCCATCTGTTCCCCGCTCTAAATATGGCTGCTGCCCAAGCTACCAAAACGTTAGGAAGGTAAAACAACACCACCTTCACTTACATTCCATGGACCATCAAGCCCGGCAGTTTTGTAATGATCAAAATCTTCATCTTCTTTTTATACACAGTAGTGATTCAGTAGTACAGTTTGTTTTAAAATTTAGCAAACAAGCAAATTTAACATCTTCTTTTGGTACTACTTTATTACATTCATTCTGGGATTACCAAAACCCTTATGCCTGACATCATCCATACGTAAACCAAAAGACAATTTGAATAATTTTCTTCCAAAACATTTTTGTCTGTTATGAAGTGCTATTGAATGAACACACGGAATCTGACTCTGTCTATATTTAGCTATTTATCAGTATTTTTCTTTATGTTAACATTGTTATGTACATACTTTATTCAGTTGTTAGTTTTTTACATTTTGAATACTCAGAGGTGAACACAATGCCTTTTTTCACATTCAAGAAAGATTCTGTGTGTCTCCTCTAATGTATCCAATCCTCCGCTTAGTTTCCAGTTGAGGAACGCATATTTTAAGTCTGGAAATGCTAATTTTAACCTGGAAACATAACTGAAAAATCTGATATCTTAATTTTTCCAGACATTAATGTCAGTTCAACTTCAGAGCTTTCATTCTAAGCCAGGTCTTCTACTTATACTGAAAACTAAATCTTCGAACTTAAGAGTAGGCCTCCAAGTGAAAACTTTTCAATTACTATGTTTGCATTTTAGAGTCAGCTTTCAGAGAACATGTGGGGATCAAAGGGCAATCTTTTCTCACTCTAACTTTATTATATTTCGTTACACCAGTGCTACAGCCAACATTCAGCCCTGCCTCTAAAACTGAGCTCTTCTAGTCATCTTGGTTTAACAACTCTCTCTCCTAACTTCTATACGTACCATCCTCCTAGAACCTGTAGTTACATTACCTCTGCACTGAATTCTAGGTTTTCTCATTAGTCGCTTTTGCTATGATTGACCTCTATGTATCTTCTTAGGGACTCTCTCTTCTGGGATTGACAACTTCCAGACAGCCACTGGGTCACATTATTTATAAAAAGTCCTAATCATAATCATAAGTTGACTGTTTATGATGTTATGATGGTCAATAATGTGTGTGTGTGTGTGTGTGTGTGTGTGTGTGTGTGTGTGTGTGTGTGTGTGTGTGTGTGTGTGTGTGTGTGTGTGTGTGTGTGTGTGTGTGTGTGTGTGTGTGTGTGTGTGTGTGTGTGTGTGTGTGTGTGACAATTAATGTGAAACTGAGTCGTGCAAAAAAATAAATCCTCACATACTAATTACTGAACAAATGTCTAACACAATGTGGTATATAATGAACTCTGATTCAACGCAAAGCACATTTCTTATTCCCTTATACAAAACTGCTTAAATATGTGAGCATACAAATTAAAACTGCTGTACCCATATGCAACAGCAATAATGTGCAGCTCTCATTGCACACACTGCCGGAGGGAAGACAATGAACAGCAATTTACAACACACTGCATGCATATTGCGTGCGTGCACATGTGTGTGTGTGTGTGTGTGTGTGTGTGTGTGTGTGTGTGTGTGTGTGTGAGAGAGAGAGAGAGAGAGAGAGAGAGAGAGAGAGAGAGAGAGAGAGAGAGAGAGAGAGAGAGAGAGAGAGAGAGAGAGCATGCAGTCATGACAATAAAAATGCATCAGTAGGCGATAAGTGAGAAACCTAATATCACTGAAAATGGCAAATTCTTCTCTCCAATACCTACCAGCTTGTATGTCACACACACACACACGCGCGCACGCACGCACATTATTGATGACAGTGTTACTATTTTACCAATGGTGCATATTAAAATCCTTATACAAATTCTTTACTTTTAGGCACATTCTAAATTTTTTTTAAAGAAAAGTTATGCTAAAATTTCAGTCTTACGGTAAACTTCATGACTTAAGTAAATAAAGTAAAAATCTTCTAATGATATAAGTCAGTAATTTATATACATTTAAACATTTGTTGCTACATTTATTTCCGTGATATCTAAATTCCGTAATACTATATTAATACACAATCAAGATGTTTTCCCTTACTTGGGACACGTTTCGATCTTAAGTAGTATGTCACGGTCGGCAATGATTTCAGTAAACCAACATGGCTGACAATGAGCATATAACTTAATGCTCAAAACATGTTCCAAGATAGGAAAATATCTTGGATTGTATATTAATAGAGTATTAAATAATATTGTGTGTGTGTGTGTGTGTGTGTGTGTGTGTGTGTGTGTGTGTGTGTGTGTGTGTGTGTGTGTGTGTGTGTGTGTGTGTGTGTGTGTGTGTGTGTGTGTGTGTGTGTGTGTGTGTGTGTGTGTGATTACTGTTGTTGTTGCTGCCACTGTTGTCGTCATCATAAAGCTATGTCTCATGTTGGATTCTGACAGTTCTCCAAAGATTTTTTCAAATGTCAGCAGATTCACTTCTGTATCATCAGCATGCTGACTCCTTATTTCTTGATCCATCCTACAAGGAATCAACAGCAGGCAGGCAGCAGAAATGAATCTCCCAAAAAGTCACAAAAACTCCATCAAAACAATCAGAATTCAGCATCGAACTCAACTGTTCATAACAACACTTTGATATAGTACCTGCAAATGTGAGCATGTGTGTGTGTGTGTGTGTGTGTGTGTGTGTGTGTGTGTGTGTGTGTGTGTGTGTGTGTGTGTGTGTGTGTGTGTGTAACAGTACTAACAGAATGAGGAACGACTAATTCTGAAGCACATTCCATTTGTTTACAGAATAAATATGACGGCAATGATTGCAGATTTCCTGGACACCTACAACAGAGTTTTTACAGAAAACGCAGGTACTCAATTTGTAACATTTATAATAATTTTGTAATTACTTCATGTTTGGTACAGACAAAAAATAGCTACTTCAAAACTTTTTCCTTCACGTTCCATTTCATAAAAAAAAAAACAAGTCTCGGCATTATTTATATTATTTAAATTGATATCAACTTTATTTTTGTTACTAATTACAATAAATTTATAATTAGTAAAATATTTACCTTTTTCTTGTCTGTCTGGTGGCCTTTTCTCTATATTTAATTCAACGCGTTTCGGGACATATGCCCCATCATCAGGAATATCCCTTGTTGAAGTTCGTCGATCGTTAAAATATTAAAAACACTGTATATACAATTTTACACATAACAATAAATATAATATAAACATAAAAAACACATAAAATAACCAAACTTGAGACACACGCGATATCGGTGGTGCGCACCACGACATGCTATAGTCGACTAATAATATAAATTGTAAATTGTAATAATTATATTTTACTGTTGCAAAGGTGACAATGTGTGTGTGTGTGTGTGTGTGTGTGTGTGTGTGTGTGTGTGTGTGTGTGTGTGTGTGTGTGTGCGTGCGCGCGCGTGCGTACGTGTGTGTAAATTTAACATTTTATATAAACATAATTATTTATAAATATAATTAAGGGATTATTGCATTATCAATATTTTAAATTGTACGATTGTATTAATTATGTTTTGGAGTATTATAATTTTGTCTATGAGTAAAACAACAATATGTAAGAAATGTAATTATTTTTTTGATACAAAACAAGCTGTCTCAACACACACACACACACACACGCTCACTCAATTAACTCATCTTGTTTTGCTTGATATCTTCTCTTGTGTTCATACACAGGACCTGATGAAGACAATAAATTTTGTCAAAACATCGACACAAGTAAAATTTGTGTTATACTTATTGACCGATCCTCACTGAACCTTCCATAGTTAAGATTACTTCTTATATAAAAATTGCAGCAATTATTACTGGCTGTGTCATAACAAAACAAAAACCACACATGCTGATCACTTTAAAACACCATACCACTTTAAAAACAGTCATCAATAATTCATTATCTTCACACACACACACACACACACACAGAGAGGGTTTATTTTGGTTGTTAAAGCCTCATATACTGGACACATAAAGGTGACAGACACTCATAAAAGAAACTTCCAAGCAGTGCAGCTTGTTTAATGAACCAGACTAAACCTATTATTAAACAATATAGTCTAATATTCTCCAGAATTCTTGGTTAATTTAGTGGTTGACCTAAATTACCAGGGAGAGCATATTACATACAGTGAGAAAGTTTAAATGGCAACAACTGGAGGGAGAGGGGGGAATCCCGCACTGTGCAGGAAGCCTCATTATCACAGGACACTCTATTATATCATATAAAACGTAATGAAAACACTGAAATCAATAGTTTACATGGTATGAACAAAAAGAAATAATAAAAAATGTTACTTTGCATATCTTAATATTTATCAATAAAACATATATTTAAAAATCGCATTCAACTGAGTATACCATAAATACTACCCACAAAATCTCAGATGTCAACAGTCCAACATTAATAAAACAACAATACCACTCAAAGGCACCCTCTGAGTGGTAATAAAACAATACCACTGGAAATATAAAAGGGAACATACAATGATTTTGCCTATTTTAAAAACTGAATTCTATATTTTGTTTCATAGCTGTATAATTAAACGTTTTTAAGCAGTAACTAAAGTAAATATGGTTAAGCCATAATGCTTTACTCTCAAGTACTATATATGAATGTGTTATACAAAGAAGCCATCAACATTTTAGAATTTTATTTTTCCCTTACATATTTATTTATTTTATTTATACATTGATTATTAAATTGCTGAACACTAAATTCCTAAATGATGAAAGAACCAGTTCACTTGTCAATGCCTTTAAAGCAGTCTATTCTTGGCAAAGCTTACAATTTTATAATCTTATCTATCATCAAAAATACACAGAAATGCCTAAGCACTTAAAATTATAAAATTACAAAAATATAAAAACAAAAAATGTTAATCAGTACTGCAAAATATTTGTCACAGGATATACATACATACATAATATATAAACTTACGTATAACACAACACCTCCAATAAAGTAACAAAATAATACTTTGTATACCCACCCATGAAGTAAAAGAAATCAGGTCAATCTACCATAACACATCTTACATCAATAAACAAACAGTACAGTAATACGAGATACACCCTATTAGATCTGTAAACAACATCCTAACTTGTCTTTGTGTAACTTTAGTTTATATAGAAATATATGTGTTTTGACTACAAAAAACCTGAATTAAGAAAACGCTACAAACCTATCCCTAACAGAACTGATGTCTTCCAAATTAAAGTGTATTTGTAATTATATGAACAATAAAATTTGTTATCTTCTTCATTTGACACAATCAATACAAAATTCTCATTAATTTAGACCAAACAACCATACTGATGTTAATTACAGAAGAAAAATGATCAAAAACAAACTACATTTTCATTTTAATATAGTAATGACAAATGTATGGTGTCCCATGAGGAATGGGACATATTTCACAAATAAATTTACAGATTGAAAAATTCTTTTTAAACTCTATTATAAATTTGCACTTATATATTGGTAGTTTAAATGTGTAAATTCACATCAAACCTAAAAAAGGAGGTTTTCGACACAAATGTTTTTGAGATTTACAAAACGTTACTAAAAACTACCCAAGAAACACTTAGGGGTCCCTCTTTTTTCGCTTTCTCAAGACAAAAACCATATGAAACCAATAAATTTACGCTTTATTTTAGGTTTCAAGAATTTCAATATGGCTTCATTGTAGCCATTGGAACAGAAATCAAGGTGAAATTTTTCACAAGCCATAAATAAAAAACGAAGCGTTTTCAGACCTATGTTTATATCAAATTTCTTTTTTATTTCAGTCTGTATAATGCATTCCTGAAGTATGTCTCATTCTTCATGGGACATTCTGTATAAGCAAGAATTATTGAACTAATGTACATTCTCATAGGCAGTTGTAATTACTATTACTATTGTTATGACATCACAGAACAATCTACGTGTTTTTCGAATGTGCCAGAAGAATCTCGATGTAGCGTGTGGCGTACGTACTTGTCGACACATTTTCGAGAGGTTTCTGGAAAGCGCCAGCCGCGTGGACTGTGTCAAGGCCGCAGTTAATTACGTAGTTCACACGAGCGCTAAGACGCAATTAGGAAGGTTCTCGTCTGTGAGCGCGGCTATAAATACTTGGCGCCAGTGGCCTTAGGGTCAGTATAGCAGCGATATATTTACAGTTCGGTTCGAGAGTTATTATCGGGCGACATTACTGTGTACGTTCAAGTGGTTATAGTGAAGTGTTGGGTTTTATAATCGGGCGGTATAATTGTAATACAATTGTGTTTAATATTAGTGACATTTTATTGCGTGTGAACAATTTATATTTGATTTGTTGTAGTAGACTGTGTTGTTAATTACGAACTGTTTAACTGTAAAAATAAAAGGTGTGATTAGTGACTTAATTGGTGTCTTATATTGTAATTTGTTTTCCACTGTACCTACGACGATCGAGTAGACCGTCGTAACAATGGTGTCAGAACTGGGATAAAACGGTTAACAGTGGAAACAGTGGACACTTTGTATAAGACGAGTGTGATTCGTAATTAATCGGTAAACATAAATCCCAGTCAGATGATGGAAGCTTTACAAACACTGCTGTGGCAGACACAGGAAGAAGCAGAAAAACGACAGGATGAGAAACGCAGACAGGAGGCGGAAGAAGCAGAAAAACAACAGGATGAAAAACACAGGCAGGAAAGAGAAGATGCTGAGGAACGTCAGAAAACAATTATTCTAGAAACAGAAGAAAGACAAAAAGATAAAACGGAAGCTCTCTTTGAAGCTATGCAGAAACAGTTGCAACAACACAGTACCGCAGAATTGGGTCTCCTACGAGGTGAGCTTAATAAACAAGTTACTAAAATATCAAAGGTACAAGAATCAATGACATTAAAAATAGCTGAAGTAGAAAAATCTATCTCGCGTGTTGAAGAATCGAAGTCTAATAAAATAGCTGAAGTAGAAAAATCAGTCACGAGTGTGGAAAATCTATGTCAACAAATAGAAGATTCAATTACAAATATAAAAGAGCAGATTAAAAATGAAGTCCAGCAGTGCCTGAAGTTACAACCAAAACAACTTTGTGAACAGACTGTACCAATGATAAAGACAGAAAAAGATGCAGAAAATAAGTTAATAGAGAAAGTCACTGTGCCTGCAGTAGGGACAGTTAATGTCAACGCTCCCACCTTTGACGGAAGCAGTCAATGGGCATCGTACTTCTGCCAGGTTGAAGCTGCTGCATGCGGAAATAATTGGACAGAGAGAGACAAGGCTGTGTCACTCGTTCTTGCATTAAAAGGACCTGCGGCAGAATTACTACAGAAAGTGCCACCTGACAGCCAAAACACCTATGCCGAATTGATAAAGGCTCTGGAATTACGGTATGGTGATAAACATTTGCGAGATGTGTACTATGCTCAGTTGAGAACAAGACGACAACGTTCCGGGGAGAGTCTTCAAGAGTTTGAAGCAAGTATCGACAGATTGATTAGATTGGCCTATCCTGAAGCGCCAGCAGACTTCCGAATAAGGTTCGCGGACATTTATTAATGGCATCGGAGATTGTGAACTTCAGCAAGTGTTACGAATGGCAAGACACTGAAATAGCTAAGAAGCTCTTGTTCACGCCCTAGAGTTTGAAGCTGCCAAGTCAGCGTCCCGCTACATTAATGGGTTTGTGCCATCACATTGCAGTCAGAAGATCCCTGTATAACATTGCCGTTACGATGGGTGCAGAAAAACAATGTTGTCGGACAAACAATTCAAAAGTTCAAGAGAGTCGCAATGATTTGAACAAGACAGAAGACCGAAATGTTACAACTGCAGAAAACGTGGTCATCTACAGGTAGACTGTTGGAAGAAGAAGATACTGAGAGAAGAGAGTGATCGCACAAATTGGAGAAGTAAAGCCCCAGAACAGCACACAGTTTCCACGCTACATAAGACCAGTGGAAATTTTATTGTTAATGGATTTGCGGAAGGTAAACCAACATCATTTATAGTTGACACGGGCGCAACAGTGTCCATTGTGCGCCCTGGCTTAGTCAGCAACCGCCAGCCTCTAATTAGCTCTTGTACAATACAGACTGTGACTGGAAGCCCCGTCAAGGTGCTAGGAAAGGTAGACGTACGTGTACGCCTGGGTCTTCTCGAGTTTAGCCACCAAATGCTCGTTGCAGACATTGTTGATGAAGTGATTCTTGGCACGGACGTTATGAATGCCTATGGATTCGTTGTGGACCTGTCCTTGAGAGATTGTCTTGAAGGTTAGCCAAAAGAGATAAAGCTTTGCATGGCTAAAATGACAGGGTCTACCAACCATTCGATTAAGCGAGTGGCATTAGTCAACAGGTCTGGGCAAGAGGAACCCTCCCTATTGCAAGCGGAAATGGAGGAAGAACTAGCAGAGGAAATACAAATAAGTGTAACGACAAAAGAAGTGATTGGAAAGCCAACTATGGGTGTCGAGACAAAACTCTTGCTTGTTCCTGAGCTGATAGAAGCGCCCGAGGGCAAAGTGGCTGAAGATGAGGTTACGCAAGAGGCTGTTGACGAGAACCAAACAAACTTGGATCAGCCAGTGGTGTTTAGGTCAACAGTACATGACGCAACGGGAGTGATTCCAGCGAAGTTAGTAGTTGAGCGGAAGACTCGCATTCCTGGGAACGTGATGTTCGGATCACACGAAGAACGGATGTTCGGAGACAGAATTAACTTTCGCAAGGACGTCCACCTAAATCGCCTGGTTGAGTATTACTTCAGAGACGGTTTGCCAGTTCGGGACGAACAGGCTTAAGGAGCGGCAGTGTTACGACATCACAGAACAATCTACGTGTTTGTCGAATGTGCCAGAATAATCTCGATGTAACGCGTGTGGCGTACGTGCTTGTCGATGCATTTTCGAGAGGTTTCTCGAAGGCGCCAGCTGCGCGGACTGTGTCAAGGCCGCAGTTAATTACGTAGTTCACACGAGCGCTAAGACGCAATTAGGAAGGTTCTCGTCTGAGAGCGTGGGTATGAATACTTGGCGGCAGCGGCCTTAGAGTCAGTATAGCAGCGATATATTTACAGTTCGGTTCGAAAGTTATTATCGGGCGACATTACTGTGTACGTTCATGTGGTTATTAATGAACTGTTGCGTTTTATAATCGGGCGGTATAATTGTAATACAATTGTGTTTTTTATATTATTGACATTTTATTGCGTGTGAACAATTTATATTTGATTTGTTGTAGTAGACTGTGTTGTTAATTACAAACTGTTTAACTGTAAAAATTAAAGGTGTGATTAGTGACTTAATTGGTGTCTTGTATACTATAATTTTTTTCCACTGTACCTACGACGATCGAGTAGACCCATCGTAACACTATTATTATTCTTATTAGTTGTAATTATTTTTACTATTAAAATCACCAGCTGTTAGGGCTTTAACAGAGATTCCCACTCCACTGTAGATGGCTATAATTGGTACAGCCAAAATGTCTAGTTGTGTTGGACATTCTGGACTATGACCTAATAGCCCAGTGAATTTTCACGTGTAATTGTAAACAAGAATTATCATTAGTTTCAGGATAAAATAATTGTATGAATGTGAATGGTAATTATTCCTCTAAATCTATGTAATACAAAGATCTTATGTACACAAGAAGCTACACTAAGTTCCTTCACTTAGCTATGTGTGAGTTCCTTTATCAAGTGGACTAAAAAATTGGTCAGTGAAATCTAAGATTCATTAATTCAGAATGGTCATCTCCCTAAATAATCAAAATCAACAAGGTTTTCTGTAACAAAATAATTACTGTTAAGAAAGAAAAGTTTGGAATTTTATTTAACACTGTCTTGTGTGTACATTTTACACCATCAGTAAACAAGTTTTATCCAAATCACACTTACACATACATTATGAAGTACACACATAAACAATAACAATTGTCAACAGATCACAAACTGCCAATCACTTATAGTTTTGTATTTCTGGTGACTTCTACCCATCATACAATTCCATTATAAAAAATCGGTATATACATGACTTCCATATTCTAAGATTTATATTTAAAGTCATTTTCGAAATGAAATATTACCATAGAAACTACTTCTTTCTACTTACTGCTTCAGCCTTAACCACAGTACTGTGGTCACTAACGTATACCACCTCACGTTATCGCACTCGATTTTCACTGATGATGGAAGTCGATGGCATTGCCAAACCGTCTGGTTTTGTAGAAAACACTGGACTACGGCCAAATATCACGGGAAGGAATTTTAACAAAAACTACTTCTTTGTTGCCGATAACGTTGTACACATATATATAAAAAATATGCATAAAATTAATGGCTTGTATAAGTTAATGATTGATCTCCATTAAGTAGTGCTCAAGTTTCCAAAGTTTTAATATTATGATGTCCGTAATTAAAACATCAGAGCAGGTTTAGTGTGTATGAGGGTACACCGTGGACAAAAATTTTCAACATTTCCTATTGAGCGTTGCTTAGAGTAAAGCTGCGAATCTACAGTGTATGTTTCACAGAACATACACGCAAAAAAGAAGGAGCGCTCCGAAGTCACTCATGGACCCTCAGCATCTTGCAGAGGGTTCATTCCCTAAAGACGAAAATTCTGTCTATGAATCGTTCCTCTGTAAACACGTGCAGTTACACTGCCCAGCGATCCACAGGAAGCAAATCGCTATCCACGCTGGACACTTTTTCGGCTTGCACGCGTTATGTTGGTATGGGTTTCGGCACTTTCCATTTAAAAAGCGTGCAAATGTAAGAAAATAAACATGAATGAGGCCAGAAATAATGCGAATTTTGTGTGTGTGTGTGTGTGTATGTGTGTGTGTGTGTGTGTGTGTGTGTGTGTGTGTGTGTGTGTGTGTGTGTGTGTGTGTGTGTGTGTGTGTGTGTGTGTGTGTGTGTGTGTGTGTGTGTGTGTGTGTGTGTGTGTGTGTGTGTGTGTGTGTGTGTGTGTGTGTGTGTGTGTGTGTGTGTGTCTTCCCTGCCTTTTTATTGCGG
The DNA here is from genome assembly GCA_034769895.1 of Magicicada septendecula. Classification (NCBI taxonomy): domain Eukaryota; kingdom Metazoa; phylum Arthropoda; class Insecta; order Hemiptera; family Cicadidae; genus Magicicada; species Magicicada septendecula. The sequence goes on from CM068367.1 coordinate 1,255,968,362, forward strand.
TAGTCATAATAATAAAATGGAAACGTAAACATTACATAACTGAGATATGCTCGCCTGCCACGAACGATATATTTTCTCTCATACATGATTTACATTAAAATGAAAAAATTATAATTTTATTGCCTGGCAACAAAATTATTTTATTTTTAACAAAAACCATTGTTTGAAAAAGTTTAAATGAATTTTCAACTACTTTACTGTTGTTAAAACGTAAAAGGTTGCAGGTAAACTACCCCTTCCCCTTAACCGATCTTCAACAAAATCAAAAGTCCTTGAGATCTCTACAATTCAGGGACGTATGCAAAAAATTATTTGATTCTGTTTGAATTTGCGGCTGTTATCGTTTGCCATAGAAAATTACCCTTGATAAAAAAACGTTGCAGGTAAACTACCCCTTCCCCTTAACCGATCTTCACCAAAAACAATAGGTATTGAGTACTCTACAAATCAGGGCTGTGTGCAAAAAATTATTTGATTCTGTTTGAATTTTCGGCTGTTATCGTTAGCCATAAATACCCTTGTTAAAACATAAAATGTTGCAGGTAAACTACCCCTTTCCCTTAACCTATCTTCACCAAAAACAATAGGTCTTGAGAACTCTACAATTCAGGGCTGTATGCGAAACATTATTTGATTCTGTTTCAATTTGCGGCTGTTATCGTTTGCCAAAAAAAAAAAAATTACCCTTGATAAAAAAAACCGTTGGAGGTAAACTACCCCTTTCCCTTAACCGATCTTCACCAAAAACACCAGGTCGTGAGTACTCTACAAATCAGGGCTGTACGCAAAAAAATTATTTGATTCTGTTTGAATTTGCGGCAGTTATCGTTTGCCATAGAAAATACCCTTGTTAAAACATAAAACGTTGCTGGTAAACTACCCCATTCCCTTAACCTATCTTCACCAAAAACAATAAGTCTTGAGAACTCTACAATTCAGGGCTGTATGCGACACATTATTTGATTCTGTTTCAATTTGCGGCTGTTATCGTTTGCCAAAAAAAAAAATTACCCTTGATAAAAAAACCGTTGCAGGTAAACTACCCCTTTCCCTTAACCGATCTTCACCAAAAACAACAGGTCGTTAGTACTCTACAAATCAGGGCTGTACGCAAAAAAATTATTTGATTCTGTTTGAATTTGCGGCAGTTATCGTTTGCCATAGAAAAAAAATCTACAGACACACAGACACTTTTCGAAAAACGACTTTTTTCATGTTTTGAGTGTAGTACAATCAGAATCTGCAATAATCTCGAACACGATTTTTTTTGCCATCACCATACTTCCATTTCCTTACGGAATATGGAAGTAAATATCGGTATGGAGAACCATACATGACTTCCATATTCTAAGATTTATATTTAAAATCATTTTCAGCCAAACAGCCAGGCTGTGTCTTACCTGCCTTTTTATTGCTGTATTAAATGAAAAATATTATATTACATTAAAATGAAAAAATTATAATTTTATTGCCTGGCAACAAAATTATTTTATTTTTAACAATTACCATTGTTTCAAAAAGTTTAAATAAATTTTCAAGTACTTTACTCTTGTTAAAACGTAAAAGGTTGCAAGTAAACTACCCCTTCCCCTTAACCGATCTTCACCAAAATCGAAATTCATTGAGACCTCTACAATTCAGGGACGTATGCAAAAAATTATTTGATTCTGTTTGAATTTGCGGCTGTTATCGTTTGCCATAGAAAATACGCTTGATAAAAAAACGTTGCAGGTAAACTACCCCTTCCCCTTAACCGATCTTCACCAAAAACAATAGGTCTTGAGTACTCTACAAATCAGGGCTGTATGCAAAACATTATTTGATTCTGTTTGAATTTGCGGCTGTTATCGTTTGCCATAGAAAATACCCTTGTTAAAAAAACGTTGCAGGTAAACTACCCCTTTCCCTCAACCGAACTTCACCAAAAACAATAGGTCTTGAGAAGTCTACAATTTAGGGCTGTATGCAAATAATCTTTTGATTCTGTTTGAATTTGCGGCTGTTATCGTTTGCCATAGGAAATACCCTTGTTAAAACATAAAACGTTACAGGTAAGCTACCCCTTTCCCTTAACCGATCTTCACCAAAATCAACAGATCTTGAGACGTCTACAATTCAGGGCTGTATGCGAAACATTATTTGATTCTGTTTGAATTTGCGGCTGTTATCGTTTGCCAAACAAACAAAATTACCCATGCTAAAAAAAAACCGTTGCAGGTAAACTACCCCTTTCCCTCAACCGATCTTCACCAAAAACAATAGGTCTTGAGTACTCTACAAATCAGGGCTGTATGCAAAATATTATTTGATTCTGTTTGAATTTGCGGCTGTTATCGTTTGCCATAGAAAATACCCTTGTTAAAAAAACGTTGTAGGTAAACTACCCCTTTCCCTTAACCGATCTTCACCAAAAACAAAAGGTCTTGAGAACTCTACAATTTAGGGCTGTATGCAAATAATCTTTTCATTCTGTTTGAATTTGCGGCTGTTATCGTTTGCCATAGGAAATACCCTTGTTAAAACATAAAACGTTACAGGTAAACTACCCCTTTCCCTTAACCGATCTTCACCAAAAACAATAGGTCTTGAGAACTCTACAATTCAGGGCTGTATGCGAAACATTATTTGATTCTGTTTGAATTTGCGGCTGTTATCGTTTGCCAAACAAACAAAATTACCCTTGCTAAAAAAAAACCGTTGCAGGTAAACTACCCCTTTCCCTCAACCGATCTTCACCAAAAACAATAGGTCGCGAGAACTCTGCAAAACCGGGCTGTATGCAAAAAATTATTTGATTCTGTTTGAATTTGCGGCAGTTATCGTTTGCCACAGAAAAAAAATCTACAGACAGACACACAGACACACAGACAGACAGACAGACACTTTTCGGAAAACGACTTTTTTTCATGTTTTGAGTGTAGTAGAATCAGAAGCTGCAATAATCTCGAACACGATTTTTTTTGCCATCACCATACTTCCATTCCTTAAGGAATATGGAAGTAAAATATCGGTATGGAGAACCATACATGACTTCCATATTCTAAGATTTATATTTAAAATCATTTTCAGCCAAACAGCCAGGCTGTGTCTTACCTGCCTTTTTATTGCTGTATTAAATGAAAAATATTATATTACATTAAAATGAAAAAATTATAATTTTATTGCCTGGCAACAAAATTATTTTATTTTTAACAATTACCATTGTTTCAAAAAGTTTAAATAAATTTTCAAGTACTTTACTCTTGTTAAAACGTAAAAGGTTGCAGGTAAACTACCCCTTCCCCTTAACCGATCTTCACCAAAATCGAAAGTCATTGAGACCTCTACAATTCAGGGACGTATGCAAAACATTATTTGATTCTGTTGGAATTTGCGGCTGTTATCGTTTGCCATAGAAAATACGCTTGATAAAAAAACGTTGCAGGTAAACTACCCCTTCCCCTTAACCGATCTTCACCAAAAACAATAGGTCTTGAGTACTCTACAAATCAAGGCTGTATGCAAAACATTATTTGATTCTGTTTGAATTTGCGGCTGTTATCGTTTGCCATAGAAAATAAAACGTAAAAGGTTGCAGGTAAACTACCCCTTCCCCTTAACCGATCTTCACCAAAAACAATAGGTCTTGAGCACTCTACAAATCAGGACTGTATGCAAAACATTATTTGATTCTGTTTGAATTTGCGGCTGTTATCGTTTGCCATATAAAATACCCTTGTTAAAAAAACGTTGCAGGTAAACTACCCCTTTCCCTCAACCGATCTTCACCAAAAACAATAGGTCTTGAGAAATCTACAATTCAGGGCTGTATGCGAAACATTATTTGATTCTGTTTGAATTTGCGGCTGTTATCGTTTGCCAAAAAAAAAAAAAATTTCCCTTGATAAAAAAAACCGTTGCAGGTAAACTACCCCTTCCCCTCAACCGATCTTCACCAAAAACAATAGGTCGCGAGTACTCTACAAATCAGGGCTGTATGCAAAAAATTATTTGATTCTGTTTGAATTTGCGGCAGTTGTCGTTTGCCATAGAAAATACGCATGATAAAAAACGTTGCTGGTAAACTACCCCTTCCCCTCAACCGATCTTCACCAAAAACAATAGGTCTTGAGTACTCTACAAATCAGGGCTGTATGCAGAAAATTATTTGATTCTGTTTGAATTTGCGGCTGTTATCGTTTGCCATAGAAAATACCCTTGTTAAAAAAACGTTGTAGGTAAACTACCCCTTTCCCTTAACCGATCTTCACCAAAAACAAAAGGTCTTGAGAACTCTACAATTTAGGGCTGTATGCAAATAATCTTTTCATTCTGTTTGAATTTGCGGCTGTTATCGTTTGCCATAGGAAATACCCTTGTTAAAACATAAAACGTTACAGGTAAACTACCCCTTTCCCTTAACCGATCTTCACCAAAAACAATAGGTCTTGAGAACTCTACAATTCAGGGCTGTATGCGAAACATTATTTGATTCTGTTTGAATTTGCGGCTGTTATCGTTTGCCAAACAAACAAAATTTCCCTTGCTAAAAAAAAACCGTTGCAGGTAAACTACCCCTTTCCCTCAACCGATCTTCACCAAAAACAATAGGTCGCGAGAACTCTGCAAAACCGGGCTGTATGCAAAAAATTATTTGATTCTGTTTGAATTTGCGGCAGTTATCGTTTGCCATAGAAAAAAAATCTACAGACAGACAGACACAGACAGACAGACAGACAGACACACAGACAGACACACAGACACTTTTCGGAAAACGACTTTTTTTCATGTTTTGAGTGTAGTAGAATCAGAATCTGCAATAATCTCGAACACGATTTTTTTTGCCATCACCATACTTCCATTCCTTAAGGAATATGGAAGTAAAATCGGTATGGAGACCCATACATGACTTCCATGTTCTCAGATTATATATAAAATCATTTGGTACTGCCTTATGCGTACCCGCAGTTATTTCGATAATGCGATTTTTGGGCTTCGATATGTAGTGAATATCGCACGTAATTTTATGTAGTGAAAGAATTATACAAATTTTAATTTTGTATGTTGCAAAATACGTAGTTGGCTGGTGATTGCAATTGATTTCGTTCGTCATTTTACTTCCATATTCCTTAAGGAATGGAAGTATGGTGATGGCAAAAAAAATCGTGTTCGAGATTATTGCAGATTCTGATTCTACTACACTCAAAACATGAAAAAAAGTCGTTTTCCGAAAAGTGTCTGTGTGTCTGTCTGTCTGTCTGTCTGTCTGTGTGTCTGTGTGTCTGTCTGTAGATTTTTTTTCTATGGCAAACGATAACTGCCGCAAATTCAAACAGAATCAAATAATTTTTTGCATACAGCCCGGTTTTGCAGAGTTCTCGCGACCTATTGTTTTTGGTGAAGATCGGTTGAGGGAAAGGGGTAGTTTACCTGCAACGGTTTTTTTTTAGCAAGGGAAATTTTGTTTGTTTGGCAAACGATAACAGCCGCAAATTCAAACAGAATCAAATAATGTTTCGCATACAGCCCTGAATTGTAGAGTTCTCAAGACCTATTGTTTTTGGTGAAGATCGGTTAAGGGAAAGGGGTAGTTTACCTGTAACGTTTTATGTTTTAACAAGGGTATTTCCTATGGCAAACGATAACAGCCGCAAATTCAAACAGAATGAAAAGATTATTTGCATACAGCCCTAAATTGTAGAGTTCTCAAGACCTTTTGTTTTTGGTGAAGATCGGTTAAGGGAAAGGGGTAGTTTACCTACAACGTTTTTTTAACAAGGGTATTTTCTATGGCAAACGATAACAGCCGCAAATTCAAACAGAATCAAATAATTTTCTGCATACAGCCCTGATTTGTAGAGTACTCAAGACCTATTGTTTTTGGTGAAGATCGGTTGAGGGGAAGGGGTAGTTTACCAGCAACGTTTTTTATCATGCGTATTTTCTATGGCAAACGACAACTGCCGCAAATTCAAACAGAATCAAATAATTTTTTGCATACAGCCCTGATTTGTAGAGTACTCGCGACCTATTGTTTTGGGTGAAGATCGGTTGAGGGGAAGGGGTAGTTTACCTGCAACGGTTTTTTTTATCAAGGGAAATTTTTTTTTTTTGGCAAACGATAACAGCCGCAAATTCAAACAGAATCAAATAATGTTTCGCATACAGCCCTGAATTGTAGATTTCTCAAGACCTATTGTTTTTGGTGAAGATCGGTTGAGGGAAAGGGGTAGTTTACCTGCAACGTTTTTTTAACAAGGGTATTTTCTATGGCAAACGATAACAGCCGCAAATTCAAACAGAATCAAATAATGTTTTGCATACAGCCCTGATTTGTAGAGTACTCAAGACCTATTGTTTTTGGTGAATATCGGTTAAGGGGAAGGGGTAGTTTACCTGCAACGTTTTTTTATCAAGCGTATTTTCTATGGCAAACGATAACAGCCGCAAATTCAAACAGAATGAAATAATTTTTTGCATACGTCCCTGAATTGTAGAGGTCTCAATGACTTTCGATTTTGGTGAAGATCGGTTAAGGGGAAGGGGTAGTTTACCTGCAACCTTTTACGTTTTAACAAGAGTAAAGTACTTGAAAATTTATTTAAACTTTTTGAAACAATGGTAATTGTTAAAAATAAAATAATTTTGTTGCCAGGCAATAAAATTATAATTTTTTCATTTTAATGTAATATAATATTTTTCATTTAATACAGCAATAAAAAGGCAGGTAAGACACAGCCTGGTTGTTTGGCTGAAAATGATTTTAAATATAAATCTTAGAATATGGAAGTCATGTATGGTTCTCCATACCGATATTTTTAATGGAAAATGACTGTAGTAGTAATTTATCACCGGGTTGTGGCTGTGACACCAAAAATTGATTATGTTAGGTTAACATGAAAACGGAAATTATACATGGAAACCAATACATGTGTAATGTAAAACTATTTTTTTTTTTTTTAAACCACGAAAAACCCAACTCGAAGTAAGGTGGGAGTGGCCCAAGGGTCAACCTCTTGCCTATTATTATAGGCCTACATGTCACTTTTTTGTGGCAGAACTCGTTTTTTTGGTAAAATTTGTTTTCCGACAAGTACTCGTTTTGTGACTAACAAAAAACAAACATCCAATACGTACAATTTGTAGAGCATATGTTGTCATTCCTTAATACAGTGTTTTTTTGTTTTTCCATTAACTATAAATATTTGTATTTTTCATTTTGCATTTGCTGTTGTTTTTTCCAATTTGTAAACTTAAAAACGTTAGGTTCTTTATTTTAAGTGTTACTCTGTTATACGCATTGTATTTTAATGTTATGTTTTCTCAACCACAGCTTTTATTTATTTTAGCAGTAAACTAAAAACCCAAAACCATTATTACCTAACTACCAAATGAAAACAACACGTATTTTTGCTTTACATTAAGAAATAGGGCAATTTACAATTAGTACACTTCTTCTTTTCCACACCGTAATATATCGATACAATCGCATATTAAAAACATCGAAATGTATTGCGGGTACTCATGGAGTTCCAATCATTTATTTGAATTCGGTTCGATAATTCATAAAAAAATATAGAATGTTGTCAAAGTGAAATAAAATGTTTCCATAGAAACTACTTCTTTGTTGTCAATAACGTAGTACACATATAAAACTTATAAAAATATCGGTATGGAGAACCATACATGACTTCCATAGTCTAAGATTTATATTTAAAATCATTTTCGAAATGAAATATTACCATAGAAACTACTTCTTTCTACTTACTGCTTCAGCCTTAACCACAGTACTGTGGTCACTAATGTATACCACCTCACGTTATCGCACTCGATTTTCACTGATGATGGAAGTCGATGGCATTACCGAAGGTCTGGTTTTGTAGAAAACATTGGACTACGGCCAAATATCCTGGGAAGGAATTTTAACAAAAACTACTTCTTTGTTGCCGATAACGTTGAACACATATATATCAGTGGCGAAGTTACATGGAGGCAATTGAGGCAATGCCTACCCTAAAAAATTCTGTAGAATAAAAATTATAAATACGTATGAACTACATAACGTAAAGATTATACATTGTTACTGCGACTGTCAAATTTATTAAACCGAAACGTGCTTTATTGAGCGACCGCTAGATGGTGACAGGTGAGATTCGGCATAGTTCGTTTAAAGCGAATGAGGCAACCTGAACTTGCCTCAGCGTTTTTTGTATACATCGTATGTAAGCAATGTAGTGGTGTGATAGGGAAGTGTAGGGAGGGGGGATTGTCCCGCGCTGTACACATAGAGCGTTGAGGCATGCCTCACTTCTGTGGTCCAAACAGTTAAGTTAAAGCGCCTGTGTTGTTTCTAAGTGTTTATTTTATGCGGTTATTAAAAGTGTCACTGTTATTCCGCTGAACTAACAGATGATCAAGATTGTTATTTGAATTATTTGTAACATTAAACATATATATAGAAACTAATCAAGTTTAAAAATTTGAAGTTCAATCAGTTGTATTATTGTGTATGACTAATACAAGGATTGTTCAATAGACACACGTATAGAGCTGTAAAGCATTTTTTATTCAACGATTTTAAAAGAAGTCTCCAATAACATTAAGACATGAGTTCCACTGTTGCGCTAACCTGTAGATTCCATGCTAGTAAAATTCTTATGGCTGTTTGTGGAACCATTCGGTTACAGCAAACTCTACCTCAGCGTCCGATTTGACCCACCGTCCTTTTAGTGATTCCTTAAAAAAAATTTAAGATAAGATTTTTGCCTACCCATTCATTAACTACTAGCTTCGCCAGTAAGCAAATTGATGTCCATTTTTTCGGCTTGCACGCGTTATGTTGGTGTGGGTTTCGGCACTTTCCATTTAAAAAGCGTGCAAACGTAAGAAAATAAAATGAGTGAGGCCAGAAATAACGTGAATTGTGTGTGTGTGTGTGTGTGTGTGTGTGTGTGTGTGTGTCTTACCTGCCTTTTTATTGCCGTATTAAATGAAAAATATTATACTACATTAAAATGAAAAAATTTTAATTTTATTGCCTGGCAACAAAATTATTTTATTTTCAACAATTACCATTGTTTGAAAAAGTTTAAATGAATTTTCAAGTACTTTACTCTTGTTAAAACGTAAAAGGTTGCAGGTAAACTACCCCTTCCCCTTAACCGATCTTCACCAAAATCTAAAGGCCTTGAGTCCTCTACAATTCACTGACGTATGCAAAAAATTATTTGATTCTGTTTGAATTTGCGGCAGTTATCGTTTGCCATAGAAAATACGCTTGATAAAAAACGTTGCAGGTAAACTACCCCTTCCCCTCAACCGATCTTCACCAAAAACAATAGGTCTTGAGTACTCTACAAATCAGTGCTGTATGCAGAAAATTATTTGATTCTGTTTGAATTTGCGGTTGTTATCGTTTGCCATAGGAAATACCCTTGTTAAAACATAAAACGTTACAGGTAAACTACCCCTTTCCCTTAACCGATCTTCACCAAAAACAATAGGTCTTGAGAACTCTACAATTCAGGGCTGTATGCGAAACATTATTTGATTCTGTTTGAATTTGCGGCTGTTATCGTTTGCCAAAAAAAAAAATTTCCCTTGATAAAAAAAAACCGTTGCAGGTAAACTACCCCTTTCCCTCAACCGATCTTCACCAAAAACAATAGGTCGTGAGTACTCTACAAATCAGGGCTGTATGCAAAAAATTATTTGATTTTGTTTGAATTTGCGGCAGTTATCGTTTGCCATAGAAAAAAATCTACAGACACACACACACACTTTTCGGAAAACGACTTTTTTTCATGTTTTGAGTGTAGTACAATCAGAATCTGCAATAATCTCGAACACGATTTTTTTTGCCATCACCATATTTCCATTCCTTAAGGAATATGGAAGTAAAATTATCTCCTCCCTCATCAACTACCATTTTAATTTATAGAAAATTACCCCTTCCCCTTCAACTACCCTTTTCATTTATAGATATTTCATCTACCTTTCTACAGTGGATTATTATGACCTTCTTTTAAGGATACTTTATTTATCAAAATTAAGCACTTTACTCTTGTTAAAACGTAAAACGTTGCAGGTAAACTACCCCTTCCTCTTAACAGATCTTCACAAAAATCAATAGGCCTCGAGTCCTCTACAATTCAGAACTGTATGCAAAAAATTATTTGATTCTGTTTGAATTTGCGGCAGTTATCGTTTGCCATAGAAAAATTCTACAGACACACTTTTCAAAATATCGGTATGGAGAACCATACATGACTTCCATATTCTAAGATTTATATTTAAAATCATTTTCGAAATGAAATATTGCCATAGAAACTGCTTCTTTCTACTTACTGCTTCAGCCTTAACCACAGTACTGTGGTCACTAACGTATACCACCTCACGTTATCGCACTCGATTTTCACTGATGATGGAAGTCGATGGCATTGCCAAAACGTCTGGTTTTGTAGAAAACACTGGACTATGGCCAAATATCACGGGAAGGAATTTTAACAAAAACTACTTCTTTGTTGCCGATAACGTTGTACACATATATATAAAAAATATGCATAAAATTAATGGCTTGTATAAGTTAATGATTGATCTCCATTAAGTAGTGCTCAAGTTTCCAAAGTTTTAATATTATGATGTCCGTAATTAAAACATCAGAGCAGGTTTAGTGTGTATGAGGGTACACCGTGGACAAAAATTTTCAACATTTCCTATTGAGCGTTGCTTAGAGTAAAGCTGCGAATCTACAGTGCACGTTTCACAGAACAAACACGCGGAAAAGAAGGAGCACTCCGAAGTTACTCATGGACCCTCAGCATCTTGCAGAGGGTTCATTCCCTAAAGACGAAAAGTCTGTCTATGAGTCGTTCCTCTGTAAACACGTGCAGTTACACTGCCCAGCGATCCACAGGAAGCAAATCGCTATCCACGCTGGACACTTTTTCGGCTTGCACGCGTTATATTGGTATGGGTTTCGGCACTTTCCATTTAAAAAGCGTGCAAATGTAAGAAAATAAACATGAATGAGGCCAGAAATAACGCGAATTGTGTGTGTGTGTGTGCGTGTGCGCGCGCGTGCGTGCGTCTTCCCTGCCTTTTTATTGCGGTAGTCATAATAATAAAATGGAAACGTAAACATTACATAACTGAGATATGCTTGCCTGCTACGAACGATATATTTTCTCTCATACATGATTTACATTAAAATGAAAAAATTATAATTTTATTGCCTGGCAACAAAATTATTTTATTTTTAACAATTACCATTGTTTGAAAAAGTTTAAATGAATTTTCACGTACTTTACTGTTGTTAAAACGTAAAAGGTTGCAGGTAAACTACCCCTTTCCCTTAACCGATCTTCACCAAAAACAATAGGTCTTGAGTACTCTACAAATCAGGGCTGTATGCAAAAAATTATTTGATTCTGTTTGAATTTGCGGCTGTTATCGTTTGCCAAAAAAAAAAAATTACCCTTGATAAAACAAACCGTTGCAGGTAAACTACCCCTTTCCCTCAACCGATCTTCACCAAAAACAACCTTAGAGTAGGTCGTGAGTACTCTACAAATCAGGGCTGTACGCAAAAAATTATTTGATTCTGTTTGAATTTGCGGCAGTTATCGTTTGCCATATAAAAAAAATCTACAGACAGACACTTTTCAAAAAACGACTTTTTTTAATGTTTTGAGTGTAGTACAATCAGAATCTGCAATAATCTCGAACACGATTTTTTTTGCCATCACCATACTTCCATTTCCTTAAGGAATATGGAAGTAAAATGACTTTTTCATGTTTTGAGGGTAGTACAATCAGAATCTGCCATTATCTCGAACACATTTTTTCGCCATGACCATACTTCCATTTCCTTATGGAACATGGAAGTAAAAAATATAGTGGAACTTCTGTATTCAGCTGAACACACTTTACTGAGAAGTATTCCTTACTAGAAGGCAGAAGGTCCTTCCCAATTTATTATATGGATCTGTCGCATTACAGTTAATTTATAATCATACGTTACTACATTTTTGTTTATTAAATCTTTCAAACAAACCAACAAACACACATGCTCATTTCGCATGAACACTAACTGCAGTTATTACCGTACAGCATACTTTATACATAAATTTATCAATGAAAACATTTAATACATTATCCAGAATAGAAATTTACAAGAACGCAATAATTTTTTAATGACAAAAAGACGATAATAAAACTGTCACATTTTATTGCAAAACACGTATTTTTTGGGTAGATATGAAGATACTGTAGAATAACTTTCTGTACAACCAAACGAGAATCAAAACAGATTGATTTTATTGTTATTAGTGCAAAAACTAAAAAAACCTGGAAATCATCCCAATGTTGTTATTGAGAAATTAAAATTTCATTATACAGAAGTAATTATACTTAAATACTAACTAAAAGTTTACAAACTAGAGCAAAATTTATAAATGGGGAATTTCATTACTTATGCGTTCTTTACCTATACATTTTACAGTACACTTTTTCTGTGTAATTACGTACATACCACTCTTAATGAAATAAAAATATTAGTTCATAATAAACTGTTTGCTGGTTTCACTTGCGTACTGCTCATCGAATTATTAGAATTACAGCCTGAGTAAATAAAATAAAAATTGAGGACTTAGTAATCAAGTGTAAAATAAAATTATGAAATGGCAATTAAATGTTTCCAGATTCCATTTATATGTCACGTCATGTTTTAAAATAGTTTCATAATCAAAACACGTCCTATGTATAACAAATTACTATGAGCAACAATTCCGTTTAAAAATGTTTTAAAGTTAAGAGCCTACTAAAAATAAGATACTTTTAATATTTTAATAAAGGTACCCTAGCATCTAAAGAATTAAAATTCCTTGAAAATTCGTTTTCCTTGTAAAGAAAAAAAGGCATAATGAAGAAGAAATATTTTCTAAAAATCATGGCAATTCAAACATTCAGAAATGAAAAAAAAAAAATATATATATATATATATATATATATATATATATATATATATTGTAACGTTACATAACCCGGTCCCAATAAATTAAATCATGTAAGAACATAAAGGTCAGAAATGGGTAACCTATAACTAGCTCTAAATTAAAGTATATCACTAAACATTATAAACAATTCGAGTGATATACAGTGACAAGTGAGTTATAGTGTACCCATTGAGGTAAAAAGTGAAAGTGAAGGTAACTTATTACAGCATTGTGCTGTAGGTTTGGGAATTATAAAACTATGATAGTAGACTATAATGCTACTAACTGATTCTGTATTTTTATTAATTTATTGTAATATTTATATTGTGTAGACAACCAATTGTAATACCTAAGTTCTTGTTATATTTTTTCAAATATTTGTGTTATAATATAATATAACCCAGGGTTCGTTTTAAAAAAAAACATAAAAAGTTTAAATATCAAAGGATAATAAAAAATTAAAATAATTCTATATGAGGGAAATGGCAACAGGAAGTAGTGCAGTGTAGGAATACTATGAGAGACTAATAAATACTATATAAATTCATTTAGAGATAATAAAAAATATTAAATACTTATATAGCAGGTCATAAGAAAATGAACAGAAACCTCTTATGTACAACAAATTGGTAAAGAAACCGGAATTAAAAAGAATTATTTTTCGGTAAATAAAATATAAATTTATAATAATTACAAACTGCCTGTATAATAAAAATATTTTGGGTTACTAAGAGTGACTAAAATAACAAGTATTGTTAATAATCGAATTTGGAAAAAAACCTGGCGAGTTGACAAAATGATGCTACCACAATTCTATTAAAATATCTTTTTTGAAACTTGGGAGAAGTGTAAAATTAGTACCAAATTAAAAAGCAATATGAACTCTATATAATCATACCTTATTTATCAAAATTAAAGGATTATACTCCATAATAAACTGTGAAAGAAAACCATTCTGATGATTCGGCCTAGTTTCGTGATGTTTCAAGTTGACGATAGAATATGGGCCAGACTGTAATGAAATTACAACTTAAGACGGACCTCACTAGAGAAAAGGCTTCCTTCCAGTAAGAACTATAAGAAGAGAGGTAATATAAACATTTAGTTTAATAGTTGACGAAGAAAACGCATTCCGAATGGTTATATAGAACACAAAAACTAGTCAAAATTAATCACATGTTCTAAAGTACACAAACGCCCGCTGCTCTCTTACGGAAATTTCTGGAACTACATACTAAATGAAAAAATAAACAAATTTATTTAATATTTTTCAGTATTTGTAAAGCTTAGTAATTATCCATTTCTGACCATCTCATAACAAAAAGAACTTACCCTTAACCCTGGGGAAATAAAAAGAATTATATATTGATTGATGTTTTAAAAAATAGTATAAAATTTGGTAAACAAAACCATATATGTTTTTTTCTTTTGACAATTCCATGTTTATTCGAGGAAGTCGATATTATGTTTTAATGAAGTAAAGATCGATTGTGATACTTGTATTTTGGTGGCAGGAAAACAAAAAACAATAATATAATTAATAAATATTATTGAAAAATGATATTGAATAATAAAAATGTGTTATATTTTTTGTAGTGGGTAGTTGTAATTGATTTCAGCACAAAATAGAAGAGATTGATACATTGGGTCATATTTCGCCATAGGGTAGGCTGGTTGAACTATGTGTGAAAACTTCTCACCATCAGCTGATTTAAATCACAGCGAACAATTAGAAAAATTTCCAAAATCGCCTAAACCGAGTGTAAATAATCGGTACTTACTCTCTCTTCCTCATAAGGCTGAACAACTTCCCTACTTGGCCCTAAATCACACACTCTCGATTTCTGCTTAGATTTAGTAACATTACAAAATACTTTATTTTTTACACTTCAATTATTATAATTCATAAGTGGCGACTGCAGAGAGGCGGAAACTTTAATATCTCAAGGCAGTACGTTACAGATTGGCGCTTACAATAGTGGGGCTGAATTAACAATATACCTGTAACGGTAGTACGCTAACACCTCTAAGAAAACTGCTACATTAGGACACAACATTGGGAGCTTAATTAAATAAGACGAACACCCAATAAGCAACATACAAAGTTTTCGCTAAAACCTCTACAACAACCGCTACGTTACAGATTGGCGCTCAACGTAAAAGGGCTGTAATTAGAAAAGAATTTTGATATATTTAATAAAAATATATACCAAAAAATCTAATTATCGTCGGCAGTTATGAGAAAACAAGAAATGCATAATACCCGAAGCAAATCGAAGAAGAGGGCAGAAGAAAAGGAGATTGAAGAAGGTGGACAGGAACAAGAAATAGAATTAGTTACGGACAGTGAAATGGACCAACAGACAGGTGATACAGAAGAAACCGAAGTAGTTATGGATACGGAAAAGGAAATAGTGGAAGAGGATGCCCAAGAGGACCAACCAGATAAAGCGGAGGCCAGGAGAGAACCAAATTGGCAAGACATGATGAGATTTATGCCGAGAAGTTTGATAAAATAGATGAGAATTTTAAGAAACAGGAGGAAAACTCGAAGCAAACCAATGAGGAAAATAAGGAGAATTTTGAGAAACAGGAGGAACAAAATAGACAGACCACTCAGAAAATCGATAGCATTCAGGAAAGTTTAGTCAAACAATTAAATGAAAAAATAGAGACCATTCATGGAAATATCAAACAAACCATGAATGAACAATACCATGAACTGAAGGAAACGGTTGAATGACAAAGAGAAGAGATGAATGCAAAATTTGAAGAGAATAATAAGAATTTAAAACAATTTGAGGGTAAAATGGAGAATTTCAATAAGGAGATAAGGAAAACTTTCGGGGAGAAGTTTGAAAATGTTAATATACTTAGCCAGAAAGCAGATACATACAAGGAGGAGACAAATAAACAAATGGACCATAGTGTCAAGAATTTGGATGAAACATCAGACAGCACTTCAGAAAGTATTAAAGTGAGTCCGAATACAGAAGAGAGGAGGAAGGAAATAGAAATTACAGAATACCAAGGTGTAATGCCATCGGAAAATAAAAATAGCCACAACAAAGAGGATAATCAATACCTGGAAAAGAAGACCAAGGAAATAAGAAAAACATGTAGAAAGAAAATAATAAATACAAGGGAAGAATGGGAGATGATTACAGGTGGATTAATTAATGTATTTAACCTTCCAATTAATGAACAAAGGGGGTTAATTAAGTTTAGATCTCAATTAAATATGTCGACGATTGAAGTGCATCAGAAGATATCAGTCATGTCATCAAGACGGAATATAACATTCAAATATTTGGTAAATAATCCAGAGGTAAAAGGGAATGAAATGAGATTAAAAATGAGCAACTATGTTATGTTAGAGGAGGTACAATACTTATTAGTTAAAAAGGAACGAACTATGACGGAAAACTGTGACTTCTATGAAGACTTGGTATCAGCTGAGTTACGATGCCAGGTGAAAGAGAGGTATATAACAAATACCAAAATCCTTATGAATACCCCAGTAATCCGAGTAAAGGGAGTACCTGAATTAATGGACCATGGTTAAACTAAACAATAACCAACCAGAAAAAAGGGGACTGATTTTCTGAAAACTGACCCAGCAACCCATTGGATAGCGGAAGAAAAATCCCAAAATTCTAAAAGCATGTAAGGACATCTTACTCAAGTTATTTTGAAACCATATAATTTAAAATGAAGAGACTACAACCCCAAAATTCCAAAAAACTGTAAGAACAACTTACTCAACAATTTATTCAGGAACAAGACGATTTAATAAAAACTATGTAAGTACAACTTACTTAAGATATTTCGAAACCATTTAATTTAACAAAAAATAAGAACTGATTAGTAAATAAGAGTTATAAAGAATTGATTTAAAATGAAATAATAGGAAAAAGTAATATTTTTAATGGTAACAAACAGAAGAAAAATTAAATGAACAAAAACAATTGATGGTAATGTGCTCAGATAAGAAGAATAAAGAATAATTTAATGACTCCAATGAAACTGAAGGAGGATGATAATTAATACAACAAAAATTAGAATTTCTCGGAATTGAAGATTAGATAAGAAGAAATGATATGGAGAAAATATGTCACAAGAAGGAAAGTCAAAAGGATTTTAACATAAGGCCTATCAATAATGTTATATGCTATTAGTTAATGGAAAAGAAGAAGGAATCAAGGAGAAGAAGAAATATATAAATAAATGCAAACAGCTACAGTATGAAGAATCCCAAAAGTGTTTAGTACTAGTCGCTAATTGACTACTACTTATAAGTTTTTTATTTTTATGTATTGACCGTAGAAATGTTCCGGCAATAATTTTTATGAGCAGGGATGATGTTCCCCTGGTCTCAGAAGGTGTAAGGATGGACAGCGGAGTAATGGACCCAAGAGTGGCCACCCGACTGGTACCACCGCACAAGATAGGGAAAAATGTTAGGGAAATTGAATATTTAAGGGATAATAATTATAAAATAGCTGTATAGAGTGATATTAGATTCCAGAAGTATAAATGAAGAAAATAGAAGGAAGATAGCAGACCGAAGCTTAATTGACAAAGCTAATTTATAGAAGTAAATAGAAATGAGTGTTAAAACAAGTTTAATATGATTAGTGTGACCAGTCCTTATCAAATAAAATGTGGAAGTACCACTACCCAGAGAAATAAATAATTGATGAATTGGCCTCCAAGAGAGAGAGAGTTAAGTAAGAAAACAGCAATTACCACCAGTCTGAATTACCAGTCAGAGTATAACCAGTTTGAAATGAAACACTATTATGAAGATAAAACCAAGACTATTAGGTGAATGGAAATAATCAACAATTTATTTTTAATAAACGAGTTAAACTAAAATAAATTTGTTCTAGTGGGGGGGCTTTATGTAACGTTACATAACCCGGTCCCAATAAATTAAATCGTGTAAGAACATAAAGGTCAGAAATGGGTAACCTATAACTAGCTCTAAATTAAAGTATATCACTAAACATTATAAACAATTCGAGTGATATACAGTGACAAGTGAGTTATAGTGTACCCATTGAGGTAAAAAGTGAAAGTGAAGGTAACTTATTACAGAATTGTGCTGTAGGTTTGGGAATTATAAAACTATGATAGTAGACTATAATGCTACTAACTGATTCTGTATTTTTATTAATTTATTGTAATATTTATATTGTGTAGACAACCAATTGTAATACCTAAGTTCATGTTATATTTTTTCAAATATTTGTGTTATAATATAATATAACCCAGGGTTCGTTTTAAAAAAAAACATAAAAAGTTTAAATATCAAAGGATAATAAAAAATTAAAATAATTCTATATGAGAGAAATGGCAACAGGAAGTAGTGCAGTGTAGGAATACTATGAGAGACTAATAAATACTATATAAATTCATTTAGAGATAATAAAAAATATTAAATACTTATATACCAGGTCATAAGAAAATGAACAGAAACCTCTTATGTACAACAAATTGATAAAGAAACCGGAATTAAAAAGAATTATTTTTTGGTAAATAAAATATAAATTTATAATAATTACAAACTGCCTGTATAATAAAAATATTTTGGGTTACTAAGAGTGACTAAAATAACAAGTATTGTTAATAATCGAATTTGGAAAAAACCTGGCGAGTTGACAAAATGATGCTACCACAATTCTATTAAAATATCTTTTTTGAAACTTGGGAGAAGTGTAAAATTAGTACCAAATTAAAAAGCAATATGAACTCTATATAATCATACCTTATTTATCAAAATTAAAGGATTATACTCCATAATAAACTGTGAAAGAAAACCATTCTGATGATTCGGCCTAGTTTCGTGATGTTTCAAGTTGACGATAGAATATGGGCCAGACTGTAATGAAATTACAACTTAAGACGGACCTCACTAGAGAAAAGGCTTCCTTCCAGTAAGAACTATAAGAAGAGAGGTAATATAAACATTTAGTTTAATAGTTGACGAAGAAAACGCATTCCGAATGGTTATATAGAACACAAAAACTAGTCAAAATTAATCACATGTTCTAAAGTAAACAAACGCCCGCTGCTCTCTTACGGAAATTTCTGGAACTACATACTAAACGAAAAAATAAACAAATTTATTTAATATTTTTCAGTATTTGTAAAGCTTAGTAATTATCCATTTCTGACCATCTCATAACAAAAAGAACTTACCCTTAACCCTGGGGAAATAAAAAGAATTATATATTGATTGATGTTTTAAAAAATAGTATAAAATTTGGTAAACAAAACCATATATGTTTTTTTCTTTTGACAATTCCATGTTTATTCGAGGAAGTCGATATTATGTTTTAATGAAGTAAAGATCGATTGTGATACTTGTATTTTGGTGGCAGGAAAACAAAAAACAATAATATAATTAATAAATATTATTGAAAAATGATACTGAATAATAAAAATGTGTTATATTTTTTGTAGTGGGTAGTTGTAATTGATTTCAGCACAAAATAGAAGAGATTGATACATTGGGTCATATTTCGCCATAGGGTAGGCTGGTTGAACTATGTGTGAAAACTCGTCTCACCATCAGCTGATTTAAATCACAGCGAACAATTAGAAAAATTTCCAAAATCGCCTAAACCGAGTGTAAATAATCGGTACTTACTCTCTCCTCCTCATAAGGCTGAACAACTTCCCTACTTGACCCCAAATCACACACTCTCGATTTCTGCTTAGATTTAGTAACATTACAAAATACTTTATTTTTTAAACTTCAATTATTATAATTCATAAGTGGCGACTGCAGAGAGGCGGAAACTTTAATATCTCAAGGCAGTACGTTACAGATTGGCGCTTACAATAGTGGGGCTGAATTAACAATATACCTGTAACGGTAGTACGCTAACACCTCTAAGAAAACTGCTACATTACAGATTGGCGTACACAACATTGGGAGCTTAATTAAATAAGACGAACACCCAATAAGCAACATACAAAGTTTTCGCTAAAACCTCTACAACAACCGCTACGTTACAATATATATATATATTTACTGTAGCAAACAAATATCATTTTGGATGAACAATTCATGGCATTTATAATCAACTTATTCTAATTGAAGAGAAAACAAATTTTCCAGTCTGCTAAATTGCAATAGTTTTAATAAAAAAAAAACAAATAATCCTTAAAAAACAAAAAAAGGTGGACATAAAAATGACAAATAACAATGTAATGCACACAGACAACAGTAGACAAAAACAGTACTAAAAATAATATGAAGAAACAAAACAACAATTTGTTTACCAACTTAGAAACAATTTGTTTAATCAGTCATATACCTGAAAACACAGTTAAAAGTAACTTGCACAACACAAACTTTTAAAAGCCTTCAGATCATTCAGTAAGTCACTGAATATATAAACACACACGTGTGTGTATACATAAACTATGATAAAACGCTCAAAGTTTACAGAGTAGTGTACTCATACACAGTACACTTTAATAAGTGACTATGGAACACTAACGCACAGTATCTACACTTGTGTTTGTTATTCCATGTATCAGAACAGCCTAACAGGCAAAACTGTCTAGAAAATGTTTTTCAATGAACACTTACATTTCACCACAGTTTTATTTTTAGTACCACACAGAGTATTAAGATTAACAACAACGACACAGTCGACACCAAGAAACAATTCTCTCTCTCTCTCTCTCTCTCTCTCTCTCTCTCTCTCTCTCTCTCTCTCTCACACACACACACACACACACGCGCGCGCGCGCGCACGCATGAGTGTAAAGCTCGTTACAATATTTTTCCTGTTTTTAGAAAATGTTGGTAAACATGATAATACAAAACAATTTTTTTTAAATATCTATGTACAAGTTTATAGTGGCTCAAAATGGCTCCACTATGTTAAAAATGTAAAATACATACATTAGGTAGGCATCAATTAATTAACTTTTTACACAACATTACAGTTACACCAGAAACTGGAAGCCGTCTTGTGGTTAAAATGAATAAAAAATAATAAATAAACAATACCGGCACTATTTTATTAAAGCAGAGATAGATAGTCAGGTGAGTGACAGTTATAATAAGTATTAAGAACAAACTAAATTAAGTGAAATAACTTACAATACAAAAAAAATTTACATATGAATTTTTAAATTTAAACTACACATTTCCTCCTGTATTGTGACTCATATATTATGTCCATTTTTGATTGTATTTAGAATGTATTTTTCTACCAAAGTACATCCCTGAATTTACATATATACATGTTTACTAAAGATGATTGATAGTACACGTAAATGTAAACAGGGATGCATGCAACATGTTTATTTTGTGTTATACAGTGTGGTCATAGGAACAGGAATTTAAAATTGGACATAATGTCACTTAGTAAAATGTGATTGCCAGAACACATGTTACACTATGTGGGATCTCTAGAACTGCAGCCCTGGTCTATAGATTTTAGAAACAGAATCTGAGATGTATCATCATTGTTACTGTTTCTGCCTCCATAAAACTATAGAGTATCACAGTATATTTATTAATATATTCTTCACATACCATTCCACACCATACAAGGTTTGTTCAAAAAAAGACCGATCTTTTTGAATAACACATCAACTCGCACAAACAACATGCTGTGACTTTGGATACACATAGCAATAGTTTTCGACAACATACTGCCATTTATTCTGTTCCGCTATAAGCATTAGCCTTTGAGCTATATAAGATCGAGTGGGGGACGTGTGCAAGCTGGCCACCGGAATAGTGACACAGTGATTACGAAAGACCTCGAAGAACAATGTGTACGATTGAAACTTTGCGGCAAAACTACGTTAAAACTTTACAGAGACAATCTGGTTGTTCAACTAAAGCATATGCAAAGATCTACAAGAGCCGCACGATTATTTTCAGCATTTTTACAGAGGGCAAAAACATTGGTTGGTGCATATTAAAGCAAAGATCATGGCAAGAGTACTCATGATGTGGTAATTCTAAATCACTGTTTAACTGCCAAGACATTCTGAGAGAATGCACATCCATATAAGATCGTATAATTAAATTTTTATAGAAAAACTTAAATGTATTGTATTACTGAAAGATTCTTACTGCGTCTGTTAACTGACGATCAGAAAGAGACCCATTTTGAAATCGGTCAGCAACTGCATACCAATACAAATGGTAATGACAACTTAGGAATGCAATGAAAATTGCTCTGTAAAGGTTTTATGAAGTTAGCAGAAAATTTTTATACAAACACGCGTTAAGATTTTTGACTTCGTTATAAATCCGATGGACAGTGTGTGCTCATGCCCACTAGAGCATGTGTAGCTCAAAGACTGACGATCATGACGGGATGGAGAAAACGCATTCTGGTGTCAAAACCTGTAGCTAGCAGCACTTAATTGTGCAGCTCACTCTATGAGCAGGTTGACGTGTTACACAAATAGTTTGGTATTTTTTTGAACACACCTCATATATAATACTATTTCAGCTTGTTTAATATATTAAAAATGTTCACATCTCAATTCCGTTTTAAAATCACCAGACTCATTCTGTCTCATTTTTAAAAGTATGTTTACCTTATAAACAGACTTCAGAGTCTAGAGACTCCAGATGTTTAACAACCAGCTTTCCCAAAGCACATGTACACACAGATCTTGGATATATACGGCAACGTGTATACCTTGAGTTCAAATCCATCCCAGGGGAGGATAATTTTGATCATATTCAGTCAGCTCTAATGGGTATCTGTTCACATCAACTGTGGAGATTACAGGCAGTATATCCATAGTACCAGCAGTATTACCTTAGTTGTGTGCTGTCTGGGTAAAATTAATAAGCCTGACTTATACTGACGATATTCTAGGTATTAAAAGGAACTTAACATTTTTCACGTAAATTTTGCATGCTTTTATTTACATTATTATGCCCAATACAATATGTGCCATAATAAATAGGGTTACAGGTGTTTCAGGAGTGGCTGTGATTCAATGTTTCAGTTTGAGTCTGCGATTCAGTGCATGTGTTTCATAGTAGCTTCATTTCAAGTGATTATTGTGAATTATTGTCTGTGAAAATCTGTAATTAGCAACTTTCATTATCTATATCAATAGTGTTAATTAGGTGATATTATTTGTTTTTTATGTTAGGCTATATTGGACCACCACGAATTTGAAGAATTTTTGTAGATAAGCATTTACTGTTGTTTTCTGTTTATTCGGACTAAAATTAAAGTGGTGTGTTCAATCAAATCCTCTGGTATTCAATTATTTTACTTCTCTGTTTTAAACACAACGATCTGTACAACCATTGTGATACTATTTATACATGTGGTCGCTACTACCCACATACCACTTCACATCCCGAAATCAACATGCTCTCATATTCACCCTACGTCAAACAAACAAATATAATCTTGAAATAGTGTTGTGACCTTAAAAAATTATAATTCTGCAATAACTTCCTATTGTAAAGCTACAATATCAATTAATTACCGTTACAGTCCATTAATTATTATCTTAGTTTTAGTCATGCATTTCATTGGATATAATAAATGAACAATAAAAGATCGATATTAAATTACCCCTTTTATTTGCCTTCACAGGGTTTATGGTCAATCTAGATCAGGTCACGTCACTTTAGCCATACAGTATGGACTGCCACTATGTCCTACTGCTCTTTAACTCCACCCCATGTTAAGGCCAGATACCCATTAGGGCTGAATAAAGTCCATGGTCACACCATGAAAATCGTCCACCCTGACACAGAGTCGAACCCAGAACTTACTATTTTGAAAGCAAGTGCATTAACACCAGCGTTCTTTATATCCAACAAAACAAAATGTGCCCTCTAAAAGTATGATTCAATTCTTATTTCATAAAATTAGCATTAATATTACAAAATGGTTTTGAATGTATTAGAAAAGTGTAGAAAAACAAGACATTAACTAAAAGAATTAATTATTTCTGTTAATTGTTTACCAGTACAAAGAAAGCATTATTTATGACACACACACACATCAAGTCATTAATTATACTTAATTGATACCTGTTGTAACTCTAGCTGACAAAAAACTTCTGTATCAATACTATATTATATTATATAAAAAAGTTAGCTGACGCTGCTGCTCTCATAAAAAATTCTCTTCTGAAGGACAAACCATTTTACTAACTAATAATAACAATTAGCTTTACTAACTAGCTGGGAATTTCCAACTTCTCAAATAAACATTCGACAGCTGATGACATAATCATTTTGGGCCAGTAATTTTCTCTATTTTTTTTTTCTTTAATACGACACTCCCTTAAATTCAATATCCTAATAGAATTAAGATTACTAAAACAATGATACAGAATGAATAGTAACATCAAATATATTATTTACTCTATAAATGAATGTGACAATGCCTCAAATAACAATATGATGCTTGGTGGCCTATAATACCAAGGTCATTCCAGAATATCATACAGTAAAGGAGTGTATTGGTTCTGAATACTGCTAGGATATAGTAGAGACTATTTTGTGTCACATTAATCTATTTTATTATTGTGTATCCACTTAATAAACTATGCTTGAGATAAAAAGTTTAATGAAACTTGAGCTTGTTTTATTGTCTCTGGTGTCAGTTTATTCTTACTGTAAACGTCAATCTACACAACTACTAAAATCAGATGTTAAAAGTCTGATGTTGGCAAAATATTCACTCCTTATGGCTAAGAGATCAGCTCAAGGCTGAATTAATCCAAACCAAATCTTCTCTACCAGGGAGAAACAAGGCTACAATCAGCATGCTTGACCACCCAACCCACATTAGTGTAGGGCACCACCTCCCTAAATTCTGTCAAACTTATGAAAGGGGTAACTGTAACTAAGTTTACTGTTGTGGTAAATTTATCCACGGTGAAACCATGATTTTCATTACTACTTGCTCCTCACAATAATACCACACAACAAAATAAACAAAACTTTTGGCCTCTAATAATACTGACATTCTCTGGTTTTTGTTACTTCCATGTTCCATAAGGAAATGGAAGTATGGTCATCGCGAAGAAAATCGTGTTCGAGATAACGGCAGATTCTGATTGTACTACCATCAAAACATGAAAAAGTCATTTTTCGAAAAGTGTCTGTGTAGAATTTTTTCTATGCCAAACGATAACAGACACAAATTCAAACAGAATCAAATAATTGTTTGCATACAGCTCTGAATAGAGGACTCAAGGCCTATTGTTTTTGGTGAAGATCGGTTAAGGGAAAGGGGTAGTTTACCTGCAACATTTTACGTTTTAACAAGAGTAAAGTGCTTAATTTTGATAAATAAAGTATCCTAAAAAGAAGGTCATATTAATCCACTGTAGAAATGTAGATGAAAAATCTATAAATGAAAAGGGTAGTTGAAGGGGGAGGGGTAAATTTTTTTATAAATTAAAATGGTAGTTGATGATGGAGGTAAATTTTTATAAGTTTTATATGTGTACTACGTTATTGACAACAAAGAAGTAGTTTCTATGGATACATTTCATTTCACTTTAACAAAATTCTATATTTTTCATTTTAATTTAAATCACGTATGAGTGAAAATATATCGTTCCTGGCAGGCAAGCATATCTCAATTATGTAATGTTTACTTTTACAAAGTTTTATTACTGTGATTACCGCAATAAAAAGGCCGGCAGAACACACACACACATACAAAATTCACATTATTTCTGGCCTCACTCATGTTTATTTTCTTATGTTTGCACGCTTTTTAAATGGAAAGTGGCGAAACCCACACCAACACAATGCGTGCAAGCCGAAAAGGTGGACATCGATTTGCTTCCTTCCTGTGGATCGCTGGGGAGTGTTGTTGTATTAAAGCAATTAATACAATCTGTGTACTTATTTCTATTATGATATGAGAATTATAAACTAATATGTGCATGTATGAAAAATATATAAATATTTTTCTCCTTTAGAAAATTGTTTTCCCCTCCTTGAAAATATTTTGACCTCCCTGATGGCTAGTTATTATTTACTAGCCTGTGTGGAATATAGCGTTATGACATGGATCAGAATGGTGGGTGTTAAACAGGAGACACAAACGTATTAAGGAAGAAATGTTTTGCTGAGAAATTTATAATTATACGGGTGAACAGAATAGTCGTTCAGGAAATCAGAAGACAAATGGAAAGAAAGAAATCAAGACTCGTAACACTATAGACATCCCTCGGCCCCTCGCTGCGAGAGTCCAATTATTTCATTACAGGAATCAGATCGCAGCTACCTTTAGCTAGCTCTTCATTCGGCCTACAGACATTTTATCCAAAAGTACAGTCCTTCCTCACGAAGGTTGAGGATAGTCTTAATCCACCTGACATGGTGGTACGATTTTAGCTGATACGTAATTTCTTCAGAACTCAAGCATCCACTTATTTAATTAATATTTAAATCATTTTAAATATGCATTTTAGGACATGGAAGTCATGTATGGTTCTCCATACCGATTTTTTACATTGCAATGATGAATTTAACAAACAAAATATTTTAATTCTAATGTAATGTATGCAAAAAAAAAACAAGATGCAGACAATAGCAAATATACAAGGCCAATGATGGACCAAAATATAAATGTGGCATGCTATTTACAGAAATACAGACGATATGAATAATGTACGAGATGGCACTTTTTGCTTTCCCTAAACGAAACAATGTCATACTGCTGAATATGTCTGTCTGTTGTCTGATAAGCACATTATTCACACAAAAGTCATGAATAAAAATACATATTTTCATAATGATTTATACTGACTTTGCTGCTTCTGTAAGTACACTTTCATGTTTGAAAAATAATGTGTAGTTGGACAGTGATTACAGAATACTGAATTAAATAACAATTTGTTCTCATAAACAATTTAAAATGTCCCTGCAAACCACAATGTATAAATAATGATAAAATTTCTGTAACTTTCCCTTCCATAAATTTGATACTTTCTATAAACAGTTTTGTGTAAGCAACATAAAACACTAAACTAGTACTCTCTTTGTTGACCCACTGCCCAAAGCACATAGTGATAAAACATTCATGGAATGTAACACTCCAATAACAATAGAAATCTGTATGATCAAATTATAAAAACTAATATTTGGCAATATTTGTTTATCCTTTATTTAATTTTTGCTCATTTTAGAGCTTTCACTGTTACACCTTATGAGACTATCTGTTATAATGTTTGAATCAATACTATAATTAACAACCCCAGCCAAACTAATACAGAAATTGACCTATTGTATCAGTTCTGAGCATCATTTTCTTTATAAACAATTTTTGACGAAAATTCAACAGTTTTGGAATAAATTCCATTGTCACTCAGCTTATGAAAACAGCTTCACATGAACCTAATGAGATATCACCATCTTCAATAACTTCGCTAATAGTAATGGTTACTATTGAACTATAATGGAACAGTGAACTGACAATTAGTAATGGTTTTTCCTTAAATTTTTCTACTGCTTCACTGATAAATGACATCCTTGATCTCCAACTTAGACAACTGTATCATCTTCAACTGATTCAAAACAGTTTTGGAAGCAGTTGTACTATTTGTAAATTCCTTATTAATGTGTACTAGACTTGCTAAAGCACTGTTTTCATCTTACAAAATATGTAAAATCTTACAAACAAACAAAATCGCTTAATACTGTGAAACACCATTTACTCAATTACTTGGTAAATTTAAATTATACATCTAATTTAACTGAAATTTATACAATTAAAACATACAGGTGCACCACCATCAAAAAAGGTTCCGAATTTGACATTTCTAGAATGTGAATTTCACACAGTTGATGGATTTTTGGATCATATTCAATACATTTTCATTGAGTACTCTATTAAAACAGAAATGCTCTATAAACATGTATTGTTTTGAAAGTATGCGTAAATAAAAAATCAGCAACTAAAGTTTTATAAAAATTAATTATAATATATAAACTGTTTACAAAAAATTATATATAATGAAAATTATGTTATATATACATTATATAGTTTACAAAGTGGAAGTACCGGTATTAACTCTTAGCATAACTCCTGCAATTTACAACACTCATAATACTCAAAATAGTAAATCACACAATCAACCAAAAGCCCCCAAAAATTGAGACCTAAGTGCCCAATGTACCCTACAGTTAAAAAATGATACATTCTTTACCTACAATACAAACAGGATGAATCACCTATAAGTTAACAAGTAAAACTGAGACACTTTCCACTTTCAGACAGTAGTTTTCCTTACTCTTGAAGAATACAAGATGAACACAAAACATGAGCTTGCTTATCAAGTTAATAATGCGTTAATGAATAAAAAAAATCTATATTAAACACAATCCTATTTCAAGAATGTAAACTAAATACTATAAAAATAGATGCTGTAGCATGTGAACCATCGGTTTGCCAGATTATTAAGAAAAGCAAATAGAAGCATACGAAATGAAGCATTAGATGTTTGACCTTCTACAAGTGTAATAGGGCTAACAGAATCAAGAGTGAAATAGAAGATTAATCTAAAGTTTGAAAAGAATATAAAAGCAGAAAAAACTAAATGGAACAGGTAAGATGGTCCAGATAAGTAAATGCAACTTGGAAGGAAAGAATAGCTAAGTAACATAGGAAATGAGAACTAGAAACAATAGAAAGCATGGATAACCTCGAAAATGTTGTAACAATATCAAAGCTATTATACCAAAGAAGAGATGACTCACAAGAGACACTAGCTATGAGGGAAGAGAATGATAGGAAAGGCTGTAGAAGATCCAATGCTCTGGTATCTCGGATAGAAGAAGTGAAGAGATGAGCAAGTAAAAATGATACCAATAAAATAGGTATAGGTATTTTCACACGGGAATTCTAAGATATACTAGTTGTTGCGAAGAAAAGTGTAGCAAAGAAAAAAATAGTACTGCCTGCTAGGACATTCGATATCTCAAGTTATAAGTGTCTTGTAATTGCAAAGACTGTATAACTAAATTATAGTATTACATATAAATATAATTCTTACACTCTTCATATTTTTCAGAACTATATGATAATTATTGTTTTGTCAAGTCCATACAAAGTCATAGGCTGCCATATATTTGAATCGTGCAAAACCTCAATCATGCCAGAGTATACTATCTAATGCCTTGTACCAAATAACCTATCACTCAGAATCCTTTCACAACAGCACATGTCTTGTTCTAACCAGTTTCTTTTAGCTGATTTTATATATTAACATAGGGCTGTTAAAGTATCAATGCTAGGCATTTCACTAGTTCAGAAGAGAGAGAAATGAGTGGATCAGACAAAGAAAAGGATGACTTGACAGTTATAATAAGAAAAGAATGAACTGAGACGACGTCTTATTTATGGAATGTGACTAAACAGGACAATAGCACCGATTAGATACAGTAAATGAAATGTCCTAGTCCCTGGATAGATACCATAGTTGGGGAAGAGAAGAAGAGTCAGACTGATAACAAGATGATATGGTGGTGTAAATAAAAATCGCACATTGCCAGACTATCATAAAAGTCACACAAGAGGGAAATGAGGGAGACAAGCTCAGGAGATGTGTGCTCAATACTGCGAACAAGAGAGATTTGAAGAAACAGTTTTTATGTAACTATAATAACAGAACCCACTTTATCAGTAACTGTTAAACCATCTGACTATGATTTCAATGTTGTTTCAGATGCTAGAGTCTACTCTTGGCCACTGATGTCTGGACCACTGACAGTATTAACGATAACGCTTACTTACATATACTTTGTTACATCACTTGGACCAAATATTATGAAAAATAGGAAACCTTATAAACTGAAGAATATATTGATTGTATACAACGTTTCTCAGATAGTACTATGCATTTATCTTTTTCACAGGGTAAGAAACATATTTTATTTGTACCTTTTAGTTCAACTTATTTTATTTGTACCTTTTAGTTCAACAAAATAATTTACATTTCAGTTGTAATATGATAAATACACAAGACTTCTACTTCTTCATGTCTATTAATATATAATGAATACTTTGTTATCAAATGCTTGGTCATGTAACACAGTTCAATTGTATTAACTGATCTTTGTTTTGGCAAATTGGTTCTGTCTTAAAGTTGCTGAATAACAACATAAATTGTTTTACTTAACTCCTGAATGAACTGACAAATCGCTACATACAATTTATGAAGAATTACAATACAATTTTTCATTTAAAATCTGAATTTAAAATTATTTCAAAAACATCTTGATAAATTACATGTTTCACTAATGTTACATGGAGAATATAATATGCTTCAGTAATTATTTTCTTTGTCTTCTTTCTATATAAATTATTTTTAAACATGCTGTTGACTTTTTTCAAGGTAATGAATTTAAAATCTCCATCAATGAAGAACAACAGCCTTAAGTGAAAAACAAAAACAAATGTAACTGCCCAACTATGCTTAAACAGTTTTTGCACTCTACACACAGAGGAGCCAAACTGTACAGTGGCATGACTAGCTTGTCTGAAACAGCTTCACACATACATATAACAGAACAAGAGTGGAGAAAAAACATGCACAAAAATATGTAGAGCAATTTCCACCTCAGCACAGCAGAACCAGAATATCCTCATAAGCAGAAACTATGGCCACTGTTCTAAGGCAAAATATTTTGGCCTGTACATCAAAACTTACGTGTATGAATGTATTGACATTCATATTTTTATAAATTATCTTAAAATACACACACGCGCGCACACACACACACACACACACACACACACACACACAGATTATGATGGTCACATGGATTGTCATATTTAAAACAGTAGAAAGTAAATAATTGCATACCAAAAGATTTGTTACACCTTTACCTGAAGTTCCAATGAGCAAAAATAACAACAAACACTTGTATACAACACTTCAAGTTCACACTTCTGCTGAGTGTCACTTAGTTGTCCATGTTATCTATTCCTTCTGAGTATGTAGTAATATGTAGTATATTAAATGACAACCATATTTAACTATAATTTGTAGTTATAGGCTGTCATTATACACTGTATACTAAAGAACAGAATGTCATGTGACCAACAATATGCCCCAGCAACATATAGGATGTTAACAGATACTTGTTTTTATGGGGTGTGTTGTTAGGTTGTGGAGGGGGGTGATAGATGCACTACTATACCCGCTTGATTACCACATCCTAATTAACAGAATAGCAAATATTAATTACTAACTACCCAGTGACATAGTTGTTGGTTGAACTATAATGGTTCCACTTACAAAGAGAAACATAATATTTGTAAATGTAAAAACCTAGATGGATGACCATCTACATGAAAACTAGTCAAGAGATCTCAACACTCTCTGTAAGGTTACACAGACGGTCCAATAATTCCATACTAAAAGAAAAACTGGATAAACTTGTGATAATAAAATACCAGCCAATAATTTAATTAAAAATAACAATCAATCACTGAAATAAAAACAATAAATTTAATATCTACTAATTTATAACATATAAAATGGTAAACTGTCCTTTTTCTATTAAATGTACACTTTTCCTTAAAAGTGTTTTTTAAAGTGTTTAAATATGATTAAACTTGGTTAAAAGTTCTTCTCCCGCAACAAAATTTTATTTTAATAGAAAACACAATGTTTTTCTGCACACTGCTTTCCTGCACTGATAATTCGGCCAGTTCATAAACACGTACAAATGTGGTCAATACTTCGGATTTGCACTGACTGCTTAACTTTTAACCGTTTCACTTTGTCTTCATCTGTCAAAATGAGTTTACATGCTACACTACCCTTATGTTACATATTTTTATGTTGTACAACTCTTTTTAAAAACAGTTCATTTGAATCAACTCTTGACTCACTACCTACCTTTATGAGAGTAGAGAGTCATGGCTATTGAGCTGCTACGTGGTAATGCATCCAGATTTTATATCTATATGTCTGATGTTCGACTTTATAAAGCCATGATGTTTTAACTATAAGACCAGACTGACAAACAAAAAAGCTATTAATCAAGAATTTATCTGCACTAAGAACAAAGATTAAGGCCTAATAAGGGAAAGGAAAATAACTCTGAGATGGTCTTTGACACCGTAAAGTTAACTAACATCTGAAACATTTCAAGTACCATTTTCATCCTCATTTCTATACATAATATGTAAGTACAGTATATATTAACATTATTCCACCATTTTTAAACAGGCACGACATTTACAGTTTTTATCTCAAACAAGAATTTTAGATCCCCATATTCTTCAACTGTTGAGTGCAAAAATCAGTTCATTGAAAAATCCTTCGTTTATCAAATTAAATTAACAAAACAACTTAATAATGTACAAGGCATATTGTTGGAATGAACTATACATATTTTAACAGATGGATATCAACAAATTGATTTTTTAATTTAATGACAAAAATGAACAAATTATGAAAAACTTAAATAAAAAAATTAAATTATGTGTCATATATAATACCTACAAATAAGTAGGTCTACTATAAATGCAATTTAACTTTAAAAGAAGAAATTTAGAGTAAATTAAAAGAATAAATTTATCAGCACATTCACTTCTAATACAGGATTTTGTAGGGCTTGAATCCATCTTACGTTAGATCATTTTACAGGACTTCAACCCCCCCCCCCCCAAATTTGTTGGTACCTGGTCTCATCATTGGGAAAGTTGTTCAAGGTGGCCCAGGCTAGCCACACTATGCTATTACTTGTGTACAGCTTACAAAAATAAATTTAACTATAAAAGTATACATTAAATCTTAAAGCCTCTAAAAGTTATAAAGAGGTGACTTTCACTTCTATTTAAATTAATTTATCAAAGAGCAAAAAGTTTGTAGACTATACAAACTGTAATGCATCTTCTGTTTCATACTAGGTACTGACATCCGGCTGGACAACAAAATATACTTTGCGGTGTGAACCAGTAGACTACTCAAATGACCCCTTGGCACTACGAGTAAGTATTATAAAATCTTACTACATAATATATTCATCCTATGATTATGTTTAACAATGTGAACTTTACCAGATATCCATTGTGAATGAGACTTATTAAAATTACTATTTCTAGGCAAAAGACATTAACATATAACATTCAAAATTTCTTATTTTGTCCAGCATATACCACTACGTAGTCACCAAAGAAAACTGAGGTATTAGATGTAAGACGGATCACAAATCACAGTAATCACAAAGAAATACAAATATTAGAATACAAAGAAATGAAACTGAACAAGGAAACAATTCTGTACTCTAAGAAGTATAAATACTGAAAACAGTTTTGGTCGAAATGGTTCCCCTAGGATTTGGTAGGGGATACCCTTAGCAAACAAGCTTTTAGAAGAGAAAAAAATATGGCGACATATAAACACATAAACTGTGTAAGAAAAGCTTTTGCAAAATCACTAATATGGAACACATTGTTTCTTGAACATTGTGTGAACTGGACATTAAAGCAGGCTAGAAATACATACACTACTCGGTCCCAAAGGAAAACAAATTTTTAGGTATTATGGAAAGTGAAGTAAAAATTTAATTTTGAAGAAAAATTAAATCTAAGTAGACTAAATTTATAGAAAACATCATTCTTAGATTGTGTTGTCCACATGGTGCGTCCATGTATCAAATACTATGTAATGCACATTTCCAAGTTTGGGACATTAAATTTTAGGTAAAATTTTTAATGAAGTTTACCTGTGCCTGGTTAATTTCACTTGTATGGACAATCTTCATCAAAGACGGCTGCTAGAAGTGCTGTCAGTTCCAGTAGTGGAAGTAGTGCTGTTGTTTAAGGACCTTTGTTGAGCGTGATGTGTTCAACGAGTAGATGTGATTTAGCAAACCAATTCAAACACCACTCCTACATAGTACAAGGAATGACTGCCTCTATATAAGAAGCTTATACAGATGTCTAAGATATCTCAGGCACAAATTTTATCTAAAAATTAATGTTCTGAAGTCAGAAACGCGCGTTACATAGTATTTGAACATATCATACAATATAATGACTTTCAGCACACTCTGGAAGGCACTATGTTAAAAAAAAAAGAGGAGGATGGTCTAAGGAAAAATATATGGATGCTTTTAAAACAATAATGAAAAGTATCCATTACCTCCAAATGAAACAAGCACAAGAAAACAGAAGCGAATGGCTGCAACAGCTAGTTATATACATTAGATCATAATGACAAACAGTATGCCTTTAAGGACAGTATTATTTTAAATGATTAAAAAAAACGTGTACCTGCACTTTGTGTTATGTATAACAACGAAATGGAAAAATATTTTTAGACTACATTTTTCCTACTAGACTGTGTAAACATTTTTATATCTCTGTATAGGTTTCAGTTAGTGCCACATGATTTTGTAATTGTATTCATTTACATGAATAAATAATTTCTAATAAAATAAAATGTAAATAAAGCTGTTACACTTATTTTACATCAGAAAGCACTATTTGGGTACTCGAAGACAAAACAATTGGTACTTTGGTAACAAGTTTGGAATTACACGAGGTTTGATCAAGTTCTTACAAAAGGCTCTGTGGTTATTGTCTAGCCACTGGAATTTTCAAATGGGAACTGTATACTCTGGAGAAGGAAAATATAACAACAAGTTATACTACGGATATAGAAAATCTAATAAAGGACAACCCTTAGAAATGAAGAAGAATTCCATGCAAAGAAGCTGTTAAAAAAACAATTCTACAGAAAAAAAAATTTTCTTAAATCCTTAAATTCGTAGTGACCATCAATCAATGAATTTTTCGGTGAAGGGTTTGTGAGGATCGGTCTCACACACATGCACACGCACTCCACACAAACACGTTCACTCAAATAATTGTTCTGTTGTGTTTGACATTTCTTTTGTATTCATACACTGGTCCTGATGATGACAATAATCACTGTAGAAATGTCGACACAAATAAGTTAAAATTTGTGTTATATTTTTCACCGATCCTCACAAACACTTCACCAAAAAATTTTCTTAAATATTTTTAATCTATTCTGACATCTTCAAATGCCTGACCTTCAATGACTCTATTAACGTAAATCGTAATACATTCCCATAAAGTACCTCCTTAATCTCTCCCATTTAATTTTTTCTCCATGGTTCACCAGAAACAAATCTCCACTGTTATATAAAACAGTTACAACAGAACAGATAAAATTAGCCAACTGGCAAAAGAATCAGACCGCTGATGCTCAGAGCTCATTTATCATGGACAGTTTTTTCCTTGAAATTTCTGATCCCATCTATAATAGCTTTTACTGCATGTAGTCATATATAATCAAATATCGATCTATGGCAGTAAAACAACAGCAATTCTATTGTGAAACTGATGTCTCTAACGGCAACAGCTGACAGTCTTATACACAAACACTACTACATAATTGTCAAATTTTATGTAAGTGTTTAGAAAACCTGCATCCCAATGCACTTACAATCTGTGGCGAAGCGTCAGGGAAGACAAGGTAGACAGTGTCTCCCCAAATAATTTATTCATAAAATAATTAATTTTTATTTATGCATTAAGTTGCATAAGTTACTCGGAAATGTAGCCTATAAAACTAATGTAAGAAGTTAAATATCATGCGACATGATGCGAGTGTGAGCCATAGAACCTTGCTGTGCGATGCAATTGTACGCGGAGTATCAGGGTAGAAATGTCTTTTTAACAAGGCTGGAGGTGAGGAGGGCTTCGGTTGACGACAACGGGAAGGGACATGTGCGCGCAGCATAAAAATGCGTCCCATACATCACATCAGAAGACACATCTACCCTGCACTAAATAGCACAGAATTCTTGCCTGGCCGCCTGTGTTTGTTTCAATGTGCTCGCATAGTGAATATTTGTTTTTGTTGACTTTACAAATTATTTAAAATATTTTATATAGTTGTATAGACTAAGAAGTGTGTAATCATTTACGCACTAATTATTCAATAATACATATTGTTAAGTGTTGTCATTTAAGTGCTAAAGCATACCGTTGGTTTAATTGGTTTAAAGGAGCAAAATGAATAAAGTTAGTACCACTTCTACGGCAGAAGTATTTGATATAAATTCTGACAACTTTGATGTATTAGAATTTTTGTTAAAATACGAAATCAGTACGTTACATTTAGAGCAAAAAGTACTGCTAACTTCAAAAATATCTCAGGCGTCTTTAGACTTGTCGCAGAAGGATGGAAAAGTTATCAGCAAATTTGGTATAGTAAATATATAAGGCTCTCTTGTTGTAAGCGGAACAAAACTCTGCACTTCTATTACTGTTTGATGTTTAATGGAGAGGAACCATGTAGCAAAGTTGGAGAAGTAGCTATAAAAAATTTTGAAGTTAAAGCCGCTAAACATGCTAGTAGCAAAACTCATATGAAAAATTCTGCGATGTTTCACATGCTAGGACGTAACAGAATTGAAACTGTTCGTCCGAAACACATATAATTCAAGCAATACACCACAATGAAAATGTGGCACGAAATCAAAGAATAGCAGGCCATTTGATAGATGTTGTTTGTTATTTAGGGAGGCAAGAGTTAGCTTATAGGGGGCATAAGGAAAATGAGCAGTCTCTTAATAAGGGTACTTATTTTAAATTTTTAAATTCACTAGCAACGGAAGGTCATGAAAGAACATACGGTGATTCAAAATTGCACGGCATTCTCTCGGGAACTGATTCTATAGTTAAAAATAAGACAAAAATGATACGGCGAGTAGTACTCACAAGAAAATATGAAACGTTTGTGTAATGCCTGCAGTAATCCGGATTTGTCACCATTACAAAATGTGAATAAAATTTATGTTTTTCTGCCAATATTTTCTAATTAAGATTCATAAACGACACTAATAACAATATGATAGCTTTTTTTGATATTTAGGCTAAATTATATAAAAATGCGTGTGTTTTCAGACAGTCACTTAGCTATTATCAGCTAGAGGTAGCATTAACTCTATTTACCATAGTTTTACTGGTTCATTAAGAACGTCAATAATCTTAGTAAGAGGTTGCTTTTGGTGGGTATTTTTATGTCTACCCAAATTATTTTGTCACGCTTCGCCACTGCTTACAATACAAACAAACAAAAATGAAAACAAAATTTAACTAACAATATAAATAGAAAAAAATTTCAAGACCAACAGTCTGAGTAAAACTTAATTGATTACAAATTATCCACTTAATTAATTAGATCATTGTATGTGTATGAGGGAAAAGATAACAATAAAAATGAGACATGTACATCTGTTACATACAAGATAACCTTATGCCAAAACCAAACAAAAAACTCGCAGCAAAAAGCTCTCTCTGTATTACACAAACTTCATTCAACTTTCAGGGTCAAAAGATAGGATACACACT
This sequence comes from Magicicada septendecula, assembly GCA_034769895.1. NCBI lineage: Eukaryota > Metazoa > Arthropoda > Insecta > Hemiptera > Cicadidae > Magicicada > Magicicada septendecula. Next base: position 1,256,005,728 of record CM068367.1, read on the forward strand.
CCAGTTTGTAAATATCAACTCTACTGATAGTGCATCAACAATGATATTTCCTTTTTACCAATGCAACAGGCTGTTGAATTTTTTTTTTCAATTACTCTTTCATGTATGCTATATTTTGCATTTATAAAAGCACTATGCAGGTCGTGAGTAATGCAATTTCATCGGGGATCAGGAATTTCTTGATCATGTTAAATGTATTGTGTTCATGTCTCTTTATATGCCTTGTATATAATAGAACATGACTCTAGTCAACAATTTCATTTACTTAAATTAAATAAAAACGTTACGAATATCTTGGATGAGCACTACATAAGATTTTAAAAACAATATGTAATTTTTACACATAATTCAAGATATTTTATGAACACTGAAAGATGTTTCACCACTGATCTCCGCTAGTACTTAACACATGGATTACAGCCCCTCCAATGTGTTATGAAAATATTTGTCAAGTCAGAAAACATTCAGTAAATAAAAAATTAAATTAGAAAATAATATTATGATGTTGTAATAAGATGCTGTAAGGGTGACATTTTCTTTAACCTTCAGTGTTAAATAATAATGAATGTGTATAAAACAAATGACTGCGTTTAATATCCAAATAAAAGGACTCATTAATGATAATCAATAACTGATTATTTGTCTGTTAAAAAGCTTTAAAACTTGTTCTTTAATTATGAACAAAGTAAAATAACTTGTGACATGTTACTGAAATAAACTCGTTTAATCCAACAATAGATTAAAACTTTTAAATCAACAACAGATTAAACTTTTAATCCAAACTTGTTAGAAATCAAAACCCATTGAACTTTGCTAGACCTTGATAGGATCCACTGCATTTTGAATGATACCAATTTTATAATTTATATAGACTATCGAATTTCCTGTTCTTTATAATAATTTCAATCGTATCATCAGTTTAATTAGTAATACCATTATTACACTTAGCTTCATTAATATTTTATTTGTATTCATTCCAGTGTTGTTACTTTCTATCAAACAACTTTCTTATACACCTAATTTCTGTTAAACAAATAAATATATAGCTTGAGCAAAAAAATCTTGAAATATGAGCCTCACATCTTTGAAGTTTAGGAGCCACTGGATTGTTATGCAGTATTCTCAATAGAGGTTTAAGGAAGCTAATGAGAATAGCTTATGGCTAATATGGATGAATCGCCTGTACAACACAAGTTGATGTCCATCTGTTGCAACTGTCATCTACGTGATACTCTCATTAAGCATATGCCTATATTATTCCTATTTGATCTCCACGAGGTAGTTATTTACGTTTACCTGGTGGTGTTCGATCATCACTGATTTGCCTTAGTCAACATCGTTTATTAGAGACACTTTGCAGATGTGTCTAAAGTGTTTTGGATACCGTTTTAATGATTCTAAGGTGGCTGTTTAAAATGTGTCCTGGCATCTAAAAAGTTAGCTAAAGATTTCTACCCCCCCCCCCATAATGAGTCCCCTTGTAATGTTTATAATGAATACACGTCTGTGTACATTAATGTTAAGTACAGAAATGTAAACATTTTACACTTTATCAATATCATAGACCTGTTTACATTACTTGTTTTGGAATCTGTTTTGGTTGTCCATTGGGTGTATTCATACAAATATAAATTTTTGGCAACATGTTTAACCCTCTTTTAACTGTCTCACATGTTGTGGCATTTTTCATACAGCAAATAAAATATGTTTATCCATTATTTTATTATTTTTATGTATTTTTCTGTTTCAACAAAAATCAATTCTTAAGGGCGTACACAAATAGCAAAAATAATTCTGTTTCTTCTAGCACACCCTGTCAGCCACGAAAACCTGTTATGCCATAAAATCTTGTTCACGTTCTCATTTGAATGTTGCCTACTATTTTAGTTGATAAAGTCACTGTTGGTGTTTAAGTTTCCAGTTGGCATACATGTTTGTGTGTTAAATTACGCAGAGGAACAGTCTTTAATAAAGTAGATAATTTTATCTAAATCTGAATAAATTTTATCAATAATTCTAAATGCTCTGCATTATATGCAGTGAGCACTTGCTAAACTATAAACAATCACAATTCTTTGCTTCACAGATAATGGAAATCTTATGCTAGCACATGAATATTTAGCACTACCATATGGAGGGGTGTGCATGGGCACACACACACACACATTAGGGTGTTTCAAAAAAAAATTTTTTTAGATATTGGTAATGGCTCACACGGGAAAAGTTGCCCACAAGTGACACTAGTTTACTTAATTTTTTTCAGATTTTTCTGGTGATGTCTTCCGGTGCCGCAAACGGTCTGAAGTTTCAATAAAGTCAACATAGGCAACACGCAACCAACCGTCTACAAGTACGCAATTCCAGTGAGCACAACGGTTAAAAGTAGAATATGTTTCTAGTCTTAGGTTCTTAGAATACAATTACTTTGTTTTGACACCCCTTATATGTACAGTTCTTCACTTATTTTGGCTTTAAAATTGGCCAAAATAACCCAGAACTCACCACGAGGAGGTGACTGTACGTCGAGTTCCGAACACCCGCCCGCCCGAAGGATTTTATTTAGAATCCTTGATTTAGAGGATGTAGACCTGCTTTGTGTTGAACACTGGCATGTTCTTTCTTGAGAGTAATCTCGCGCGAATAAAACCATCTCTTCGCTTCATTCCACATACTGATGCAGAGGCCTCTGTGACTTCTCGGACCATTCTTTCAACAGTCTGAGTGTGGCATGGAAATTGCACTATGGACGCTTCTGCCATTGCTGCACTTTTTATGTTCTCTTCAATGTCTATTGGTGACAGTGCTTTAGTCAATGGCGGTTCTGTGACCCTGATAGAAAACCAGTTGATCATTTGGTGGTAGCTGTCAGCTTCAAAATCTATTTGAGGTACGACAAAATGTCGAATGGATTTCTTCCTTGGTGTTTGGCGGGCCTTCTTGATTCTTCTCCATCCAAGAGTTCGTATATCAGGAGAAGAGTCGGTGATCATAGCAATCAAGACATTCTCCGGGTGAGCAAAGAAGCCGTTGGTTTGTAACACCGCAAACGCTATTTTCTTGAGGTCATCCGGTAAAACTGACGCTAGCTGGCCCATCTTCCAGAGATGCCGCGCACCATCTCTGCACGAAGGATGTCGGTGAATCGCGAACCACATTGGTGCATAAACTTTTACTATGAATATAACGAGCCAAACCAATGATGAATCAGGTGACAAGGTGCTGACATACAGGCGCAAAATGCGGCATGCCGTCGTAAGCCATCTGGACAGATTCGCGGGACCGGGCTTCATTAAATGTACACTTCGTGGGCACAATCCTGTTGACACAGCGTTGCACAATTTTAGAAGGCATTTTTGGTCGGTGGTGCTCAGATCCTCTTGTAACTCGTTATAATTGTCAAGCCAATCAAGCGGTATTGCCTGGTAAGAAGTGATTGGAAGACTCGCACGAAGAAAGTTTCTTTCCGATTGGGAAAGTCTTTTCCTGAGTAAGTCTTTGGACCGATGGTGTCGCCATCTAGATGTTTGAACAAATGGCGAAGTGGGAGTTCATTGGCGTGGAGGAGGCAGACGAGCCACTGAACTTCTCTTCCAACTCATCTTTCAATACAGGCAAGGCTACCATTAAATTTACCAGTGTTGATTGGTGTTCCATCGCAACCAGCTGCAACCGTTTTTGATAAGTCGGCTTTATTTTTCTCCAGAAAGTTGATGATAGCTGTCGAAATATGTACCTCGCATCCGGATGATGGTGTAACGTGGCCCAAATACGCAGAGCCAGGCTCTTCCACAATAGTTATATGTTCTTCTTGTATTTCGCGCCGATGATATGTGCCTCCCTTTTTTTCTTGAACAAATGTGGTATCCTTCCGACTGTCAAAAAATAGCCCTCTGACAGGGTGATCAGAGACGTCTTGGTCCTTTTGTAGAGCTGTGTTTCGTCTTTTCTCGTCTTATTTTACTTCTGTCTACAATGCTGTCTGGAGATTCTTTTGAAATGATTCCTGCGTCCTGAAGAGCAGCTGTAGCAATGAGTGCTACGTGCCTATCAGATACACCTGTTCTGAAAGCTGCTGAAGATGTTTTAGATAAAGGAATTCTTGTCTGTGTCATCTTCTTTATCCATACATGAGGTCCTGGTTCAAAATCAGATCCTGTCGTTTCCGATTCCTCTCCACTATCTCCGGTGTCATCAGAAATCGTAGGTGTCATGAATTCAGTCGTCTGCTCTACAGTCGAAACTTGACTGCTCTCTTCTGCACTACTTGTTGACGCAGTTGGTGCCGAATTCCACCTTTCTTCCCTTACCTTCCACCTCTGCTCAGCTGCTTGCAGATCTTGTGTGACTTTGATATCCAACCCACCTATCATCATTTTTCGCTCTGTTCTTTGGTCGTGGAGGAAGACGATTTCCCTCGCTGGAACTCGCAAATTTCTATTGCAAGTTATTACTCAGATCTTTACATCGGCAAGAACATACATCGAACAGGCGGTCAAACGCCTCTTTAGAAAAGTCCTTATTCCGTTTGGACGACTTCGCCAACCCGCGGCATTTTCTACAATACCTTAAGAGTTTTGTGATCACAGATTTCTTTGGGATAACGGGAATAGATGCTTTTTTCCAAATAACCGTCACTCTGTCCACAACTGTTGGCAAAACCTCACCTAAAGGCATGTCGAGCCCTTTGTTTTCAGCAGACAAATTTAATTTCACCAAATTCACGAAACGCATAACATCACCACACGTCGGCAACTGAGTCTCCTTCAAATCACTAGGCGCACCAAACAAGTCACTATTTACACTCAGGCGAGAAATCCTCGCAGGAATTTTTTTCTGGCCCATAATGAATAGCGAATGTGAGTTGAAACAGCCAGCAGAACTGTCACACTTATATCAAGACCAAATTAAAAACTTATTCGGCACCGGCCTCTAACGTTCACTCATGGGGCATTTTGTTCGCAAAAAAGCACACTACGGTTAGATTACACGTAACTGAAAGAATATAATCAGAATCAGTAAACACTCACTACTAATATACTGTCAACAAACTTTGCTTGCACTCATCAAGATGACATAACCTCCAAAAACGCCCGTTTCGTCAACGTGTTGATCGCAACGACTACGATTACGCACTGAAACAAAGGTCCGCCCCTCCGACCTACCCAACTCCTCTTGTGAGCCACCGTACTCTTCCAAAATGGACTCGCCCACTAACAGACAGACACTGAGTGACTGTTATGCTTTGCGCAGATGCTCGAAACAATGACTGCTTTTGCTGTACGTCGTTTACGCACCTGTCGCAAGTTCCAGGTGTTTATGACCATTTTTGGGGCCAAAATAAACAAAGAACTTCACATATAAAGTGTGTCAAAACAAAGTAAATGGGTTCTAAGAACCTAAGACTAGAAAAATATTCTACTTTTAACCGCTGTGCTCACTGGAATTGCGTACTTGTACACGGTTGGTTGCGTGTTGCCTATGTTGACTTTATTGAAACTTCAGACCGTTTGCGGCACCGGAAGACATCACCAGAAAAATCTGAAAAAAAATTAAGTAAACTAGTGTTACTTGTGGGCAACTTTTCCCGTTTGAGCCATTACCAATATCTAAAAAAAATGTTGTTCGATCCACCCTAACATACACATACTCCAGGCACGTTGAGTTGAAACTGTGCAGTAAATCTCTGCAACAAAGACAAGGTTCACATCACTCCCTTGTTGTTCAAGAGCATGCACAGTCTGGTGTATAGAGCGGCTGAAGGCAACAGAATGAGAAAAGAAGGATGATGAGAGAATCAGCACCACATTATCCGGGGTATATCAAACACTTGCTCATTGCCTCATAATAAAAATAACAAAGTATATACAAATAACAAAAAGCCAATCCAGTTACAGTTGTCTGATCTTACCTTGCCCATACATTTTATTTTATCCAACACAGCGCTATAAAAAATTACTAAATTTTAATAAACATAGTTGCTTTAATTGATGACGAGGATATAAATGGTGTTGAACAGGAAGCGAATGTTATAACAACTGCAGAGGATATCTAAATGACACATAACAGAAAACTAAAAGCCAATGAGACAGCTGAATGAGACAATTGTATAACAGCTGGATGAACCTAAAATATTCTGTAACGGTACAATAGGTCCATGTAGGAATTTTGGGTACATGACCGATATAAATTTTATTGTAAATTCAATATTAAAATTAGTTTGTGTGTGAGGGAAAAATTTTCCAAATATGATACAACGCAGTAAGCCAGGAAGAGTTGGCGTCAAGGTCAAGTGGCGTACGTGACAATCTACAGCGATGCTGCCGACAACAACTGGCCACTCCTAAAATATGTCATCAAAAGTATGCCAGACGTAATCGCTGCACCTCAAAAAACAAAGACGTCATCGACAAAAACAATAGAATCGATGACGCTAAAACCCTTCCACTTGGGAATTAAGCGCCATATTGTCGGTCTCAGTCGCAAAACACCTTCCGTGTGAACTGCACGCTACAAATTGCTGGCCAGCAAATATTCAAAAGTATTCAAAATGTAACAAAAAGGAGATTTAAACTTTGGAGAACTAACAGTAAAATGTAATTTAGAGTCAGTGGGTGCAGTAAATAAGAAAAAGGAGAGAAACATTTAATATTTTCCACGAACAACAGATGAACCATGAGGGACGCTGGTCGAGATCTTCGGTCAACAACAGCAGGAAAGTAAACCTTTCACAAAAGCTAAATTAAAGAAACATATTCATTGAGCTCAATTAAAATGTCGAAGGATGTACCGTTAAAATTAGTTTGTGTGTGAGCATGTGTGTGTATACCGGTATAGATGTATAATCACAAGCATTGGTTAATGTTACGTGATTAATATAACTAATAATGTAAAGTTAAAACTGCAGTAATGGCAGAGATTTCTTTAAATATGTAATCAGAATCAACTGGAATTAAAGTATATAAATTGTAAAAGTATAACACCTAAAGGCAGATGAAGCGAAAATATATCGCACCCATTTTGTATTTGTATTTAACCAAAGGAGTATGACTCCATCTTGTTTTTTTTTCTGTTTTGTTATTGAAAGATTGAAAATTTCAGACAATTAAAACACAAGTTTTTACCAAATTATATCAGAGTCGATTATTTCTAAATAACCATTCAGTTTCTGCGCTCGCTTAAGAACACTGGACCCGAACTTAAAATATTATGTTGGCAACAACAGCAACATGGCGCCTGAATCAGCATGGTAAACAAGGAGTAATTGTTAACAAGATTGTAAAAGGTAAGTCAAGTGAAAATAAAAGTAAAGAGTTAGTTAACAAATGGCACCTGGACAGGGACTTTATATAAATAAAATTTATATAAATAAGCCTGCATATAGAGACAGAATGGTTATTGGAAAAGGGGTATGTACTTAATACGTAAGTAAGAAGGGTATGTTATGATGGTAATATATGTTAGATATATAGTAATATTGTGAAAAGAAATATAAACTTATTTAAAAATTTTTTTAAGATGGCAGATAAAAATATAGAGGTCAGCGTAACTGACCAAATGTTTACGAGTGAGATGGGAGTTTGTTCAACACCAATAAGTCAGATCGGCGAGTCTAGTACCACCGAATCTGTTGAGTTAGATAGAATACAAATAACACCCACCTCAACTCGGTCTGAAAAGAAAACAGATGAGACAAATGCCATGATACAATTACTGTTAAATAAATTTGATGAACAGAGTGTAAAGTTAAATAAATTTGATGAGAAGTTTGATGAACAAAAAAGCGAAATTAAGAAAATCAACAGTAATTTCAATACCAAATTTGATGAAGTGAAAGATGAAATTAAACAGCAAAATTTTAATTTTAATAAACATATTAATGAAATGAATGCACGTTATGAGAATATGCAAGAACAAATCATAGAAGCGATAGATCAGGTGTTCGAGAAACAAAATGCAACAGTAGATGACATAATTAATAACTTTAAAATGAATAAAGTAGATAACAATTGTGAGATTAAAATGGGGGTAGAAAGTAGTAAAGAGACCGATCAATGGAATGAAAATAAAGACGGTCAGTTAACATATAAAGAAGATAAGGTAAGTAGGGGTGAGAATTACGATGATATAATTAAAAATAGTGGTGACAAAATTTTAGAGGAGGTAGAATGTAATAATGGAATGTTAGGGCGTGTTGATGAGTCAGAGAGAAAGTGGAGAGAGAGTATACAGGTAGAGGGATTGCAGGGGGTAAATGTTTCCCGTGATGTTGTAGTTGGGGGTGAAGAAAAGGCTTCACGAGTGTATTTGGGAGACATATGGTCTGCAAATAGATGTCCCTTGATTTTTTGTGCATCTGATAGGTGGTGCAGTAATAAATTTGTAGTGCCCCCTGCATATATTGAGAGAGAGAGTGTGTGACTTGGGGTTATGATGAGGGATACTTTGAAAGAGAGTTGTGTGTTGATGAGGAGATAGAATTATTTAAGGTGGATAGAAATCATAAAGAATTTATAGAAAGGTTAGGTGTAAAGATGGTGAATAATTATATTGAAATCTTACTTGGTGTTGAAGCTGATATAGCAGCAGTAGATGATGTTATTAATGATCACTTTATAACTTACCTGGTTGTAACAGATTATACCAAAGGCGACAGGACTATACTCGATCGTGACCAGTTACATGATAAAATAATATGGAATAATCATATTAATTCTAATGAGATTGTGGAAGAATATGACAATATAAATATTTATTATATTGATAATAATAAGATAATGTATTCGATAAAAATGATTTGTGTAGACCTAAGATCAGATTGTTATTAGATGATGGTGGATAGACAGTTGTTGTTTATGAACATTTAATTATGTGAACAGTGTGGTTTCGACATGGATTGTATTATGAACTGATTTATGGTCAATGATAACAGATGATAATTTGGATTGTACATTTTTTGTGTGTTAATGTCAAATGTATTAGAGTATTACATTATGTTGTGTATTATATGTTATGGAAACAATATATGTAAGTAATAGGAATTGATGTAATAATAATTATAACTATTTTGCCAAACATTATGCCACTGACTTGTTATAATATTATTATATATACTGTACCACCAAAATCAGTAAAATTCCATTTTTTAAAATAATGAATAAGGCCTTTTCAAAATATTAAAATTTCATCATCAGTTCATACACTGTAATGTTCCTGTTATGATGTTTTTCTTTAAATGTATAACTGTTGTTAACTGTGTCTACTGCCTCTTACTGTACTTCATTTTGAACTTTCCACTGCCATCATTATTGGGTGAAACCAAGCCAGATATGTATTGAAATAATTGATCATTTTCAAATATTGTCTGTTGATTCATCAATTTGTCATATTTTTTATGAAGGTATATATATAATTTTTCTAACTGTATAATGTCATTTTTATTATTGTTTATTTCCACTATTTCCATATTGTTGGTTATATTTGTTATACTATGATTCATACTAATAAGGTGATCTGCTATGTTGGAGTTTCCCATTTTTTTATTATTAAAAGCTCTGAAATGTTCCATAAATCTCTGTTTGAAATTTCTATGTGTTCTTCCGATTATATGTAGTCACAGTTATTACATTTTATTCTGTATATTCCACTTAATTTGTATATATCACAGTATTTTCTATTTATTATTATATTATATATACTTTTATTTGGTTTGTATGCATATTTATATTTATGTTTATCCAATTTTGTATTCTTTATAATGTAAGTTTTGTCATCCTCATTATCTATTTTATAAATATTGTTTTCAATATCCGTTATAATGTTCTTTATAATTCCAAATTTACTAACATAAGGAACACAATTAAAGATAATATTCAAAGAAAATTAGAAAATAAGGATATAAAATGCAAAGGTAATAAAAATAAAACATTTAATATCAAAAACATATTGGAATTAAAAAACAAATTAAATAATAATAATGCAACAATTTTGGAATCAGATAAAACATATACACCAGTTATAATGTTCATAGATGATTACAACAGGAAAGTACAAGAATATATAACTCAGAATGGATATATAGAAATAAAAGACCCAACAAATAAATATAAGAAAATCATGGAAAATATGATAAAAGAAAATTTAGTTAAAATGAATATAAGGGAAAAAAATACACAAAACTTATATTGCACAATACAAGTGCTCCACAACTTAATGGTTTACCTAAAATTCATAAAATAGATATACCAATAAGACCATTAATAAATTTAAAGACTGCACCGGCATATATAATAGCAAAAACAATAGATAAAATACTCAGAGAGAAGATAATATTGGAAAATAGGTACAATGTAAAGAATGGATATACAGTTATAGAAAACCTAAAGAAAATACACATTACAGAAGAAACAAAATTAATATCATTTGATATATCAAATATGTATAATAACATACCAATAAATGAAACACTGGAAATCATAAAGAAAAAATTAAAAAACAATAATGAAAACAACAGTTTCATAAATAACTTGATTATTATAATAAGAAACATATGTAACCAGAATTATTTTACTTTCAATAACAAATATTATACACAAACCAAGGGATTGGCAATGGGTTCACCTATTTCATCAATTATGTCAGTCAGAAATTTATATACAGGATTTGGAAAACAAAATTATTTTAGGTATCATAAATGTGCATAAAGTGTTATTATGGAACAGATATGTAGATGATATATTGGTCATATATAAGTAACATACCTAACTTACAAATACACATATCAAGATCTCCAATACATTATAAAGAATACAAAATTGGATAAACATAAATATAAATATGCATACAAACCAAATAAAAGCATATATAATATAATAATAAATAGAAAATACTGTGATATATACAAATTAAGTGGAATATACAGAATAAAATGTAATAACTGTGACTACATAGACATCGGAAGAACACATAGAAATTTCAAACAGAGATTTATGGAACATTTCAGAGCTTTTAATAATAAAAAAACGGGTATCTCCCACATAGCAATTCACCTAATTAGTATGAATCACAGGATAACAAATATAACCAACAATATGGAAATAGTGGAAATAAACAATAATAAAAATGGCATTATACAGTTAGAAAAATTATATATATACCTTCATAAAAAATATGACAAATTGATGAATCAACAGACAATATTTGAAAATGATAAATTATTTCAATACATATCTGGCTTGGTTTCACCCAATAATGATGGCAGTGGAAAGTTCAAAATGAAGTACAGTAAGAGGCAGTAGACACAGTTAACAACAGTTATACATTTAAAGAAAAACATCATAACAGGAACATTACAGTGTATGAACTGATGATGAAATTTTAATATTTCGAAAAGGCCTTATTCATTATTTTTAAAAATGGAATTTTACTGATTTTGGTGGTACAGTATATATATAATAATAATTATAAAGTTTTTTAAAACTAAATAAGTGATGAAAGTAATGGTGAAATTTAAATAATTGAATTAAATAATTGAAGATTAATTACTTAATTATTGTTGTACAGAGAAATTTTGATAATGAAGTTAAATGATTTTATGAAATTTGGATTATCTAATGATTAGTAGAGGATTAAACATACAATATGTTTAGACTAAGTTACATTATTATTATGAGATAGGTGATGAATTTTCTAGGGTAATTGTCAATGATCATGTTAAGGTAAAATGTGGTAAGAGATGGAGTTTGGGTGATGAGTATTTTAATAAGGCATTGAGTTAGTTAAAGTTAACTCTAATGGGTGTTAGATGAAATAAGATTTGTGGAATAAAAATATTACAATCAGAATGATCACAGTTGCACACCACTATATAAAAAAATTATCCCGATTAGCGCTTTCAAGCCTCACAGCCCATCGTCAGATCGGAATAGGCAGAAATTATTTTAAAAACAAACCCTTCACCCCTCTCCCCCCTGCTCACACACAACAAGCTATAATATAAATGACCCTTCCCCACCCCCTAAACCCTGTCCACACCATCTGTACAGTTACAAATTTTTCTCTAGCAAATTCCTTGTGTTTCTCTCTGTGTGTGTGTGTGTGTGTGTGTGTGTGTGTGTGTGTGTGTGTGTGTGTGTGTGTGTGTGTGTGTGTGTGTGTGTGTGTGTGTGTGTGTGTGTGTGTGTGTGTGTGTGTGTGTGTGTGTGTGTGTGTGTGTGTGTGTGTGTGTGTGTGTGTGTGTGTGTGTGTGTGTGTGTGTGTGTGTGTGTGTGTGTGTGTGTGTGTGTGTGTGTGTGTGTGTGTGTGTGTGTGTGTGCATCCTTTTAAACTTACCCTACTTCCTCTCCACACACATGGGTCAGTCACACACTCTTATTTTAACCATCCAATTAGTACTATGCAAATAATTCTTAATCTTATCTATCTGTCCTCTATCATTTACTTCTTAATCATGTTATAAAATATTTCTTCATTATCAAATTTAATTTTAATATTAATTACATTGTCTAACCCTTTTTCTCTTTCTTTTAATATTTCTAACTCCTCTCTAAGCTTCCTTTCAACTGTGTTATTTACTACTTTTACAATTTCGTATTCTTCCAAAGGATTAACAAACTTATGGTTGTCTTCTATGAAATGTCTTGCATATAACGAATTGGTTGTTCTATTACCTTCTCCACGTTTGTGGTCAGACAACCTGCATACGAATTTTCGTCCTGTCTCACCTAGGTACACTTTGTTGCAGTCTTTACATTTTAATTTATAAATTCCGCTTTTCTGTAATACTGGAATTTTGTCTATATTCTTATTCCTTATCTTATCAAATACCGTTTCACATTTTTTAATAGCTATATCTACTCCATATTTATTAAAACATTTTATAATTTTTCTAGTATGTGAACCTATGTATGTCAATGACCCTGCATAATTCTTTTGTTCTGGTTCTATTTTAGCTTTTTGTATGTTAACCCTTTTCATAACTTTATCCACTATGTTGATGTTATAATTATTATTCCTTACAATTCCCTTTATCGTTTTTAACTCCCTAACTTTTGATTCGGTCTCTTTTAGTTAGGGAGTTAAAAACGATAAAGGGAATTGTAAGGAATAATAATTATAACATCAACATAGTGGATAAAGTTATGAAAAGGGTTAACATACAAAAAGCTAAAATAGAACCAGAACAAAAGAATTATGCAGGGTCATTGACATACATAGGTTCACATACTAGAAAAATTATAAAATGTTTTAATAAATATGGAGTAGATGTAGCTATTAAAAAATGTGAAACGGTATTTGATAAGATAAGGAATAAGAATATAGACAAAATTCCAGTATTACAGAAAAGCGGAATTTATAAATTAGAATGTAAAGACTGCAACAAAGTGTACCTAGGTGAGACAGGACGAAAATTCGTATGCAGGTTGTCTGACCACAAACGTGGAGAAGGTAATAGAACAACCAATTCGTTATATGCAAGACATTTCATAGAAGACAACCATAAGTTTGTTAATCCTTTGGAACAATACGAAATTGTAAAAGTAGTAAATAACACAGTTGAAAGGAAGCTTAGAGAGGAGTTAGAAATATTAAAAGAAAGAGAAAAAGGGTTAGACAATTTAATTAATATTAAAATTAAATTTGATAATGAAGAAATATTTTATAACATGATTAAGAAGTAAATGATAGAGGACAGATAGATAAGATTAAGAATTATTTGCATAGTACTAATTGGATGGTTAAAATAAGGGTGTGTGACTGACCCATGTGTGTGGAGAGGAAGTAGGGTAAGTTTAAAAGGATGCGCACACACACACACACACACACACACACACACACACACACACACACACACACACACACACACACACACACACAGAGAGAAACACAAGGAATTTGCTAGAGAAAAATTTGTAACTGTACAGATGGTGTGGACAGGGTTTAGGGGGTGGGGAAGGGTCATTTATATTATAGCTTGTTGTGTGTGAGCAGGGGGGGAGAGGGGTGAAGGGTTTGTTTTTAAAATAATTTCTGCCTATTCCGATCTGACGATGGGCTGTGAGGCTTGAAAGCGCTAATCGGGATAATTTTTTATATAGTGGTGTGCAACTGTGATCATTCTGATTGTGATTTCAACCACTAACACAAATTTCTTCATTAAAAATATTACAGAAACAGAGTAATAGTAGGGACACAGTAGTGGTAGTGCTTATATGTAGAAAGAGAGGGTAATGTAATTAGAGAGTAAATAGTTGATGGTGATATTTTGTAGTGAGGGTGAGGTGGTAAGGAGTGATCAACATGCGTCGTTGGGCAGGTAATTGAGAAGGGTCGAGGAGTGTTTGCCGAGATTATGGGAAGAGCAAAAGGATACGAATGGATTTGCCAAGGTAGGGAACACACATCCTAGTTACAAAGAGGGTATTAGGTGTTTTATTATAAGAGGAGAATAAATTGAGGTAAGTGGAGTAGATTAGTGTTGAAGGGAGTAGATTATTGAGAAATTGGTGTCACCCTATGTAAATCTGTTAGTGATTGTTAGAAGAAAGAAGGGGAGTAAGGTTATAGGTATAAATGCCTATTCAGTAAATAGAATCATTAGAATAACTGAGAGTCACCCAAACGAATTGATAATGAAAATGTGAAATAAAAGAGAATTCATAGTAGAAATGTAATGATAAATGAAAGGTGATGTAAAATGGATGTTAATAATAAATTTGAATTTTTTTTTTAGAGAATTTAATGGTACAATATATGTTAAATAATTAATAGTATAAATAAAAAGAGTTGATAGAAAGTTCAAGTTGTAATGTTGATAATTTTTTATACAAATTATTTAAAGGTGAATTGTTTAGTTGAAAGTAGCAATGTCAATGTTTATTATGTTATTATGCAAGATTAATGGGTGATTTTGGGGGGAAGTTTGGTGTTAATAGAAGAGAAAATCAACTGTGGAATGTAGTGACAGTACATGTAGAAGGACATAAGTTTAGAATTTAGTTATGCTATTGCAGTGGCGGCATGTTCCACTGCAGATAGCGGTGAGTGTTGGTGGTAACATCAAGGCACGTTACCATCATCGGAGGCCTCAAGAGGGCATATATACACTGCACAACCACTTATATAATTTTATATTATATGTTAATTTGATACCGTGCAGTGTGTTAATATTGATGAAGTGAAACATATGAATGAGAGTAGATTTCCTCGCCTTTTCGGGTGATCTCGGCCTTACCAACCCAGATCGTGGTTTTGGACAACAACCAGCTGTGGCCAGAAATTGTAAAACTGACCATGGTTGGTTGCCCTTGAAATTGGTGAAAATTGAAATTAATGGGGGGCCACTTAGGGGAAATCCCTGGAACTATGGAACAGCGGCTATCACCTTGTTAGAGTAGGAACAGCAAAAAAGGTGATAGACCCGTTTTAAGGTTATAACTGTATAAATTCAGATATTATGATATCTGGCAGTTTAAAATGTAAGGCCAAAGCAAGGACAGGAGATGCAAAAATTCCTCCCCAAAATTCAGTCCTTGTGGAAGCAACTGGATGCTACAGTCCAGTGGGGGGGCCATAGTGTGTGTGTGGAAGGAGGTTACTAATTGGGTAGTAACGTTTAATGGATAATAAATATATATATATATAATGACGATGTTGGTCATGACGATAGTTATGCTTTTGTTTTAAAGGAAAAGGATCATGAAAGATGATCAATAATTTTAATAGATAGGGTGTTCTGAAGTAGGGAACTTGTGTTTTGTTATATGTAAGAATTATATAGATAGATTGTTTTGTTGATTCTTGTGAACTTAACTAATTGTTTTAAATATTAGTGCATTAGTAAAGATTTATTTTCTGCTTGTGTAATGGAAAAGAGTTAAATATTATCGACTGGAGTCGAAATTTTGATAATAATGTAGGAATGAAATAAGAGAAGGAGACATCTACAGTAAATATGGTTTTCATCTCTGAATTAGAGATATAAGGAGTTCAGAAAAAACCAATGCTTATTAACGTAAACCAATGTAGCTAAGGGGAAACAGATCAGTTGAGGATATGGCATTATACAAGGCCGCTATTTGATTTTTTATTTCAATGTTTCAGAGTTTGGTGATGGTGTGGCGGCGGTTCTGAGCTGGCCAGCACGTCAGAGCAGGAACGTCAAGTGCCTGACTGGCCTTGCGGTGTTGGGATCTCGAGAGAGAAGTCCAGTAAGGTCATTCAGGTGCAGTCACCATCATTGAGCCAAGGGGTAAGTGATTGATATTTTTTTTTGTATAAACAATACAGGGGGTTGTGGCGACATATCCTAGCTGATCCCTTTAGGAAGTATGAATGTGTCAATGAGAGTTTTTATCCTTTGTCATAAAACCTCTCATTGAGGGGGTTTTGTAACGGTACAATAGGTCCATGTAGGAATTTTGGGTACATGACCAATATAAATTTTATTGTAAATTCAATATTAAAATTAGTTTGTGTGTGAGGGTAAAATTTTCCAAATATGATACAACGCAGTAAGCCAGGAAGAGTTGGTGTCAAGGTCAAGTGGCGTACGTGACAATCCACAGCGATGCTGCCGACAACAACTGGCCACTCCTAAAATACATCATCAGAAGTATGCCAGACGTAATCGCTGCACCTCAAAAAACAAAGACGTCATCGACGAAAACAATAGAATCGATGACGCTAAAACCCTTCCACTTGGGAATTAAGCGCCATATTGTCGGTCTCAGTCGCAAAACACCTTCCGTGTGAACTGCACGCTACAAATTGCTGGCCAGCAAATATTCAAAAGTGTTCAAAAGTATTCAAAATGTAACAAAAAGGTGATTTAAACTTTGGAGAGCTAACAGTAAAATGTAATTTAGAGTCAGTGGGTGCAGTAAATTAGAAAAAGGAGAGAAACATTTAATATTTTCCACGAACAACAGATGAACCATAAGGGACGCCGGTCGAGATCTTCGGTCAACAACAGCAGGAAAGTAAACCTTTCACAAAAGCTATGGTACAGCATGGTAAACAAGGAGTAATTGTTAACAAGATTGTAAAAGGTAAGTCAAGGGAAATAAAAGTAAAGAGTTAGTTAACAATTCATGTGTTTCTCTTCCTGAGACAGATGCAAAGAAATAATAATCTAAGAAAAACAGTTTAGAGTGATCAGTTTATTTCAAATAAACTTAAAATTTAATTATAAAGAATGGCTTTAATTATTACTGTTCTACAATTCTCAGTTCATAAATTAGTTCTGTTTATGAAGAACTGAGCTCAAGCCAATCTGAAGAAACAATTCAGATCACAGGCAAAATAAAAAGGGGTGATATCCAATATTGGTTTATCAAAGGCTAAAGGACGTAAATCTTGATTAAAATTTCCTGGTCCTCCAGGCTGGGGGTTAATGCAAAGAGCCAACTCCCCATTCATTGGAAAAAAAGAAATAGATTAAAAAACCAAATATTTTTAGTTAAAAAACCAAATAGATTGCAGCCGGATGGATTCAATAACAAGCAGCAGTGGAAGCTGCGAATTCAATCACTTCTGTAATCTTTGGTTCCGGAAAATGTGTAAACATTGTACAGCTGGAATAATAATAATAATATCCAAACAAATGCAACATTCTTGAAAAGGACACACAGAAGAAGGATACTGAAATATTGAGCATGAGGCAAACCATGCATACTAGTTAAATCTGAGTAATTGGGCTGCAGAAACCTACGGTAACATGTGCATGTGTAAAGTCTTGTTTATTACACATTCTATATAACTGAATACAGTTAACGTTCAAAAAATGTTTTTTTACGTTTTTCTATTATCAAATATCTGACATCCTGTCAATGTGTTTATGGTTAGTAACTAAATTATATGTTAAATTACTGTATTACATAATATGCCACTACGGAAAAATAACAGTGTTCCTGATAAGATAAAAATTGCCCATTCATTCAATCTACTGATGCATGATGATGGTATTAAGTGGTTCAATTGCCAAGAGGGCGAAATTCGCATCATGCAAAACTGTTCTGAAGTAGAGAAATTCAAGAACAAACCCATGCAAGTGCTTGCACTGTATGATGCAGTATCGTTAAAAAATTATTGGTTTTACAAAAATTTTAAACAAACACATATTTGTAAACAGCAGTAAATTATCATGACATGTGTACAGAGAATGTTATTAAGATTTATTAATGTTGTAATAAGGATGATATTTCTAAGGATACCTAGATAGAGCACCGTGACTCAAGAAACCAACCTCGATGGCTCGAGGTGACAATATGGAGGAACCTGGAAATGGAGAAAGGTGTAAATGGAGAAAAGTCCAAGTGAAGAAATAATGAGAGCTAGTTAGACTAACATGTTTTATTCCAGGTTAATAATAAAAAAGACACTATTAAAAGGAAATGGTACATTTGTAGAAAAAGTAAAATTTGTGGATGTGTTATAATAATATCCTACTTAATATAATACTAACGCATGGAGAAGGAAGAAATGAGGATAGAAGACAGAGCGTAGAAAAAAATTAGGGTAGAAAAAATACCTTGGAAGACATGCTACAAAGACAATAAAGATTGTCACATACAAAATTCAAAAAGGCGAAGTACCTTTTTAGAATGACGATAACATAAAAAAAAGATTATATTCCAGCAGGTTGTAAATATGAATAAAAGTTGTGTTTTGTAATGGATATAATAACAATAATCATCATCAACCACTATCACCCTACACCAAAGGTCATCATCATCACCAACACCATCACTATCACTGTATTCTTACTAAACAATACTACATCACCTGCAAATCTCAGATTTAAAAGGTATACTCTATGTGCGATGTTGAGTTGCAACTACTTGTCTTACTTTTGAGTTACTTATGATGGCTTATCCATCGTAAGAAATTTGATGACGATAAAAAAGTCATTAAAAAAAGATTATGTTTACAATTTTTTACTTTTTGGATTATAAGATATCACTTTATTACTCGCAGACAAGAAAAAATCATTTGAGAAAAATGCACTTCATAGCATATTGTTACGACGGTCTACTCGACTGTCGTAGTTACAGTGGAAACAAAATAAGTACAAGACACCAATTAAGTCACTAATCACATCTTTAATTTTTACAGTTAAACAGTTCGTAATTAACAACACAGTCTCTACAACAAATCAAATGAAAATTGTTCACACGCAATGAAATGTCCACTAAAATTAAACACAAATGTATTACAATTATACCGTCCGATTATAAAACACCACTCTTAACTAATAACCACTTGAACGCGCACAGTAATATCGCTACTATAACTCTCGAACTGCACTGTCAATATCTCGCACTAATACTGACTCGAGCATCCCTGAGTAATTGTATTTATAGTCGCTGGTTCCTAATTGCGTCTTAGCATCCGTATGAACTACGTAATTAACTGCGGCCTTGACACAGTCCGCACGGCTGGCAGCATCGAGAAGACTCTTGCAAATGCGTCTACAAGCACGTACGCCACACGCTTACATTCTGGATCTCTCTGGAACGTTCTATAAACACGTAGATTGTTCTGTGACGTCGTAACAATATTTTTAATTAAACGATAAATTTTATACACATCAAATTTTTATTCCAAATGGCTGGATAATACCAGTTTTGCAGACACAGACTGTGAATTTTAATTATGGTACAAATAAGGAAACAACAAAAGTTACTAACTTTATTATTAGAATAGTAAAATAAAGGGAAATATGTTATTAACAAAATTTTGAAACACATTTTGATTACAGAAGAGAAAAAATTAACAACTCAAAAGCAAAAATTAAGAATCTATTTTTTACTTAAACAATACAGTCCTGATCATCTTTGAAAAAGATAATTTCTCCATTTCTCCAAGTGTGGCTTTCCAACACCATTTAATGCTACAGTCACTAAAGGTACTGCCTTTTATTTTACTCCTGTTCAGTGGGATTTAACAGGTAATGAATGATTACCCAGTCCTAAACAACTACTTTCAGATTGTGGAAACTACCACATTGATAATGGTATAAACAGCAAAAGGAATTGTCCATTGTGAAGCAATTAATAGGATAGCTATGACACAGTTGGTATTATAAAAACTACTAACATTTTATTAGATTAAGGCTAAAAGGTTATTGGACGTCAGAGTGGAATTGCTATTTAATTTTAAGGTCTTTTTATTATTATACACATGTTTCCATATAATTTTAAACAGTTTCAAAAGGTATAATAAAAAATGTAAAATCTAAACAATGATTTTATATACGGATTAGAACACAGAAAATTTTGGTGGCAGATAACAGAAAAGATCTGTTTATTTTTATTTTTAAGTGAATGAACATACAGTGTTTTATGCTCAGTAACATAAATAATAAAATTAATCAACTAATAAATTTCTATGTCAAATATTGGGATATTTCTGACCTCCCAATCCAACATTCAGCTGTCTGAAATGTTTACAGGGAAATATTTTCAATAAATAATGTTATACTATCTAAAAACCATGAAATTATATCTACTACATAATTTTAATATATTTTTAACCTTGTTCCTTCATTGGAGTACAACAATCATATCCTGAACGTCAGATCAAATTTGTTTAGTCATAAACTGTAATGGTTTCTGCCATCTGAGAATGTCATTAATTTTGCAGTTTACAATAGATATTAAGTTTATATTTTTCTGTTTCCCATGAACACATTCAATTTTTAATAACATCACACATTTCATAGATTCTATGATAAAATGTGTGTAAACCACAAAACTTTTTTTATAGGCAGTACAGTACTGTTATTAGAATACAAGTATACGAAAATTAAATTATTTATATATTGTTATTAATGTGTGTTGTTAAACTGTAAAACCAACTGCAGAATCACTTAAATAATTACAAAAGTAATTAAATATTTTGTTTAAATAGTGTCCATTTAATTATTACTATCTTATTTTAGTTATTTGCAGAAAATAATTTTAAGAAAATTGTTATTGTTATTATTATTATTATTATTATTATTATTATTATTATTATTATTATGTTATATTTTATTAGCAATATATTATGTGTATTGAAATATAATGTGTGTGTGTGTGTGTGTGCGCGCGCGCGCGCGCAAAATGTTATTATTACTTCCATGTTCCTTAACGAAATGGAAGTATAATGATGGCAAAAAAAATCGTGTTCGAGATTATTGCAGATTCTGATTGTACTACACTCAAAACATGAAAAAAAGTCATTTTTCGAAATGTGTGTGTGTGTGTGTGTGTGTGTGTGTGCCTTGTGTCTGTCTGTCTGTCTATAGATTTGTTTTCTATGGCAAACGATAACAGCCGCAAATTCGAACAGAATCAAATAATTTTTTGCATACAGCCCTGATTTGTAGAGTACTCAAGACCTATTATTTTTGGTGAAGATCGGTTAAGGGAAAGGGGTAGTTTACCTGCAACTTTTTTTTTTAAATCAAGGGTAATTATTTTCTATGGCAAACGATAACAGCCGCAAATTCAAACATAATCAAATACTGTTTTGCATACAGCCCTGAATTGTAGAGTCCTCAAGACCTGTTCTTTTTGGTGAAGATCGGTTAAGGGAGAGGGGTAGTTTACCTGCAACGTTTTTGTTTTAACAAGGGTATTTTCTATGGCAAACGATAACAGCCGTAAATTCAAACAGAATCAAATGATTATTTGCATACTGGCCTGAATTGTAGAGTTCTCAAGACCTATTGTTTTTGGTGAAGATCGGTTATGGGAAAGGGGTAGTTTACCAGCAACGTTTTATGTTTTAACAAGGGTATTTTCTATGGCAAACGATAACTGCCGCAAACTGAAACAGAATCAAATAATTTTTTGCACGCACCCCTGATTTGTACAGTACTCAAGACCTATTGTTTTTGGTGAAGATCGGTTAAGGGAAAGGGGTAGTTTACCTGCAACATTTTATGTTTTAACAAGGGTGATTTTTTTATGACAAACGATAACTGCCGTACCTTACAACAGAATCAACTACTCTTCTGCATACCTTTTTGAATTATACAGAACTCAAGGTCTGTTGATTTTGTTGAAGATCGGTTAAGGGAAAGGGGAAGTTTACCTGCAACGTTTTGTTTTAACAAGGGTATTTTATGGCAAACGATAACAGCCGCAAATTCAAACAGAATCAAATGATTTTTTGCACGCAGCCCTGATTTGTACAGTACTCAAGACCTATTGTTTTTGGTGAAGATCGGTTATGGTAAAGGGGTAGTTTACCTGCAACATTTTATGTTTTAACAAGGGTATTTTCTATGGCAAACGATAAGAGCCGCAAATTCAAACAGAATCAAATACTTTTTTCATACAGCCCTGATTTGTAGAGTACTCAAGACCTATTGTTTTTGGTGAAGATCGGTTAAGGTAAAGGGGTAGTTTACCTGCAACAGTTTTTTATCAAGGGTAATTTTTTTCTATGGCAAACGATAACAGCCGCAAATTCAAACAGAATCAAATGATGTTTTGCATACAGCCCTGTATTGTAGAGTTCTCAATACCTATTGGTGTTGGTGAAGATCGGTTAAGGGAAAGGGGTAGTTTACCTGCAACATTTTATGTTTTAACAAGGGTAATTTTTTATATGACGAACGATAACTGCCGTAAATTCAAACAGAATCAACTACGTTTTTGCATACCTTTTTGAACTAAAGAGAACTCAAGGTCTGTTGATTTTGTTGAAGATCGGTTAAGGGAAAGGGGTAGTTTATCAGCAACATTTTATGTTTTAAAAAGGGTAATTTTTTTATGACGAACAATAACTACCGAAAATTCAAAGAGAATCAAATAATTTTTTCCACACTTTTCTGAGTTGTAGAGAACTCAAGGTCTGTTGATTTTGGTGAAGATCGGTTAAGGGAAAGGGGTAGTTTACCTGCAACATTTTATGTTGTAACAAGAGAAATGTTTCCATGACGAACGATAACTGCCACACATTCAAACAGAATCAAATTTTTTTTTGCATGCATGCCTGAATTGTAGAGGACTGAAGGTCTATTGATTTTGGAGAAGATCGGTTAAGAGAAAGGGGTAGTTTACCTGAAACATTTTATGATTTAAAAAGAGTAAAGTACTTAATTTTTATAAATAATGTATCCTGATAAGAAGCTCATAATAATCCACTGTAGAAACGTAGATGAAATATCTATAAATGAAGAGGTTAGGTGAATGGGGTGGGGTAATTTTCTATTCTTAAAACTTAGTTGAAGGTGGAGGGGAGAATTTTTTATATGTGTACTACGTTATCGGCAACAAAGATGTAGTTTTTAGAATTGCCGATAGTATTTAAAATTGGTTCCCGGGCTATTTAGCCG
This sequence comes from Magicicada septendecula, assembly GCA_034769895.1. Lineage (NCBI taxonomy): Eukaryota > Metazoa > Arthropoda > Insecta > Hemiptera > Cicadidae > Magicicada > Magicicada septendecula. The sequence goes on from CM068367.1 coordinate 1,256,029,054, forward strand.
TAGTCCAATGTTTTCTGCAAAACCAAACTTTTCAGCAGTGCCATCGACTGCCATCATCAGTGAAAATCGAGTGCGAAAACGTGAGGTGGTATACGTTAGTGACCACAGTACTGTGGTTAATGCTGAAGCAATAAGTAGAAAGACGTAGTTTCTATGGAAATATTTCATTTCAAATATGATTTTAAATATAAATCTTAGAACATGGAAGTCATGTATGGTTCTCCATACCGATATTTATTATATGCATTCAATATTTTTAGCCTACAAAAATCGAGACTTTCAATGTGGGTGTGGGTTTTGACATGAATGACTGTACGATGGAAAACAGTGGTTGGTTAACCTACTTTATATGAGCTTAATTGTTGATCCAATTATGCACGTTTACACACATGCACTGTTTTCACCAGGTGTAGCCTATAAATTCCATAAATAGTAGGGATTACTTTGTTGATAACTAGCACAGCATTATGTAAAGGTCAATGAGATTACCAAGTAGATCAAGGACTAGCTTTCACTACGGTAACACAATACGTAGACATCCAAGAGACAACACGTGAATTTGGACCATAGATACTTTTGACATGTTCTAAACACAAAACGCGAGATCACATATGAACGTTTGGTAGTTTTGATCAAAGACATTGATATATTTAACTCTTCTCATACTTTTTCTCATATTTTTTTAGTCTTCTTCTTCTGCATCTCACCGAGTGGGCATTTTCCCTGTTCCATCTTCACAGAGTATCTCTCCATCTCACTCTCAGTCTTCCTACAGCTCTTGTACCAAAGGGTCTATATCGAAACACAACCTCAGGTAGTCATCCATCATCATACTTTTATATTTTCAAATTGAAATAAGGGAGGAACTGATTTGTAGAAATAGAGGGATTTAACAGCAATTTATAGGAGCACAGAGATAAAAAGCATTAGTAATTATAATGAATAACACTATCAAGTATTGTGGAGAAGAATATGAAGAGCAAGAATATTATAGGAAAGATTACACATAAAGCTGGAGAATGATTACGCGTAAAAGCTATTATTCTGGCCAAAATAAAATTTATAGGTGGGAAAGTAACACAATTTACTTTTTGCTATAAGGTACAGGTTACTAAGGTAATAAAGATAAAATAATTATACATGAATCGGGTGTCTGAATGCACAGTGTCAAACGATCTCATTGTGCATGCGTAGCTTCGACGCGTTGTTTTCGTCCAATCATTTTGCGTTCAGAATGAGCTGCATGGTTGATGTGTCATGGTTGGTCACCTCACCTCACACATTGCTTTCCCTGCCCCCCTCACTACTGCATGGACTGTTTCATGTCTCACTATTTCATTTTTAAGCAAGCGCAACTATAAGCAAGAATAAAGAGATACATACTTGCCTCCGTTTTACAGAACTGAAAAAAAATCTTTAGAAAAGCCATGAAGAGACACTGTATAGAAGGCATTAGACATTGATTATTAGCATTAGATAGTGAACAGTTTAATGAAGAAAGTTGTGTTAGTGGTTATAATCACAATCAGAATTATTACTGTTGCACACTACTATAGAAAAATTATTCCGATTAGTGCTTTCAAGCTTCACAGCTCATTGTCAGATCGAATGCTGATCTGACGATGAGCTGTGAAGCTTGAAAGCGCTAATCGGAATAATTTTTCTATAGTGGTGTGCAACAGTAATAATTCTGATTGAGATAGTGAAAACTCAAGGTTTCATGTGTACAGCAATTTGGTTAAAAAAGCTGTGTGGAGCTGAAGAAAAATGTTCACCACAAAAAACTAAATCTTACAAAAGCTCCCTGAGCTTCAGAACTCATTCACTCCTCTGAATGAAATACATTGATTATTACATCAATTTCAACATTGGACAATTTTTCAACTATCGGAAAAATTATGAAAACCCCAATCATTCTATTTTTGTTTTGAAGTAAAATAATAACTGTAAAGCAGACAATTGTTATTACTTTTTTATTATTATGAATAGAATTAACACTAAACATTCTAATATATTGGTTTTCTAGTTAAATTTAAATCATAATGCCTAAATGACATATAATTTAGTTTTAGAATTTCTGAATTTTTGTATGTTTCCGTAAATAGCTATTAATTTTGACAAATATACATAACTGACAACAATACATAAAGTATTTGGAATCACAGTTTACAAAGTTTCTGAAGGTGGTACAAAATTTGTAAGGAGTGTTAACAGATTATAATTTTGTCAAACTATTAGGTATCAAATTTATATTTTAAATAAAATTCTCACAATACCATGCTCCACTTAGATTTTTACAGTTTTTACACAATTTGCTTTCACTTTTTTGCCCGCTGTGATACAAAAAAAATTAAAGAATGTTACACAATTTTCACCACTACACTATAGTTAAAAACACAAGCAAGAGCTACTGGTTTAACTTAAATGGACTGGCATTTTGTCTATATTCTTTTTATAATGTACTTTTTAATTTTTTCTATGATTCTAATTTTGTATAAACAACCACACCAAAACTTACCTACTGAATCACTACCTTGTTCACGGTTATTTTAACATTAATACCCTACTATGATTTTTTGTGTTTATTGTATGATTCCTCTATAACTGTTACTCTGTTAAACAAAAAATTATTAAGTAATGCAATTTTTCTAATAATTAAAAAATTATCTAATATCAAAATCTAGTAGCAAATGACTTTGTTCAAAATAGTGAACAGAGCTTACTACGTAATTTGTATAAAACCACTTTTAAAAGTAACCAACATTATAACATTACTATCACATGTCAGATTATATCAACTGTCAAACAGCTCTTAAATTTATGTTTAAACAACTAACAAATTGTTAGTTAATAATAATGAGCTGCTTATTTACACTACTTGTGTATCACACACATAATTATTAAATAATTACTTTAAAAGAATACTAATTATTATAAGATTATTTATAATTCTTTGGTAAGAAATTTATTAACGCTGTGAAAAGTAGTTTCATGCATTTTCACAACATTTTCATGCTTTTCTACTACGCTGACATGCTTTTCTCCGAATCTATCAATGCCCATCTTTTCTAATCTTCATTCTTTTTGCACCCGTTTGGAAACAAGTTGAAAATTTCCAGAGCAATTATTCATACTACCCAAATCAACGTTACCTTTCTAGTTTTTCTCTACATACAGTTAAGACATCACAGAGCAATCTACGTGTTTATCGAATGTTCCAGAGGGATCCGGAATGTAATACGTGTGGCATACATGATTCTCAACGCATTAGCTAGACTGTGACAGAAGCTGCGCGGACTGTCTCAAGGCCGCAATTAATTATGTCGTAGGTAGAGATAACGCGTAGTTTGGAATGCTCTGGTCTGTGAGTGGTGGTATAAATACAAGGCGGCAGCGACCTTAGTTTCAGTTATAGTTGTGATATTACAGTGTGGTTCGAGTTTATTGTCAGGCGATTACAAGTAATTACTGTGTGTGTTCAAGTGGTTATTAGTGAAGTGTTGTGTTTTATAATTGGGCGGTATAATTCTAATACAATTGTGTTTTATAGGTACTAGTTGACATTTTATCGCGTGTGAACAATTTTTATTTGATTTGTTGTAAGAAACGACACTGTTGTTAATTACGAACTGTTTAACTGTGAAAATTAAAGCTAGTGATTAGTGACTTAATTGGTGTTGTATTCTGTTTTCCACTGTACCATACGATGACCAAGTAGACCGTCGTAACAATATCTAGTAAAAACAAAAAATGAACTACTAGTATATATTTGTTCACTACCATAACTTCTTTCCACAGTGGCTCCCATGGACCAGTCAGTGACAGGCAACTATTAGTAATCTTGTTATTTGAGTTAGGAGTCTCCGTAATTGCAACTTCATTGTGCTTACTTGCTAAACTGCTATGTGGCATGCACTGGACGAGGTCTTTCAGTGTCTCCATCATTATCAAGTCCTAAACCACAACTTATAGCTACCTATCCTAAACCTCTGATGGAGACACTGAAAGGCCTCGTCTGGAGCATGACAGGTACCAAGTAGCATGATGAAGTTAGCAAGTAAGCATGATGAAGCTGGAACTATTAGTTAGCCTATGAACAGGACTATGTTAAACTGTTTCCAACTACAATAGTACTGTTTGAAATTATTTACATTATTAGTTAGAATGTATGAAATTCCTCTCTTCTATATCATTCAACTGTTGAATCCCTGTAGAATGGTTGCGTTTTCAAACCAGTAATGGTTTCAAGCCAGTAAGAGGTTTGAAACATCTTGTGTTAGAATAAAGCACAAATAAAATGTCCTTGTTAAATAATAATTTCCTTGTAAATCTATATTAGGATTTTATGTTACATATATTTTATTATTTACTAAAATCAGTGCACATGAGTTGTATGCCGTCTCTATCTTGGAATATAACAAGTATTAGATTTAAATAAATTAAATTTAAACAATTAATTTAAAATTTTTAATTATTTTACAGATGGCTGGTGCAATCTGGCTTGGTTCTATGGTTAGACTTGTTGAATTCATTGAAACTGTAAGTACCATGTGCTCATGTGTCTCTGCTTTTTTTATTAAAATTTATTTTTAACATCTTCACAATCTAACAAATTTATTTACATAAATATACACGCATATGTTTATGGAAAGAAAACAAAAATCGTACAGTCTGATTACGGAAAAATTACAACTACAGAACAAGTCACATTTTTTATTTCTCAATCTGAAGAATTATAAACATTATAATGGAAAGAGTAAGAAGTGTGGAACAGTGTAAAAATTAGAAGTTTGGTAAACAAAAATACGAAATGATAATAACAAGGATTACAACTAAATTACAAGATTCAAAGTCTTATAAAGATTAGGCTAAAGAAGAACAAGCTAAGAAACAGTGTGTTATAAAAAAGTAAAGTAGTTGAACTCGTTCTAACTACTATAACTATTGATGCTGTTCTAATTGTTGATGACTATTGACAAAGTGCAAGCTCTAAGAATAATTAAACTGCCCCTGATGATCTGCGGATTAAAAAGTACATAACAGGAAAATAGAACAGAATAATATGATCAAAATATACACCACAATGACATTGATTCCTTTGGAAACAAGGATCTTGAACCAGCCACTGGTAGAACAATAAAACATGTCACTAATAACATAACACAAAAATGTTAAACCAGCAATTTAAATCATACTGACTATAACATCAAGAAAATTACTTGTCACACATGACAATAAACTGCTTGATATTTTAGAGGGTATGAAACTGTAGTTTTCTCAGCCTGCTGGCTTTTATATAATAATCTAACTGCTGTTATTTACGTATCTGGTAATATTATTATTATTTTTCTTAATATACAGGAAAGCTGTAATAAAACATAATGTCTAGCAAATATAAACAAATATTTTAACTACAACTGAAATATTGTTTCAATATTTTGCTGTCACAAAATAAGTAACATGAAGTCTGTTCTTTCCTAGATTACAAACGTATATGTTCCTTTCTGCATATCTTTCTGTATCAGGATGAAAAACTTGCTACATATACACAATCACTAGATTCAACAATATATCAAACAGCTAAAACATGGTCAAAGCTGCAAGATAAACGTTATTTAAATAAATAATATATAAACAGTACATAAGACTAATACGAAAAAGACAAATAATTCAGATTATAATAATGTATAATTTTGTTATAAACTTGTAATTTATCTATTTGTAACCTACGATTGTATTGTAAATATTAACAATAGTAATAATTTTAAATGAAATATATAAAATAAACATAATTGGGATGAGTATCGAATTTTCATATTCAGGGCTGCACAATTACATCCTCTCCCCCAATACAAATATAAAAAAATTTGCAGTCACAAGAACATATATATGTAAAAAAAATGTTATCACATTATATAATATTTTTTTATTACAAATTATCAGATTTTGGACATTAGCCATCGTAAGTTTAAATTAAGAAAACACGTTTCGACTTCTATAGAATCAGAAGTTGCCTTCAGGCGAACAAAAAATTAATACAAAGATAAATCTATCACTAACAAATAGATATCGTCAAAGCTCCAAATCTTAGTTATACAAATATAGTGCTAAAATAATAATAAAATTAAGAAATGTTGTGTTTTCTTAATTTAAACTTATGACGGCTAATGTCCGAAATCTTATAATTCGTAATGAGTATATTATGCCATCGATTAATAATAATTTTAAGAATCGCATAATATTTCTTATCACAATAATTATACTACTGCACCATTATTGTTACTACCTACTAAGAATTCACCTTACGTAACCAAATTTTGAATTTTTAATGTGAACACAATCTACTACCATTCACAACAGGGCTTGTTAGAAGCACTTTATTTAGACATAATTTCTGATCGTATTGATGACCACTTCCCAGAAGTTTGTACAAATTACAACTGTCCAGTGAAGTTCCAATACATATTATTCAATCAATTTCAAGTATTTCTCGTCTTCTTAAAGCAACTTCAACAATACAAACCGCACGCAAGCTTGTCCTATTATTTCGTGTACTACTTTCATACGAATTTGGCTTTCCATTCTAGTATTTATAGTTAGTTTTTGGAAAATAATCACGTATACCATAGCACGTGCCCGCACGAGTGCCCCCACAACACACACACACACACACACACACACACACACACACACACTTAAAACCCTATGCATTATAATGGACACATACAGACATAGAGAGGATTTTAAGAAGTATCCTTTTTCCTGGGGTGAGGAAATTTGTCATAACTACAAATTATGAAAAGCTATTACAACTGATAACAAAGAAACATTTAATCATAGAAAATTTATCAGCTGAACAAATATATTTGAAATGTATAAAAAAAATGTTTCTTTTCACATATTTGTTGTAGCCCTCATAGGACACTTGAGAACAAGTGTTAGTAACAAAAGAAAGTTAAAATTCTATAAATGCAATGCAATACATTGATGTACAGAAGCAAAATTTGGACAATATGCAGAAAGATCAGGAACAAAAAACTACAGCAGAAATGAAGTTTTTGAGAAGATTTAAGGACATACGAAGCTAGATTACATTACAATAAAAATATAATACGAGACTAAAATACTTTAAATATGAAATATAAAAAGGTGAAAGTAACATGTCTTACACACAGACCTGTCATTTATAGCAAAAGTTGCTTATACACTACAGACAATCTTAGGACAGCCATGAAAACGATGTGGGAATCAATGGAAGACAAATCTGGCCATGCCTAATTAGTAGGGATTTTTTAAATATTAACTTTGAAATAATGGTTTTGATTTTGATTTTGAAAATGTTTAAATTGGAAGTACGCTTTCCACAAAAAAAACTGCTCTTATTTTTATATAGAGTTGTGAAAAATTATTTTTTAACATTTTGGAAATGACTTTCCCTCTCCTCCTCCATACATCCACTGCTGTGTCACGACACTAAAAACCAAACATTCATGGTCACAAACTTATTTAAAAAATATAATCTCCATAAAGTCTATCAGTTAATCAAGAATAAAACAACTGCCACAAGACCATGTTAACAAAACTCGATAAGTTATTCATGTAGTTACTTTGAAGGGTTCATCACAACTTGATGTTTGGTTAGTTAGCACACCTGTTGTTTGCACTCTGAACAAACAACGTTATAAATTAAATTATAAACTTTTACACAGCACTATAAACCAGTTATGATGAACAAAACAAGCTAGGTTGATTTCAAAACAACTTAATTACCTCAAATCTTTTACATCACTTGTACTGGTTCTAAAAGAAATCATTAATGTTATTTCAAAGGATTTTTTTTTCTCGTTGTTTTTATCGTTAAAGTAGAAACAAAATAGGATTTGAAAGCATTAAGCATACTCCACTCACCATTAAGTTCCTAGTGACAAACAAGCCGTAATCACTGTCTGAATAAACAAACTTGTTTATAATTAGTTTATCATAAAATTTTGTAAGATAAAAGTCTATATTTAAAAGATAATATAAAGTGTCTCATTCTCCAGAAAAGATAAGCTTATGTCCTAGTATACATTTTATTTTTATTACATTTAAGTGTTCATACTACTGTCCATAGTAAAAGTTGTGGCCGGATGATTTCACAGACTTTCCATACTGCAGTGGAAGTATTATCAAAGAAAAATTGTACAAAATTGTATACATACACAGACGAAAACAATTAAAAATATGCCAAATATGACTTTATCCGAAATAGCTGTAGTGAGAATATCTTATTTACAAAATTACAATTAATAATTATTATATTAGTATTTATACAAAGGATAATACTTTATATTTTTCTATACAAGAATATATTTTTATTGTTTCTTAATCATTTATTACATCATTCTGATGTTGATAGTACATTATAAAACTGTTGAAACACTGTAAATAGAAACAATAAAAAATATATTCTTGTATTTAAAAAATATAAAGTATTATTATTTATATAAATGATAAAAACAAGAATATTGTGAGTAAATATGAATATATGCTACTATCATTTTTATAAAGTATGAAAGGTTAACAAGTCTATGGTTTTATTAACTTCAACATCATGATAACTAAATTATTTTGAATAATACACAAAAAATTAGGATCAATTTTGGAACTCTTTGTACTTAGTAACTTACTTTTTCAGACTATAATTGAATAAGTGAAGTTAGTTCTCACTTTTAATCAACCATTTAGCACTTGTCTGTCTATTTGGGGTAAGCTTCACAATAACGTTTGAATGCATTGACTGATTTTGAAAAAACTTGGTATTGGCATGCATGTCCACTCCTTTTTTACCTTACAGACACTACTGTTTTTCTGATTTATCCCCTCAAAAAATAGGGGGGGACATGAGGCAAAAATGTGAGGGAGTCCAAATTTTGAAACAACTGCAAAAGTCCATGTGGGCTATAAAATCAAAGGAAATTTTTAAAAAAATATGAATTTAGTGTTAATTTTTTAAAGTTTAAAAATTTAGGGACACCAGGGCAAAAATGTGGATGAAAATTTTGATAAAATCACAAAGATGCATGTGGCATATCAAATTAAAAGGAATTTTAACTAAAATCTAAATTTAGTGTTACTTTTTGGAAATTTTAAAATTTTGGGACACCACGGCTCAAAAACTATGGGTAAAAGGCTGATAAAATTCCATGTGTAATATCAAAATTTTAACCAAAATCTGAACAGAATGTACAGTTTTGGAAAAATCAATTTTTTTTCTCCAAGACTCAAAAATGGCTGACAAACTAAAGGGATTTAAACACAATTCCAATTAATTAGATTTTTAGCATTTACTGGTATGATTGCTCTACAATTTGTTACTTTCCTAACAAAAAAATAGTAGGATAAAGTCCTTCCCCCTCCACACTTTCTATTTCTTCACAAGTTGTTGATCATTGTGTACAGTTTTACTACAGAATCTCATCAAGCATGTCACGTCATCTACACTGTTTTTAGAATATGCCAAGACAAAATACTGAGTCATTCTTCACTATCTTGTTTTCCTTTATTTATTTATTTCTTGTTATTTGCAACGTAAACTCAGTTATTCCATTTTATAGTTCAAACACTCAAACTGGCCCCACTCAAATAAAAACGTTAAATATACAGATGTGAAGTCAAATACCATAACAGACAAAGTAAACCCCACATCATAACCTAACATTAACTGCCTCTAACTTTCAGTACTGTACAAGTCCAAACCGTTCTACTACAGTACATACTTTCTTTAAACAATTTGTATCATTATCAGTCATAAAACTAATACAGTGGAACTTGGTTATTACGGCCTCGGCTGTTACGTCAACTCGGGTGTACCATTATTTTGTCATAAGTCCGGTCAAACTGATATCTTTAACATTATAAAAATTCCCGGTTTTAACATCACTAAATATTGTACTACTCTGTTATAGCGTCAAAAATTTCTCAGATATTTTACTCTAAATTTTATATAAACGTATATATGTGCGCGCGCTACGCCCATGGCTACAGACATACATTGTATGCAAGCGATAAGCACTGTAATAGGACCGCCGGCGCCAGCGGTGTCTGGCGACTGACATGTCTCCCCACCACTCTCACCAGGTCAGTAGCACTGCGCGTCTCAAGGCTATTGTTCACGCCACGCTGTTACAGTATTTACTGTACAGTATTGTTTACACGTAGTCTCGTCTCTGTTTTTGGTTGTTATTGTTTCTGTATCTGCTCGTACTGTGACAGTTTCTTTTGTGTGTTTTATAACTTAAGTTTCGGTAGCCACTGTTTATAGAATTTTATACGTAGGTCTCCATTTTTATACAGTAATCATGGCAAGTTCTAGTACAAAAAGAAAGGTTCTGTCTATTCAAGAGAAAGTACGTGTAATTAGATCATATGAAAGCGGACGTAAAATAGCTGATGTATGCCGTGAGTTTGGTTTAGTGAATTCTACTGTAGGTTCAATTTTAAAAAACAAGGACAAAATTTTAAAAAAATTTGAGGAAGATGGAGAAAAAATTAAAAAGTTAGGAAATGCGAACATGGTGATGTGGATGCAGCATTATTGAAATGGTTCAAACAGTCTCGATGTTCAGATATTCCTGTGAGTGGACCAATTCTGAAAGAGAAAGCTACAGAATTCGGAAAATTGTTTGGTATTGATTTTACGTGCTCCAACGGATGGCTAGATCGATTTAAGGCCCGACACTCGATTTCCTTTGCAAAAATTTGTGGTGAGGCAAAATGCGTAGATCTGAACGTTACAGGCGATTGGGTGCGTAACACTTGGCCAGAAATTAGACGATCATATAAAGATGAAGACATCTTTAATGGAGATGAAGCCGGAATTTTTTATAAATTAACTCCAGATAAGACTTTCAAATTTAAAAATGAAAAGTGCGTTGGTGGGAAGCTCTCTAAACAAAGAGTTACAGTTTTTGTTTGTGCGAACATGACGGGAACCAAAAAAAGGAAACTTTTAGTTATCGGGAAAAGTTTGCATCCTAGATGTTTTAAAAACATCAAAAAACTTCCTGTAAGTTACACTGCCAACAAAAAAGCGTGGATAACTTCTAGGATTTTTTAAGATGAACTAAGAAAGTGGGATAAAGAACTGTCATCGAAAAACAGAAACATTCTACTTCTAGTTGACAACTGTGCAGCCCATCCAAAGTTAAATTTGACAAACATTAATCTGGTCTTCTTACCGGCCAACTGTACAAGTGTCCTGCAACCTATTGACCAAGGCGTCATTAGAAGCCTAAAGTGTCACTACCGCAAGCAACTTTAAAAAAAAATTATTTTCTGTATGGACACGGCGCAACCTGCCACAATTTCACTCTTAGATGCAATAAAATTGCTAGACGACTCTTGGAAGAGTGTAACACAGAAGACGATAGCAAAATGCTTTAGTAAAGCACAACTCGTATATGAAAATTTACCTGATGATGACAAAGACGACGACTTGCCGCTCTCGGAGTGGATTAAGAAATTCGACGTAAATGAATTTGGAAATGAACTTGATTCCTATGCATCAGTGGATGACCAAGTAGAAACATTCCAAGTGTTGAGTGACGCAGAAATTATCGCGGAAGTAAAAAACATAGAAGCAGAAGATAGTCTTGAAGAAGATGCTGAGCAAGAGGAGGATGCTGACATCGTTTGTCCAACAGTACAGGAAGCAATGAGAGCTGCCGAAACTCTTTCACGATTTTACTGCTTTAGAGAGACGTCTGACGACACCTTCAATGCAGCGCAGCATCTCCACAGCACAACAGAACGAATTTATTTTTCAGAAAGGAGCGTTCAAAAGAAAATTACGGATTACTTTCGACAGTAAGCCTAAATGTAAGTTACATGTACTTTCTTTTTGACCTTTTAAAATATTCTTCATGCTGTTTATATAAATGAATTGCAGTTTGTAAACTTTAGAATAAATATCACGAATAATGTTAATAATGCAAAGATCATTTTTTTATTTCTCCTTCCTTACTAGTGATTAAAAAGGGTCTTTTATAACGTCACTCGGACGTAACGTCATTATTTTTTTGGTCCCTTCAATGACGTTATAACCAAGTTCCACTGTATTATATTAATTTTGAACACAGTATTGTTTTACCTATACATTTTTAGCAAACTAATGTCTGCTTCAAAATACTTTTCAGGTTTTCTTTGTTTTACGGAAGAAACAAAATCAAATTACATTTCTACATGTCTACCACCATGTATCAACGGTCTGGTTTACCTGGATAGGAACAAAATTCGTACCAGGTAAACGAACAAATAAGTCATTACAAAGTACCATTTTCATGTTTAAAATTGTCAACAATCAAGTACAACTAAAACAGTTATGTGGACTGAGAGAAGAATAACATCAGAATGTGCATTCTTAGAATTAGAGAATTAGAAACAATTTGTCAATTAGAAGACACCACTTGTTTTTAGTCAATCCATTGAAGGCATCATAACCATCATAGGCAAAACTTGTTAAACAAAAAAGTAGTGTTAACATAGTCACCATGGTTTTAGTATATAATAAAATATACTAAACTAGTCAAATATCTTGCCTTCTGTATCTCTAATAAAGTTTTATTCTTTTCCTATACAATAGGCATTACACTATACAGTAGCTTCCATTGTAATCCGTCTCCAGTCTTTCTCTTGTTGATTCTGATCCTTGATTGATGTAGTCATCATAGTACATCCTGACTGTCCTTCCCATAATATTTTCCTACTAACTTTCTGACATTTGTTTGCTAATAAATTTCTTGTCAATACAAATCAGCAAACTAAGTGACATTCTAATTTAGATTTGTCAACAGAATTTATAATTATTGTACAAGGTATACTCTGGTATAACTCTTCTTCTTGTTGTCATTCTTTATTCTATCCTCAAGTATTCACATATTCAACCATCCTCTCTTTTGCTGACAAACATGTTTTTTGTCCTTTTCACTTGTTTATTACAGTTCACTCTACTTATCACTATATGGCCATGCTCTTTTTAATTTTGGTTTTGCTTCTTAACAATTTCATTTACACCATAAATATTTAAATTGTCTTGAATGCCAATTACTTGTAATTGTTTTAGGTCTTGTACGTTATCAAGAATTTCACCTTTCTGGCTTGTATTTTCTTCTTACTTTAATGATCGTACCCACACTCCACTTAAATTAAGACAATGAGTCCCTATGGACGAGTGTGACCGTCCACATCATTCCACTCTCAGATCCAATGGAAGAGAGACATTTGTCCACGCGTTTACATTATACATCCACAGGTTTGTTTGGTATGGTCAATAATATTGTTACGACATCACAGAACAATTTACGTGTTTGTCGAATGTGCCAGAAGAGTCTCGATGTAACGCGTGTGGCGTACGTGTTGTAGACGCATTTGCGAGTCTTCTCGATGCCGCCAGCCGTGCGGACTGTGTCAAGTCCGCAGTTAATTACATAGTTCATACGGACGCTAAGACGCAATTAGGAATCGTCTAGATTTTCGGCGGCTATAAATACAATTACTCAGGGATGCTCAAGTCAGTATAGCAGCGATATATTTACAGTTCGGTTCGAGAATTATTATCGGGCAACATTACTGTGTACGTTCAAGTGGTTATTAGTGAAGTGTTGCGTTTTATAATCGGGCAGTATAATTGTAATACAATTGTGTTTAATATTAGTGACATTTTATTGCGTGTGAGCAATTTATGTTTGATTTGTTGTAGTAGACTGTGTTGTTAATTACGAACTGTTTAACTGTAAAAATTAAAGCTGGTAATTAGTGACTTAATTGGCGTCTTGTACTTACTTTATTTTCCACTGTACCTACGACGATCAAGTAGATCGTCGTAACAGTGGTGTCAGAACTGGGATAGAACGGTTAACAGTGGACACTTTGTACAAGACGAGTTTGATTCATAATTAAACGGTAAACATCGATCCCAGTCAGATGATGGAAGCTTTACAAACACTGCTGCGGCAGACACAGGAAGAAGCAGAAAAACGACAGGATGAGAAATGCAGACAGGAGGCGGAAGAAGCAGAAAAACGACAGGATAAGAAACGCAGACAGGAGACGGAAGAGGCAGAAAAACGACAGGATGAAAAACGCAGGCAGGAAAGAGAAGAGGCTGAGGAACGTCAGAAAGCATTTATGCTAGAGACAGAGGAACGACGACGACAGGAGGCAGAGGAACGGAAGCGTGAAACAGAAGACATCATCAAAGCATTAATACAGGAGCAGAAACAGATGCAAGAACATAGTACAACAGAATTGGGTTTCCTACGTGGTGACGTAGGTGAACTACGAGATGAGCTTAAAAATCAAATTACCAGAAGATCTGACGTAGAAGAATCCATGTCAAATAAAATAGCTGAAGTAGAAAAATCTGTCTTCAGTGTGGAAAAAGCTATGTCAACAAAAATAGAAGACTCGATTACAAATATAAAAGAGCAGATTATAAATGAAGTCGAGCAGTGCCTGAAGTTACAACCAAAATAACTTTATGAACAGACTGTACCAATGATAAAGACGGAGAAACAACAGAAAATAAGTCAATAGAGAAGGTCACCTCGCCTGAGGTTGGGACAGTTCATGTCAAGGCCCCAACCTTTGATGGAAGCACGCACTGGGCGACGTATTTACGCCAATTCGAAGCTGCTGCATTCACAAATAATTGGACGGAGAAAGACAAGGCTGTCTCACTCGTTCTCGCATTAAAAGGACCTGCAGCAGAATTACTACAGAAACTCCCATCTGACAGCCAAAACATCTATGCCGAGTTGATAAAAGCTCTAGAATTACGCTATGGTGATAAACATTTGCGTGAGGTGTACTACGCTCAGTTGAGATCAAGACGACAATGTTCCAGGGAGAGTCTTCAAGAGCTTGAAGCAAGTATCGACAGATTGATTAGATTGGTCTATCCTGAAGCACCAGACGACTTTTGAATAAGCTTTGCGGTGCGGACATTTATTGATGGCATCGGAGATTGTGAACTTCAGCAAGTGTTACGAATGGCAAGACACCGAAATAGCTCAGAAGCTCTTGTTCACGCCCTAGAGTTTGAAGCTGCCAAGTCAGTGTCCCGCTACATTAATGGGTTTGTGCCATCACGTTACAGTCAGAAGATCCCTGTATCACACTGCCGTTACGATGGGTGCAGAAAAACAATGTTGTCGGACAAACAATTCAAAAGTTCAAGAGAGTCGCAACGATTTGAAAAAGACAGAAGACCGAAATGTTACAACTGCAGAAAACGTGGTCATCTACAGGTAGACTGTTGGGAGAAGAAGATACCGAGAGAAGAGAGTGATCCCACCAATTGGAGAAGTAAAGCCCCACAACAGCACACAGTTTCCAGGCTACATAAGACCAGTGGAAACTTAATTGTTAATGGATTTGCGGAAGGTAAACCAACATCATTTACAGTTGACACGGGCGCAACAGTGTCCATTGTGCGCCCTGACTTAGTCAGCAACCACCAGCCTCTAATTAGCTCTTGTACAACACAGACTGTGACTGGAAGCCCCGTCAAGGTGCTAGGAAAGGTAGACGTATGTGTACGCCTGGGTCTTCTCGAGTTTAGCCACCAAATGCTCGTTGCAGACATCGTCGATGAAGTGATTCTTGGCACGAACATTATGAATGCCTACGGATTCGTTGTGGACTTAAGAGAGAATGTCCTGAAGGTTAGCCAAGAGAAGATAAAGCTTTCATCATCATCATCATCATCAGCGGCGCAACAACCCATTACTGAGTCAAGGCCTCCTTTAACAGCCTCCGCCAGTTGTCCCGGTCAAGTGCAGCTGCTCTCCAGTTCTGGGTCCCAAGGATGTGGCGCACATCATAGCTCACACCATCTTCCCAACGTAGTTTGGGTCTACCAACTCTCCTGGTGCCATAGATCTGTTCTGCGAGTGCCTTTCTTGGTATTTCATTCTCCCCCATTCTGATCACGTGTCCAGCCCACCTGAGTCTACCAAGCTTTATAATTTTCACAATAGAAGATAAAGCTTTGCAGGCTAAAATGACAGGGTCTACCAACCATTCGATTAAGCGAGTGGCATTAGTCGAAGAAAAAGTCAACCGGTCTGGTCAAGAGGAAATGGAGGAAGAACTAGCAGAGGAAATACAAATAAGAGTAACAACAAAAGAAGTGATTGGAAAACCAACTATGGGTGTCAAGACAAAACTCTTGCTTGTTCCTGAGCTGATAGAAGCGCCCGAGGGAAAAGTGGCTGAAGATGAGGGGTTACAAAAGAGGTTGTTGACGAGAACCAAACAAACTTGCATCAGCCAGTGGTGTTTAGGTCATCAGTACATGACGCAACGGGAGTGATTCCAGCAAAACTAGTGATTGAGAGGAAGACTCGCATTCCTGGGAACGTGATATTCGGATCACACGAGACTGAATTTGAAGAACCGGAGAATTATCTTTCGCAAGGTCGTCCACCTAGATCGCCTGGTCGAGTATTACTTCAGAGACGGTTTGCCAGTTCGGGACGAATGGGCTTAAGGAGGGGGCAGTGTTACGACATCACAGAACAATCTACGTGTTTGCCGAATGTGCCAGAAGAATCTCTATGTAACGCGTGTGGCGTAGTGCTCGTAGACGCATTTGCGAGAGTCTTCTCGATGCCGCCAGCCGTGCGGACTGTGTCAAGGCCGCAGTTAATTACGTAGTTCATACGGACGCTAAGACGCAATTAGGAATCGTCTAGATTTTCGGCGGCTATAAATACAATTACTCAGGGACGCTCAAATCAGTATAGCAGCGATATATTTACAGTTCGGTTCGAGAGTCATTATTGGGTGACATTACTGTGTACGTTCAAGTGGTAATTAGTGAAGTGTTGTGTTTTATAATCGGGCGGTATAATTGTAATACAATTGTGTTTAATATTAGTGACATTTTATTGCATGTGAACAATTTATATTTGATTTGTTGTAGTAGACTGTGTTGTTAATTACGAACTGTTTAACTGTAAAAATTAAGCTGGTGATTAGTGACTTAATTGGCGTCTTGTACTTATTTTGTTTTCCACTGTACCTACGACGATCAAGCAGACCGTCGTAACAATATAGTTCTACTATACAATTGTAGAGGGCAGCACCAGCTTGAAAACAATATTACTTAGTTTGTAAGCACGAGAATTTCAGGCGAAGCCATTTTTTAAATATAATTAATTCACTACCGACTCGGAACACAAAGTTTTTATGGGTAAAAACGTAAAGGTTTTTACCTTAGAGCCTGAACCAGTTTTCGCTTTTAATAAGATTCTTAAAAGCTTTTAAGCTTTCAAAAACTTTTATGTTTTTACCCATAAAAAACTTTGTGTTCCGAGTCTGTAGTGAATTAATTATATTTAGTTAAGTAACGGACACGTCATAGATAACGAAATCCAAGAAGCAATTTTGTGTTATTTACGCTGCACTGTGACATGCGCTGAGTGTATTGTTGTGTTAGCTTCATGGTTTATTAAAACAGATTCGTGTAAATATCTTGCCAAAGATGAAATTTATGAACTTTTGAATAATATCAATGTATAATATTGATGTCAGGTACTGATGTGCAGAAATTCTGCTGTGAACAAAATTTAAGGCTTTTGAAAATGGTGTAATTTGAATGTCTACAGTGAAATACATTTAACATGTTATTGGACACATATTATATCACATAAAAGAGGATGATGTAACCATTCAAGTACTATATGTACATTGGAAATAAGTAAGAAGTTCTTTTTTTTAATTAAGTTCAAATTTACATAAAAATGCTCAGGCGACAGTAGTATGCAACTTTCCAACATGGCTAGGGTTCAATGTGTTTAGCCACTGTACTGTAAAAATGTTGTGTCCAATTGTAATTTACTATTAGTCATTCTATTCATATTTATCACTAGGCATTTGATGATTATATGTTACGTAATACTTATATGTCTTATATCATTCTCTTTTTCATAGCTAGTAACATGTGCGAAGTAATTAAAGTGTTTTTTGTCTTTGTGTCCAACAAAGGTGGGATGGCATCATTTTCCCTTATGGTCAACTCTTTTGTGCACATAATAATGTACACATACTATCTGCTGGCACTGATTGGAAGCCCAAGAGTGATTAAACTAATCTCCAAATGGAAGAAATACCTGACTATTTTTCAAATGGTAAGTAGTTCTAACAACTACACAGGTCTCATTAGTACTGACTTATATTTGACATCAGTGGTGTCCCCCTAGTCAAAATGTTAACATGATATTCCCCCTCCACTCTTACCAACAAATGTGTCAGTATAGGATAGGAAAGGACCTATCCCTCAGGTCTCTGCTGGAGAACCATTCTATTATTTACCACCTTCAAATCCACTGCGTCTCACCATACTGGCTAACCAGCAACTGGAATGAAACATAATTGAAATGTTCTCATTTTACCCTATAAAGACATATGTTCTGCAAGTGTTGTTTCATAGTCTCACAGACCTCCCACATATCACTTTCTAAAAACCTGAAATTTCATGTAACATTAATTATTTACAAATTAAAATGTTTGAATAAATATTGGTTTTATATACTTACTAATTACATATTTGAATATTTAATTTTCACATTTGTTCACAGAAAAAAAACTGTTTAAACTTTTAATGCCTAAGCAGTCCAGGAGTTGGGCTGCCATATGTGAGCAGTTCGGCATATAAAGAAGGTAGTGTGGCCAGCATTGAATGACCGATATTAACCCAGGATGTTATCCCAGGTACTGGTACTCATTCCCACAGGCTGAGTTGACCTCAGGGGCTGAAAAAAGCATACCTTGATTTTATAGCGCACACAGGAACTTAACCCAGGACCTCTAGATTAGTAGCCAGATGCCCATACCCACTGGTCTATTAAGACCCTTAAACTTGAAATTCATTTTTGGTAATATCTCTTTCTCTTTTCAACGCTGTTAGTAAAACTTTTCTCTTCCCTTCATGACTGTTTCTCATATTTCATGTTTGTTACTTAAGTGTCATTGTCATCAGGCACTGTATAAATCTGTTTACCTTATAGGAATCAATTTTAACTATATCAATAATAGTCACATTCAAGTGGCTGAAATGAGATTCAGCCATATGGCAGGATATACTCTTCAAGATTACAGAAGAAATGCAGAAATATGGCACGAACAGAATATTATTAGTATGAGTAGTCTATCTCTTTGGGACTGGAACAAACCATTTTTCGTTTAATCCTTGTTAGAGATGATGATGATGATGATGATGATGATGATCAATAACAGTTGTGTTTTTTAAATGGCATAAAATTATTTGTGTGCCCTCAAAATTGTATAATTTTAGAGTTTTCTTAATACCAGTGCAATACTGATATAAAATAAACATTGACTCCCATTAGCAAAGTATAGGTCACATTCCAGAAATTCCAGCAACCTTTGACATCTCCACATCATGCACTTCTAGATAAATACACATACTCTCTATACTTATAAGTTTGGACCTATCCGCTGCAAAAACGTGCTCGGTTTTCAATAAAATAAGAACTTCATATTTTCTTCTAACCTCACAGCCACATTGTGGGGTTATTGGTTATCATGTCCACCTATGTGAATTTATGGAAAAGTGAAATTAAAGGTTTTCAAGTGCAATGAAAAATCATAAAATTATTAAACTGACTGTCAAGCTTAATTTTTATTATTAATAGAGTTTTTTATTGATAACATAGCTTTTGGAAAATAAAAAGAAACAGAAATTAATAAAAATGAGTGTATTAATTGATGACTCGTTGGGCACTTGGTGAAACATATTAATACAAAGGTTTTTAAAAATATATAAACACTGGTACCTTTCACAGATTTTATTTAACTCTGACAGCTGTTTCGACTTTTTAAGCCATTGTCAAAGAGATGAATGAAAACCTAAACAGAGGATGTAAGTAAGGGTGGTGGTGGACATCTGTTTAGGGCGTGTATTGGAACATGTGCGAGGTGTGAAGATGGAGATGGGGGGTTGCAGGAGCTAAGGAAAGGTCTAATGTCTTTAAAAACTAAATACAATCTGAATGCAAAATAAAATAAATAATTTAGTTTGTATTGTATTTAGTTTGAATTGGCAACGTACCTCCGCCAATTTGAAGCTGCTGCATGCGGAAATAACTGGACAGAGAAAGACAAGGCTGTCTCACTCGTTCTTGCATTAAAAGGACCTGCAGCAGAATTACTACAGAAAGTGCCACCTGACAGCCAGAACATCTATGCAGAGTTGATAAAAATTCTAGAATTAAGCTACAGTGATAAACATTTGCGAGAGGTGTACTACGCTCAGTTGAGAACAAGACGACAATGTTCCGGGGAGAGTCTTCAAGAGTTTGAAGCAAGTATCGACAGACTGATTAGATTGGCCTATCCTGAAGCACCAGAAGACTTCTGAATAAGCTTTGCGGTGCACATTTATTGATGGCATCGGAGATTGTGAACTTCAGCAAGTGTTACGAATGGCAAGACACTGAAATAGCTAAGAAGCTCTTGTTCACGCCCTAGAGTTTGAAGCTGCCAAGTCAGCGTCCCGCTACATTAATGGGTTTGTGCCATCACACTGCAGTCAGAAGATCACTGTATCACATTGCCGTTTCAATGGGTGCAGAAGAACAATGTTGTCGGACAAACAATTCAAAAGTTCAAGAGAGTCGCAACGATTTGAAAAAGACAGAAGACCGAAATGTTACAACTGTGGAAAACGTGGTCATCTACAGGTAGACTGTTGGGAGAAGAAGATACCGAGAGAAGAGAGTGATCGCACCAATTGGAGAAGTAAAGCCCCAGAACAGCACACAGTTTCCATGCTACATAAGATTAGTGGAAACCTGATCGTTAATGGATTTGCAGAAGGTAAACGAAGATCATTTACAGTTGACACGGGCGCTACAGTGTCTATTGTGCGCTCTGACTTAATTAGCAACTGACGGCCTCAAATTAGTTCTTGTACAATACAGACTGTGACTGGAAGCCCCGTCAAGGTCTAGGAAAGGTAGACGTACGTGTACGCCTGGGTCTTCTCGAGTTTAGCCACCAAATGCTCGCTGCAGACATTGTCGATGAAGTGATTCTTGACACGGACATTATGAATGCCTACGGATTCGTTGTGGACTTAAGAGAGAATGTCCTGAAGGTTGGCCAAGAGAATAATGCTTTGCATGGCTAAAATTACAGGGTCTACCAACCATTCGATTAAGCGAGTGGCATTAGTCGAAGAAAACGTCAACAAGTCTGGTCAAGAGGAATCCTCCCTGTTGCAAGCGGAAATGGAGGAAGAACTAGCAGAGGAAATACAAATAAGTATAACGACAAAAGAAATGATTGGAAAGCCAACTATGGGTGTCGAGACAAAACTCTTGCTTGTTCCTGAGCTGATTGAAGCGCCTGAGGGCAAAGTGGCTGAAGATGAGGTTACGCAAGAGGTTGTTGAGAAGAACCAAACAAACTTGGATCAGCCAGTGGTATTTAGGTCATCAGTACATGACGCAACGGGAGTGATTCCAGTGAAACTAGTGATTGCGCGAAAGACTCGCATTCCTGGGAACGTGATGTTCGGATCACATGAGACTGAATTCGAAGAACGGGAAAATTATCCTTTGCAAGGACGTCCACCTAGATCGCCTGGTCGAGTATTACTTCGGAGACGGTTTGCCAGTTCGGGACGAACAGGCTTAAGGAGGGGGCAGTGTTATGGCATCACAGAACAATCTACGTGTTTGTCGAATGTGCCAGAAGAAACTCGATGTAACGCCTGTGGCGTACGTTTTACTAGATGCATTTTGCAAGAATCTTCTCGCCTGTGCCGGGCTTTGCTCGGCCTGTGTCAAGGCCGCAGTTAATTACGTAGTTCACATGAGAGATAAGACGCAGTTTGGAAGCTTCTGGTGTGTGAGCGGGACTATAAATACATGGCGGTAGCAGCCTTAGTTTTTCAGTTTTAGTGCGGTGCGAGATATTTACAGAGTCGTTCGAGAGTTATAGTAGCGAGATTACTGTGTACATTCAAGTAGTTATTAGTGAAGTGTTGTGTTTTATAATTGGGCGGTATAATTACAATTTATTGTAATACAATTGTGTTAATATTAGTGACATTTTATTGTGTGTGAACAATTTTGATTTGATTTGTTGTAGTAGACTGTGTTGGTAATTACGAACTGTTTTACTGTAAAAATTAAAGGTGTGATTAGTGACTTAATTGGGGTCTTGTACTTATTTTGTTTCCACTGTACTTACGACAATCAAGTAGACCGTCATAACAATATCATCATCTCAACAATCCTGTGCCACACAGTCATGATGCGACATTGTGACACTAACATACCCTTTATGCCCAAATTCACTGCATGAACACCCAATAACAGTGAAAGTATGATACCATACAGGCTTTAATTATACTTTGAAAATAGTTTACCTTTAGGAGCACTAAGAACCAAAACTGAAGCCAAAATTTTGAGGTATTGTGAAAGTCTATGTGTGGTAATCAAATTATGAGGAATTTTATTCGAAATATGAAGTCAATGTCTTTAACAATTTGACAAAATTATTTCTAAAATCTGTCAACATCAATCCAAAATTTAGTCTACCTTCAAAATGTCCATAAAGCTGTTTGTAAAAAACCTTTAACAAAAAGTATAAAATATGAGAACTGAAATATGTTTACCATCTCTTTGTGGCATTTCTTGGGCAATGTTGAGAACCAAACATTCAATGAACTTTATTCCAGCTTTAAAAAATTAAAATTTATTGAACTATTAAGAATACTGCTGTTTTTGAGTCCATTTTGTATTTCTGACTATCAAAAAACCGTAAAAAAGGGGCAATGCTTAAGCAGCATTGTTAAAATTACATAAGAAGTTACTTAAGTTGTTGAAAGTTTAAGATTTTGAAGTTACTGAACTTCAAAATCTTAGAGCCTTCAGAGCAAAGTAAGATCAATTTGTGGCTCATTTGAGCAGATTGAAGTGTTCAGTGCCATATCACTACAGTGATGTGTGTGAACAACTAATGCCAAGACAGCAAATGTTGTTCCTGTTGTGCCATCAAGTATCATGACATCAGTGTCACTGTATGAACAAGGCTTAAGTTTAATTGATCATTGAATCTAGACAGACTACCCTCCCTCATGAGTCTTATATTGTGCTACACCAAAGCTACTGTGTACTGCACGTGTTCTTCTATCAGGGACTAGGCAAATCACTTGTTCCAGTTCCAAAGTAATATATAAACTTCTCCAATGCTTCCTAGGTCTTCCTATACTTTGTTTTGCAACAGGTTTTTAATGCCAAACTGCCTTAGGCAACCTGGCATCCTATTGAGATGAGCAATCCATCTCTCTTTGTTCTCTGCAATACGATCTTGGATATTCAAAATGTTCAACTCTTTATCAATGTCTTCATTGTAGAGTCTATTCCTTCGTGTGCAGCCTTTAACAGATCGCAAGAATCTTTCTCCAATGACTATATGCTACTCAGATGTTTTTTCACCACTACCCAACTTTCAAAACCATACATTAACACTTTACTGTACTATAGTAACACTGTATTGTACATATGCATATTAATTCACCCAAATGCCACACACACTACAAATTTTTATACAATCTGTAAGTTTTACTAATGATTTCAACAACATGAAAATCTGCATTAAATACTGTTTTTAATACTATACTGTTTTGTTGTTTCAGGTTCAGCTTGTCATTATAATTGTTCATGCAGTGCAAATGCTGCATCCAAAATGTAATATGCCCAAGTCGTTAGCATGCGTTTTCTTACCCTACATGTTTTTAATGTTTTATTTGTTCTATGATTTCTTTCAAAATATGTATAAGCCAAAAGTAGGTTAAATTTGCTAATAACGCACATACAGGAAACAATAAACATGCATTTTTATAACAAATATTTTTATATAATTCAAAAATAAATTAAAGTAAATTATAATGTACTTTCTGGCACTCAGCTTCACATTATAACTCAGCTTCTGGCACTTTAAGATGTGATACATCCTTACAAGTACGAAAAAACATGAACAAGCAACTTGCTCAGTTGTAAACTATATACAGTGCCAAGAATGTTATGAAGAAAAACTCTGCAAGAAAGTCATATGAAAAATGATGAAAGATTGCGGAAAAAACTTATGACTGGAACACACTTAATTAGGCATAGTAACTACACAGCTAAGATGCATATTAGTTCTTGGTATCCAAGTCACGTATGAACAGTAAATTATTATAAATAAATCACCTTATATCCGTCGTGTGACTTCGTTACGTCGATTAAAATGACGCGTTTCAGAACATCTGCTCCATCATCAGATTAAATCGCTCTATTGATTTAGATCAAGTCCAACTTTTCCCGCCACTTAATCTTACACAATCATAATTATACTGATTTTAAATCTAATTTAATACCCCTACATGTGTGCAACAAAGGCCGTTACATGGACGCAATAGAAGAGTTCAAAATATGCAAAGCATATCTATAATATAACGTGCTAGGTAGTGCGTCCGTCATCGGTATGTTACCATAGTAACAAGTAAATAAACAAATGATATTTACCGGCATCGAATATAATCTCAGAATCTACTGAACCGATTTCAATGAAACTTTGCATGCTGATAGCAGGTACCCAACGGAAGGTTTTCCACTTTATCTGATAACGATAGCTTAAAAAGAACCAAAGTTATTGCAAAAAAATGCATTTTTTAAACCCGCAGCTTCGATCGCGATTAACGATAGGTTAAAAAGAACCGAAGTATTGCAAAAAAAACGCATTTTTTTAAACCCGCGGTTTCGATCGCGAATAACGATAGGTTAAAAAGAACCGAAGTTATAGCAAAAAAAAACTCATTTTTTTAAACCCGCGGCTTCGATCGCGAATATTTGTATATATGATTGTTGTGGTAACTGTCGAGTTGGTAAATTGCTAATGGTACATCTGTATAAATAATATTCTTATGGAATTCTTATCAGCATATGGAATTCGTATAAACAATACAATAATTCATTGTTTGATTATATTGTAACATTGATTATATAGTACATGTTGATTCTGACAAACCATACTCTTCGACATTTGAATATTCAGTAGGCCTATGTGCAGTAGGAATAATTAATTGTCGAGAATTATACTTAACCTACTTCATCGAGAATTATGCGATGAGCGTCAGTGATGTAGTATCAGTGCCTTTTTTCGTTAATTTTATGTCATCGGTAAGTAATATGTGCAATATGTATTGTATTGTATAAATTATTAATTGCCCCCTACAGATTTATTAGTATAGATCAAATAAATAAATTTCCCTTTTTTTAGCTTTGCAATGCCAAAAAGACGATCATGTTTAGGAAGATCTATTGCTCCTGCGGAAAGAAAGAGGCATCTTAGAGCATATGAAAATGACGTCAAAGGAGTCGAAATGCAATCAGCTCCTGGAAACTCTTCAGAAAGATCTGGATTAGAAGAAGTCTCACGGGTTGAAAGTCCTACAATTCGTGAAAATAGATTAGCGGCACAAAGACACAGGCAAGCGACTCTCAGATCACGAGGTCCTACTTTACGATGGAATGCAAAATTAAATAGTGGTTTCACTTATAATCCAGTTATTAACTACGCGAATGAAACAGATATCGGGTTACCGAGTATGGTTTGCCCTCATTGCAAAGCTTTAAAGTGGAAAAATGAATCACATGGATTATGTTGCTCTGCAGAAAAAATGCGATTAGATCCCATACTTCCTCCTCCAGAACCATTAAAATCATTATTAAATGGAGAACATCTTTTATCGAAAAAATTTTTGAATGCATTAAAATCGTACAATTCAGCTTTTCAATTTACATCATTCGGAGTCAATGAAATAGTCGACGGGAGCTTCATGCCTACTTTCAAACCTCAAGGGCAAGTATTCACCTCATGGGATCATTAGGCTACTCCCCACACAAAACGAAGTACCAAAATTTCTACAGGTGTATTTCATAGCTGATTATTTACAGCAATCTGAAACAAGATTGGATCATATTCGCTTGGATAAGCCATTAGTAACAGAACTTCAAAATTTACTTCACGCAATCAACCCATATGTTAGTGAACTGAAAAATGCGTTTGAATTTGTAACATCTGCGAATAATAATCAGTACAATATTGTGATTCATGCTGATCGAACAGAAAATAATGAAGAGCACAGGGGTCGCTACAATGCACCGACAACTAATGAGGTGGCAGTAGTTTTAGTTAACCAGGAATGCAATAAACTCGATATAATAATCCGTGCGAGGGATCATAAGCTACATCGAATTGCAGAAACGCATCGAGCTTATGATGCTTTACAGTACCCTTTAATGTTTTGCAGAGGAGAAGATGGTTATCATTTTACATTAAAATTAGTCGATCCTCAGATTGGGTTACAAACTACTAACTCGACAGTTACCACAACAATCATATACAAATATTCGCGTGCGAAGCCGCGGGTACCTGCTAGTAATAACATAAACAGCCGAGATTTCATATTGAATGACCACTTAAATTTTAAATCCAACCCGCTATACGATACAGCTTTGAACCTTCTTAGGCGTAATCACTCAGATAATAGTTCAGTGTCCGATCTGCTTCATCGTGGTGCGCACCATTTAGAAGGCGAGTGAATTACATAGTGGACAATTATGTGTAACATGTGTTTTTAACGTTTAACGACCTCAATAGAGCGATTTAATCTGATGATAGAGCAGATGTTCCGAAACGCGTCATTTTAATCGACGTACCGAAGTCACACGACGGATATACGGTGATTTATTTATAATAATTTACTATACAGCTAAGGTATTCTTTTTTTAGAAAAATTATTGGAGGGGGAAGTATGAAAGAGATTCAGCAACCAGTGTGCACAGTTGATTGTTTTCAAGTATGAATGAAGCAGAAATACGTTCAAGTTTGAAACAAGGCTTTATCATCAAATTTCTTATAAAAGAAAACATGAAACAATCAAACATTTTTTACTTAGAAGACAGTTTGTTGAGTAAGCATTGTCAAACATAAACGTATGTTGAGTGGAGTAAACCTTTCAAAAATTGGCAAGGATGTGTTGAGAATGAACATCATCCATTATGCCCCAAAACATCAAAAACAGAAGAGATAGCTAACAAAACACAATTATTCCATACACTTATTCAAAATGATCATCATAGTATGGAATACTGATTCTACGTCAATATCAGTATTGGCAGTGCAGGTAACTGGATCATAAATTACTTGAAAGTATGAGCATGTTGGATTACACGAATGCTGATGGGCGAACACAAGCTGACACACCTGCAGAAGGCTCTTTCACTATTGGCACAATTCAAAGAAAAGGTTATTTATAGTCTGGTCACTGGTGATGAAACCTGGGTACATCACTTTGCACAAAAACCAAAATGCCAACGATGCAGCTGTGGTATTCTTCATCTCAAAAGTAAAAAAAAGCAAAAAACCGCTTTTTTGGCAAGAAAAATTATAGCTTTATTCTTCTGGAATATGAGAGGAATTCTATACACTGATTTGCTAACAAAACAGCTGACTACAAATGCCAAGTAATACTCCAATATACTGAAGGGACCAGTGAAAAAACAGCCATCCAAAACACACACAAAACAGCATTCTGTCTGTTTCTTACACAATAATGCTTGTCCTCATGTCACCAATCATTCAATGGCTACAATTTGAAAACTAAAGTGAAACGTTCTTCCTCATCCACCCTAAAATCCAGATTTCACTCCTTCTGACTTCCATTTGTTTGAACCCTTTAAAGAGTTTTTGGAGTGGAAAAGTTTTGTTCCAATGAAGAAGCCATGAAAGCTTTCGAGAATGGGTTTGTCTGCTGACAGAAGAATTATTTTCTCAAGAAATATGTAAGCGAGGGAAAAGATGGCTCCATGTACTGAAAAGGAATGAGGCTGTTTGAAAAATTACTACATTTAAATATTAATCTTCTGTTACTTTTTGAATAAATGCCAAATTATAATTTAAATTTGAACGCTCCTCATAATATGGTAAATACACCCATGGACATCGAGAGGAAAAACACGTTTTATGTAACTTCTGAACTTTTACAAGAATTTTTAAAAAGAAAGAGAACACATAAAATTCTATAGGTTACTCCCCTGGCCCATCCCCATTATTTTATATGGGTCTGACACAAGGAAAACAAAAAAAAAAGGTATGCCACATACAATATATACAGATGAAATCTTTGGGACATAACATACCACAGAATCCAAAATAATGTAACAAAAACTGAATTAGATTTACTACACGTTCGCATATGTAATGTGCACTTTTCCTCAAATTTCTTTCCAAAAGGGCGGTTGTACATTAAGCACGAATAATGAAACTTATAACCTAAATTGTACACATGGAAGTGAGTATATTAACAGAGAAAGTAGGACACAACAGTCATATATTAGGCTTATTACACTGTTATAGCACCTTGTTCAGTTCTCGTACTTCATCATTGTTAGTCTGTCGATTCTACAGTACTGTACTTCGTTAGCCCTGTTTTGTGAATAAACAGAATGCACAATTATAAATGGTGAAAAAACTATGCATTCATCATACACAGCAAAATTTAATTACCCAGAATAAAACAAAATTCCCAGAAGAAAATGGTAATCTGATCACATTCATAAACTTGGTGTTCCAAAATGAACAGGAATCAATTTTCAGCAACAGAAAAAAAGAAACGTTTTTTTACTTTTATTGGTACTATTTCCCTTAATAAAAAATGCTTAATAATATCTCTATTCTGGCAATCGGGAGCAGATTGTTGAATTTATAAAACAAAAAACCTGTGATGCTTTTGGTGTTTCTATTCAACTGATACTGATCAAGCTACACAAAGATGCAATGTTTTTTATGCTAAATATGAAGTTCTGTATGGTGTTGTGTTTATATGAAAAGTCTTGGTTGGTGTGTATAATTACTTAGTAGACACTCTAGCAGAATTTTTGTAATAAAGAACATCAAATTTTTTGAACAGTATAAGTTATTCTAAATTTTAAAAGAACTGTAATAATTTTATTTAGTCTTTTTCAAATAAATAATCTTTTGTCAAATATATAGCTTTTATTTTTTTTCCTGAAATACTTTTCTACACAGTCCATTTTACATTTAAACTACACATTTTTCATACATTAATCCCAAACGCTTTCAACTATTTCTCACCATAATACACTTCTAATTTAGAAATTTTCTATAAAATTATCGGATAAAATACGGATGTATATTAAACATGAATTCATTTCATTCATGTTTACATGTTATACACATGAAAGTACAGTATTTTCTGTAAATGCAAGTATTGCAGAAAGTCGACTGAAATGAACATTAGACAGAATGGAAAAGAAGACACAACAAACACAACATCACATTTGTAAAAGCTGACAAAGGCAACACGACTGTAATTATCCCCACAGACAACCTACACAAAAAAGTACAAGACTTCATAGAACAGAACAACATCACAGAACTAAAACACGACCCCACCGACAGATACCAAAACTCAGTAAAACAAATAGTCAACAAAGCCAAACACATTATGACACATAAACAAAAGCCCTACATGAAACAAATCCGACCATCAGCACCTACCTCCAAGCGCTTCCCAAAATCCATAAAGAAGACATTCCGATCCGCCCCATTATCAACTATCGTAATGCCCCTGCACACAAACTGGCAAAATATCTAGACAAAATTATTAGACAACACACACAAATAGACAACAACATTGCAGTAAAAAACAACACTGACCTAGTAACAAAAATAAAAGACATACACATCCCCCATAACGCCACATTAGCCTCCTTTGACATTAAAAACCTGTACACAAACATCCCCATCTATGAAACAATCACCATCCTACAAAACAAACTCAAACAGAACAACACACCAGACGAACTTATCAATGAAATAACAGAAACTCTGAACATTATCACAAAACAAAACTACTTTACTTATAACAATAAATACTACACACAGAACGATGGCCTACCCATGGGCTCCCCCATATCCAGCATTCTAGCAGAAGTCTTCCTCCAACACTTAGAAAAAACAAAAATACTCACAAACAATGACAGACACTCACATAAAATACTATATTGGCACAGATACGTTGATGACATTCTAATACTATACAGGGGAAACAAAAGACAATGTGAACAGTTACTAACGCACATAAACAAAATACATAAAAACATAACCTTCACTGCCGAATACGAACACAACAATACCATAAACTTCTTAGACCTCTCCATCACAAAACTAGAACACAGGCACAAGTTCAGTATATACAGAAAACCAACTACAACTGACACACTAATACACAACACCTCCAATCACCCAATACAACACAAACTAGCTGCTTTTAGAACCATGATACATAGACTTAACAACATCCCCTTAGATGAAATAGACTACAAAGACGAACTAAACACGATAAAATATCTAGCAGAATCTAACGGTTATGACAGAACAATAGTCAGTAAACTCCTACACAAAACACAAAACAAACAACAGACAAAGACAGAAAACAACAAATTCATAACACTAACATACATCAACAAACAAACAGAAAAAATTGCCCACAAATTCAAAAAAGCAGGATACAGAATCGCTTACAAAACTACTAACAAAACAGAACACACACTATCAAAACGCATGCCCAAAGCACAAAACAAATTCGATCTACCCGGTGTATATAAACTAAATTGTTCAAATTACAGTAAATTCTACATAGGCCAGACAGGACGTAGCTTCAAACAGAGATACATTGAACACACAAAAGCACTCCACACCACTACAGAATCTACCTTCGCAAACCACCTCATTGAAGCAAACCACACATATAAAAACATCGACAATAACATGAACATACTACACGTACACACAAAAGGCCGAAAACTAGACACTCTAGAACAATTAGAAATATACAAACACACAAAAACAACTAAAAACGACATCCTAAATGAACAGACACAATTCAAATCGCACGCATTATTCGAACACATCTCACCACACACAAACAGCTTCAATCTTTCGAAACACTTTCTCGTCGCCAACAACAAGACGAGCAGCGCTACTAACGACAGCCTCTGATGAAGCCTTCTATAGGTGAAAGCCGGTTTAGGCTGTAAGGTAAAACTTTACGTTTTTACTTATAAAAAACTTGTGTTCCGAGTCGTCAATATTATAGTGATATTTGGAAAAGAAGAGATGATAAAATAATAAACTAAGGTGAAAATATATAAAGGAAGACCATCCAAAATATGGTTAAAAAATAGAGAAGGTGACAGGTGATACTAATAATTTCATCAAATCAAAATTCCCGACTATAAGATACTACAGATTACAAGCTGCAGGAACTGGTTTATGCTTATCTAAATACAGTATATTTTCACTTTAACAGACAAACATTTTCAACACTGTTACATGAACTTCACTTTCACCAACACATGAACTACTGGTATACTTATAAAACAAATATAAATAAAAACAAGGGTTCCAGTTGGTGTCTACTGCACAGTTTATTTTCAAATGATGTGGTGTGTTACATGTGATTTACATACATAACAAATATCCCACTCAATGTTTGCTTATTAGTAACATTTTTTTTATTTTTATACCTGTATACACAAGAAAGTTTCTGCCTTACCATTAATATGAGAACACTCTTTTATGGAAATGAGAACTGGACACCGAAAAGCCCTGTCTCAAACAGCAAAAAACTTGGATATGGCAGAAAATGCCAAGAACAAGTTGGACTGAAAGGAAATCAAATTTAGAAGTATCATGGAAAATGAAAGGAAGGAAAATGATATTAAAAATTGAATCATTGTGAACATGTACAAGGATAAGCTCTTATGAAGGAAATGAAGACCTAGGTAGAACTAATGGTAGGCGTCAGGATACAAATGAGATGCAAGAGTTATATAAAAATGAAACGAGCAGCAGAAGTCAGAAGTGAGTGGTTACAACACAACAAAAAGATGTTCCCTGTTAATGTGATCACGACAAATATATTTAATGTCATGACAATATCACAAGAAGGAAAGTAATACGTTTCACACACACACATCTTATCCATATAGTGATATAAACTAAATTGTTCAAATTACAGTAAATTCTACATAGGCCAGACAGGACGTAGCTTCAAACAGAGATACATTGAACACACAAAAGCACTCCACACCACTACAGAATCTACCTTCGCAAACCACCTCATTGAAGCAAACCACACATATAAAAACATCGACAATAAC
Organism: Magicicada septendecula; assembly: GCA_034769895.1. Taxonomy (NCBI): domain Eukaryota; kingdom Metazoa; phylum Arthropoda; class Insecta; order Hemiptera; family Cicadidae; genus Magicicada; species Magicicada septendecula. The sequence continues at coordinate 1,256,061,363 of CM068367.1, forward strand.
ATGAACATACTACACGTACACACAAAAGGCCGAAAACTAGACACTCTAGAACAATTAGAAATATACAAACACACAAAAACAAATAAAAACGACATCCTAAACGAACAGACACAATTCAAATCGCACGCATTATTCGAACACATCTCACCACACACACACAGCTTTGATCTTTCGAAAAACTATCCGTCGCCAACAACAAGACGAACAGCGCTACCTACGACAGCCTCTGATGAAGCCTTCTATAGGTGAAAGCCGGTTTAGGCTGTAAGGTAAAACTTTACGTTTTTATTTATAAAAAACTTATTGTTCCGAGACGTCAATACTATAGTGAAATTTAGTTAAGTAACGGACATGTCATGGACAACGAAATCCAAGAATTGTATCAGATTTGTTGTAATCACATTATGAAGGGTCATTTGAGCCTTCAAAATAGAAATATTACTTTCTTTTAAATGTCCACAACTTAAATTACAAATTCCCATGTACAGACTGTAGTTACAGTGTCCCAATATTGTGGCTGGTATCATTGGAAAGAGAAGAAAATTTCCTTTAAAACAGACTTAAAAAATCTTTGGGGAAATGACAACTAGGCCTGTGATAGAAATAAACAGGGTAAGTTAAAAAAAAATATCACTTCATCATAGAAGACTTTTCAAATTTCCCTCCCACACCAGGTGTCACTACTGATCATGCATCTTTCAAAATGGCTGCCATGAGAAGTTGCAGCTAGTGTAGTTAGTGCACAATTTGAACATTATATTTTCATTACACTGGTAAGTTACAATTGAATACTTATAAAGCCGCATGATTAATTTACTGTTGTTCATTTTATAGGAGAAGTAAACACCTGTTATAAAAAATTAACTTTTGCAGGAGTATGGCAAGTAGACCTGTAGATGGCACAAGTTACCCACCATGCAGCATTGGTACTTTTCTGCAAGCAGAGTGCCATAAGACTATCTATTCACCTGTTGTGACCAACATTGTGGCTACCACATTCACTGATGTACAGAAAGAACTGTTGCTTTGGCGAACAGGAATTGAGCAACAGGGTGATTTAAGTAATGTTTGCAATCACCATAAAATTGAGTACCTGGATCGGTATGAAAGTTATGCTCATTTGAGTTGTTGTGATCCATTTAAAAGACACACAAAAGCAATAAAGCGTGATTTGCGAGTTGTTTCACTTGATCTTGCTAAGCAGTTCCGTGAGATATTACATGTTAGGTTCACTGTGATTCCAGGGCAGAAGTTGTGTTCAACATGCCGTAAGCATGCCTTAAGTGAAATTTCAAGTGCAGATCAAAAGGAGGCAAACAAAGACAGCAGTGATGAAAACAACAGTGAAGTGAAGACTACGTCCGATGAAGGTACGGAAGTGGAAGCAGCAGAAGATACAGAAGAATTGGATAAACTTAATACAAGTTTAACAGGTATAGATGACTCACCAAGGAAAATGCATTCTTCAGCTCCACACCAAAAAGTAAGTTATGGGAAACGTAAAATAAAGGCAGCTAGGCAAAATCTCCGAAAGAAAGTGGCTCGTGTGCTTCATGTTCCAGAAGAAAAATTACGCAAAGACAGTAGTTCCGATGATGAAAGTATAGCAAGTAAACGTGAGGAAAAACAAAAGGCTAATGATTTAGATAGACTGGTTGAATTAATGAAAGAAAAATTACCAACTGTAAGTAGGTGGGAAAAGATTCGTATTCTTACTTTTGCTCCTCCATCATGGACAAGAGAAAAAATTCAACGAACTTTTGGTGTATCACAAAGAATGGTGCGTGAAGCTAGTGAGATTCTTAATATGAAAGGAATCTGTTCACTGCCTGACCCAAAGCAAGGTAGAAAGATGATGAGTACAGTCGACTGATGCCCAGTACGAAAGATTTATGTCAGCATAAAAAAGAATGTTCATGCTCAGAAACGTTTAATACTTAGTAATTTAGAAGAGTTGTATGCAACATTTAAGCAAATTCATCCTAACATTAAATTGGGATTTTCAAAATTTTGTCAAATGCGTCCTAAATGCGTACTTGCTGGTTCATCAGGAACGCATGCTGTTTGTGTATGCACCATACACCAGAATGTTGACTTGCTTTTACGTGGCCTAAATTTAAACACGATAGATGATGTAAATTCTTTCATAGATAAAATTGTTTGTAGTAAAGAAAACAGGGACTGCATGTTAAGAATTTGTGATAAATGTCCTCCTCCTTCAACAAATTTAACAAATTACATTGAAACTAAATTTCAACTTGAGGAAGATGATGAAATAAATTTCCATCAGTGGGTATCAGTCGACAGAACTCAGCTTATTGATATGACCCTACCATTTAATGAATTTACTGATACGTTAGTAACTAAACTAGAAACTTTAGTTCCACATGGTTATATAGCAAAAAGTCAAGCTGCGTATCTGAAAGAGAGAAAAAATAATATAAATGAAAATGAGGCATTAGTATTAATGGATTTTACTGAAAATTATGGTTTTGTGCTACAAGATGCAGCACAAAGCTACCATTGGACTCACATGTCGTGCACTATACATCCTGCTGTTATATACTACAAAAATCCTGATACTGAAGAACTATGCCATTTATCATTATGTTATATTTCTGATGTTTTAAATCATGATGTTGCTTTTGTCTATAAAATTCAGTCAAAAATTGTAGAGTCAATTAACCATCACTGTCCTACTGTTAATAAAATAGAGTATTTTACAGATGGGTGCAGTGCTCAATACAAAAATTGCAAAAGTTTTTTAAATTTGTGCCATCACGAGGTTGATTTTGGAATCACTGCCACATAGTCTTTCTTTGCAACAAGCCATGGAAAATCACCTTGTGATGGTACTGGGGGCAGTGTGAAACGGATGGTGACAAAGGCCAATTTACACAGACCATACAAGGAGCAAATTTCTGATCCTAAAAAAATGTTCGAGTTTTGCAAAGAAAAATTTTCTAAAATCCATTTTTTTCATATAGAAGAAAAAGAAGTAAGTTCTATAAGAACTAATCTGCAACAGCGATTTACAAAATCAAAAACTGTGGCTGGCACAGAAGTTTCCACCAATTCATACCTTTATCAACCAATACTTTGGCTGCAAAAAGAGTTAGCAGTGACAATAACTATGCTTTACAATTTAACTTTTCTGATGTGCAAACACCTATTGCAGACTCCTTGAAAGTAAATTCTTTTGTTTGCTGTAAATACGATTCTAAATGGTAAATTGGTCTTATTGAAATTATAAATTTAGATCAGGGAGATGCCAGAATTAGATTTATGCATCCAGCAGGTCCATCAGTACCTTTTTATTGGCTAGATAGGGTTGATATTTGTTGGATCCCATTTAAAAATATATTATGTACTATAGAACAACCAACAACAATGACAGGCAGGCAATATCAAATTTCAGTAGAGTGCCAAAAATTGATAAATGAGAAATGGAATAATTTGTAGCTAATTTATATTTTTAGAATACTTTGTAGCCTAAATTGTATTTTTAGATAATCAGTTGAATAAATTTCTATTCCTGTACATGTAAATGTGGATATTATTTTGAATAAATTGTTGTTTCTATGTGTAAAAGTGGATTAATTTGTTAATATGCCCTAAATATTGTTTTTTATGACTACTAGTGTACTAATGACTACATTTCCCCAAAGATTTTTTAAGTCTGTTTTAAAGGAAATTTTCTTCTCTTTCCAATGATACCAGCCATAATATTGGGACACTGTAACTACAGTCTGTACACAGGAATTTGTAATTTAAGTTTTGGACATTTAAAAGAAAGTAATATTTCTATTTTGAAGGCTCAAATGACCCTTCATAATATGATTACAACAAATCTGATACAATATTTGAATTCTGCAGAACATTTTACATAAGTATGGAAAATTTCAAATCTTTCCTACTTCAATTTTAGGAGAAATTAAATAAATTTAAAACTACTTATTGAATTCGCGACAGCCGCGGATGAATTTCTTTAGTATTTTAGGTTGAAAATCAGGCTGCTCTAGTTCTGAAACGGCTTAAGATAGAGGTCTGAAATTTTAAACCAGTCATTATATATGTAAACAAACCATGTGTACCAAATTTCATGAAAATCCGAGTTGATGGGTTGCATTTTGCCATTTTTCTGGTTCATTTGAGATGGAATGACCCTACTCTAATATATTATGTAGTAATTAAATCTGTTCGGAAAGAGTAGTGTACAATATTTGTTAGTATATTGGATGATTATGTTATTACTATTCAGGCCTAGTCTGTACACAACGTTAAGAGAGGAGAGTAAGAGCCGTAAATAGTTTTTCTCTTCTCTCGTAATTCAACAGCTAGCGCTGTGGTTTATAGTCAGCCGGTTATTATAGGTTAAGTTTTTCTAAGCCCTGTATTCCTCTCGTTTCTCTCTCTATACGCTATAAATAATTCAAAACACACTAAATCATCAACAAATAATAATAATTCATCAATTTCAGGAAGGATTCTTTATTTTTATATTTTTTAAAACAGATGTTCTCTCTTGGCACAGGTACAACACATCAATCACACTGGAATGAATCGATTAGTTACAGAATTCGGATTTTAGATGTTTAATTTTAATTATATTGTTATTTTTTCTTAATCTCAGGGTTCGAAAGGTTCTTGTGACTATTAGGAAGGTCAGAAAATGCAAAATAAAATTACAAGGTATTACAATTTAATTATAAAATCTTATTAATTAATATCTTAAACGTAAGTAGAGTTTTTCCGTCTGTTGGCGAAGTTACTTGTAAGGGCCGCGCACCGATAAACTCGTGCCTCGTGATGGTTGACCTACTAGGATGCAGATGTATAAATCATTGCCAGCCTCCACTCCAGTTTCAAAATAAAGTTTGGTGTTTTGATCCCTGGATAAAGCAGAAATTCCAATTCTTGATCTTCGCTAATGTTAAAGTTCTTGTGGTTACGGGTTCCAATGAATTTTGTGTAGTAATAGTTTTCTTCACTTAGTCGTAAGAAAGTGAGGTTCAGAGTGCAATTTTAATTTTTCTTTTGTCTTTTATAATAATCAATTAAGTTAATTTCTTTAGATCATTTGTTTATTATTTAAACTTCGTTATTATCATATTATTGGAATTAATTTGGAAATTTATTCCTTTAGATTTTCCTTTAAATTTACTGATAGGCTGAATTATACTCTAGATGACCATCGAAAGTTAGCAAACTTCCTTTTTCTGTTAATTATTAGTTATTAATTTACTAGGCAATTTATTCTTTATATTTTTTTTTTGTTTTTTCTCGGTTCATGAAGCTGAACTGTACTCATTCATAGATAATAATTGAATCTCATTGAATAAACAAACTTTCTTGCATTTTGTCGTCCTTGACAACCAGTCTTTCTTCTGTTATTGGTTAATATTTGTAATCCTAGGGCCAAATTTAAAAAAAAAAAAAATGTCTTGCACTTACTTAATAAAAAATACTCCTTTACTAAAGTCACATTATATCATATTAAATTTTCATATATCCTTTGTTATAAAATGATATACATTTTGCTACCTTTTTCCTCTTAATCTCCTTAGTCTAACAAGTACTATCTTCTCATTACAAAATACTAATTTTGGGCCTATTTTTCTATTACATATATTATGATTTTATTGTATTTTAAGTCACTTATCTGTTATTAATAACTACTACTGCTTTCTTCTAATTCATTATATTACATTTAGTGTTTTTACATTTTTAGTTACCTAACTTTTCTGACCTGACTTCCTGTACAATGTGTCACTGGCTTATGGCCAATCATTCAATTTTTATTCCATTCTGATTTTATTTATTATTACATAGTTTAGTATAGAACCCTTCATCTGTTTACAACATAATTACAATAAACCCTTTGGCATCTTATTACCAATTATTGCCTTCCTGGCCAAGTTTACAATTATAATCTAGCAACACCTCCATTATCTATTTAATGTGAGTACCAAAATATTTACTCTTTACAAAGTTTAACACAAATTCTATGGTGACATGTTCATTATTAAATTAACATCAATTATTTGATATCCTCTTAAAGCAATTGCTTAACACCTCCCACATACAAAATACAACATAAATACCATGATAACAAAACAATATGATAAAACATAACATGATAAATTAAATTAACATCAATTAATTATTCTACTCTCAATGTAACCATTTTCGATCATTGACTAAACCGTCTATATTATTTTCCACATTACATGACACTGTATTTATCACTCACACTTTGCACTGACCACTTCATAGTTTGTATTTATAAACATTTATTTGTGACTCTATTACCTTGTAATATTATTTGATTTTATTTATTTATTTACTTAATAAGGGTTTACACTTCTGACCTTTATTACCCCGAATAACTAGCGTTTTTTATTATGATAATTATAAATTTTTATGTAAGGTAAGGGACCTTGATTTTGTTACGTTACATAAACTCACTCTCTAAAAGAAGTTTATTTTATCTGAATATGGTTTGGTTAAAATAAACTTATAATCATCAGGCTTTGGAAGACAAATTCATTTGTTTGATAAAATGTATCAACTTATAATGGTTTCAGTTCTCATAGATTTCAATGTGTTTGTTTGGATTGATTTCACCTTGTTCAAATATCATATAGTAACTTAGCACATAAAAATTGGTGTCGATTCTTCATACACTTTAGGTTATTCTATCATTTATTTGGTTACCTTTAATTATATTCCTGTTTTCATGTTGGAATACTTAATTTCTTCTCACTTTTCACACCTCGAGTCATATTGTCATATTTGTTTTTTTATTTCTTTACCTCGTTGTTTGTATCATCCCTAAAATACCATAGTTCCTTAACATTAAATACTACACATGGGTTCGGATTCGGAGGGGCACTCTTGGCTTCCATTACTCCGGTGTTTTACCTAAATATATCATCTGAGATCAGAGGAACTTCATCTCTGTCCAGGAAAATAAAAGTTGCACTATCACAACACAATACATATAATTATTACCTATAAGGTAGCTCCTTCGCTACAAACTTATATTCAAGGGATTGTTACATGATTTCTTTGAGGTCTCTTCACATTTTTATTCCATTACTGTTTCACTTCTGGTGTTTTATCACTTCAATTAATATTCTATCATTCAAGGTAACTGGTTAACATTATTCGACATACATGTTGGATTATTTCCATCTTGGTGCTGTCAATCAATGATATTTTAGATTCTATCTTCATCTTCATTTTTATTTATTTATTCCCCTTTAATTATGCAGTTAAGTACTGAATTTCATCATTATCGTAAGTTGTATTTGTCTATTCTTTCTTTATTTAACTCAATCTCATTTGGAACATTAATTAGTAATAACTTAGTTTAATGGTTATTATATAAATCTGTTTATTCTCATACTTATTCAGTTAGTTTAATAGATTTTAATTAGTTTCTCATTATTTTCCTTTGATTTGCTTTATTCGGTATCCATAAAATCCGTCCCTTTTCTCCAATAGTTGGTTTGCACTTGGTTTATCCGTGGTCGATTATTTCCTCTGTACTGGTTGTTCGGATCTCTCTAGTGTGCAGAACTATTTCTGTCCTTGTGACATATCTCACTATCATCTGGTTCTGCCATTTTGTTGCTACAAAATTTTCATTTATGTTAAGGTCTACGGTCGTGTTTCGAACTGATTCTGCTCTCGTTAATTCTTCTTTTATTTTCTGGTTTAGTTGTTCCAACGACGGTTTCCCATCCTGGTTTATTTCTTTTATCAATGGTTGGTGGTTCTCATCCATTCTTTTATGTATTTTCCGGCAAAATCTTTCCCTGCGTTTTTCGTTATCTTCCAGGAATATTTCCATTGTCTTCTTCACTGGTTCATCCATATTGTTTCTTAATCGTTTGGATGGTTCATACATAACCTCCATAAGTCCTCCATGCTCCTCGGTTAGTTTTGGCTTTTTTGGCTCTTCTAATCTCTCCGGGAATTCAATTGGGGTTCGTTTAGAGTTTCTAAATTGACTTACTTCTCTTGGTTCCGTAATTGGTATATTATGCATCTTAAATAATCCCCCCTTAATCATCTCCAATCCTTCCTGTGTATTTATTAATTTCCTTTGACGTGTTTGTCTCATTTTCTTTGTCTTCATTTTATTGTTAACTAGTTCTATTCTTCCGGCTATGTTGATCTGTACTTCGTCTAATTTTTCTTGTGTTTCTGCTTGTACCTCCGTTATACTAATTTTGTTATTATTTTCAATGTTATTTATTCGGGTAGTCACCTTCTCCTGGAACCCTAGAAGTTCCTCCTTTGTTTGGTCGACTCTTTGACTGATTGTTTCGTTAATATTCTTTATCTTCTCATTCGTATTATCATTAATTTTGTCTACCTATCATTTATGCTTTCATTTATACTATCTATTTACTCATGTATTTTTCTAAACTCTTCTTTAGTACTTTCATTGGAACTGTCGATTTTCTCATTTATTTGTCTAAAATCCGCCTTCATTTGTTCATTATTTTCATTTATAGTTTGCCTTAAGGTTTCACTAGTACTTTCCTTAATACTGTCTATTTTTTCATTTATCAGTTTATTCTCCTCCTTAATTTGTCTTAAACTCTCATTAGTGTTCTCGTTTTGTTTCCTGAAATTTTCAATAGTTTCCTTTTTATTCTGGTCAAATCTTTCCTCCATTTGTTTTATTAAAAATTCGCTCAGAGCCTCGTTTTGTTTCTTTGAGTTTTCCTTTATTTTTTCCTCCATTTTGTCCATTTTTTCATTGGTTTGTTTATTATCTTCTTTAATTAATTCCCATAATTTTTGTAAATCCAGGCCTCCTCTGGCTTCCTCATTGTCACCCGCCTGTTGTTCTTTTTCGGTGTCCGTAACTTTCTCAACTTCTTCGTGTCTATCTTCTTCCGTTTCTTGGTCCTTCGCCATCCTTTTAGAAACACCTCTTGTATGAATTCCTGTGCCTCTAATAGTCGCCTGCTCAAGTTAAGTAATAGCGATGGAGTCGATGTTTTACTTAACTCAAGCCCTACAAGTTGAGCGCCAATTTGTAAAGAAATATAGAATATAACTCCCGTATTGTAACAACATTAATGTTTTGTTACTTCGTTACTTGTTAGTTAAACAATTAGTTGGTTGACAACCAACTAGTCAATGAGTACTGGGGTTTATTCAAGCTCCACGTTGGCACGCGCCAATTTGCAACAACAAACCGATGTTACATGTGTAGCGAGTGTAATACTGTTACGGGTTTCTTGCTAATGTGCCCTGTATAATGAACCAAGCTGTTATTAAGGAAAATGTTTATTATGTAGTCTTATAGGTGACCTCCTGTAACTCAATATTAATAGACAAGTTTATTTATTATATCGTTATTGCAACTTTTATGTAGACCATAACACGGTTTTACCCAATTACTAAATGTTTACTCGATGATAATTCTATATTTCATGTATTTTAGTTAATAAATTGAGAATTCTCTCCAACCCTAGTCAGTCCGTATTATTTAAATCAATGCAAAAGTTGTGAAGGAAACACGCTAGTTCGGAAATCTCACGTTCTACCAGCTGTCGACTATAAGCGCTGTTATTCGTAATTGACTTACTCTTATAGGTTAGCTTGTTCACCAGATTTTTAATCACCTTTTTTACCTGTAAATTAATCCACCACCAAAATACAATACCTATTCTACAATAATATAAAACATCATTACATACAAGAAGGATTCTTTATTTGTATTACTTTTTTATTTTAACTTCCAACAGTGCTCTTCACGGTTATAAGATAGTTATATCGATTTTACAATGTTGAATCGATTGGTTAGTTGACTATTCCTTTTTAATACAAATTAAATATAATGTTAATTATCTCTTATCCCAGGGTACGTGTGATTCTTTTACCGATTAGTAAGGCCAGGTAATGCAAAATTAAGGTTACTAAGTATTACAAAATGTTATTAGTTCTTAATGTATTTAAAATTAAATATAAGCTGGTGTTACCGTACTGTGCGATTCTCAAGGTAGCAGTGACTGTTTACAAATGCTTGAAGATTTACAGTTGAGGTTACGTTAGTCCAGAAAAGGTGTTCAGATTATTAATAAAATTGGAAGGGTGATGTCCTGGAGGGCAACAGGGACTCTTCTATTCTTCGTTCTCCTTCACGATCCTTGTGGTTGTCGATCCCGGTGGAATTGGTGTCGTATTATAATTTCTTTCTTGAAAGTGAGGTTTACGTCTCCAGTAACACAAAGGTTCTTGAGTATTTTTTGTCTATAATTCCATTAATTCAGACTTCTTATTCCATCAATGAGTCTCCTGGTTAAATGGGAAATCGAGTTCAACACTAATTCCAATGGAATTACCTTGAAGAGTGAAATAATGATTCCGCTACCATTTGGAGGTATATGGGTATATTTCTCGAGATCTAATTCATTGATTATTCATCGGTTTAGTTTGCAGGAATTGGTTTTTACTTTAATTTGTTAATTTTTATTCATTTTATGTTAATTTATTTCTTTTTTTCTTAAATCTGTCTACTGATCTGAACTCAATAGCATATAACAATCGAATAATATATAGGTTTTTTTATAAATTCTTTTCTGGATTCGTATTAATTTTAACTTAACCCATTCACATCTAACAATTGAATAATCAAAATCAACAAACTTCTTTACATTTTAGTTACCCTAACAACCATTACTTTCAGTCATTGGATAATATTTGATATCCTAGAGCCAGAATTATAAAATATTACTACTCTTTTTTAATAAAATACTCCATGCTTGGAATTATACCAAATTACATAAAACTTTCGCTCAATCTACCTTATTAAACCGTATATATTTTACTATAGTTTCATCTGACTGGACTTATTAAAAAGGTATTAATTTCCTTTTACAAATATTAAATTTAGGCCTATAGGTTTTCTTACAACTGTTATAATATTGTTTTGTTTTTAACTTAATTTTTCTTTACCTGACCTACTGGTCAGGTTTAATTTTAATTTCCTGGTTTTAATTCATTATATTAATTAGTTCATCCTTGACCCTTCATTATTTTATAACATAACTATAAGAACTACTTGCCAACTTTTTAACACTTATTGCCTTCCTGGCCGAGTTTACAAACATTAATTCAAACATCTTCATTAATCAATTACAGTAAATACATTTAACATAATATAATACTTAACCCATGTACTTATACTTAATTATTTAAATAAATTTTAACATAAATAAGAGGAGTACCGCAGACTAAGTACTTCTTTAAAGCAACAACTCCACTCTTACTATCCACAAAACATAAGATAAATATTCTGTAAACACTATATCATGTTACAGCATAACACCAAGTACATTTCATAACACTTTAAATATTAATTTGAATAGTATTTTATAATTTATTCCTACACATTAAACTCCTCCCATTAGACACAATGTTTATGTTTTACATCCCATATTATTTATTACATTTTTTAGATTTAGGTACACTTTAGATGTTTTAATTACTTAGTAACCTTAACATGTACCTCTAATGTATTCTTCAGGTGATATGGGCCCTCTTGTATTTCATTATAACCGGCTTGGTGCATTGTTCTAAATCATATTTACCTAGTTTTTTATGTAACGTCGGGGACCTCAACTCTGTTACGTTACAGTATTTATCTTTACCTTACTATCGAAATTGTCAATTTGTAATAAAAAGTAACTTGTGATATGTTTTTTCTGTTTGTGAACAGTCACCTGCTGTAAGTGTAAATTTGTAATAAATATTATTGAGAGATATAATATGTTCTTATCTCTAATATATTATGTAGTAATTAAATCTGTTCGGAAAGAGTAGTGTACAATATTTGTTAGTATACTGGATGATTATGTTATTACTATTCAGGCCTAGTCTGTACACAATGTTAAGAGAGGAGAGTAAGAGCCGTAAATAGTTTTTTTCTTCTCTCGTAATTCAACAGCTAGCGCTGTGGTTTATAGTCAGCCGGTTATTATAGGTTAAGTTGTTCTAACCCCTGTATTCCTCTCGTTTCTCTCTCTATACGCTATAAATAATTCAAAACACACTAAATCATCAACAAATAATAATAATTCATCAATTTCAGGAAGGATTCTTTATTTTTATATTTTTTAAAACAGATGTTCTCTCTTGGCACAGGTACAACACATCGATCACACTGGAATGAATCGATTAGTTACGGAATTCGGATTTTAGATGTTTAATTTTAATTATATTGTTATTTTTTCTTAATCTCAGGGTTTGAAAGGTTCTTGTGACTATTCATTGTGATTATTTTGGAAGGTCAGAAAATGCAAAATAAAATTACAAGGTATTACAATTTAATTACAAAATCTTATTAATTAATATCTTAAACGTAAGTAGAGTTTTACCGTCTGTTGACGAAGTTACTTGTAATGGCCGCGCACCGATAAACTCGTGCCTCGTGATGGTTGACCGACTAGGATGCAGATATATAAATCATTGCCAGCTTCCACTCCAATTTCAAAATAAAGTTTGGTGTTTTGATCCCTGGATGAAGCAGAAATTCCAATTCTTGATCTTCGCTAATGTTAAAGTTCTTGTGGTTACGGGTTCCAATGAATTTTGTGTAGTAATAGTTTTCTTCACTTAGTCGTAAGAAAGTGAGGTTCAGAGTGCAATTTTAATTTTTCTTTTGTCTTTTATAATAATCAATTAAGTTAATTTCTTTAGATCATTTGTTTATTATTTAAACTTCGTTATTATCATATTATTGGAATTAATTTGGAAATTTATTTCTTTAGATTTTCCTTTAAATGTACTGATAGGCTGAATTATACACTAGACGACCATCTTATAGATGACCATCGAAAGTTAGCAAACTTCCTTTTTCTGTTAATTATTAGTTATTAATTTACTAGGCAATTTATTCTTTATATTTTTTTTTGTTTTTTCTCGGTTCATGAAGCTGAACTGTACTCATTCATAGATAACAATTGAATCTCATTGAATAAACAAACTTTCTTGCATTTTGTCGTCCTTGACAACCAGTCTTTCTTCTGTTATTGGTTAATATTTGTAATCCTAGGGCCATAATTTAAAAAAAAAAAATGTTCTTGCACTTACTTAATAAAAAATACTCCTTTACTAAAGTCATTATATCATATTAAATTTTCATATATCCTTTGTTATAAAATGATATACATTTTGCTACCTTTTCCTCTTAATCTCCTTAGTCTAACAAGTACTATCTTCTCATTACAAAATACTAATTTTGGGCCTATTTTTCTATTACATATATTATGATTTTATTGTATTTTAAGTCACTTATCTGTTATTAATAACTACTACTGCTTTCTTCTAATTCATTATATTACATTTAGTGTTTTTACATTTTTAGTTACCTAACTTTTCTGACCTGACTTCCTGTACAATGTGTCACTGGCTTATGGCCAATCATTCAATTTTTGTTCCATTCTGATTTTAATTTATTATTACATAGTTTAGTATAGAACCCTCCATCTGTTTACAACATAATTACAATAAACCCTTTGGCATCTTATTACCAATTATTGCCTTCCTGGCCAAGTTTACAATTATAATCTAGCAACACCTCCATTATCTATTTAATGTGAGTACCAAAATATTTACTCTTTATAAAGTTTAACACAAATTCTACGGTGACATGTTCGTTATTAAATTAACATCAATTATTTGATATCCTCTTAAAGCAATTGCTTAACACCTCCCACATACAAAATACAACATAAATACCATGATAACAAAACAACATGATAAAACATGATAACATGATAAATTAAATTAACATCAATTAATTAGTCTACTCTCAATGTAATCATTTTCAATCATTGACTAAACCGTCTATATTATTTTCCACATTTACTTGACACTGTATTTATCACTCACACTTTGCACTGACCACTTCATAGTTTGTATTTATAAACATTTATTTGTGACTCTATTACCTTGTAATATTATTTTATTTTATTTATTTATTTACTTAATAAGGGTTTACACTTCTGACCTTTATTACCCCGAATAACTAGCGTTTTTTATTATGATAATTATAAATTTTTATGTAACGTAGGGGACCTTGATTTCATTACGTTACAATATCAAATATATGAATTAATACTACTGGTGCTGAGGAAAAGTTACACCTACCTCTTACAGAACAAGTTCAAAAGTGGAAAGTAACGAATTTTTAGCTGTGTATGTATATGTCAATACTCACAAAACGTCACCTATGAGAACGTGTACGTGTGCAAAAACCACTGTTCACTGAACAACAAAACAAAAGTAACAAATTTCATGTTGCATACATAAACATTATATATTAATGGCACATACAAGTTCAATCTTACATGGGTAACTTAATGCTGCAATGTTCGGTTCAATACTTCTGTCCTAATATTGATTTCTTATATTTATACACACACCAAGCTTTGTTGCAAAGTCAAGTCAGAAGAGAATTTGGATCGAAAAAGAAATGTCAAGGCACACATTATTATTACATGTGTTCATCGTTAAAAATAAAATATAAATGTGCTTCCATAAGGGCAACTGTTTTAATTATAAAAATACACGCAAGTCAATTATTATCTGAAAAGTAATGGCAGCATCATGAAAACTACTTATAAGTGGAAGAATTTGTTGTTTAATTTGAATTTTGTGATGTTTTGCCCCATCACCCTCACACCCCATCCCTTCTGACGTTTTCCTTAAAAGTAAAACACAAAAATTGCTTAACAAATACAAACTGACTACAACGCTGTTTGGGAGTTTAACACTGATTTTATTTTTTTTTAAGCCAGCTGATTCGCCTTCTCTTCAATGAAACACAGTGGCTCAACAGAGACTGTGTCAAACATCTGATCGCACCTGTTTATATTGTTGTGACGGTCTACTTGATCGTCGTAGGTACAGTGGAAACAAAATAAGTACAAGACACCAATTAAGTCACTAATCACACCTTTAATTGTTAGACTAAAACAGTTCGTAATTAACAACACAGTCTCTACAATAAATCAAATGAAAATTGTTCACACGCAATAAAATGTCCACTAATATTAAAACTCGATTGTATTACAATTATACAGTACGATTATAAAACACAACACTTCACTAATAACTACTTGAACGTACACAGTAATAACTCGAACTGCTCTGGAAATATATCGCAGCTGTACTGAAAAGCTAAGGCTGCTACCGCCATGTATTTATAGTCCCGCTCACACACCAGAAGCTTCCAAACTGCGTCTTATCTCTCGTGTGAACTATGTAATTAACTGCGGCCTTGACACAGGCGAGCGCCTGAGCGAAGCCCGGCACAGTCGAGAAGATTCTCGCAAAATGTGTCTAGTAGCACGTACGCCACATGCTTACATTCTGGATCTCTCTCGGGAACATTCGGTAAACACGTAGATTGTTCTGTGACATTGTAACACTGCCTCCTCCTTAAGCCTGTTCGTCCCGAACTGGCAAACCGTCTCTAAAGTTGTACTTAGCCAGGCGATCTAGGTGGACGACCTTGAACTTTCGCTGTCCTTCCTGTTGAATCCGATAAACAACATCGTTAATTCTTTTTTTCACAGTGTAGGGTCCTTCCCAGTTAGACTGAAGCTTACGTGAGCGACCACGATGGCGCTTTGGATTGAACAACCAGACCTGATCTCCTTCTTGGAAACCCACACTATTGCTGCGAATGTCATACCGAGTCTTCATTTTATCACTGGCAATCTTCAGCCGTCCTCTTACCAAGCGATTAATTTCTCGCAGTTGGTTTTCAAATTGCGAGGAATAGTTCTGCAGCTCTTGGGACTGAGTCTCAGGTGATCCGAACATTAAGTCCCCAGGAAGACGAATCTCCTGCCCAAACACCAATTTTGCTGGAGTCATGCCGGTTGTGTCGTGTACTGATGATCTATACGCCATAAGGAATAGTGGTATACATTGGTCCCAGTCTGTTTGGTGCTCGTCAACAACCTTCGAAAGATGTTGCTCAAGTGTCCTATTGAATCTCTCAACCATCCTGTCCGACTGAGGATGCAGAGGCGTTGTCCTGGTCTTTCGAATTCCAAGTAGACGGCATAATTCTTTAAACACTCCAGATTCGAAATTTCTCCCTTGATCCGTATGAATTTCCATAGGGGCTCCATAACGGCAACAGAAGTTGTGAACTAACTGCTTTGCCACAGTGGTAACCTCCTGATTTGGAATTCCATAAGCTTCCACCCACTTAGTAAAGTAGTCACCTACAACCATGATGTACCAGTTTCCATCGTCAGTAACTGGGAATGGTCCATCAATGTCTACGGCAATTCTCTCGAAAGGTAGTCCAACGTTATACTGTGTCATTTTTCCCCTGCTTCTGGTTTGTGGGCCCTTGCTTGCAGCACATATTTCACACGTCTGAACCCATTCCTCTACATCGTGGCGAAGATGAAGCCAATAGAATCGCTTCTGTATTTTGTCAAGGGTTTTGTTAACGCCAAGATGGCCTCCAGATGTTCCATCATGCATCTCCTTCAAAACAGACTGCACTTTACTTAGGGCAACTATCAACTGCATGACCACATCTCATCCATCTGCACTTTCCCAAGCCCTCTTCAGCAATCCGTTTTCTAAGGTGAGAGATTCCCATTGTGCCCAGTAGCCCTTAGGCACTTCGGAACCATGGCAGATATCTTGCCAATCCGGGTGCCGACCTTCCTCTTTTGCTGTCAAGATCGGTCCAATGTCTTCATCAGTCATCTGTTCTTGCCGACAGTCTTGTGTTGTCCAGCCGTCAGCCAGGAAATCTACAGTGATGGCTTGAACATGTTCGCTTGAGTTTTGTTCTTCCTTTTTATGGCAATGTCGGCAGTCTTCCGGGCACGGTCTTTGTGATAAGCCATCTGCATTACCATGCAGGCGCCCCCGTCGATTTTGTACCTTGAAGTTGTACTCTTGCAGACATTTGAGCCACCTTGCCAACTGTCCTTCCGGATTTTTAAACCTTAAGAGCCATGCAAGTGCGGCATGGTCGGTACATAGTGAAAACTCTCTCCCATAGAGGTATTTATGGAAGTGCTCCAAAGCTCTGACAATTGCCAACAACTCTCTCCTTGTAACACAATAATTTCTCTCTGTTTAGAAAGCGTCTTGCTGTAATACGCTATTACTCATTCTTCACCGTTCTGCACTTGAGACAAAACTGCTCCTAGACCAGTATTGCTTGCGTATGTGTCTACGATGTACTTCCCTTCGGAAGCTGGAAAAGCAAGAATTGGCTGCGAACATAATGCAATCTTCAACTTTCTAAATGCTTGGTCACACTCTCTCGACCATTGGAAGTTTCATTTAGTTTCCGTTAGCTCATGTAGTGGTTTAGCAATAGTAGCTAAGCCTTTCACAAAACGTCGGTAATATGAGCATAACCCCAGGAAACTCCGAACTTCGTGTTTACCCTTCGGAACTGGCCAGTCTCTTACGGTGTCTACTTTATTAGGATCCATGCTAACACCCGCTGCCGAAACCAGATGGCCCAGATACTGTACTTCCTTCTGGAATAGAGAACACTTCTTCGGGCTCAGCTTCAGTTGTGCACCGTGAATTCTAGTTAGAACTTCCTCAAGGTTTTCCAAATGATCTTCGAAAGTCTTCCCGATCACTATGACATCGTCTAAGTAAACAAGGCAAGTTTTCCACGTCAGGCCAAGGAGTATCAGGTCCATCAATCTCTCAAATGTTGCCGGTGCATTACAGAGTCCAGATGGCATGACGTTAAATTGGAATAAGCCACTTGGGGTCGAGAAAGCGGTCTTTTCCTTGTCTTCTTGATGAAGACCCACTTGCCAATATCCACTCTCAGATCCAATGTGGAAAACCACTGTGCTCCGGACGTGTCCAGTGTATCGTCAACGCGAGGTAATGGATAGCAGTCTTTCTTTGTAACATCATTTAACCTCCGGTAGTCTATGCAGAAACGCAATCCACCATCCTTCTTCACTACCAGCACTACAGGAGAAGACCAGGCACTTGACGAAGGTTCGATTACTCCCTCTGTCAACATGTCCTGTACTAACCGAGACATTTCCTCTTGTTTAAATAATGGAGGCCTTCGAGGAGGTTGGCGTATCGGTGTTGTGTCCCCGGTATTGATGCGATGTTGCACAAGAGAGGTTCTTCCCAGTCACTGTCCCCGAACTGCTAAACAATCTTTGAATTCGTGTAAAAACTGTCTGAGTTCTTTTACCTCACCACTTGAGAGGTCGTTAGAAGATTGTTCAATAATTCTTGCAGTTCTGGTAATTTGGAAGTATCAGAAGAACTGGATCTTCGTTGCGTTATTCCAGCTACCCAGGCTACAGGAGTCAATTTGCCTAGGAGCGTATTGCTTTGTAAAGTGATAGCTTGATCCAAAATATTCGCCACTCTAATAGGTACATTTCCGGTTTCGTCAGGTTTTACTAAACTTCTGGCAATTAGTATGCCTGGTGTGCTGACTACGTGGGGTTCGAATATAGAGCAGTGGTTGCCCCTAGTATCTACATTGGTTCTAACCATGATGATCTTTTCAGAGTTTGGCGGAACAGTTACGGCCACTTGGTTTATGACATCCATCGATTTTTCTGCTGTCGTCATTGTTGATAGCATTACCTCTTCGCCTCCGATTCTCAAGACATTGTTCTTGAAGCCGACTATAAATCCGTATGCGTTCATAACATCCACACCAAGAATTGCTTCATCCACAATGTCTGCAACAAGTACTTGATGATTAAACTCAAGTTGACCGAGGCGTAGGTGTATCTCCACTTTTCGATACACTTTTACAGGCCATCCAGTAGCTGTTCGCAAGCTGTAAGAGCACCAGATTGGCTTGAGATCTTTCACCACGTCGGGGCGTACAATAGAAACTGTTGCGCCTGCATCAACTGTAATCGAGGATGGCCTTTCTTGAACAAATCCGGTAACTACCAAGCTCCTGCTGTTTTTCTGAAGTGCAGAAATTGTGTATTGTCTAGGGGCTTCGTTCCTCCAGTTAGTCATCACACGCCCCATTGTACCGTTTCCCTGCTGCTGAATTCTAAACCCGACAATCTCGTTGTAGATGTCCAGGTTTCCCACATCTATAACACTTCGGTCTTCCATCCTTTCTTATTTTATTCTGTGGTGCCGACCGTTGAGTCTCTGTTCCTTGTTCTTCTTCCTCATCGTCTGTGATGTCGTGATCTTTTAGTGCGTACTTTATGACTTGTCCAACCAGACGCTGATTTGGCGGCCTCAAATTGCAAAGCATGTACCAGGGCGTCCGCACTGTTCTGGTGTCTTGCCATTCGTAACACTTGTTGTAGCCCGTTATCTCGGACACCAGCAGTAAATGTCTGCATCGCAAAACTCGTTCGGAAATCTTCTGGCGCTTCAGGGTAGGCCAGTCTAATTAGTCTGTCGATACTTGCTTCAAACTCTTGAAGACTCTCCCCGGAATGCTGTCGCCTTGCTCTCAACTGGGTGCAGTACACATCTCGCAAAAGTTTATCACCATACCGTAATTCTAGAGCTTTTATCAACTCGGCATAGATGTTCTGGCTGTCCGGTGGCACTTTCTGTAGTAGTTCTGCCGCGGGTACTTTTAATGCGAGAACGAGTGAGACTGCCTTGTCTTTCTCTGTCCAATTATTTCCGCATGCAGCAGCTTCAAATTGGCGGAGGTACATTGCCCAGTGACTGCTTCCGTCAAAGGTTGGAGCTTTGACATGAACTGTCCCTACTGCAGGCAAAGTTACTTTCTCCATTGACTTATTTTCTGCATCTTTTTCTGACTTTATCATTGGTACAGTCTGTTCACAAAGTTGTTTTGGTTGTAATTTCAGACACTGCTCGACTTCATTTTTAATCTGCTCTTTTATATTTGTAATCGAGTCTTCTACTGCAGATATTTTTTTGTTGACATAGTTTCTTCCACAGTCAAGACAGATTTTTCTACTTCAGCTATTTTATTTGACATGGATTCTCCTACGTCAGATATTTTTGCAGACATCGTTTCTTCAACACTCGAGACAGATTTTTCTACTTCAGCTATTTTTAATGCCATTGATTCTTGTACCTCCGATATTTTAGTAACTTGTTTATTGGGTTGTTTATTAGTTGTTGTTGGGTCACCTCGTAGGAGACCCAATTCTGCGGTACTGTGTTCTTGCAACTGTTTCTGCATAGCTTCAAAGAGAGCTTTCGTTTTATCTGATTCTTGCTTACGTTTTTCATCCTGTCGTTTTTCTGCTTCTTCCGCTTCCTGTTGTCGCCGTTCCTTTGTCTGCAACAGCAGCGCCTGGAAATTCTCCATCATCTGACTGGCATCCATTGTTTCCGATTAATTACGAATTACACTCATCTTGTATGTGTCCACTGTTTCCACTGTTAACCGTTTTATCCCACTTCTGACACCACTGTTACGACGGTCTACTCGATCGTCGTAGGTACAGTGGAAACAAAATAAATACAAGACACCAATAAAGTCACTAGTCACACCTTTAATTGTTACACTAAAACAGCTCGTAATTAACAACACAGTCTCTACAACAAATCAAATGAAAATTGTTCACACGCAATAAAATGTTCACTAATATTAAAACTCAATTGTATTACAATTATACCATCTGATTATAAAACGCAACACTTCACTAATAACTACTTGAACGTACACAGTAATAACTCGAACCGCTCTGGAAATATATCGTAGCTGTACTGAAAAACTAAGGCCGCTACTGCCATGTAATTATAGTCTCGCTCACACACCAGAAGCTTCTTAACTGTGTCTTATCTCTCGTGTGAACTACGTAATTAACTGCGGCCTTGACACAGGTCAAGCCCCCGAGCGAAGCCCGGTACAGTCGAGAAGATTCTCACAAAATGCGTCTAGTAGCACGTACGCCACTGCTTACATTCTAGATCTCTCTGGAACGTTCGATAAACACACAGATTGTTCTGTGATGTCGTAACAACATAATACCCATTGCCACCAACTGTCACAAACAAGCTTGATATAAAAACACAGTCCCTGCCGACTATGGTGTATGATTTTAAAACATATTTACATATATTCAGTATTACTTTAAACAACCCACATTTATATGACCTTAAAAATATAGAAATATACATGTATTTATACCTTAAAAATTTCCAAAATGTAACCTAAAAAATGATATAATATACTCTATAGAAATAAATAAATATAAGATAAAACTGGATAGCTACACTGTAAATAATTCTGGTTTGTATAAGTAAACAGTGGATTCACTCTTAAGAAAAAGTTATAGATAAAAGCTATTACAACAGTATTCATTATCACTACAGTTACACTGAATGACGACATACAACTTCAAATTCTTAAATTTAAATATCCTCTAGTTGTCTACCTTTATATTTTGAGAAACTCTTTTCTACATCACATGATGTAACAGGAGTAAAATGAAAAATATTAATCATGGGGGGAGGGGAGTTCTGGATTACATCCATCCAGTCCAGTAGTTTTCCACTGATAATGCCAGTAATTTTGCACACTGTTACTGGAACGAAAAAAAATTCATCAGATTTTTCTGACTTAAAATTTTACTCTTACAGCAATGTTAACAATCTATAGTAATTTCTGCTTTTTCATCCAGTGCTTGCAATAACTCATTTTCAATATCTTTAATACTTTTTAACACATCATACAATTTCATAGCCACAGTTTCAAGCAATTATAATAAATTCTGATAGGAAATAAAATTCTGACAGATATAATGTAAGCAAAATTTCTTGACAATACAACTGAGAGCATCTTGACAATTCTGTCACTCTTACACCATATACTTGTAAGCCCTGAAAGTACTATACTGACCAATATTCTTACCTTAGCCATTAATAAATCTTTTATTATATTTTATTATTATCAAGACAGGGGAATAAAAAGCACAGCTAATACCAGCAGAATATTATTTCTCACGTGATAAATAATAAAATATCTGGGGACCAAGCATTGCTCGGTTTTGATATTTATTTATATAAATAATTATATATATTTATTTATTATTTATTTATTTATTATATAATTATTTATATACATATAATTTGTGATGTTATTCAATTTGTTTCTTCTGCAAGTAGTATAATTTTGTATATTCTTTTTAACACCTGACGCACGTTTCACTGAAAAATATCATAATATATAATTACTGCAAGAAACATCGAGTTACTTACATAGAAAAAATATATATATATTATATATATAATATTATAATATTATATATATATAATATTTAATATTTATACTGAAATTACCTCAAGATTTTTTTTCCCTTATTAGGAACATGTTTCGAGAACCATTGTGTTCTCATCCTCAGCCTTCGTGATTTTGCGTCTGGTGAAGTATTTGTGTGTTGGCTGGTCGTTATTGTGGTTTCTTGTTGGTCTCTGGTATTTTAAATTGGTATTATTGTGTGTGATTATGGTGTATGTATTAGTATTTTGTGTGTTTTCAATGTTGAGTGCTTTGAAAATTGTGTCATGTTTTGTACTGATTTGTATTTGTTCAGGTTGTAACGGTACAAAAGAGGTAGAATCATTTTAATATTATGCAATAATACGATTTATGTAACCCATAGTAAAATACGACTTTAGAGATCTGAATGGTATGAATGAGCCAGTGTGACGTAGGCATTGCCGTCTCAAAACTAAATAACCGAACCTTATAAGGTAAGGAATTTTGTGTCCCATCTGACGTCACGATAATATCACAAATGGAACACGTGTTTTTCAATAACGAAACGCAGTTCTGACTTTTAAAACCATCTAGATTCTTCGATGGATTCAGATGAGGGGGGTAGCGGGGAGCGAAGGGAACCATGTGACCAGCCCATATAGTATACAATCACCGATCGCCATTCGCCCAGTTCAAACAACATCAAAACGTGGTGTTGAACCAAGTCCGCGGACAAAATCAGTGTAGGCCTAGAAAAAAGTGTGAAAATGAATATAAAACAGTGGTAAATAAATCTCTTCAAGTGTAAAAGCAATTGGCAAAATTAATTAACAGTTTTGAACAGTTTTTGTGAGTGTTGGAGCAAAAGTGAATGAACGAGTAATGACGCAACATTTGGAATAACTTCTACAGCTAAGTACTACCAAAACTAGGTCGACCAACAACAATTAATAACTATTTACCCAGTATTAAAATACTCCATTCAGATAATAATGAGATCTCAAATTTAGGGGGGTTTTAAAAGGGTGAGAGAGAGAGTGAAAGCGAGGTACTGGGTCGCCTTAATAGAATTGAGTAAGCTTAGTTTGTTCACATGATAATTATGTGTGTTCACTGTTGGGTGATATGTTAATCACAAGCTGAATAGGGTTAACACCCTTTGAATTTCTAAATGAAAATAAATACAAATTTCAATGTCACCATGACCACGTGTTCAGTATAATTACTGTGCCGAAACCTAGCCTGTTTGCTGCGTCAAAATTTCGCCTAGAGGAGCCTGTAGGATCTTCTGAGTCAAGGGAACTAAAATATTTAAATTATTCCAGTGTTATTTAATGCAAAGAGTGAAATGGTTTACATATGTTAACCTCAAAATATGTTGGCGACCCTGTAATAAGCTGATGAAGTGTAAGGTAAGTACAAAGAATAGATCGCGGAGTAAGTATTATAAAGGTGGGTATGGGTTGTGTAAAAAGTGGGTAAGTTTACAAGATATTAGTTTGTTTTGTGTTTTATGTTTGTATATTTGTAAATTTTCCCAAATGTTCATTATGGTGCCTTTGTGTGGTACGTGTTTTATTAGTGTCATGTTGGTTATGTCTGGGAATTCAATGTCCAGTGTTTATTGCATGTGTGGCCAAATTAGATTTGTATATTTCTGGTTTTTTGTATGCATTTAGGTGTTCAAAATAACGTTTTTTCAGTTTTTTTTTTGTTTGTCCTATGTAACATTTATTGCAATCTTGGCATTCAATTTTATATATACCATTGGTTGTTGTATTATCTTTGTTGTGTGGGTTATTTAGTTTTTGTAGATAATTTTTGTTAGTTTTGTATGCTATTTTAATGTCTGTGTTTTTAAACAGTTTTGTTAGCTTTGTCATTTTATTATTTATGTATGTGAATGTGCCCATTTTTTATTGTTGTTATTATTTTTGTTTTGTTCATTTTGATTAACTCTTAATTATTCAGTTTTATTTTATATTTGATTTTATTTTCTATATAGGGTGAGCTGGTTCGTCCTCGTTGTGCCCCTGGATAGCATCTACTAGCTAGCTAGTGGATGTGAACTAAACGCCAGCATCTTTTCCGGATCTCACTTTGCTTCAACTTGTCTTGGGTGAGATCTTTCTGGTCTTTAATCTTTCCTATCAACCTCCCTTGGCTAACTCTTGTTCTTTTCGACCCCGACGCTATTAGAGAATGCGAGGGCTAGGGTGTCTTCCATGTTTTTCATTCTATTTCTTGACACCTGCTGCCTTGCAGTAAGGTGTTGGATCGTCAAAGGCTAAGGGAGATAACCCCTACAAAAAATCAGGTTTGTTAGGAAACCTTAGGGTGGCAGCCCCATCGCCTAACTACCTAGTTAG
Source organism: Magicicada septendecula (assembly GCA_034769895.1). Lineage (NCBI taxonomy): Eukaryota > Metazoa > Arthropoda > Insecta > Hemiptera > Cicadidae > Magicicada > Magicicada septendecula. The sequence continues at coordinate 1,256,085,966 of CM068367.1, forward strand.
AGGCTGGTAACCTCTGCTAGGGAATCTTATTGCACTGCCCCATACTGCCTTGTATGGTTGGGGGTTGGCATCTCAAAGGCTAGGAGAGGGATACTCCGAGGTAAAACCAGGGTCAGGCCAAGGTCTGTAGCTGTGGTGATAACAGTTGGCCTAGGAGAAGAAGACTCCGAGATCAAACTCCTGGTCCTCCAGGTTGGGGGTTTTACAGTGGGCTAGTAACCTGCTTAAGTAAAACAATATTTACTTGCAGAACTCAACTGAGCCTCGGAAATCGGACGGGAAACATGGATAATCGACCTAAGCTAACGGAAAAGGACAAACGTAAATGGATAATGGATAATTTAAAGGTGGCTACATGGAATGTTACAGGAATAGCTAGTAAGGAAGCGGAACTACTAAGAATATTTGAGGAGAACAAAGTAAATATCGCAGTAGTAACGGAAACGAAAAAGAAAAATAAAGATTCAAAATATGTAGGTGATTACGCAATGTTTTATAGTGGCGTGGATGAGAAATCTAGGGCAGCAAGAGGAGTGGCAGTATTTGTCGATAAAAGATGGCAACAAGGTATACAAGAATATCATTTTGAAAGTGAGAGGATACTATATTTACAAATAAAATATGGACATGGTCATATAATTGTCATAGGTGCTTACACCCCCGTAGAGGGTGAAGCAGACGAAACTGTAGATTTTTATAACAGGATTCAGAAAATAATCGACAAAAATAAAAACCATGAAATCTTATTGATGGGTGATATGAATGCCAGGGTTGGTAATGTTCCAATCCCAAATATAGTAGGAGTTTTCGGGGAAGATACATTAAATGATAATGGAGAGGTTTTGAGAGAATTTGCTACGTTTAACGAGTTAAAAATAACTAACACCTTTTTCCGTAAGAAAGAAATTCATAAATATATGTGGTCATCAAGGGGACTTAGATCCTTAATAGATTATATCATCATCAGCAAAAAATTGGCACAACAGGTTAGTGACACGAGAGTATATAGAGGCTATGATGTTTTCTCTGATCACTACTTGGTAATCTCACAAATAAGGTTATACACGAAATGGAAGAAAATTAAAACATCTACAAGACAGGAGAATAAAGAGGTTTTTAAAGTACATTTACTCGAACAGGAAGTATTCGAAGACTTTATCAAGATAGGTTAAATAGGCACTTGAATAGCATAGAAGAAGAGTGGAGAAATATGAAACGGATAATAGTGCAAGCAGCCAATGAAGCAATATGTGTAAAGAAAAGGTTTAGAAAAAGGAAAGGTTTAAAAATATGGGCAGAGGAAATAGAAGAAGCAGTAGCTGAAAAACAAAAAGTATATCTTAAATATCTAAATTCCCCATCTCCCACGAATGCGGAAATGTATAAGGAAGTCAGAAATAGAGCAAAAACGATTGTTAGGCAAGCGCACAGACAATCATGGGAGAGATTCATTTCCAATATCGAACATGATGTTCATGGTAGACAGGTTATGGCATACAAAATAATGATGTTGAATGGAAAGGAAAGAGAAGAGGTGTCTGTCAACCCAATTACAGTGGAATTATGGAAGAAACATTATACTCAACTTTGGTATAGTGAGGATGAGGAAGAAGGTGTGATCACGGAATGTGATGCAGAGAGTATTGATGCAATAACTCTAGAGGAATTACTACAGGCATTGAGAGAATCTAAGAAGCGCACTTCACCAGGATTGAATGGCAATAATATAGAGCTTTTGAGATACGGAGCGATTTTATTGCAGTTACGTCTGTTACATTTCCTGAATATGTGCTGGAAGGAGCACTCCGTTCCAAAAGAATGGTTAAGAGCAAGAGTTATCTCATTATTTAAGAGAGGGGATTGAACAAGGACAGATAATTATAGAGGAATATCCATCCTCAAACACAACATATAAGCTTTACGCCAGAATAGTAAATGGAAGATTGAAACCAATTACAGAGGTATTATTGTTAGAAGAACAGAACGGCTTTCGAAAAGGAAGATCATGTATAGATGCAATTTTTACTCTTCAATTACTTATTTATTTTTACTCTTCAGTTGATAATTGAGAAAAGAAGAGAGTTCAACCGGGAAACGCATCTTGCTTTTGTAGATATAGCGAAGGCTTTTGATAATGTTAGGCGATCACTACTATGGATTATAATGGAACGAAGAGGTTTTCCCACACAATTAATTGCAGTGATCCAAAGCCTATATAACAGAACTTCCATTACCCTAGATTTAAATGGTAGGTTGACAGAGGATATTCCTTCAAATAAAGGTGTTCGACAAGGGTGTCCTATTTTACCGACACTTTTTAATATTTATATCGACGACATCTTACGACTATGGAAGACTAAGGTTGACTCAGGAATACAGCTTCAAGGAGATATTTATGTAAATTCCCTACTGTACGCAGATGATAAGGTAATAATACAAGAAACGGAAGACTAGTTACAAAAAGCGATATTTACATTTAATACTATTTTGCGAAATTATGGGCTGAGGATCTCTGCCGCTAAACCAAAAACCATGGCATTTCTAGGTAAACGTCCCATTAGAACAAAAATTGTGGTAGACAATCAAAACTTTGGAACAAGTTTGTGATTTTAATTATCTGGGTTATAACATCTCATACAACGTTGATGCCAATTGGGTTAATAAACTATCAAAGTTTAGATCCATCTGTGGGACAATTCATAGAAATTTACGAAATAAAACTCGGAAGGAAACCCGTACGAAATTTTAAAAAACAGTAGCTGTTCCGACATTCCTTTACACAAGTGAGACATGGACCCTCGGTAAAAGGGAAGAAAAGAAAATTCAGGCTGCCAAATGAGATTTCTGAGAAGTGTCCAAGGATTCTCCCTTCTGGATAGGAGGAGAAACATAGACATTAGGCAAGACTTAAAGATCCAGTCTTTAAATGAGACGATTAAGGAGTATAAGAGGAGATGGTGTGGACACGTGGACCGAATGCCAGATACCAGATTGCCAGTGGCAGCTCTCAAGTATAAACCGAGTGGAAAGAGGGATGTTGGTAGACCGAGGAGGAGATGGGTTCCAGAACAGGCCAACTAGGGCCTAATCCCTGTAGTGAAGATGATGATGATGATGATGATTTATTTTCTATTTTGTTTACAGTATTTTTATTATATCCATTTTCATAAGCAATTTGGTAAATTATATTTCTTTCTTTGTCTGTTCCTAGTTTGTTTAGGGGTATTTTGTACATTCTGTTAAATAGTGAATACAATGCTGCCATTTTATGTTGTGGCGGGCGGTCAGAATGGCTAGGTATAATGATGTTAGTGGAAGTTGGTTTTCTGTATATTGCATATTGTAGGTGGTTATTGTATCTTGTGATGGTTATGTCTAAATAGTTGATTTTGTTATGATTTTCTTTTTCTTCTGTGAATTGTATTTTTGGATGTATGTTATTGAGTTGTTTTAATATGTTATCTGCATATGTTTTTTTTACTTGATACATATAGCCCATCATCTACATATCTTATCCAAATGCCATTTGGATCAAAGGAATTTATAATATTTTGTATGTTGGTGTCTATATGTTGTAAGAATATTTCTGCTATTACGCTAGATAATGGAGATCCCATTGCCAATCCTTCTTGTTATTGATAAATTTTGCTATTGAATTCAAAGTAATTTTGTTTTAGTATTAGTTGGAGGCTTTTTTTCAGTAATATATTGTGTGTCTTCATTTTGTTCTTTAATTTTATTTATTTATTATGTCAATTGGAATGTTGGTGTACATATTTGTGATGTCATATGATGTGAAAACACATATAGACGAAAACACATTTTCACATCATATAACATCACAAATATGTACCTACACCAACATTACAATTGATGAAACAATAGACATAATAATAAACAAACTTAAAGAACAAAATGAAGACACACAATATATTATATTTTTGTTTGTGAAAAGAACTCATGAAGAAACTTATATATAAACAGTAAAGACTTAAAGTTTTAAATATAATTACTGTACATAAATTTAAAGGGTAGTTAAAGAAAAGAATTTAATTTAACAAGAAAATTTAAAAATACTAATCTTTTGTTGTATATTAAAATTTGGGTGTGTCAATAGAAATAAATAATAGGTTGGAAGTATATGTTATATTTTTTATTTTGTTTAGAGCAACAATTAATTTTATTCTTGAGATTGAATAGTATTTTTGTTTGTAAATGAGTTGCTATTATTTAAAATTTGAGTCAAAGTCAGACATACACTGAAATAAAAAGGTTTACATAATTTGTTTAACATGTCTGTTTAGCTAGTAAGATTATATGGTTTTTTATTTTATATGTCATGAACAGCATAGAAAGTTACATTGTATTTGTGTAAACTTATAAAAGAAAATATTTTTATTTATCTAAGATTCGAATTTTTTAATATTTGCATATTTTCTATTAATATTAATAAATCATAGAATGATTATTTTGAAACGGTTTTAATTAATTATTTCATGTCAACATCTCACTCCTCTTTGAAAATTATTTAATTATTGTGCAACTACATATACTTGATGCAACGAAAATAACAAAAATCCTGCGACCTGGCCGGTATAATACACTTCATAGTTGCGTTGAGTACATGGTAATTGTATTTGTGTAATTTTCGTTATAATAATTGTAATGTTGCAAATATTGCAACAATAACAATACATATATTTGCATATTTGACCAGGGCGGTATGTTTTGTATTGTAATTAGTGTAAATAGAATAAGACGAACAGTTTTAGACAGTTTTGTGCGGGAACGGACAGGCTGGAGCCTGTCAAAATTGACACCTGCTTTGTTAGCGTAAGTTACAGCGTTCGTGTGTTTGTGTGTGTAATGTAAGCTGCGACACAAAAATATGGGGTGATACGCACGAATTGTTGGTGTCAATTAATCGGGTTTTAACAGGATTAAAATAAACTAATTATACGTTTTAAACCTGTAAACAAAGACTTACCCTAATTATAAAGACACCATTACCTAAAGGAATTTTTTATGAATATGGTGATATAAAAATGATTGCCAAATGTGCAATATTAAAGATGCTATCTAATTAATATTAATTACTAGTGTAATTAAATAGTAATTAATATGTGTGGTATATGTGAGTGACCAGAAAAAATTACGCAAACAATGAGATCGCTCATGTAACGAGTATGTTCATGAGTTCGTGATAATTAACCAAAAAGTGGCTGTAATAAAAAGGACGCTTTGCATGAATTGACAATATCTGACATGTCAAAAAACAGTCCTGAACCTGTCAAATCGCCTCCAGTATAAATACCACTGGCAACTTTGGGCGATCACACACTCAGACTCAAGAAATCTACACACGACGTCACGCTGCCCATTTGCAGATCGACCAGGACACACACACACTGTACCACACGCACACTAAGACGTATGGAGGAACTCTGGAGCATCACCAACAGCAACAACCCACAGAGACAATGAACACCGCATCAGTAGTCATCATCATCATACTCTCAGGATTGTAGACACACACACACACACACACACACACACACACACACACACACACAAAACGGTAACGGCAGATATACGCAGGTGATAAAAACCAATTATATTTTTTATTGTGAAGAGAGCTCTCGAAAAGAACTTAAGTATGAACAGTTAATAATTAGCGTTTTAAAGTTAAATAGTAGTTAGATTTTAATAAGAGCGTTTAATTTTACAAGCAAATCTAGAAAAGAAATACAGAACTTTTATTGTATGTTAAAATTTGGGTGTGTCAGTAGAAATAAATAATAGATTGGAAGTAAATGGTAGATTATTTTATTTTGATTATAGCAACAATTAAAGTTTATTCTTGAGTTTTGATATTATTTTGTTTGTAAATGAGTTGCTAGTATTATTTAAAATTTGAGTTAATTGCAGACACACACAATTCAAAAGGAATTTAAATAACTTGTTTAACATGTTTGTTTAGCTAGTAAGATTATATGGGTGTTTATTTCTGTTGTATGAATAGCATAGCAGGTTATATTTGTAAAGGTTATAAAGGTGAATATTTATTTGTCTAACGTTTAAAATTTTAATATTTGAATATTTTTCTATTAATTAATAAATCATAGAATGATTATTTTGAAACGGTTTTAATTAATTATTTCATGTCAACAACATCTCACCCATCTTTAAAAATTATTAATTATTGTGCAACTACATATACTTGATGCAACAAGAAAAAAAAATCCTGCGACCTGGCCGGTGTAATACACTTTATAGTTGCGTTGAGTACATGGTAGGGTCATTCTATGTGAAATCAACCAAAAAAATAATAATTTTGGACCTTAGTGTTTCAGATTTTGATATCTTTCCTCACATCAACTTATCTACTAAAAAGTATGAAAAATGCAAATTTTCACATTTTTTGGGCTTATAATTTTTGAGTTATTGAATTTCAAAGAATACAAAATTTCTTGATTTTGGCCGTGTTTTGAATTTTTCAAAATGCTGTAACTCAAAAACCGTTCAACCTACAGAGCTGAAATTGGTGTCATTTTCTTCAGTTTTTAATGACCTTTAATTCGATATACAACAAAACTATGTTAATTTCATATTAACATTTTTCAAAATTTTCAAAAACCGGTTTTTAGAAAAACTCAAAAACACCCCTTTTGATTTTTTTTGAAAAAAATATATGTTATTTATATTGTTAATACCTATTTTTGTGCCACATTTCATAATGGGACAGCCAGGGGATCATATGGAAATAAAATTTGAAGTGTCATAGTCCATGACAAAAATGAGAATGCGACTAGCAACCAGAGTTTAAGTTCTTACCATCATAGAAAATAAGGCTGCATCCACTGTATAAGTGGTACAGGCCCAGGTAGAAAACGATGCGAGCCGCATAGAGGGCGCTTGCGAGCAGTGCGTGCTTCACGGAAGGCGCTTCAACACCGTACTTTCAAGCAGCTCGCGAGCATGTGACGCGGTTGCTAGAAGATCGCTCGGAAGCGGAACCTGCATGGCGCGGGCAAGCAGATCTCTGAAAATGCTAGCATTAATGCCATAATTGGAGTATATACTCTTTCGCTCGTGTAATTTATGGAAATTTCAAATAAATATTTATATTGCATATTTAGAAAAAAAAATTAAATATTTCATTAGTTTTATGTTTAAATTTAAAAAAAAGTATTAACAAACACATTTCTACAGTTACATTGAGGAATTCCTAAGGGGTCACCCATCCGCCAAGACCGGGTATCGAACCTGAAACCTACCTAAAATCGCATTATGCTAATCGCATGCTTATCGACTACGCTACGCTCGCTCGTTGTGAGTCGAACTTTAAATCGAATGTAGTTTATGAAAGACAATCATTCTGAGTATCCCTATAGTTTGTGTATTATCAGTAAACCTACATGGTTTCATCTGTATATCTATACTGTGTTATTGTACATACATACATATATTAGTGAGCCCGCCGGTAATCCCGCCCATTTTCTCTGTTTATTTAATAACCTCTCTTTTGAAAAGAATACATTTGAGCGAACAAATGTACGAGCCTTTTCCGTGCATATTCATTTTTCGGCATTCGAGAGATTTTGTGGTTCATCGAGAATTTAACGTTAACCATCGATCAATCACGAGGAATCAACGACGCATCCAGCACGAAGTTTTATTCACCAGGTGCTTTGTTTACTCGGATCCTGCATCTTCTCCTCGCATGTAGATCTAATACCCATGTTTAACCTCTTTGTGAACAGTGGCGTATACTTCGTGTTTATAAACAAGTTCAAACTCACGAAATTCTCAGAACGAAGATTCTGGGATTCATTGTGCTAGCACTATGCTAGCCGTGCTAATAATAGTTCCGCGCTTAAAATGCTAGCGAGCGCCTTGGACGCAGCTAGCAATTTTCTATCGGGGGGGGGGGGTATTCTATGTACATAAGGCAATGAGTTTGTGTGTTTATTTCCCCATTAAAGTTATGCAGGGCTTACGTAAACTGTATCAAACTTAAAAAAATGCAATTATTACGTGATTTTCTCAAGTTTTTCGAAATTAATTTCTCTAAAATGCTATGAAAAGTATTATATCAGTAAGAGACTAAAATATATTTTTTTTTACAGGAAAAAATTCACATTTCTTCAAAGTGAAGCAATGGCAGGTAATCAAGTTGATCAAAATTGGACCACGTTTTCAGTGAAGTGTTGTAACCCATTTAGTGAACCAAATCATCATAAATCAATTAAAAACCTAAGAAATGTTGTAGATTGGATGTGTTCGTTAAACCTGGGCATTAAAATGGGAATGAAAATTTGTGGAAAATGTAGAAAAAAATGTACATTGAGAATAAAACTGAACCGGACCAGCCACACGAGTATGATTTACCAGGTACTAGCACAGACATTTTATTTACTGATCAATCAGCATCGGTAGTTTTTTAAACAAATCATTGGAATTGCTTGGTGAGTCACCTTTGAAAAAGAAAAAAATTTCAGTAGAAAGTTATACCTCAAACAAAATAGAGAAAATTAAAATAAGTTTAGAAAAAAATCTCATACCAACCAAGAAAAATGTTGAGCATAATGATCAAGGCGAAATAAACACAGTAAACACAGAAATATTAAACCAGTTGAAAAAATAAGTTTTATCAAACTTCAAAACGAAGTGAAAAGATTACAATTCTAACCCTTCTACCTCAAAGTTGGAGCTTGAAAATAATTGAAGAAGAATTTGGTGTCGGTAACTATATGGCACACAAAGTGAAAGACTTAGTAAAAGAAAAGGGAATTCTTTCAACGCCAAACCCAAAACCAGGGAAAATGCTAAACAATGTTATTGCTCAGTTAGTTGTAAATTTTTACAGTGAAGATGATGTTAGTAGAATGATGCCAGGAAAGAAAGACTTTGTTACGATTAGGAATAAAGGTGCAAAAATTCAAGTCCAGAAGTGTTTAATGTTGGCTAAACTTAGTGAAGTATACCAGCTTTTTAAACAAAAGTACTCTTGCCACAAAATCGGATTTTCAAAATTTTGTGAGCTCAGACCGAAGAATTGCATCTTGGCTGGCAAAAGTGGAACGCATACTGTTTGTGTCTGTGCATTACACCAAAATATAAAACTCATCATACATGGTGCATATCTGCAGAATTTAGTATTAGAAGGAGATGAAAAACCATTAACAACATATCATGGTTTTTTAGCAAAAATTATGTGTAACCCGCCTGCACCTGACTGTTACATGAATGAGTGTGATGAGTGCCCTGGAATCGAATCTCTAAAAGGAAGTTTATTTACATCATTTGAGACAGCACTCATAGATGAGGTAACATACAAAAAGTGGATAACTGTGGACAGTTGTTCAATGGAGACTATTATAAAAAACACTGAAGACTTCGTGGAAGAATTCACTGAAACTCTTTTGAAACTTAGAACACATATCTTTATAGCACTTCAGCAAAAGGAAAAGTTACACAGAATGCAAAGAACATTTAATTGATGGACAAATAGTCATTAACTGTGACTTTGCTGAAAATTATTCATTTATCCTGCAGGATGAAGTGCAGTCCTACCACTGGACTAACAGCCAAGCCACACTCCACCCATTTATAGTATATTACAAGTGGGAAGGGAAAATTAAACACCTACAATATGTTTTTATTTCAGAGTGCTTACAGCACAATACTGTGGCTTTTTATACATTTCAAAAGAAGTTAATTTCCCTCCTGAAAGAAACTTTACCATTTGATATAAAAAAAATTACATACTTTTCGGATGGTAGCTCTGCACAGTACAAAAACAGGAAAAACTTTCTAAACTTGTGTCTACATAAATCTGATTTTGAAATTGAGGCAGAATGGCAGTTTTTTGCAACAGCTCATGGCAAAAGTGCATGTGATGGGCTAGGTGGAACTGTAAAAAAGGCTTGCTGCCAAAGCAAGTTTGCAGAGGCCTTATGAGAACCAAATTTTGACAGCTCAACAATTGTATCAGTTTGCTGAGGATTGCATTCCAGGGATTGACTTTAAATAATGCAGAACTGAAGAGTGCGAAGAAACTGAACGAAGTCTTGCTTCCAGGTTTAGTGAGTCAAAAGTAATTTATGGTACTCAGAAACATCACATTTTTACACCGATTTCTGAAAATAAGCTAGTTGCTAAACCATATAAATCAAGCAAATGTAACAACATTGAAACTGTGACAACTTTGGACTTCATCACACCGACTGACCGTGATAAACTTGAATCTGGATATGTAACAATAGCTTACGATAAATCGTGGTGGCTTGCCTGCATTCTTTCTAAAATCAATAATGAGTTTCAAGTAAGCTTTCTTCATCCAAAGGGGCCAGCTTCTTCATATTTTTACCCAAAACCCAGTGACATTTTGTCAGTGCCAGGTGAAACTCTCTTACAAAAAGTCGATCCACTCGCTGCAACTGGAAGAATTTATACTTTAAACAAACAAGAAATGATGTCTTTTTCACTTGTGCTGGAAAGATATTTAAAAAACTGTAGTAGCTTTTCCCTAGTTTAATATGAGAACAGTTTGATTCTGCTAGTGTAGATGTGAACAGATTAAATCTTTGTAAATAACTGAAAACTCATCAAAAGTGATTTATATTAAAAGTCTAATCTATGATATCCAAGGTTACTTTTTTCTTGTTTTTTTTAATGTTGAAATTTTAAGGAGGGCATGTAAAGAAATCTACAATAAAATTTTAAGGTAAGCTGACCTAATGTTTACATATTTTATAAATTGAGCATTTCAACTCAACCTTTGTTGCTCTACATTACAGCAGATGAAAGCCAAAAATTTGTCGTACATTGTTGTTGTTTAGATCATCAGCACTAATGCTGGTTAACATTAAAATTTTATTTCCATATGAACTCCTGGCTGTCCCATTATGAAATCTGGCACAAAAATAGGTCATAACAATTTAAATAACATATATTTTTCAAAAAAATCAAAAAAGGTGGTTTTGAGTTTTTTTTAAAACCGGTTTTTAAAAATTTTGAAAAATGTTAATATGAAATTAAGATAATTTTGTTGTATATCAAATTAAAGGCCATTAAAAACTGAAGAAAATGACACCAGTTTGAGCTCTGTAGGTTGAACGGTTCTTGAGTTACAGTGTTTTGAAAATTTCAAAACACGGCCAAAATCAAGCAATTTTTTATTTTTTGAAATTCAATAACTCAAAAACTGTTAGCCCAAAACACCTGAAAATTTGCATTTTTTGTGCTCTCTATAGATATTATCAGTGTACAAAAAATCATCAATTTCTGAGGTGTCAAGGTACAAACCATTGGTTGATTTGACATGGAATGACCCGGTAATGTATTTGTATAATTGCTGTATAATTATATATACATATTATAACATCACCAAATCTCATTGATTTGGAGTTATATGTTAAAGTTTACTATATTAATGCTTAAACAAATTTAAAACATTGAAACGTAACTTTTATAATGTAGCGTGCATCTCAATGCATTGTACACAGCCACACGGCAATGCCAGCTGCCGCTTACGTAACACACACACACACTATAAACCAATAGAGCCACGCCCAAACTTTCAATTATTAATATTTCGGAAACCGGTAAATTCAGGCGAAATCCATTATAGCCAAAATGTTTGCCGAAATATTAATAATAGGGGGTGCGAATTTTATGCAATATAATTAAATAATAACAGAGTTAATTAATTTTATGTTAATAACTTCCGTAATAATTGAGCTACATAAAAGAGCTTTTAATATGTTATAGCTACAAGAATTATCTACCAAATGTATATTTTAGAATTAGCATAACTTGGCTTGCAGCCAAGATAATTGCAATATAAAGTGCCACCGGAAATCCTGAACGACAATTCAGTTCCGTTGTGTTAAGAATATTAATAATAATATAAATTCTCAGTCTGTGGGAAAGTAGTTCGTTCTCACGGGGTGAGGTGATTCAAATTTTGGGTAGTAGGGAGAGTGTTTCAGCCAATCAAATCATTCGAAGAAATTGGAACTAACGCAGAGTTTTGGGGCTGATCAAACACTCGACTGCCAGTATTCAAGAAGAACAGACGTACATCTTCAATCGTCTCAAAATCATAGTTTTGTGAAGACTCATCTGAAGACTCTACGTGGTCAACACGCCTATTTACGATCATCATAAAACAGATCAACTGTAACGACTCGTAATTACAGCGTCCAGTCAAGATACTCTTCCACATCAACAAACAAGCGTATCGTGCACTACATTAACTGTTGGCGTACGCACGCAAGAGATCTACAAGACATTACTTCAAGAATACGACAGAGAGGCCGTCTAAACCACTTGCGAATCAGCTGACGAGCAGAGCGACAACTCGTAACGAGACACACACACTGACGTGGAACGTGAATCGACGAGGGACCTGAAGCAGTTCTCGCAGAAAACTACAGACGTAAAAACTTCATCAATAGCAGGAGAGCAGAGTGTTGCTGATTTCCGAGCTCACCGCCAAAACCCAGGACGTTCAGTAGATCACCATCTCTAGCCGATTGGACGAGGACAGCGAGGGACTTCCGGAGCATCTCTACAACCTCTTCAGAACCAGGAAAGTCAAAATCACGTTATTCATTTTTCAACAGTTCAATTTTTCTTTCTTTTTAATTAAAATCAATGTAATATAAATCATTCAGATGCCATAAATCAGAGACTCTAATTAAATAAGGATTATTCACGCGTGATAATCTGTATAGCCAGTATAAGTAATTAATAAGCATTAGTTAAGAATTAGTAGTAGATAAAGAGAAAAGCGCTATACAAATCTTAACAAAGAATTAAAAAATTTGCTCATACTGCAGTATACGTGAGTCAGATCACTAGTAAATAAAGGGGCGTGAACTAGATTGTCACGGCTAGTTTATTTTTGAATATTTTCAAGTAACTTTAGTTTTTATTTCATTAGAATCATTTTTAAAATCACTGAAATTAAACTGAATTAAATTAAATTGATTAATTAAATTCTCAGTTAAAATAACTTCTTTGAAAATAACGAGCTCAACTTCTGAAAATTATTAATCATTCAGAAAACATTATACAAGATTTATTTACTGTTTAGTTTGTAAGAAGATTTGAACTTATAAGCATTTCATTCTTGTGTGTGATTGGAGTAATAAACCCCGTTTTTATTACCCCACATTGTATTTTTATTGCTGTACTACGGAGCCTACCAACCTCACAAAACTCTTCACTTTTAAAATAACAAATTTAGTGTGCTGTTGTTATACACTTGAGATTACATACTTGCGAAATCAAATCCAAAATCCACACGCCCTAGTCGGAAGAAAACCGCAAGATCGGACAGCAGGTAGGTGCTCACACATTTACACAACACAACACGTTTAATATTGTTATAAATGTCGCCCTGAACGTGGGGCTCGAGAAATTTAAATTATATTAAATTTAAATTAAATTCATTTTAAGTTACAACAAATTTTGCTGTTTTAACTTGTAAAACAGCTGGCGTCCAACTCTAACAATCCCCAAAGAAAAGTTTTGTGATTGGTAGTGGTACAGCAGTGAAGTGTTTGAAATTTTTGTGTATTTAGGATTATTGTGTAAAAATGGACATGGAAAAAATACTTAAATAAATACAGCAAGCCAATGCGGAATTAGTAGCTAATATGAACGCGAAGTTTGAACAAAGTGCAGCCAATGCTGAACTCAATATCGCGGATTTAACGGCTAAAATAGATGCGCAAAAATTAAGTTTAACCGAGGCGGTAGAACACAGTAACGCGGATATAAATGCGGAAATAAAACAAACTAAAGTAGGGGGAAAATGAGGATTCAGACGCACAAAGGAATGCCGCCTTTCTTAAAAAACATAAAAAAACGATAAAAAACATGATCTTAGAGATGACGCCGCCACCGCTGGACCCGCAGCATCCCGATGGACCACAGCATCCGCGAATTTCCGCGAACAAATTTTTTTATTTTTTTTATTTGGTTTTTTATTTTTTTTAATTAAATTGATTTGCATATCAAGGGGGGGTGGGATGAGGTTCAATGGACCACAGCATCCGCGAATAAAATTTTTTATTTTTTTAATTAAATTGATTTGGTAGGATGAGGTTCAATGGACCACCAGCATCCATGAATATAATTTTTTATTTTTTTAAGAAAGCTGATTTGCATATCAGTGGGTGGTGTTGGGTGGGTGGTTTTTTTATTTCATATCAGTGGTTGGCGGTGGGTGGGGGGGTGGTTCCAACTCGATGCATTATAGTGTATATTAAAATATATGATCAGGTGTACCAACCTTTGCATGAGTTCAAATTTGTCGTGTGTTATAATGTATATTAAATCTATATGATCAGATGTACCAACCTCTGTATTATTATTATAGTGTATAGATATTTTATATGAGCAGGTTTGTCAACATTTTCTGTGGCGGGGGGAGGGAAATTCAAATATGTGTTATATTGTGTATGTATAGAGCAGATCTGTCAACATTTTTTTCTCTTCTGTGGTGGGAAATGCAAACTATATGATCATAATTGGTACTCTCTCTCGCTCTCTCACACGTTGTGTATGTCTCTCTCTCTCTCACTCTTTCTTGTTGTCAAACCGTTCTCTTCTCTCTCTGTGGTCAGTACCGAGCGCATGTATATGAAATTAGAAAGTTTATATTTATTCGACAAATATTAACGTTCTCTCTCTCTCTCTCTCTCTCACTCTCACTTGTTTCAACTGTGTCAACGTCCTCTCTCTCTCTCTCTCTCTCTCTCTCTCTCTCTCTCTCTCTCTCTCTCTCTCTCTCTCTCTCTCTCTCTCTCTCTCTCTCTCTCTCTCTCTCTCACACGTTTCAACTATGCAAGGTTCCATACCCTTTCTCCTGTCTCCCTCTCGTACATTGTGTAGTCGGTGTGATGAATAAATAATTTTAGCTCTCTCTCTCTCGTTGTCAAAACGCCGTCTTCATTTTTCAATGTATTAAATAATTAACTAATAGTTTATAATGCAGTCAGTGTGATTGATCCTTGTTAGAAATATATATATTTGGCGTCAATGAACTACTTACCTGTTATGTTGTTACAGATGACAAATCCATACGTTAACGGCTTAGCAATCTGGTACAATACTTCTGTTTTAAGGTTGCAGTTTACACACACACACATAGGTTCAGTAGTGTATAGCGAAATAAATTAAAATTATACACACACATGAAAACGGCGACTGAAATTCATACAAATCTTCTGATGTAACAGTTCACAAAAAATAAATTAATTGTACACATGTTCAGAGGTGTAGAGTGAAATAAAATAAAGTCATAATTTGTTTAAATGATTAAATATATTTTAACATTCACAATATAAAATTCATAATTAAATGAATACATTATAAAATTGATATTTTTTCGAAAGTTTATATATAATTGTGTCGTACTTGTAGGAGAAGCAACCTGCAACATAACAATACAACAACATTAAAATCATGTTAAATATCACACACACAGATGCACACGCAACGCGCGCACATACAGACGCATACGCAACGTAATCACACACACACACACACATACATACGCATACGCAACGTAACCAAACACGCAACGCGCCCACACACAGACGCAAACGCAACGTAATCATACACATACATACAACGTGCACACGTTTGGTTTGAATCATGTACATGTAGGGCCAATAAACAGATAACAGATTTAAATATGCTATAGTCATTGTATGTATGTATATATCAATGAATAATAATAATATAATCGTTCTAGTGTTATCGTTTGCTGCAACAGGTAAAGCAGTTTACAAATAATTACATATAGGTTCAGAGGCGTATAGTGAAATAAATTAAAAATCCATTCATCAAAACTTTGTAAATTAGAATCTGCACTACATTCAAACATACGCACACACAATGATAAAAAATTGTTTATTAAAAGTAGTTTGTTACCTTAACGAGGTACTATTTCCATATGTACTGTTTGATTCCTCATGCCTCGAAACACGAGATGTAGGTCGCTGGGGCTTATATGACGGAGCTCTTCATCTGTAAAGACGCAAGCATACCTCTTAGGTAGATATACACGATAGCGTAGCTCACCATCTTCCAACGTTACAAGCACAGACTTCCCATATCTTGTGTCCACATGCACCATGTTAACAATCGGATACTGCTTGTTCAATGTTAATTCTGCACACCGTTTGTACTCAATAGCAGAAACTGCATTGAATTTTGTGATAAACGACATTATTAGAAGTGAAGACGTCTGTATCAAACGAGGCGGAACTAAACAATGACTACAAAGAAGACTAGTGAAAGTAATGGTGGTGGTGGTGATGTGGTCATCAGGAAAGTTCACGTTCATCGTCTGAAGCTTTGCATGTACATACACACAGGCAGAATTAGCACTGTTACAAAATATATATATTAGGAAAGTCAAACCCACAGACTACTAGAAATAGTTATCGATTGAAAAAAAAGAAACCGCACATTACGAACTAATATCGTTACAATAATAATAATACATAAACTTACGTTTACGGTCGTCCAAACTGAAGTATGGAGTGACAATAACTATAGATATCACAGTAAGAATTTTTGTTGTTGTTTTTAGCAGGTGATGTTTTTCATCCCCTGAAGCTTTGTATGCAGAATTATGACTGTTACATAATATATATTAGGAAAGTCGACAGAAATAGTTATCGCCTGCAGCAAGAATTTTTGTTGTTGTTGTTGTTTTTAACAGGTGGTGTTTTTGCATGTACATACATGCAGAATTATGACTGTTACATAATATATATTAGGAAAGTCGACAGAAATAGTTATCGCCTGCAGCAAGAATTTTTGTTGTTGTTGTTTTTAACAGGTGGTGTTTTTGCATGTACATACATGCAGAATTATGACTGTTACATAATATATATTAGGAAAGTCGACATAAATAGTTATCGCCTGCAGCAAGAATTTTTGTTGTTCACAATATAAAATTCACAATTAAATAAATACATTATAAATTGATATTTTTTCAAAAGTTTATATATAATTGTGTGTCGTACTTGTAGAAGAAGCAACCTGCAACATAACAATACAACAACATTAAAATCATGTTAAATATCACACACACACAGACGTACACGCACACAGACGCATAAGCAACACGTGCACACACAGATGCACACGCACACACATACATACATACAGACAACGTGCATACGTTTGGCTTGAATCATGTACATGTAGGTCCAATAAACAGATAACAGATTTAAATATGCTATAGTCATTGTATGTATGTATATATCACTGAATAATAATAATATAATCGTTGTAGTGTTAACGTTTGCTGCAACAGGTAACGCAGTTTACAAATAATTACATATAGGTTCAGAGGTGTATAGTGAAATAAATTAAAAATAGAAATTAATTCCTCATAAGTTAATGTCCTTTCAAATAGTATTCTCTGCACTACAGTCAAACATACGCACACACAGTGATAAAAAAATTGTGTATTAAAAGTAGTTTGTTACCTTAACAAGTACTGTTATCCTACGCCGTTGGGGGGGGGGGTCCTCATGCCACGAAACACGAGATGTAGGTCGCTGGGGTTTTATAAATTGTTTATTAAGTCTTTTAGAAATGGTCTTATACTTGAGCTTGGCCTGTTGACTATTGCTTTTAATTTTGTAATTTCTACAGGTGTTAACCGTTTCGGAGAAAAAAACCATTTATGGAGAAGATCCTCCTCCTCTTGTTTTGATGTGGTATTTATTCTATGATCCATCCTTCTTGTTCCTATAATAATAACAGTACCTGCTTCATTATCATATACATTATGTGCTATATATAAATATATACATAAGGCTTTCAACACACACATCATAAATCCAGAACAGGAAAGGTATTATAACAAATATTACGAAAACAAGTACGTACATAGATCAACGTTTAAACAAACAGATTAATACCTGAATAAATTTTTTTTTAAAAACAGGACAGCGTATTATCTATATAACGTTCTGTTTCAGATAAGAATAGTTTGAATATAAAATGAAAGTGTACGTTGTATTTTGTTATGAGAAAATGCATTTCTAAATTTCGTTACATTTGTCAAAAGAGCTTATTGATCAGACGTATGAGTAATTATATTAATCCTTATGTAGCAAATACGCACGGATTCTTAAAATACAGCACTCAGGTGTAGGGCAATTAATCCTTTTTGTATTGAACGTATTTAAGTAGGCCTACTCGTGATATCAGTAAATTCTATCTAAACGTCATCTCAAAGGAATCATTAAGTTTTTCAAAAGATCTTATTGATCAGACGTATGAGTATAAAATTGGAAATCTACAAACACATCAAAAATATCTGTCAAACAAAAACACCGTTCTTGACAACAGTAACTGACCTAAGCACATGTGCTTCATTAGGCAACAGACCAAAAAATCAAATAGACGACTATAAGCACAATTTAAATAAAATCTGAATATTCAATAAAATTATGTTTTTTTTACTTAGTAACATATGCAAATCTTTTACTTACCTCTTAAATGTTGTTGTTGTTATACACAATAGCCGATTGTACGATGAGTGTTTCATACAAATGAGAAATAGTGACATGTCGTCTTGTGTGTATATATATATCATACGGCGGTAGCGTACACGTTTGAAAGTTGATGCACATTAAATTGTCTCTCTCACACACATTACAGATATTGATATTAATTGCATGTATGTTCAGAGGTTTGGTGTCTAAATCGATGCATTTTACTTTCACTTTCTAATTTGACACATGGCTTACTTCCATACATAAATAGCTATCGTCTACGAGTGTTGCTAAACGAAATTAAAAAAATGTTGTAATACATAACGTCCTATGAAATAAATATGGTATGTTTTTAGGACCTTACGTCTTACGTCTTAGTTTTACGTCTTACGTCTTACGTTTTACGTCTTACGTCTGACGTTTTACGTCTTACGTTTTAGTCTTACGTCTTACGTTTTAGTCTTACGTCATACGTCTTACGTTTTACGTCTTACGTTTTACATTTTAGTTTTACGTCTTACGTTTTAGTCTTATGTCTTACGTTTTAGTTTTACGTCTTACGTTTTAGTCTTACGTCTTACGTTTTACGTTTTTTTATTTGCGGAAATTCACGGCCGGAACACACCATCCTTTGTTTAATCCTTCCAGATGATTATGATTACTTCCATTACCGTTTCTTCCATCAACTCACTGACTACTACACAGAGGTTTTAGCAGAAAGGGACGTTGTTACCTCGATAGGATACTCTGGTTGCCCACTTTACAAATTTAATGTGACTGTAGAGTTAAAAAAGTCTTAACAGCTCGAAGTGTCGAGGTAACGGCGGGAATAGCCAAACTGACAAGTCCACGTCCATATGTTCACCTGTACATTCTCTCTTCCTTCAGGTATCAAATTGACGAATCATCTTCATTCATCTTAATTGTTATTTAAATAAGCAGTCTCTGTAATTCCAACTTTGTCGTGCTTACTTGCTGAACTGCTACCTGTCATGCTTCGGACGAGACCTTTCAGTGTCTCAATCATTATCAAGTCCAAAACCACGACTAGCTAACCTTCAGCAGGAACGTGGGGAGGAGCAGACTGAACAAGGTAAAAAGTTCAATACCAATTGTCACAGTTAAGAAATTATTTTTGTAATTATGTAGCGTGCAAACTTGCTGATGCGAATTAACGTTTGAGTCATACATACTATGTCTATTGGTGCATGTATGAAAAGTCTCACTCTTAACATCGTTTAGAAATTGTCATGTAGATGAAACTTTTTCATGTTCCTTCATAGGTTTGTCACCTTCTTTCCACTCTATCGTCCACGAATGACATACTATGTCCACAAACATCGAAATTTCTAGGGTAGAAACATAGCTCAGTCAAAATAACGATAATGCAGACGCACACGTAATCACACATCCGACGTGCACGCACACAGACGCATACGCAACGTAACCAAACACGCGCACACACGAACACATAGACGCACACGCACACACATACATACGACGTTGACATGAATCATGTTACGTTGTGTCGCGCTGACTCGATATTTATATATGACTTCCATACAGATTTAAATAATACTTTCATGCTTTTGGCTGTCCTAAAAAACATACCATACTATTACACAGGACGTTATGTATTACAACATTTTTAATTTCGTTTAGCAACACTCGTAGAAGGATATGGACGATAGCTATTTATGTATGGAAGTAAGCCATGTGTCAAATTAGAAAGTGAAAGTAAAATGCATCGATTTAGACACCCAACCTCTGAACATACATGCAATTAATATCAATCTCTGTAATGTGTGTGAGAGAGAGAGAGAATTAATGTGTATCAACTTTCAAACGTGTACGCTACCGCCGTATGATATATATATACACACAAGACGACATGTCACTATTTCTCATTTGTATGAAACACTCATCGTACAATCGGCTATTGTGTATAACAACAACAACATTTAAGAGGTAAGTAAAAGATTTGCATATGTTACTAAGTAAAAAAAACATAATTTTATTGAATATTCAGATTTTATTTAAATTGTGCTTATAGTCGTCTATTTGATTTTTTGGTCTGTTGCCTAATGAAGCACATGTGCTTAGGTCAGTTACTGTTGTCAAGAACGGTGCTTTTGTTTGACAGATATTTTTGATGTGTTTGTAGATTTCCAATTTTATACTCATACGTCTGATCAATAAGATCTTTTGAAAAACTTAATGATTCCTTTGAGATGACGTTTAGATAGAATTTACTGATATCACGAGTAGGCCTACTTAAATACGTTCAATACAAAAAGGATTAATTGCCCTACACCTGAGTGCTGTATTTTAAGAATCCGTGCGTATTTGCTACATAAGGATTAATATAATTACTCATACGTCTGATCAATAAGCTCTTTTGACAAATGTAACGAAATTTAGAAATGCATTTTCTCATAACAAAATACAACGTACACTTTCATTTTATATTCAAACTATTCTTATCTGAAACAGAACGTTATATAGATAATACGCTGTCCTGTTTTTAAAAAAAAATTTATTCAGGTATTAATCTGTTTGTTTAAACGTTGATCTATGTACGTACTTGTTTTCGTAATATTTGTTATAATACCTTTCCTGTTCTGGATTTATGATGTGTGTGTTGAAAGCCTTATGTATATATTTATATATAGCACATAATGTATATGATAATGAAGCAGGTACTGTTATTATTATAGGAACAAGAAGGATGGATCATAGAATAAATACCACATCAAAACAAGAGGAGGAGGATCTTCTCCATAAATGGTTTTTTTCTCCGAAACGGTTAACACCTGTAGAAATTACAAAATTAAAAGCAATAGTCAACAGGCCAAGCTCAAGTATAAGACCATTTCTAAAAGACTTAATAAACAATTTATAAAACCCCAGCGACCTACATCTCGTGTTTCGTGGCATGAGGACCCCCCCCCCCCAACGGCGTAGGATAACAGTACTTGTTAAGGTAACAAACTACTTTTAATACACAATTTTTTTATCACTGTGTGTGCGTATGTTTGACTGTAGTGCAGAGAATACTATTTGAAAGGACATTAACTTATGAGGAATTAATTTCTATTTTTAATTTATTTCACTATACACCTCTGAACCTATATGTAATTATTTGTAAACTGCGTTACCTGTTGCAGCAAACGTTAACACTACAACGATTATATTATTATTATTCAGTGATATATACATACATACAATGACTATAGCATATTTAAATCTGTTATCTGTTTATTGGACCTACATGTACATGATTCAAGCCAAACGTATGCACGTTGTCTGTATGTATGTATGTGTGTGCGTGTGCGTCTGTGTGTGCACGTGTTGCTTATGCGTCTGTGTGCGTGTACGTCTGTGTGTGTGTGTGATATTTAACATGATTTTAATGTTGTTGTATTGTTATGTTGCAGGTTGCTTCTTCTACAAGTACGACACACAATTATATATAAACTTTCGAAAAAATATCAATTTATAATGTATTTATTTAATTGTGAATTTTATATTGTGAACAACAAAAATTCTTGCTGCAGGCGATAACTATTTCTGTCGACTTTCCTAATATATATTATGTAACAGTCATAATTCTGCATGTATGTACATGCAAAAACACCACCTGTTAAAAACAACAACAACAAAAATTCTTGCTGCAGGCGATAACTATTTCTGTCGACTTTCCTAATATATATTATGTAACAGTCATAATTCTGCATGTATGTACATGCAAAAACACCACCTGTTAAAAACAACAACAACAACAAAAATTCTTGCTGCAGGCGATAACTATTTCTGTCGACTTTCCTAATATATATTACGTAACAGTCATAATTCTGCATGTATGTACATGCAAAAACACCACCTGTTAAAAACAACAACAACAACAAAAATTCTTGCTGCAGGCGATAACTATTTCTGTCGACTTTCCTAATATATATTATGTAACAGTCATAATTCTGCATACAAAGCTTCAGGGGATGAAAAACATCACCTGCTAAAAACAACAACAAAAATTCTTACTGTGATATCTATAGTTATTGTCACTCCATACTTCAGTTTGGACGACCGTAAACGTAAGTTTATGTATTATTATTATTGTAACGATATTAGTTCGTAATGTGCGGTTTCTTTTTTTTCAAACGATAACTATTTCTAGTAGTCTGTGGGTTTGACTTTCCTAATATATATATTTTGTAACAGTGCTAATTCTGCCTGTGTGTATGTACATGCAAAGCTTCAGACGATGAACGTGAACTTTCCTGATGACCACATCACCACCACCACCATTACTTTCACTAGTCTTCTTTGTAGTCATTGTTTAGTTCCGCCTCGTTTGATACAGACGTCTTCACTTCTAATAATGTCGTTTATCACAAAATTCAATGCAGTTTCTGCTATTGAGTACAAACGGTGTGCAGAATTAACATTGAACAAGCAGTATCCGATTGTTAACATGGTGCATGTGGACACAAGATATGGGAAGTCTGTGCTTGTAACGTTGGAAGATGGTGAGCTACGCTATCGTGTATATCTACCTAAGAGGTATGCTTGCATCTTTACAGATGAAGAGCTCCGTCATATAAGCCCCAGCGACCTACATCTCGTGTTTCGAGGCATGAGGAATCAAACAGTACATATGGAAATAGTACCTCGTTAAGGTAACAAACTACTTTTAATAAACAATTTTTTATCATTGTGTGTGCGTATGTTTGAATGTAGTGCAGATTCTAATTTACAAAGTTTTGATGAATGGATTTTTAATTTATTTCACTATACGCCTCTGAACCTATATGTAATTATTTGTAAACTGCTTTACCTGTTGCAGCAAACGATAACACTAGAACGATTATATTATTATTATTCATTGATATATACATACATACAATGACTATAGCATATTTAAATCTGTTATCTGTTTATTGGCCCTACATGTACATGATTCAAACCAAACGTGTGCACATTGTATGTATGTGTATGATTACGTTGCGTTTGCGTCTGTGTGTGGGCGCGTTGCGTGTTTGGTTACGTTGCGTATGCGTATGTATGTGTGTGTGTGTGTGTGTGTGTGTGATTACGTTGCGTATGCGTCTGTATGTGTGCGCGTTGCGTGTGCATCTGTGTGTGTGATATTTAACATGATTTTAATGTTGTTGTATTGTTATGTTGCAGGTTGCTTCTCCTACAAGTACGACACAATTATATATAAACTTTCGAAAAAATATCAATTTTATAATGTATTCATTTAATTATGAATTTTATATTGTGAATGTTAAAATATATTTAATCATTTAAACAAATTATGACTTTATTTTATTTCACTCTACACCTCTGAACATGTGTACAATTAATTTATTTTTTGTGAACTGTTACATCAGAAGATTTGTATGAATTTCAGTCGCCGTTTTCATGTGTGTGTATAATTTTAATTTATTTCGCTATACACTACTGAACCTATGTGTGTGTGTGTAAACTGCAACCTTAAAACAGAAGTATTGTACCAGATTGCTAAGCCGTTAACGTATGGATTTGTCATCTGTAACAACATAACAGGTAAGTAGTTCATTGACGCCAAATATATATATTTCTAACAAGGATCAATCACACTGACTGCATTATAAACTATTAGTTAATTATTTAATACATTGAAAAATGAAGACGGCGTTTTGACAACGAGAGAGAGAGAGCTAAAATTATTTATTCATCACACCGACTACACAATGTACGAGAGGGAGACAGGAGAAAGGGTATGGAACCTTGCATAGTTGAAACGTGTGAGAGTGAGAGAGAGAGAGAGAGAGAGAGAGAGAGAGAGAGAGAGAGAGAGAGAGAGAGAGAGAGAGAACGTTGACACAGTTGAAACAAGTGAGAGTGAGAGAGAGAGAGAGAGAGAGAGAGGACGTTACTATTTGTTGCCACAGTTGAAACAAGTGAGAGTGAGAGAGAGAGAGAGAGAGAGAGAGAGAGAGAGAGAGAGAGAGAGAGAGAGAGAGAGAGAGAGAGAGAGAGAGAGAACGTTAATATTTGTCGAATAAATATAAACTTTCTAATTTCATATACATGCGCTCGGTACTGACCACAGAGAGAGAGGAGAACGGTTTGACAACAAGAGAGAGTGAGAGAGAGAGAGACATACACAACGTGTGAGAGAGAGAGAGACATACACAACGTGTGAGAGAGCGAGAGAGAGTACCAATTATGATCATATAGTTTGCATTTTCCACCACAGAAGAGAAAAAAATGTTGACAGATCTGCTCTATACATACACAATATAACACATATTTGAATTTCCCTCCCCCCGCCACAGAAAATGTTGACAAACCTGCTCATATAAAATATCTATACACTATAATAATAATACAGAGGTTGGTACATCTGATCATATAGATTTAATATACATTATAACACACGACAAATTTGAACTCATGCAAAGGTTGGTACACCTGATCATATATTTTAATATACACTATAATGCATCGAGTTGGAACCACCCCCCCACCCACCGCCAACCACTGATATGAAATAAAAAAACCACCCACCCAACACCACCCACTGATATGCAAATCAGCTTTCTTAAAAAAATAAAAAATTATATTCACGGATGCTGGTGGTCCATTGAACCTCATCCTACCAAATCAATTTAATTAAAAAAATAAAAAATTTTATTCGCGGATGCTGTGGTCCATTGAACCTCATCCCACCCCCCCTTGATATGCAAATCAATTTAATTAAAAAAAATAAAAAACCAAATTAAAAAAATAAAAAAATTTATTCGCGGAAATTCGCGGATGCTGTGGTCCATCGGGATGCTGCGGGTCCAGCGGTGGCGGCGTCATCTCTAAGATCATGTTTTTTATCGTTTTTTTATGTTTTTTAAGAAAGGCGGCATTCCTTTGTGCGTTTGAATCCTCATTTTCCCCCTACTAACTAATAAAGAATTAACTGCTAGAGTCACCGAAATTGGAGAAAGCAATAAAGAACTGACCGCTAAAATTACGGATATTAAAGAAAGTAATAAAGAATTAACCGCTAAAATTACGGAAATCGGCCAAAGTAACAAAGAATTTACCACGAAAATTACCGAAGTAGGAGAAAAAGTGCATACAGTAGAAACAAAATAAACGAACGGTTCAAGGTTTTTGAGACCACCATGCAGAAATCGTTTATCGAACAAGTTACACGTATGGAGGGCCGATTCAAAGAACACATCAGTAGGTGTGAGAAATAAACAGCGGAAGTTGCGAAAAAAGTAGATACACTCGATGTAAGAATTCAAGCAGACGCGACGGAAACACAACGGCGTGTTGATAGGCTTGATGCTTCGATCGTAGAGACCCGTTCTAATATAGATTCGAATAAAGAAAGTGTATTGCAAACACTTAATAACGAGCTATTAAAAGTACGACAGGAAGTACGTAGGAGATCCGCTCCTAATATCCTAGTACAGGGACAAACCGATGAAAAGAATCGAGTATATTTCACGGGGGAAAATAATGAAAACCCGATCGAATTAACATATGAGAGGGAAATGGCGAGAGTAGGCTCGCGGTTAGATGATCAAGATCGCATTCAGTGGATTGTAAACGTGATGCGTGATTCTGCGCGTAAATGGTATAATATTGTACGTGATAAAATTACCACATAAGCGGAATTCAAACAGAAGTTCGAAAGCAGGTATTGGAATTCACACACACAGAGACTTCTAAGAAACGAACTCGAATATGGACGTTACGACAGAAAACACGGAATAACGCCCGAAAATTATATCATTCAGCAAGTAGAGCGCGCCAAGCATTTAACGCCAGCGTTTGCGGAAATAGACATTGTCACGAAATTAGCATATCATTTCAACCATAACATACGTGTAGCCGTGTTTACACAAGGGATACGCACGGTTGACGAGTTGCTTATTTTAGTGTCACAAAGCGAAACGGTTTTTGATTTAGGCGGGTGGCGATATAACCCGGACTTTCGCCGAAATAACGACGGTCAAAATACACGGGTACAATACCATACCCAACCTGATCAAAGACCTAGCACTAGCGCGACTCCACCCCAGACACCTCCAAAACCGCCAAATAAACCCTTTGACTATAAGGACAAGCCAAATATCGGTAGACAGAAGATGCAAAATAAAGGCAACGAGGGGATCCCGATGAGAACGATTCAAACAGTCGATGTATCGAAAAGCGATACGACCGCGCAAGTGAGTGATACACAAGACGTTAGAGACCCTAGCGAAAAACCAAAACGCCATCAATCTCCAAAAAACTTGGCAAGGGGCGCCTCCAGGGGGGACGCGCCATAAACTTTGCAAAAATACATAAAAATAAGAATATTAGAAATAGGAATAATAAGTTTTGTAAAAAAATGTGTATTTTAGATGATGTAATTCAGGTGCCAGGTAATAAGGTGTTCCCACCGGACGTTACAGAACCATTGTTACAGTTGAACACAATACAACAATGCACACCTAATGTAACGCGTCCGGTAGTACAGGAACAGGGCGAGGGTGTTCCCACGCAAGGAGCTTGGGAAGCCGTTAGTGTGGTATCCGGGGATAGCGAAGGACTCGATGAATGGCTTGAAGAATATTGTCGAATCACCCATAAAGACCGTTACCAAATATTAGAGGCACTTTGAATATAATGTATAGGGTTAAAAATAATGTAAATATTAATAATCAATATTAAAATAAATTAAATGTATAATATAATATTAATAATAATTGTAAGTAAGTTGTGTATGGACGACAGTTCGTTAGTAGCGCGGTAATAAACAAACACGCGTACGAGCGAAGCAACGGGAAATTGTTATACAATGGCGGCCGGGAAATTCCACGGCGGCCGGAAATTGTTATACAATGTGACATAGCGCTCAGCTGTTAGAATGTAGGTCAAGTTAATAAGCGTCGCGCATGCTTTGGTCTCACTGTAAACAAACGCAAGCACATTCCTACGCGCGCGTGCCGCTGTTGTCTATCGCTATCAGAGACATTCCGTCTTAAACGTTCCTAGTACTACTAACCATGCTACAAACATTTACTACACAACAATTTCATGCACAATCTCAACATATGTTATTCAATTAGAATTAAGCCATATGATAGAGAATAGTAATATCAGTGTATATGTTAGTAAATAGAAAATACAATGTATAATTTGTGAAGCATCATCAATGTATGTTTAAAAGGATAATTGTAATTTAAATTGAAAAAAAAAAAAATAATTGTATATCCTACACTTGTTTTTTTTTTTTTTAACGGGTGGGGGTGTATATAACATCACCAAATCTCATTGATTTGGAGTTATATGTTAAAGTTTACTATATTAATGCTTAAACAAATTTAAAACATTGAAACGTAACTTTTATAATGTAGCGTGCATCTCAATGCATTGTACACAGCCACACGGCAATGCCAGCTGCCGCTTACGTAACACACACACACACTATAAACCAATAGAGCCACGCCCAAACTTTCAATTATTAATATTTCGGAAACCGGTAAATTCAGGCGAAATCCATTATAGCCAAAATGTTTGCCGAAATATTAATAATAGGGGGTGCGAATTTTATGCAATATAATTAAATAATAACAGAGTTAATTAATTTTATGTTAATAACTTCCGTAATAATTGAGCTACATAAAAGAGCTTTTAATATGTTATAGCTATAAGAATTATCTACCAAATGTATATTTTAGAATTAGCATAACTTGGCTTGCAGCCAAGATAATTGCAATATAAAGTGCCACCAGAAATCCTGAACGACAATTCAGTTCCGTTGTGTTAAGAATATTAATAATAATATAAATTCTCAGTCTGTGGGAAAGTAGTTCGTTCTCACGGGGTGAGGTGATTCAAATTTTGGGTAGTAGGGAGAGTGTGTCAGCCAATCAAATCATTCGAAGAAATTGGAACTAACGCGGAGTTCTGGGGCTGATCAAACACTCGACTGCCAGTATTCAAGAAGAACAGACGTACATCTTCAATTGTCTCAAAATCATAGTTTTGTGAAGACTCATCTGAAGACTCTACGTGGTCAACACGCCTAATTACGATCATCATAAAACAGATCAACTGTAACGACTCGTAATTACAGCGTCCAGTCAAGATACTCTTCCACATCAACAAACAAGCGTATCGTGCACTACATTAACTGTTGGCGTACGCACGCAAGAGATCTACAAGACATTACTTCAAGAATACGACAGAGAGGCCGTCTAAACCACTTGCGAATCAGCTGACGAGCAGAGCGACAACTCGTAACGAGACACACACGCTGCGTAGAACGTGAATCGACGAGGGACCTGAAGCAGTTCTCGCAGAAAACTACAGACGTAAAAACTTCATCAATAGCAGGAGAGCAGAGTGTTGCTGATTTCCAAGCTCACCGCCAAAACCCAGGACGCTCAGTAGATCACCATCTCTAGCCGATTGGACAAGGACAGCGAGGGACTTCCGGAGCATCTCTACAACCTCTTCAGAACCAGGAAAGTCAAAATCACGTTATTCATTTTTCAACAGTTCAATTTTTCTTTATTTTTAATTAAAATCAATGTAATATAAATCATTCAGATGCCATAAATCAGAGACTCTAATTAAATAAGGATTATTCACGTGTGATAATCTGTATAGCCAGTATAAGTAATTAATAAGCATTAGTTAAGAATTAGTAGTAGATAAAGAGAAAAGCGCTATACAAATCTTAACAAAGAATTAAATAATTTGCTCATACTGCAGTATACGTGAGTCAGATCACTAGTAAATAAAGGGGCGTGAACTAGATTGTCACGGCTAGTTTATTTTTGAATATTTTCAAGTAACTTTAGAGTTTTTATTTCATTAGAATCATTTTTAAAATCATTGAAATTAAATTGAATTAAATTAAATTGATTAATTAAATTCTCAGTTAAAATAACTTCTTTGAAAATAACGAGCTCAACTTCTGAAAATTATTAAATCATTCAGAAAACATTATACAAGATTTATTTACTGTTTAGTTTGTAAGAAGATTTGAACTTATAAGCATTTCATTGTTGTGTGATTGGAGTAATAAACCCCGTTTTTATTACCCCACATTGTATTTTTATTGCTGTACTACGGAGCCTACCAACCTCACAAAACTCTTCACTTTTAAAATAACAAATTTAGTGTGCTGTTGTTATACACTTGAGTTTACATACTTGCGAAATCAAATCCAAAATCCACACGCCCTAGTCGGAAGAAAACCGCAAGATCGGACAGCAGGTAAGTGCTCACACATTTACACAACACAACAACACGTTTAATATTGTTATAATATATATATATATTGTAATGTTGCGTGTGTGACGAGATTAAATGTCACCCTTTGTTTGCGTCAATTAGTAATGGAAACGTGTAAGTCCCGTATTTGTCCTTACCTTAAGCTCCACTGTTGGGATCGTCACTTTGTAAAATACACGTTTATCTGTGTTGTTAATATTTTATTGATGTGTGTTATTTACTTTTGGTGTATTTAATAGCGTGTAGCGAGCCGTTTTATACTTGGCCTTATTACTTACTAAGTCGACTGTATTCTCGTCGCTCAGTTCAAATTTTTCCGCCTCGCCGCCTGATTGGTTCCCGCTATCTGGCCGAGTCGAATTCGTCAACTGTCGTATGTTTATTGTTTATGTCCCAAATTCTTATATTACCTTTCTTATATTAATCAAACATACAGCAATTAAGAAATATGAAAATTTATTGAACCCTTTCTTTATATTATCTGGTCAATTACAGTTGATAAATGAAACATATATTTATTATAATTCCGGCGTTTACAAGTTGCTCAGTTGGCAGCGTTCGGCTTCGTCCAGTTCATACGTAAAAGCCACAATGGCGTACAGGTTTATGTTTTATAAAAATAATTTCATCTCCGGGATAAGTTCTTTGGACTACAGAAATTAGATTACAGACTAATAAATGCACATAAATTTATCATATTCCTTATAACTAATACACAATAGTTGATATTTTAAAACATGAAAAGTAAGTTATTGGCAATGAGAAATAGTGCACGCTAGGTTAACATTTGTTAACAAGTTATGTTTTTAAAATTAGTTTAATATAAAATCAATATTCAGTGTATGGTTTATCGAAAGTGATTAGTTAATCAAGTTCAGTTCAACAGTTAATATAGTGATTTGTGAAGTGAAAATAAGATTGTTCGTTTACTATGGGTAATTGAAAGTTTAATTTTGGGGTGAAGTATTCAATTTATACTCATCGATTCCTTAACGTAGCTTCTCTTGCTATCCTCTTCTTCTTCTGCAACACGTCTAAGAGTCCTTTCTTCTTTGGACTTTCTGAGATCCCCGTTCAAATGATTAAAATTCAATGTCCAACTTCCATCAGTTCTTGTAGATGATCTTCTTCCTCAGGCTGAGTTAGGTATCTTCATATCTTCCCCCAGAACTGGTCGTTTATTAATGTAATTTACTTCCTTCCAGTTTTGGCCATATTTTTTATATAAATGTTTTTAAATAATGATCATCTCATCAATGGTTCCTTCAAATATTCTTTTTGCACTTCTTTATTAAAATTTAGATAAACTTAAAGATTTTAAAATTAATTTGTCTTCAAGGGCTCCATACGTCCACCCTCTATGTTAGTCAATAATGAAGTAATTAGATTTCAACGGTCATAATGTGTAACAAGCTTGAGTTGTCATGGTAACCTTTCAAGTTTTACTAGTTCTCATTGGTCAACATTTTATAACATTGTTATATTCTAACGTTTTATTTCTGTTCAAATATGTAAAAATCCTTTAAATTATAATTACTTTCTTATGCTAGTAGTAATATGAATTATACTAATACCATTGTTTTGCTTTTTTACTAAAGATTATTTTGATATCCCTCATGGTTACTTTTGACTAGTTAATAACATTTTTCTTATTTTCTTATTGATATTTCTTTTGTAATTATCTTTAAAGTGAATATTATTTATACATTTTTATACGTGATATTCTTACTTAAGTACTTAAACATTTTCTATACTCTAATTGACCCTTGGTTACTGTTTTCTCTTTAAACTTACAAAATTCTTTCCTTCATGCTAGGCCTAAAGCCTAGGGTTCACAATACTCCTATTCAACATTCTTTACAATTCATTAGCTTTATTTAGAGGTTCATTAAAGATTCTCTATAGAACTAATTAACAAAAAAACATTGGTGCTTTTAACAACACACCTTTTATTATTAAAATATTTTCTTACCAGGTCCAAGCCTGAAATTAAACTTCTAACTATTATTGGTTTCTTACTTCTACCTCACCTATCTTCTAAGTTTATTAATACTATATTTCTTATAATAACAAAACTCTTGTTTAAAAGGAATAATTCCAAATATTTAGTACCAAGCCACGTGTTGTTCAATCAAATATATTGCAACTTACCGTCTGCGGCTTCAAGCAACAACGTCTTCACAAAGTTGACATGTTTCGGGACACTTGTCCCATCACCAGAACTTAAAATAATCGTGTATCATTTAAGTTGATACATTTGTCAATTAATTAAAATATTAAAATTCAACATGAAATAAAATATCGGTATGGAGAACCATACATGACTTCCATGTTCTAAGATTTATATTTAAAATCATATTCGAAATGAAATATTTCCATAGAAACTACGTCTTTCTACTTATTGCTTCAGCATTAACCACAGTACTGTGGTCACTAACGTATACCACCTCACGTTTTCGCACTCGATTTTCATCGATGACGGCAGTCGATGCCACTGCCGAAAAGTCTGGTTTTGCAGAAAACATTGGACTACGGCTAAAGAGCCCGGGAAGCAATTTTAACAAAAAACTACTTCTTTGTTGCCGATAACGTAGTACACATATAAAAAATTTTCCCCTCCACCTTCAACTATAATTTTTAATAATAGAAAATTACCCCCCCCCCCGTTCACCTAACTTCTTCATTTATAGTTATTTCATCTACGTTTCTACAGTGGATTACTATGAGCTTCTTATCAGGATACTTTATTTATAAAAATTAAGTACTTTACTCTTGTTAAATCATAAAATGTTTCAGGTAAACTACCCCTTTCTCTTAACCGATCTTCTCCAAAATCAACAGACCTTCCGTCCTCTACAATTCAGCGAAGCATGCAAAAAAATATTTGATTCTGTTTGAATGTGCGGCAGTTATCGTTCGTCATGGAAACATTTCTCTTGTTACAACATAAAATGTTGCAGGTAAACTACCCCTTTCCCTTAACCGATCTTCACCAAAATCAATAGACCTTGAGCTCTCTGCAACTCAGGGGGTGCAAAAAATTATTTGATTCTCTTTGAATTTTCGGCAGTTATCGTTCGTCATAAAAAAATTATCCTTTTTAAAACATAAAACGTTGCTGATAAACTACCCCTTTCCCTTAACCGATCTTCACCAACACCAATACGTACTGAGAACTCTACAATACAGGGCTGTATGCAAAACATCATTTGATTCTGTTTGAATTTGCGGCTGTTATCGTTTGCCATATAAAATACCCTTGATAAAACAAAAAACGTGTCAGGTAAACTACCCCTTTCCCTTAACCGATCTTCACCAAAAACAATAGGTCTTTAGTACTCAACAAAACAGGGCTGTATGCAAAAACGTATTTGATTCTGTTTGAATTTGCGGCTCTTATCGTTTGCCATATAAAATACCCTTTTAAAACATAAAACGTTGCAGGTAAACTACCCCTTTCCCTTAACCGATCTTCACCAACACCAATAGGTATTGAGAACTCTACAATACAGGGCTGTATGCAAAACATCATTTGATTCTGTTTGAATTTGCGGCTGTTATCGTTTACCATAGAAAAAAATTACCCTTGATAAAAAACCGTTGCTGGTAAACTACCTCTTTCCCTTAACCGATCTTCACCAAAAACGATAGGTCTTGAGAACTCTACAATTCAGGGCTGTATGTAAAATATTATATGATTTTGTTTGAATTTGCGGCTGTTATCGTTTGCCATACAAAATACCCTTGATAAAACAAAAATGTGGCCGGTAAACTACCCCTTTCCCTTAAACGATCTTCACCAAAAACAAGAGGTCTTTAGTACTTAAGAAATCAGGGCTGTATGCAAAAACTTATTTGATTCTGTTTGAATTTGCGGCTCCTATCGTTTGCCATAGAAAATACCCTTTTAAAACATAAAACGTTGCAGGTAAACTACCTCTTTCCCTTAACCGATCTTCACCAAAACCAAAAGGTCTTGAGAACTCTACAATTCAGGGCAGTATGCAAAACATTATTTGATTATATTTAAATTTGCGGCTGTTATCGTTTGCCATAGAAAATACCGTTGTTAAAACATAAAACGTTGCAGGTAAACTACCCTTTTCCCTTAACCGATCTTTACCAAAATTAACAGATCTTGAGAACTCTACAATTCAGGGCTGTATGAGAAACATTATTTGATTCTGTTTGAATTTGCGGCTGTTATCTTTTGCCAAACAAACAAAATTACCCTTGATAAAAAAAACTGTTGCTAGTAAACTACCCCTTTCCCTCAACCGATCTTCACCAAAAACAATAGGTCGCGAGTACTCTACAAATCAGGGCTGTATGCAAAAAATGATTTGATTCTGTTTGAATTTGCGGCTGTTATCGTTTGCCATAGAAAAAAAATCTACAGACACACAGACAGACACACAGACACTTTTCGAAAAACGACTTTTTTTCATGTTTTGAGTGTAGTACAATCAGAATCTGCAATAATCTCGAACACGATTTTTTTTGCCATCACCATACTTCCATTTCCTTAAGGAACATGGAAGTAATAATTTAAAACAATATAAATACGTAAATGTCTAAAAGCGAGCGCGAACGTTTAACGATGTACATCGTACGGAGATTGACCGCGCACTGAATTATGTTTTGCTCCCACCACGACAATAGCGCAAAGCAGTGTCGTACAATACATTTGACTTGAAAAGCAATTTATCATTTAAAACACACGGCTTGGTATCAGTATTGTTATATGCTTTATAAATTTCATACTCTTCAAGAGCATTCAAATATCGCCCTTTCTTACATATGTGAAGGGGTATTAAATTAGTTTTAAAATTTGTGTAATTATGATTCTCGGAAATGAGGTGTTCTGCAAATTTTGACTTGATATTGTCCAAACTGTGAAGGTGTGTAGGCGGCCATGTTCTGTAAATCTTTTTAAAAAACTACATCCTGTCTGGCCCACATAAAAGGCGTCACAATCGTCACATATCAATTTGTAAACACCAGTTTTGTGTTCAAGGCTGGTAGATCTGCGGACCGAAGATTATTCATAATATTATTAGTGGTTTTGTAAGTGACCTTTATATTGCTGGTTTTATTAAAAATTGACCCAAAAATCTTTGGCATAAGGTATGTGTATGGTGTTGCAATGTATTTGCGTGTTGTATTCTCGCGTGTTTTATGTCCGTTAATGTTTCTATGTTTTTTCTTATGTTTTCGAAGGATGTTGTTCACCATATCGACATCATAACCATTAGCAACTGCAATGTGTTTAATGGTGTCTAATTCCTCAGGGTATCTTTATCACCGAGGGGCAAAGATAAAAGTCTATAAATCATACTATGGAAGGCAGCCAATTTCTGGGATAAAGGATGAAAGGACTTAGCATGTATTACAATATCAGTCGTTGTGGGTTTTCTATAGATGTTAAATTGTAATTTTTTATTATTGTCCTTGGAAACAGTTAAATCTAGAAAATTCAGTTTACCATTGTTTTCACTTTCAAGTGTGAACCGCATTTTGTCATTGATATTATTCAAATAACTATGTAAATTATCAATTTTCCTTTGTGTACATTTGTATATTAAAAAGGTATCATCAACATACCTGCCGTAAAATATTATGTTATTCTTGTGTTTGTTATTCGTGAGAATGAATGAATTTTCGAAATTATTCAGGTATATATCTGCAAGAAGACCTGAAAGTGGAGAACCCATTGCTAACCCATTTTTTTGGCTGAAATATTGATTATTGTGGGTAAAGTAATTTTGATCAAGAACTAACTCCAAAATGTGCATCAATTCATTTATACTATCAATATCCAATTTATTAGTATCAATAAGGTTAATCTTAAGTATACGCAGGGTCTCAGCTACTGGTATATTCGTATATAAGTCTACAATATCAAAGGAAACAAGTTTGTAAGCCGGTTCAACTATTAAGTTTTTAACCTTATTCACAAAGTCAATACTATCAATTAGACTATGATCATTAATTATTGTATATTGTGCTTTATTATGTTAACTAATTTTTTAGCCGTTTTATACCCCGGAGCAGTGGTGAAATTTACTAATGGTCTCAAGGGGATAGCATCCTTGTGGAGTTTGGGTAATCCCGTCAAAACAGGTGCTTTTGAATTTATAGGTTTCAAAGATCTTCTTGTTTGTTCATCAAACAAATGGGTGCATCTGTTTATACACTGATTAATCGTTTTACATAATTTTCAGTTGGGTCAGAATTTAGTAAACCAATGTTGTTGTTAATAATGAAATTTTGTATTTTATTGTTATAATCTTCTCTGTCCATAATAACCACAGTGTTACCTTTGTCAGCTTTAGTGACGAGAGCTTTATTGTCAGATAATTTTTGTTTTAATCCTATTAAAATTTTCTGTTCTTTATTATAATTAGTATTTGTTAAAGGAATAGAGGAATGAACATTATTATACCGATTTTCAATGATTTTATTGAATTTTTCGTTTATTAAGAAACGTGTCTGGTCTTGATCTTTTTGGTCAACCATTGCCTTAACAACAGTCTCTGCATTGATAATTTCTGTAATAATGTGCTTACGATTGAGACTCAATTTGTGTATGGGAAGATTATACTTCAAACCTTTGCTCAATAAATCAGTTTCATCAGTATTTAAAACAAGGGAAGCTAAATTCTGCAACCGCGTATAAAATTTGTGTTTACATTTGAAATTGCTGGATATCGGGTAACTGATCATTCAACAACCTTTGTAGTTTATCAAAGGTAGTTTATCAAACTTTGTAAGTGATAAACTACAAAGGTTGTTGAATGATCAGTTACCGATATCCAGCAATTTCAAATGTAAACACAAATTTTATACACGGTTGCAGAATTTACCTTCCCTTGTTTTAAATACTGATGAAACTGATTTATTGAGCAAAGGTTTGAAGTATAATCTTCCCATACACAAATCGAGTCTCAATCGTAAGCACATTATTACAGAAATTATCAATGCAGAGACTGTTGTTAAGGCAATGGTTGACCAAAAAGATCAAGACCAGACACGTTTCTTAATAAACGAAAAATTCAATAAAATCATTAAAAATCGGTATAATAATGTTCATTCCTCTATTCCTTTAACAAATACTAATTATAATAAAGAACAGAAAATTTTAATAGGATTAAAACAAAAATTATCTGACAATAAAGCTCTCGTCACTAAAGCTGACAAAGGTAACACTGTGGTTATTATGGACAGAGAAGATTATAACAATAAAATACAAAATTTCATTATTAACAAACAACATTGGTTTACTAAATTCTGACCCAACTGAAAATTATGTAGAACGATTAAATCAGTGTATAAACAGATGCACCCATTTGTTTGATGAACAAACAAGAAGATCTTTGAAAACTATAAATTCAAAAGCACCCGTTTTGACGGGATTACCCAAACTCCACAAGGATGCTATCCCCTTGAGACCATTAGTAAATTTCACCACTGCTCCGGGGTATAAAACAGCTAAAAAATTAGTTAACATAATAAAGCACAATATACAAATAATTAATGATCATAGTTTAATTGATAGTATTGACTTTGTGAATAAGGTTAAAAACTTAATAGTTGAACCGGCTTACAAACTTGTTTCCTTTGATATTGTAGACTTATATACGAATATACCAGTAGCTGAGACCCTGCGTATAATTAAGATTAACCTTATTGATACTAATAAATTGGATATTGATAGTATAAATGAATTGATGCACATTTTGGAGTTAGTTCTTGATCAAAATTACTTTACCCACAATAATCAATATTTCAGCCAAAAAAATGGGTTAGCAATGGGTTCTCCACTTTCAGGTCTTCTTGCAGATATATACCTGAATAATTTCGAAAATTCATTCATTCTCACGAATAACAAACACAAGAATAACATAATATTTTACGGCAGGTATGTTGATGATACCTTTTTAATATACAAAGGTACACAAAGGCAAATTGATAATTTACACAGTTATTTGAATAATATCAATGACAAAATGTGGTTCACACTTGAAAGTGAAAACAATGGTTAACTGAATTTTCTAGATTTAACTGTTTCCAAGGACAATAATAAAAAATTACAATTTAACATCTATAGAAAACCCACAACGACTGATATTGTAATACATGCTAAGTCCTTTCATCCTTTATCCCAGAAATTGGCTGCCTTCCATAGTATGATTTATAGACTTTTATCTTTGCCCCTCGGTGACAAAGAATACCCTGAGGAATTAGACACCATTAAACACATTGCAGTTGCTAATGGTTATGATGTCGATATGGTGAACAACATCCTTCGAAAACATAAGAAAAAACATAGAAACATTAACGGACATAAAACACGCGAGAATACAACACGCAAATACATTGCAACACCATACACATACCTTATGCCAAAGATTTTTGGGTCAATTTTTAATAAAACCAGCAATATAAAGGTCACTTACAAAACCACTAATAATATTATGAATAATCTTCGTGTCCGCAGATCTACCAGCCTTGAACACAAAACTGGTGTTTACAAATTGATATGTGACGATTGTGACGCCTTTTATGTGGGCCAGACAGGACGTAGTTTTTTTAAAAGATTTACAGAACATAGGCCGCCTACACACCTTCACAGTTTGGACAATATCAAGCCAAAATTTGCAGAACACCTCATTTCCGAGAATCATAATTACACAAATTTTAAAACTAATTTAATACCCCTTCATATGTAAGAAAGGGCGATATTTGAATGCTCTTGAAGAGTATGAAATTTATAAAGCATATAACAATACTGATACCAAGCCGTGTGTTTTAAATGATAAATTGCTTTTCAAGTCAAATGTATTGTACGACACTGCTTTGCGCTATTGTCGTGGTGGGAGCAAAACGTAATTCAATGCGCGGTCAATCTCCGTACGATGTACATCGTTAAATGTTCGCGCTCGCTTTTAGACATTTACGTATTTATATTGTTTTAAATTATTTATTTCATGTTGAATTTTAATATTTTAATTAATTGACAAATGTATCAACTTAAATGATACACGATTATTTTAAGTTCTGATGATGGGACAAGTGTCCCGAAACATGTCAACTTTGTGAAGACATTGTTTCTTGAAGCCGCAGACGGTAAGTTGCAATATATTTGATTGAACAATACTCTTATAATAATAATTTTTTCACACTAATCTAAACCATAAAACTCATTCACAAATTCCTTCACTAAACCTAGTGTCTCCTTCTCCCATCTTCCACTCTAATATTTTAACTTTGATATTATTTTTATGCATTTCTTACCTCCTATTACTTAAATTACTAAAGTTATAATTAGTTTAGTATTCTTACTATCTAACATGTTTTTAAAGATTGTTTTGCTATATCAATATAGTCTGCTTTTTTACTAACCCTACACTGTATGCACTCACACTGCACTTTTCCTTTCACATGAGGTTTTTTTATCTATTATCACTGGGTGGTTATTAGTCATTAATATTTGTTTTATTCTCATTTCACATTGGTCACTTTTGGTATTAATTATTGTCTTTACTCAGCTCAATTATATTTTACTTGCTATTGGCTAGTTTATTATTTAATAGGGTATTTTTTATTTCTCACTTCCTATCTTATATTTATAATTCATGTTACTTTTCTTTTTGTTTAACATACATAATATCTATATTTTATTTTTCATGGTTTATATATTTTACATTTTATTTATACCCTATCTGGTTTAGTGCATTTACTTTACATTTTATTTATTGGTTACTTCTTGGGGTTACAATGATTGTGGTCATACTTTGGGTTACATTCTGGTTTCTCGTTCCTTCATTCTTGTTTCTCCAATCTATTGAGTTATGTCATAGTCAGTTTCTTAGTCAATTGTTATTTCGTAGTTGGGTCATCAATCTTCAAGTTATAAGTTTTTTAACATTTCTTCCTACCTTCAGCTTTTTCTTTTATTAATCATTAGTGGTATTTTGCGCTATCTTAGGTCATGTTACAATACATATATTGTAACGAAACAAAATGTTACAAAAGAATAGTAAATAATAGTGGAATCCGATCCAGAGAAGAAACAAGAAATAATAATTGAAAGCAAATTAAAGGAAACCTAGTTGGTTTGACTTATATAATATTATCAAGAAACCCAGAAATAACCCAGTAGAATAGGGCAGTAAACAGACAAAAATTAAATAAATAAACCTAGTAGGCCTAATCAACTTACCCTGAATAACAACCAAACCCAATAAAGAGTACCTAATCATAAATTAAAATTGTATTAACAAAATTGTATCGACATATTTTAAGGATAGAAAAAGGGACACAAAGCTTACAGTTATATGAGTGACATAATAATTATAAATAGTGACACAGACTACTGTTAAACAGTGTTAATTATTTTTGTATGAAAAGTGTTTTATTGTTATTATTAGACAGAATTTTAGTTTATCATACAGACAATAGTTTAGCAGTATAAATAAACTAAAACTGTCAAAAACAATTATTATTATTAAGAGTTTTGTTGTATGTTATAAGATTTTATGTCACCAGTTAATTTATGTAAATATATTTATCTCAGGTAGTCAAAGTAGAAATTACAATCAACCATAACAAATTGTTCCACCACATATCATAAAAATTCAAATTAATAAGGTTTTACAGTTATAAACTGAGGCATGTTTAGTATCAAATTGTTTATAATTATCTAATTAATAATTGTATAAACATTGCATGTATCATTAGAGTATAACAGTAAAATTATCTATTAAAGGTAATTTATAAAATATAAAGTAGGTAATGGGTGTTGATCCTATAACATTTAACCTGTACATAAATGACCAATCAAAATTTAAGAAATTTGTATGAGTTCTATGACTAAAAAAGAAGAAATAACACTTAATTGTTAATTGTGATGGAAAACAGTTGAATAGTGCGTGTCTAGATGTAATTAAAAAAATATAAAAATAGATAACCCGTTTGTGAAAGAAGATCTGAAAGACCATCATCGAAGATAATAATCCTTCCACTACAATTTTCATGAACAAGTAATACACACAATCAAGAAAAATTTCAGAATAAACCAGAAAACCTTCAGAATATCATCTAGATGTGTAAAGTATAATTTGACAATATTTTTATCCAACAAGGAACAACCACTAGACAATATAACAATTTACACTAACACTCATCACTAGTAAACATTTTAAAGTGCCACCAAATTCAATATCTAAGCGAACAGTGATTACAAGTAAAACATTTATTGTACACATTAATAAACTACATTATTTTCTGAGACGGACAAATAGTCATGATGTTGACGTTACTCTAACCTACATGCTTTTACGAAGCGTATTGAATATCGTCAAAACTTGTATGTAACTTAATATATAATTTTTTTGTAATTTTTTAGATTATAAGTAATATATTGTTTGTAAAGGTACTCTCTATTATTAATTAACATGTAAAGGAACTTTTCGTAGCAGCCACAAGAATTCCCACGAAATATATGAAAATTATTTAGTTATTAAATCCTGAGATAAATATCGATTGTGACACCCGTATGTATCGAATGGAATTTTCCAATAATTTGAATTTATGTTACAGAGATTAAACCATTATGTTATTAAATCATATCCATGCGTTGTTATTTCAGGAACGT
The DNA here is from genome assembly GCA_034769895.1 of Magicicada septendecula. Classification (NCBI taxonomy): domain Eukaryota; kingdom Metazoa; phylum Arthropoda; class Insecta; order Hemiptera; family Cicadidae; genus Magicicada; species Magicicada septendecula. The sequence continues at coordinate 1,256,127,453 of CM068367.1, forward strand.
AATATATTATACCATTAAGATACTACGGGGATAAGAGAGAAGTATTATTATATATATATTTCAATCACTTTCTGCTACAGTCCGTTTCTTGATGTATATAATACATTTAATATTTATACATAAATTTACCTCAAGATGTTATTTTTCTATTTGGAACATGTTTCGGGTACTATCTTGTACCCATCCTCAGCCTTCCGGTTTTTTCGTCTGGTGAAGTACATATGTGTTGTTGGATGACTATTATTATTGTGGCTTCCTGTTGGCTTCTGGTATTTCAAGTTGGTTTTATTGTGTGTGATTGTGGTGTATGTGTTAGTTTTTTGTGTATTTTCAATGTTGAGTGCTTTGAATATTGTGTTATGTGTCATCACACACAAAACATGACACAATATTCAAAGCACTCAACATTGAAAATACACAAAAAACTAACACATACACCACAATCACACACAATAAAACCAACTTGAAATACCAGAAGCCAACAGGAAGCCACAATAATAATAGTCATCCAACAACACACATGTACTTCACCAGACAAAAAAACTGGAAGGCTGAGGATGGGTACAAGATAGTACCCGAAACATGTTCCAAATAGAAAAATAACATCTTGAGGTAAATTTATATATAAATATTAAATGTTATATATATATATATATATTCAATCACTTTCTGCTACAGTCCGTTTCTTGATGTATATAATACATTTAATATTTATAATTAAATTTACCTCAAGATGTTATTTTTCTATATGGAAAATGTTTCGAGAGTTCCTGTTCTCTCATCTTCAGCCTTGGCGATCTTGTTTCTGGTGAAGTATTTGTGTGTTGGCTGCTGGATGCAATTAAGGTTGTTTCTTGGTCTTTGGTACTTTAAAGTTGTATTATTGTGTGTGATTGTGGTATATGTTTTTGTATTTTGTGTATTTTTGATATACAAAATACAAAAACATATACCACAATCACACACAATAATACAACTTTAAAGTACCAAAGACCAACAAACAACCTTAATTGCATCCAGCAGCCAACACACAAATACTTCACCAGAAACAAGATCGCCAAGGCTGAAGATGAGAGAACAGGAACTCTCGAAACATGTTCCATATAGAAAAATAACATCTTGAGGTAAATTTAATTATAAATATTAAATGTAATATATATATATATAATACTATAATACTATAATACTTATAACTATTTTACCTCAAGATGTATTTTTTCCTTTAGGGACATGTTTCGGGAGAGCCTGTTCTCCCATTTTCAACCTTCGCCATCTTGCTTCTGGTGCAGTATTTGTGTGTTGGCTTCTGGATGTTATTATGGTGGTTTGTTGGTCTTTGGTCCTTCAATGTTGCATTATTGTGTGTGGTTGTGGTATCTGTTTTTGTATTTTGTGTATTTTCGATGTTGAGTGCTTTGAATATTGTGTCATGTTTTGTATTGATTTGTATTTGTTCTGGTATTAATTTGTTTTGTGTTTTATGTTTGTAAATCTGTAAATTTTCCCATATGTTCATTATGGTGCCTTTGTGTGGTATATGTTTTATTAGTGTTACATTGGTTATGTCTGGGAATTCATGTCCTGTGTTTATTGCATGTGTGGCTAAATTGGATTTATATATGTTTGGTTTTTTGTATGCATTTAGGTGTTCAAAATAACGTTTTTTCAGCTGTTTTTTTGTTTGTCCTATACAACATTTATTGCAATCTTGGCATTCATTTTGTATATACCATTGGTTGTTGTATTATCTTTGTTGTGTGAGTTATTTAGATTTTGTAATTTATTTTTATTAGTTTTGTATGCTATTTTTATATCTGTGTTTTTAAATAGTTTTGTTAGTTTTGACATTTTATTATTTATATATGTGAATGTGGCCCATTTTTTGTTGTTGTTATTATTTATGTGTTGTAGCAGAAAGTAATGAAATATATATATATATTGTAACGTAACAGAGTTGAGGTCCCCAACATTACATAAAAAATTGAATTAACTATGGTCAAGGACCATACCCTGAATTAAGGTTGCTCAGTAATTAATGCATCTGAGAAGTACCTCAAGTCAAAAGATGCAATAATTAATGTTGAATATAAAATACCATACCAATTAATAGTTAATATAATAAATTGTGCTTGTTTTTATACTGTAGCATGTTAATGTTCACAGAATATTTATGTTATGTTTTGAGTATGGTAAGAGTGAACTAATGTTGTTTAATAGGAATACTTCATCAATAATAATGTTTGTATTTATGTTAAATTTGTCTTTAGACAATCAAGTATAGTTACCTGTGTTAGGCATTATACTAAGTTTTAAGTATTGTCTAAAATTGAATAATGAAGTTGTTTTAATTAATGTTTGTAAACTTGGCCAGGAGGGCAATCAGTGTTTAAGGTTTGACAAGTAGTTCTGATAATTATATTGTAAACTAATGAAGGGTTCCAGGACCAGTTAATTAATGTAATAAAGTAAAAACCAGGAAATTAAAATTAATGTAATTAACCATTAACCAATAATTAATTGTACAGTAGGTCAGGTAAAGAAAATTAAGTTAAAACACCAAACAATATTATAACGGTTGTAAGAAAACCTATAGGCCTAAATTTCATATTTGTGAAAGGAAATTAATACCTTTTTAAGAAGCCCAGTCCAATGAAACTATAGTAAAACATATACTGTTTAAGCAGGAAGGTTAGGTGAGAATTTTAGGTAATTTAGTATTATTCCAAGCATGGAGTATTTTATTGAAAAAGAGTAGTAATATTCTATAATTCTGGCTCTAGTATATCTGATTTCACCCAATGACAGAAAAAAGTGGTTGTTAAGGCAACTGAAATGTACATGAGTTGTTTATATTGAATCATTCATCCCGATTGTTACAAGCTATTGAGTTGAGATGGGCAGATACATTTTAAAAAATGAATAATAAATTCTGAAGAAAATATGAGTCAAAATTAAAAAACCCTCTTTGAAACCTAATTCTATCATAATACTGATGAGTAATAAAACTAATTAGACTTCCAAATTATAACTGA